>OY728142.1:1164677079-1165927079 GCA_963277665.1 Viscum album
AATTAACTTTAAAACCTTAAAATATAATATAGGTTTTATAGGATTCATTAAATTTTTGTAAAATTAATTAAATAACTTCAAAAAAAATATTTTAAAGGGGAAACATAATTATTTCACGGATACACTTTATAGTATTTATCACATCACTTTTGGGCATTTATGATTTCATAATTCATACCGTATATTTATGCCATATTCAATTTTTACCCGAAAAAAATTGATTATATTAAAAAATTATGTAAAATTCACCATGGAATAATTTAAATTTTATGATTTAAAAAATAGTACTTATTTTATCCAAATAGTTATATAAATATGATAATTTACACTTTTATATAAAAAATACTCATTTATTGGAAAATACTAGTTTTTATGATGATAATAATTTTTTGACCTTATAAAGTTTATGTTGCACTTAATTAAATTATATTACAATTTATATTAAAATAAATAATTTTTAATAATAATATTTTATTTAAATAACTCTTACTCAAAAATTATTTAATTTAACCAAAAATAGTTTCTTAATTTAAACTATATATAATTCCAAAAAAATAAATTTTGATTTTTTCGTATCAAAATATAATTTTTTTCAAACTCATTAATAAAAGGGATAAGTATAATCATTATTTTAATAACTAGAAAATATACAAAAATCATATTTTTTGGGTCTAGATACGAAACCCATTATTATACAGTGTATAACATAATGGTTAGGTGTGCGATAGTGATACTTTCTTGGGGTGGTTTGGTGAACATGATTTGGGTCATGATCTCGATAAGCTTGAAATTTTACTATAAAAAACTCTTTTTATACTTTAATTGTTGAATCTCAACTTTGGATTGGTCAAGAGAAAAGTTTATTTATGTCATCTCCCTCAAAATATCTGATAAATGGGCTTCATAGGGTACGATCCAAATGGTCAAGGTCATTGCTTCTTTTGTCAGTGTCAATTAGAATATCATAAACTTTAATATATATACTAATCTTGAATATCATTGTAGAACATATATATTATCAATGGTTAGGATGCTTAATGGTATTATAAATTTGACAGGCTAACAGTCTAAAATAACTAAAGTAGTTCATGTGTTTTCTATAAATACATTACTTAATATGAAATTTATTCATTTGGTAAGGGAATTTAATTTATAAAACTTTGAGTCATTACATTCTTCCTGCCTTTAGAATTTTAACTCTCAAGATTTCATTTCATACACTAAAATAGATGAGGGTACTTCTGTTTCATCTCCTCTATTGGTTTTAATGTTTCTTTTTCAAGCTTTTGGTTCCACCATATCACTTTGACCAGGTGAGTTGTCACTTCAAAAAAACATAAATTAGTGATGTTTTTTGGATTATTAACATTTTAAAATGTTGCTATTTCATTTACCGGCATTTTTTAATTTATTTATTTTTTTAATCCACCCATTCACACCTCTCCCTCCCTAAGATGTGATTCCTGAACACCCCTATTAGGAATCAAACCAATGACCTATAGAAATACAACCTAACAACCGGACCAACTTACCTAGAAATTTTTTATTTATAAATATATACTATACTATATTTATACATGTAAGATAGTATATATATATATATATGTAATATATATATGTTTATATGTGTTTGTGTGTGTTTGTGTATATGTTTATATATATGTGTGTGGTCATATGTTTGTGTGTGTGTGTATCCGTGTGTGTGTGTGTGTTTATATATGTTTATATGTGTGTGTGTGTGTTTATATGGTTTTATATATGTGTGTGTGTGTTTATGTTTATAAATATATACATGTTTTTATATATGTTAATATATATATGTGTGTGTGTGGTATTATATATTTGTGTGTCTGTTTATACATGTGTGTGTGTGTAAATATATATGTGTGTGTATGCATATATATAATTATAATTGTAATTTTTTTTAATATATTTATAAATTAATAAAATTATGATTATATATATATATAATTATCCAAATTTTAAAACACTGGTAAAAATGTCACTAAAATAACCATGTATTCTTAAAAACACTGCTAAATTTAAAATATATGTGTGTTTCTATATATAAATATTTGTGTGTATATATATTTTTATATTTACATGTGTGTGTTTGTATTTATATATATTAATATATATCTAAATTTATATTTATATCGATGTGAGGAAATGAGCTACATTACTAATAAAAACATGCAACACACAAATTGAGAGATGAACTTAGTGATTCTCAAACTCAAGACCTTTCCAAGACCCATAGGGTGGATACCATTGATCTATACCCTTAGGGATATGTGTTTGTGTGTGTGTTTATATATATAAATATTATGATATTAAATACATTTTAATATATTTACATATAAAGATAAATTTATGCATATAAATATAATTATAAAATTATATATATATATATATATATATAAACTAATGGAATTATACTTATATATAATTAACCATGTTTTAAAATAGTGGTAAAATTTTAAATAAATTATCCATATTTAAAAATATGGAAATTTTTAAAATTAAAGATGTTCTCTCAAAAACATGGCTAAATTAGCATTTTTTTGGAAAATGTGGCTAATTTAGGGATGTTTTTTGAAAACATGGCTAAATTAGCGACATTTTTTGGAAAATGTCGTTAAATTTAAAATTATCAATGTTTTTTGAAAAATATCACTAAAAAATATCGTTAAATCCCAATTTTTTGTTGTGTGTATTGTTTTATAGAACTTTGTCTATGTGATCTATGATCTTCATCAGTTGCTCCTCATATGAAAGATCATTCTCCAAGGGTACAATATCTATATTTAGTATATGTGAGGGGTCTGGTATGTACTTCTTCAAGATGGATACATAGAACAAGTCCACTCCGGGATATTCCCTTTTTAGGAAATAAAGATACGAGGAACGTGCCATTTGCTTGAGATAAGTCATGTGGGAGTGATAGTTGATAAACCTTATCTATGGTATAATCAAGGATCTCAAAGGGGCTGATGTATCTTGAATTAAAATTTCACTTCATCCCAACATGTTAGAGTCTAACACCTCTTCCCATACAAAGTCTCATATGGTTCCATTTGAATCCTAGAATATAAATTTTTATTATATGAGAACTCCATTAGGAAAGGTATTGATCCCAAAATACATGTAAATCCATTGAAAATGATCTCAGCATATCCTCTAAAGTTTGAGTGGTTATCTTAGGCTGAAAATCCTTCTAAAGGTGATAAAAAAAATATAGAAACTGAACTTTGTATCCAATGCTTATTGAACACTTATCTAGAACCTTAAGGTAAACCTCATATCTCAATTAGATATAGTGGAGAGTGGAACCCCATGCAGTCTTACCACTTTCCATATGTATATCACGGTGAGTTGGTCCAAAGATAGATATTCCTTGGTATCAATGAAATAAACTTACTTTATAAGGATATCAACTACCACGCCATCTTTAGATGTATTTGGGAATCCTACTATAAAATCCATGGTTATATTTCCCCATTTCGATACTAGTGTGGGAAATGGTTTCATCATACCCTTATACTTCTATTTTTTAGCCTTGATTTTTTTGTCATACTAAGCATCGAGATTAAAATTTTTCAATCTCTCTCTTCATGTTATCCCACTCAAATTTTTTCTCATATATTTATGTATCTTACTAGTTCCTAGATTAATACATAAGGAAGAGTTAAGCACATCATCGAGAAGTTCATTCCTTATCTCTGGTTTTAATGGGACACATATCTGGGTTCCAAACCTTATAACACTATATTCATAAAATTTGAACTCTATAATAATTGATACCATTTTCTGTAGCACCTCATCATCTTTTTTGGCCTCCTTGATCCTATCAATAATGGTTGGTTGAGTAGTTATTTGATAAAGGTAGGATGAATATCCTTTTATTATTCCCATTTCCATCCTTTACATATATAAGAATATTGGATCCCTTTTAATCCCCATTATGGAAAGGGTTGTGAGATCCTTTCTACTCGGAACATCTACCACTTTATTCACCTTCTCATGATGGTAATGGATTGAACAATCATAATTGTTAATTTTCTATTACCACCTCTATTGGTTCATATTGATCTCATTTTTTTTGTGAATATGTACTTGAAAATTTTATGGTTCATATATATGTCACTCTTCTCCATGTAGAGCTAATGTCACCAAATATTTAGTGTGGGGATCACTAAAGTCGATTATAGATCATGGTTTGGGTAGTTTTGTTCATGAATATTTAATTGGGAGGAGGTATAGGCAATATATTTTTCATCTTTCTTAAGTACACAACCTCATCCCTTTTTGGATTCATCACAATAGATTACAAATCCTTCCCCACTGGTGTGTAATGTGAGGATCAGTGCAGTGGTTAAACATTTATTTAACTCTTTATCTTCTTCTTTAACTCTTTAAATATCTCCTCGCATTAATTGGTCCAGAAAAACATCACTCCCTTTTGAGTTATCATGGTAAGTGAGCTTGAAAATCATTATAATTTTCTCACAAATCGATGATTGTACCTAGTTAATCCAATGAAACTATGGATTTCCATTCCATATATTAGTCTGGTCCATACTTCAATTACCTAAATTTTTAAGGATACATAGGTATCTATTTTTTGGTGATAACATGCCCTTGTAATATTATTTTTCCCCATATATAACTCTCTTTTACTGTACATTTCATATAACTTTTCCTTTCACAAGGCCTTTAGTATAGCATTCAAATGCTCCTTATATTCCTCCTTTATTTTGTACAAGATAAGATTATCATCTTTAGAGACTACCACAATTTTATCAAGGTAATCCATAAAGATTCTATTCATCAAGTCCAAAAATATATTTGGATCATTAGTGTGTCCAAATGGTATCACTATGAACTTGTAGTTCCTATACCTTGTCTGACAAATAGACTTTCAGATATCCTCCTTCTTCACATTTACTTGATAATATCCCAATATAATATCCACCTTAAAGATTTATTGGGATCCACATCACTAATAAAACAAGTCATTAATTTTTGGTAGAGGATACTTATTATTTATCATTATCCTACTAAGCTCATGATAATAAATACATAATTTCATTGAACCATCCTTATTTTTAACAAAAATTATTGATGCACCCCATGGTGAAGCACTTTAGTGTATAAATACTTTATCCAGAATCTCTTGTAGTTTCTTCTTCATCTCTTTAATTTCAACCATATCTATTATATATGGATTATTGTATATTTTCAAAGATACTATTATAATTTTGATTGATAACACAACCTATCAGCTAGGTGGAAAACTAGGAAATTATTCAAGAAAATGATCAGTGAATTCTGTTACAATGGTCATGTCATCAAGGATTACCTTTTCCTAATTTTCAATCATTTGAGCTACATACACTGGCTCATAAGGAAATAATATCCATTATTGATATGATGATGCCGAAGGATCTTTATACTTATCCTTGTACTTTTATATAATCAGAGGGTGATTTGTAATATGAATGGTGATTTCCTTATCTTTAAAATTTATGTTGGTTCTATATAAGGAATAAAAATCCATGCCTAGAATAAAATAAAATTACCCTAAAAGAAATATCACAAGGTTTACTAGGAAATTAATCCTATAAATTTTGAAAGGGGATTAGTTATATTCATGGGATGCAGTAATTGAACCATTTTTCATATTCGATTATAACTCAAATTTGATGTTTTGAGTTGGTTTTCAAATAGTTCTACTAAATTTATGTGATATGAAAGAATTCATAAAACTAAAGTCAAATAGTAATTTTTATATCCCTGAATGAATAACTAATGCACCTTTATCCACTTCATTATTGGGATCTAGATCAGTAGTTGTGATGGAATAATCTCACCCTTTCTCTCAAGGACTTGGAGTTTTTTGTCATCGGTTATCATCAACAACCCTTATCTTCATACACCGATTTCCATGGTTTCATGGTTCCTTGTAGTTGAAACATTGGGTGATAGGCTGAGGGTTTACTAGATAATTCCTTTCATCCATCACAATGGTGGGTTTCTCCCATTAAAATTCATTAGCTAATTTCCCTTCCTTCCCTCACCTAAATAATTTTATTATCCCCTTCAAGAAATTTATAGGATGCTTCTTCCAACACTTTTGACAAGTGGGATGTTAGAATTTCCTTCCCCCATAGGATTTCTCCATTGAAACACCAGAATTAAAATATGTTATCTACTTCCTATCTCTAGACCCATGAGACTATTAAGATTATATGACCTCAATTTCAACATTGAGAGCACATTATAAAATTTTACCATAGCTATCAAATTCTTAAATCTCTAAATTTTTTCATAGAATCATATTTAGCCCACCAAATAAGTGGTAAAAATTACATTTGGGGTCAATGATAAAGACAGAGGTGTATTGTAAAAATATTGTGAATTTTTCCTTATGCAACCTAATGGATTCATCATCCTTTTTCTTAAGGCCAAGGAATCCCTATCCATTTTAATTCAAGCAATGTGAGGAAAATATTTATCAAAAAAATATTTTCCAGAATTATTTTCACTCTATCCCATTGATATCCTCATCGGGCTTGGTATTTTTTATCAATGTCCCCAATTGACTAGCTTCTACCTCCATTTGATAAATAGACAACACAGACTTCTCTTTCTTATATCATT
Organism: Viscum album; assembly: GCA_963277665.1. NCBI lineage: Eukaryota > Viridiplantae > Streptophyta > Magnoliopsida > Santalales > Viscaceae > Viscum > Viscum album. Next base: position 1,164,683,743 of record OY728142.1, read on the forward strand.
GAAGGATAGAGAATATCCTCTCAATGGATTGGATCTCTTTTTTCTTTATTACGGCAATGAAAGTTTGAGGCCTTTGACAAATAAAGGTCTTGTCTATAAGTTTATCTTTATTAGGGGGATGGGGGTACTCCTCATAATTCAAGTTTTTGTTCAAAACTTGAGTTAATTGAGAAAGTATCATCATTATGTTCCTGATTCCAACTGCCATCAGGTTGGGAATTTCATTTGGGTAGACATTACAGTGTCCCTCACATTGGTTGTTAACTCGGTTTCTCCTATTTATATCCATTGAATAAAATAAAGAGAAAATTATGGATGAAAATTTTTAAAATATTAAACACATAAACAAAAAACCATGAACATTAAAGGAATAAATCACAAATTATATATATTCCTTAACCTATGAATTTTTATGTTTCAATCTAATTTATCCATTATCTATTTCCTAACATAAACTTTTATGGTTATTTTTGTTCCCTTTACAATGGTTAAAAATAGCTTGTGAATTTACCAAATCATATCCCTCAAGAGTGTCAAACTAGGTGTGAAATAAGTCCTCTTTTTCATGCACTAAGTGAAGATCGATTCCAATCCCAATGTACCCATTTCAAGGTTATTACCTCTAGGTAAAACTATGCCAAAGCCACATTAACTTGTAGTATCCAGATAGGGATATATTTTCTTGGAAACCAATTACTCTATAATTTAAAAAAAATTAGGGATGTTTTCCTATATTTATTCTTATCCATAAGGTTTTCACTATGGTTTTATAATCCTAATCACCAATAATAACTATTCTTTCCTTTGATACCAACTATGACAACCCATATTTTAATACACGTTATTTTATAATTTATTTTATAAATATACACATAATATAATCCCATAAGATCTTGAGGCCTAATGTATTTGGAAAATTTGCAACATAGAACAGTAAGTTAAAACATGGGTACAATAACATTATTTAAAAACACCAAAACAATCCACTATATTCCATCAATATTTTAATATCCCACGAGATAATCTTGGGATGTACATAAGAATGGGGTGAGATATAAAGCCTAATAAGGGAATAATAACATCATAACATGATGAAAGTAATACATGTGATTAAATATAAATAACAATGTGACATAAAAGGGGTGATAAACTTAAACATGAACATTGAATCATGGTACAATATGATAACATCAAGGCAACATAAGAATGTGAAAATGAAATAAAACATGATATCATAACATAAGTTAATGCTAACCACCAATAAATCATAACATAGTGTGCTTAGGATAACCTTTTATGCTCCATACAAGGTATATCAATAGATAAAAACATTACCCAATGCATTAGAGGGCTATATAATTTTGGGCCCACCCATCAAATTCATATCATGTACATCAATTTGTGTGACACACAAATTATACAAAATAAGAACATATTTCATCAATTTTATAACCCATTATTAAGGAGTGTGAGTTAAATACACATAATTTCTCAATAAATTTAGGATAGGTACATCTAGGTTAATACTTTTGAGTATAATTGAGGATGGGTATTCACTACACAAATTTTTGGCCTGGAAAATTGCAAGATATTTTTGACAGCATGAGGGGTGTACATAAAGATTCATGAGAGGGTTTAATGAGGGATAAAGGGGGTATCTCATTGCTTTTAAATCCTAAGGATAGTAATAGGTATGTGTAAAAACATATTTCAACATGAAAAAATGTAATTGAAAAGGCATAATATAAATAAATGTCTTGAATAAAGAGGAGTAGAGGATCTCTTACCTTGAGAGATAAATTCTAAAAGCTTGAAAAGAGATTATTAAGAGATTTTTAACACATTAGAAGGGCTATAGATATGTAAATCTAGATTAAAATCACACTCAAAGTATTTTTAGTGAATATGACTGCTATTTGGGGTGGGTTTTTATAGAAAAAGATAGGGGAATTCTTTATTAATTTCTAAACTTAGGTTTTGGACTCTATATGATAAACTAATCAAAACTAAAAACCTTCACATGTTTTTTAACAAAGATTATTGGTTTTAAATTTTCTATAAGACTAATAACTAAACTCATTAAAATAATATCCTCAGTGATGTAGAATTGCTTCATGTTTATAAAGAGTTAATTTTGAGAACTTAAAATATAATATAGATTTTGGAGGATTCATTAAGGGGTTATAAAATTAATAATATAACTTAAAAAACATTATTTTAAATTGGAAACATAATTTTGATCATGGATACTTCTTATAGTATTTATTACATCACTTTTGGGATTTTATGATGTAGTAATACAAACTGTATATTTATACCATATTTAATCATTACCCAAAATTTTGATTGTCTTATAAAATTATGAAAAAAATTAAATTGGATAATTTATATGTTTTTATTTAAAAAATAATATTTATTTTATCAAAATAATTCTCTAAATATGATAATTGAAATTTCTAAATCAAAAATTCCTATTTATTGAAAAATACTGTTTTTTATAACAATAACAGTTTTTTGACCCTTATAATGATTATATTGGAATTAATTAAATTATGTTACCATTTATATTTAAATAGATATTATTTAATAATATTATTTTATTACAACAACATTTTTTCCAAAATTATTCAATTTATCCTAAAAGAGTCTCTTAATTTAAACAATATATATTTACCAAAAAAATAAAATTTTTGTTTCCTCATATGAAAATCAAAATTTTATTAAACTCATTAATAAAAGGGATAAATATAATCATTATTTTATTAAAAATAAAATATAAAAATTAATATTATCAAGGTCTAGATACATTACCCCTTATTACACTAACATACGCCTTAAGGGTAAGTTGTGTGACGGTGACAATTTTTTGGGGTGATTCAAAAAACATGGTTTGGCTTGTGATCTCGATGATGCTTGAAATTATCCCATTAACAGTTTCTCTAATTCTTTAGTTTTGGAATATGTTCTTGGTCTTGATCAAGGGTAAATCCTAATGATGTCATCTCCCTTGAAATCTTTGATAAATTAGCTTCATAGGGTATGATCCTACAAGTTGAGGTCATCGCTTATTCCATATATGTAAATTGGTCTTTATCATAACAGTTAATATATGTAATAATCTTAACAATCACAATAAAATAGCTATATTTTAAATGGTTATGATTCTTAATGATCTTTTAAAGCTGATATGCTATAATAGTTTAGAATAACCAAAGTAGTGCATGTATTTTCTATAACTTCATTAATTAATAAGGAATTTATTTATTTAAAAAGGTAATTTCATTTATAAAACTTAATTTTGTTACATTCATGGGAATTATATACATCAAACAAATGAAACAAGTAGTGAATATGGCTTATGTCTCATTAAAATAAAAGTGAGATGGGAAACTCTTAACTCAAGTTTGACTTGATTCAAAAGCTCTTTAACCCCCTATTTAATAAATATGAATTTATTAAAATTCTATAAAATATTAATTTACATAATTTTAATATCATATATGGTCCACTTATAAAATTTCAATGCCCTTTTATTAATAATTTTTTATTAAAATTGTCATTTCTGAGTGTTAATTGTTTTGTTTTTCATGAGAATATTGGTTATATTGTTCCTATCCTTCTACTTTGATCATGGTTAAATCATATAAAAAATGTTAATAATGGTAAAATAATATCATATATATCCATAATATATATATTTAGATTCATCTGTAATGGATATATATAGAAAAATTAATTACATTATTCATGGTGATGGTAAACCGTATGTAAGCATGAATGTTGTTTTTTCTTTTCAACGGATGGAAGGAAAGAATAGAAAATAATAATTAAACTTTAAAGAATAATTATTATATCATAAATATCATATTTATTCATTAAATATATACTTATTTCCATCCATGTAAATTATAAATGAAAAATTAATCACATCACTTCACGGAGGTGGTAGTTCACACGTACGGGCAAGCAGCATTTTCATTTTCCAATAGATTGGAAGATAAAAAGGTATATATGAATTATAATTATACAAGAATAATTATTTCATAATTATAATATATAAACATTAAAACTATAATAATAATCATCCATTAAATATGGTAACGATAAATTAATTGTATTTCTAGGTGGAGACGTTAAGCCGTACATACGCACGAGAGATGCTTTAACTTTAAATTTAATGGAAAAAGAGGGTGAATAAAGGTTATTTAATAATAATAATAAAATTTTAATATATTTAGGATTCTGAATTTATAATTTTATGATGGATTGTATAGATTTATAGGAGTTATAAGAAGAAACAAATTGAAAGAGGTTGGGTAAGATGATTGCCTCTTCTTCAGTAAGCCTCCTTTAGATACCTTCTTAAGAAACCCTGAAATGGAATTTTAAGGAGACCATCACCTCTAATTCATGGATAGGAAAGTTTAAAATAGAATTAGTAAGGGTTAATTTGATATATATAGTTTAAATGGTGTGAGGAAGATAGGAGAATAAATTTTCTTTTAAAAATGGGGAGAGGGGCACTCTTGGAATTACTTAAATAATTAAATTAGTATAAATTGATTTTTAGGTTCAAGTGGGCCCAAATTGATATAATTTTAAGATAGGTGAGTATGAGTCTAAATCCCCTCATCCAAAAACTTTTTTACTAGTTTAGATGATTTTTTCACCCTTATATCTTTGTTTTAACCCCCAGTTACTACTTTTGACCATTACCACAATATCAATGTTTTTAACACTTTAAGAGCCAAGAGAGTTGCCATAAAAAGAAAATTGACCCATAAATGGATCATGGTTGATATTTTAAACCATATATCATTAAATTGTAAGAATTTAGGTTTTTTTTAATTTTAAATCATTAATAAAATATTTTTTATTATAAAATATCATTAATTTCATTTTTGGAATTATATAAAATATTATAATATAATATGTGTATAACTAATGTAAAATGGTTAAAAAATTACACATATTAAAATATAATAAATATATGGTATTAATATAATCATCCAATAAAATTTTTACAGGTTTATATATTATTTTAAACATTATCATTTGGTTTAACCACTTGGTTATCCAATTTTAATCTTAACTTGGGTAATGAATTTTTAATATTAAAGGGTTATAATTCTGATTATAAGATGAAAATTGGATAATAAATAGAAAATTTATAAAATTTTAGAAAAATTTATAGACCTAATTTTACTCATTGAATATTTTTATGATTTTTAAATAATTTAAAGATATAAATTTTATATAAAATATTATTAATGTCATTTTAAGAACTATTCACATAATTTGACTTTGAAAATAACATCATAGTTATAGAATTCTAATATAAACCTAAAACACATACTTAATATGTTATATTTATCTAAAAAATTTATACAATGCAATAATTCACCAAATTTGTATTTCTTTTAATATCTTTTAAATCATTTATTTTATTTTTCTATTAATTGAATAAATATAGTGTCAATGTTGCATGAAAATTTAAGGTAATTATTAAATCACTAAAAAAATAAAAAAATACTGTGATAAAAAAAATTATTTCATGTTTAAAATAAATATTTAGAACAAATTTTTTTTTTATTCTTATATAAAAATATATATATATTAAAGTTAAGAGTGACATTTCGTGTTTATTCTTTTCTTAAAATAATATAAAGGTCATAATCAAATAAAAATGGCAACAATTTTCTAAATTTTATAAAATTGGATGTAAATGTATTAACTCCACTCATTAAATATGATAACTTTAAGTGTTAGTTAAAATTTAAATCCCTATCCAAAATTTTTAACCTTATTTTACCCATTTTACCCTTACCATGGAGAAAAATATTAACCAAGGTAACTATTCATAATGAACAAACATAAAAGGGAAAAAATTAACAGATTTATACCTCCCAATTCTAAATATGAAATCCATTTTTCAACATTCAATTTTTAGAAGTGGTAGAAATTAATTTACGATTAAAACACAAAAACCAACGAAAAATGATTTTTCACAAAAGTATCGTTTTATGTATAAAAATGTTTTTATTCGAAATTCAAGTATAAATTTGAATTAAAATAACTTAATTATATTATTACTAAAAAATATAACTAATTTTACTTTTAATACAATTTTAAAAAAAAATTGTACTTTGTAAATTCTTTAATTGAAAATACAGTTTCTAATAAAAAACTAAATTTTTCATTTTTCAATGAAAAATCAAACTTTTCAAAAAATTATTAAAATATCTCTCTAAGATAATTTTGATATTTTTCATTAAAAATTAATTTAATTTTTTCTATTAAATTGTCTAAAATTGACAAAAAAATTAATTATATTTTTTCTCACAAAAACAATAAAAACCATTTTTAAAGGAAATGTATTTTTGAAGAATGAAATGAATTTACTAAAAATTAAGTTCTTATTTTCTAATAATTAATCAATAAATTTTTATTGAGTAGTTCCTTTATATATATGTCATAATGTGGTTAATCTTATTCATACCCTTCAATTCAGTGACTTGGTTATAACAGTCATAAAATAATAATATTTCATAGTTTCTTGAAGCTCAGTGTTGCATGTTGGACATGCTATCGAACATTGAGTTCTATTAAAAATATTAGGGAAATGGATTCACCCCCACCCTTTAAAAAATTTAATCCTAGAAATTTAAACTTATTCTTGGTAATTAGGGGTTTGATAGTTGACGTTTTATTTTTTGAAAACCCACATCATAAAAAAGGTTAATAAAACTTCCTATTAAAATAAGGGAAAGGAAAATATGAAGGTCATCTATAATAACACATAACTAGGTTTCAAAATAGGAAAAATTTAGTGGGAATCGAAAATATGGACATGGATGAAAAATAAATATCTAAATAATGATGGAGAGTGACAGAAAACATTGATCATAAGAAAGTGAGTTATAATGAGATAGTTAACAAACATAAAACCATAGATCAATTGGGTGTTAAAAAGACCATTGATTTTTTGGAAATGAACATAATATAATAAAATTTTTGTTTCAACTTCCTTTTCCAATATTTTTGGAATTATTTTATTATCATGATAGATAAAATGATAAAATACACTTATTTGATTTTTATGATGTCTTGGACTCGGTTCACTCATAAGTAACCAAACCCAGTTGGTCACATGCCCTCAATCGCAACTCCCCATATGATTGAGGTTTCTGACAAGTAGTGAAGGTCTGTGGTGGTACAGTGGGAATATTATTTCCTCTTTTATCAAAGTGGAATAGTTTTTAATCATAAGAAATAATTAGGGGAAACGGTAAGGTGGCGTAATACAAAAACAGTGTAGTGAAAATAAACCAACCAGATAATAATAAGCATACATAAACAACAACAGGATCATATGAAGATTATTTCATGATAATACATAATTTAAAATAGGAAAACAAGGTAGAAATCATACAATAAAGTACCATTGTATACAAAATATAAAAAAATGACCAAAAAAACTATCACCATGAGAATCCTAATCATTGGATCATACATCTTCTCCCAACTCCAATTTGAAAATAAATAAAGTTTCTATAGATGGTAACCTCCCCTTATCTTCACCTAAATCCAAGTAATTTGTTTGGGTACCAAATAGTTTTCTGAATAGGGTGTGAGTAAAACTCATTAGTCCACCACTAATAGTTTCTAGTACAAATCCAGTCTGTGAATATTAAATGTAACAATTTTCAAATATAATAAATGTAAATAAATAAAGTAAAAGTAAACCATGTTGACTCAGGCGCCTCAAGGGATACCAATCCACCCTACCTAATTTGTCCTAAGATGTATTTCTCTAATCATATGACCATTAATTGTCCAGGGTTCCAAGGAACATATCCAAGGTGTCCAATTATAATATTCAAAATGGATCCACGGATATCCCATGGCATCCATGAACTTAGAAGGTTGAGCCCACTCAAAGTAATAAATAAAGATGTCAGGCTAGGTTTATGAGTTTAATCCAAGAGATAAACCCTTAACATTTCATCCTAAAAGTTTATAACTAATCCCAAGGGAAATTCCAAGGTAATTTCATGATGGACTTGATTGGATCTCGAGGAGATAATCCATGGTGGTCTGTATTTTAGGACATCAAATCGAATCCAAGGAGTTGATCCAAGGCATTATATTTTCCAAAAATAATGGTGAATCATCAGTATCAACTGATACATTAACAATCTAATACATTTATTGAGCCCAAGTTTGTTATCTCTCTTGGTAGTCACATCAATTAATTGGTTTGCATCCTATGAGTTCACCCAAGGCATTCTAAGTCGGGAATCCAAGTCTATCTCAAGGAAGTTTGTACATTTATAGTGATATAGGTCCACTAAAAAAAGTAATTATTGTATAAAATATGATCAAATGGACACATAATGTGTCCAATATATGATCAATTCAATTTATCAAATTAGTTTATTCCATTTATAAGATTTGGAACAAACAAAACTAAAAGGTTCTTTGAATAAAAGTAAAATGGTTTCCATGAGAAATTAAACTAACAAACCCTAAGGTTATTTAACCTCCAATTATTTTTAGCATATCATATAACTTTTAGAACTATTTTTAGATAAAAAATTAAAGGAATATTAATTTCAATATAAACACACATAAATTCTATTGTGCGGCACAATGATGAAAATTTATAAACATAAATTATTTTAGGGAAAAGTAGTAGACCACATAACTTATCCATATGGTTGACTCCCCATCCAATATCAGACTCATATTTGGTCTAGAATGAGATAAAATGAAAAAACATAAAAATTATTTGAAATTAGGGAATATTAGGTCACATATAGATAACACCAAATATGGAGAAGAAAACTGAAAAAAGAAGCAAGAGGAGTGTCAGACCTACAAAGTGATATTTAACATGATTTAGGATAATCAAAACTGAGTCTGAATAGAGAAGATAAACAAAATCATATGAGAGAAAAGAAAGGAGAGTTCTCATGTGGTTTTTGTGCATGAATAGGGAGAAGAAATGGTGGATAAATGGTTAAAGGCTATAGCGGCAATTTGGTAATTTATATATTTTTAAAGGGGCACATGGTTTGGCCACATGGTTGGCCAAAACATGTTCTAATCATGTGACTCCTGCTATCCATGAGAACACACCTCATGCAGTTCATGTTCATGGTTAAACAAACTGTGCACAAACCATGTGTTCAATACTTCTTTTAATCCTCCACCGTGCACGATTTAGGCGCATGGTTAAAAAAACTATACACAAACAATGTGAGATTCATATCCAATAAATTGAAGATTTTGGACAGTCAAGAATCTCTTCTCACATGGTTTGATATCCTATGATTCACCCTCTTAAGGTCATACATTTTAAGGGAATATTTAGTGTTAACCATGAACTAATCATGCGCCTTAGCTTGTTTCTTTAACAACCCTTACTCCAGGATCTAAACCAATATTATATGCTCCAAAAACCTTCTATAAACCTTTAAAAAATTATATTAAGGTAAGAAAAAAGGTTTATACATAAATCCATAGGATTCATACCTCTACCAAAAATCGGGATCTTACAACCTCCTCTCCTTAAAACAAATCATCCTCGACTTATACTTCTGAGGGTGGTTGAGTTTCATACAAGAATAACTCTAGACACTAAGCAAATATGTCAAACTATCATTCCAAGGTCACATCCTATACATGCTCTTGATTCCATAGAACTTGAACCAAAGTAATTGTCCTAACCTAAAGATATTTTATGTTATGATCGAGGATATGAACAAGATAATCCTCAAAAAAATAATCTACCTATAACTAAACTTCCTTAAGATCAAAAGCATGAGATAGGTTAGAGTAATAATGGTAGAGATAAGAAACATAAAAGACATTATGAATAGCCCTAAATATTTGAGAAAAGTTTTATCTAATAAGGTCCTAGTAGCACCACATCCCATTACTCTACCTAGTATAGAGGAAAAGGTTAAGGGATACCATAGAGCACCTCATATGGATCCATCTGGATATCTACTTGAAAACTATTATTATAAACAAACTCATTAAGAGACAAGTTATTTTCCCACAAACCTCTAAAATCTAGGAAACACCATCAAATAATTTCCTCTAGTACCTATATAGTGCACTTATACTAACCATCAATTTGTGGGTGGTATGTTGTACTCAGAAGTACCTGTGATTCCAAATACCTTTGTAGCCCCTTTCAAAACCTATAAGTGAACTAACCATCCTTGCCTGATACAATGGTATGTGGAACTTTATAAAGGCATATGGTCTATAAAAAATATATCCTCCAAAGTTAATCCACTTATAAGGTATCTCATATATATGCAAGAAGCAGGTTACCATCATCATCAAGTATATAATTACCCATATTATGTCTTTAATTTAAGGTGATTTTCAGAAAAACTATCACAAAATCCATAGTGAAATCATCCCATTTCCACTTTAGGACAAGTAAATTTTTTAACCGACTAGAATATTTTTAGTGTTCTACTTTCAATTTATTAAAAGTGGAACACTAAGTAAAAATCCCACAATATCCCTTTTCATCCTAGGACACCAATACTGCTGGCATAATTCATTGTATATATTGGTGAGTCTGGAATGTACTACCCATTTTAAGGCATGATATTCTCACATCAATTCATCCTATGTGCATATATGAACCCACACATTCCCATGTATATGTAGGATATCATCCTTATAAACAACCCAACTAGATAGTGGGTCTTAACCTAAAACACTTTTCCTCTTGACTAAGTCCTTAGGATCTTAAAGTTGTATGATATTCACTTTATACATAACTAATGAGGTTATTGATAAATCGATGAGGATAGTTTTCACATGACACTACTGAACTTATAGATAAATTTCAGAATAAAGATCCATTAGTTTAAATTCACTACTCGCTTTCTAAATAGCTTGAGTCTGAGTTTTTCAATTCAGAGCATTAGCAACTGCATCACCCTTTTCGAATATATATAAGCATGGTCAAAGTTGAACACCTATAGATATTTCACCTTGCTTCATTGTCGAAGGTTAAAGTCACATTGAGAAAAGTTTTATTTGAGACTGTTATGGTCCATGTATACCACAAAAAACTCCCTCAATAATTAATGTATCTAGAAACATAAATCATGAACCTGAGCTTCTATCTTATGATCACACATCATGTAATTACACTCATGAGGCCTTAACTGACAAGACCCATACTACCTGAGTAATTCTCCATGCATCAAAATAGCTCCCAACCTTATTTCCAATGCATCATAAAAAACAATGTGGCCTCTTATAGGATTAGATAAAATCTTTATTGGTGTTGAGGTTAACCTCCCCTTCAACTCTAGAAACTATTTCTCACAAGCTTTAGACCGTGTCAAATTAACACCCTTTTTGTTCAAGCCTTTAAGTGGTTCTACAAGGAAGGAAAATTTTGGGATGAAGCAATGATAATAACTATACATCCCCAAGAAACTCTATATATCAAATATATTTTTAGGAAAATCCATGGAAAAATGGATCTCACCTTATCTAGATACATAGATACCCCTGCTTATGATATACTATGAACCAAGATGTGAACTTTATAAATATATAAGTGTAATTTTTTTATATTTATATAGATTCTATGATCTATTATTATACTCAATATAATTTCTAGGATTTTGGAATGATTGTTTCTAGTTTTAGAATAAACTAAGATATCATCTATAAAAATGACCAAAAAAAATCTAAGGGTGAAAACCCAGATTCATCAAGGATATAAAGATAGCAGGCATGTTTGTCAGACCAAACAGAATCACCATAAATTCATATCGGCCATGCCTATTTTAGAATTCCATACAAAGTATATCTAAGTTTCTAAATTGCACATAAGGGTAGCCCAACCTCAATTCAATATTTGAGAAGACCCTAGATTCTCAAAGCTGGTCAAAGCGGTCATTTATTCAAATAAATGGAAAAAAATTCATTACCGTAATATGATTTAACTTTTCGTAATCCACGCATATTATTAGATTTCCATCTTCCTTCGAAGAAAAAAACACATGTTAATCTAATGAGTAGTATTGGGTTGTATAAACCCTTTAGATTCTAGGTCCTCTAACTACCTCTTGAATTTTTGAAGCTCAATGGGAGTTATCATGTATGGAGGAATAGACACTGATTCCACTCCTTAAATAGGCTCAATGGTGAACACAACATCTCTATATAGAGGTATCCTAGAAAATTCATCTGGGTAAAAATATCCATATTAGTCCACCACTGGATGAAAAACATCATGTTTTAATCCTCTATCATTAAGAAAGTGACTGGAAATATGGGTTGACACTCTTCCCAACCAATATGTTCAGGTCCATCTTGACATTCCTGGATATTCCATTATATCTTATGAACATATTTACCACAATTTGGTGATGAAAAAGACACCCTATAGTGATAAAAATTAATATAGGCATCATAAGGCACTAAACAATCCATCCTGATAATTATGTTGAAGTCTTTCATCTCGAGGATGAAGAGATTCTATAAGAAATAGTAATTGTTGATCTCGAGGGGACACTCATTGCATTGGTGAAAAAATTTTGACCGTACTACCAATATAGTATCAAGAGAAATCAACCCATAAAATTAATCAATCTCATGTCCAAGAATCTCCATTAAATCTAAAAATAAGAACGAGTGTGAAGTACCAGTATCAAATAAATAAAATACAAAAGTCGGGGCTACTATGATCTTACATAATACTATGGATATCATGGAACTCTACTTCTTAAGTGTAGGATACACTTCAAATAATTTGAAAAATACAAATCCTTGAGATACAACCTGACCTCCTTGAGTAGTTCCTCTCTTCTGGTGTTTCACATCGTAAATTTTTCATCCTCGACCTCATCTACCTCTTCAGTTTGTATGGCCAGTGGTACTCCATCTCTTAGCCTGGTGTGGGGAAGCTGATCCTAATCTAGAATTTTGAGATGGTGAAGATACTCCCCCACTAGGATTGGTGGAAAGGTCATGCAAAATCTCTTGAGATGACCCATTCTTCCACGGGCTCTATAAAAAATTGAAGTTTTATAATTAAAATTCCATTTTCAAATGAATAAATTCCTTATTAAGTAATGATGTTATAGAAAACATAGACACTACTTTGGTTATTTTCTAACATTATAAATTATATAATATTAGATTTAAAATATTTTTAATCATTATAACCATTGATAATATAGTAATTATGTAGTTACTATTAAGATTAGCATGTGTTAAGGGTTATGATAAATTCCAATTGACATAGATGGAAGAAGTGATGGCCTCAACCAGTAGGATCACACCCTATAAACCCCATTTATTGGAGATTATGAGGGAGATGGAATCATTGGGATTGAACCTTTACCAATTCCAAGCCTATATTCAACAACTATAGCATGATAAAGAAACATTTACTGGAGATGTTCAATCTTATCAAGATCACAGCGCAAACCATGGTCTCTAAACCACCCAAAGAAAGTGACACCATCACAAAACTTACCCCTATGAAATATACTAGTTTAACAAGAGTTTATGTATCTATACCATAATAGTATGATTTTTATATTTTTATTTTTAATAAAACAATGATTATATTTACCCTTTTTATTATTATTATTTTATAAATAACAAAATAATGATTTATCTAAAAAATAGATTTTCATATAATGAAACACAAATTGTATTTTTTGAAATATATGGTTTCAATAAAGGAACTCTTTTTGATGAATCAAATAAATTTTTAAATAAATTTTATTTTAAAAAATATTCTTATGAGATAATATTTATTAAAATATTAATGATTATATAATTTTATGAAGTCAAATGTAATTTTTATAAGGGATGGAAACTATTATCATCATAAAACCCGTATTTTTTAATAAATGGGTATTTTTATTTAAAATTATAAATTTTCATATTTATTGAATTATTTTGATAAAATAATTTTTTTTTGAAATTATCACATCTAAATTAGCCATTAATGAATTTTTCATAATTTTCGGAGATAGTCGAACTTTTGGGTAAAAATTAAATACAATATAAAAATATAGTATGTATTATGACATCATAAAAGAAAAAAAGTGATATAATATATACTATAAAGAGTATACAGAATAATAATTATGTTTTAATATTAAAATAATGTATTTTTTTAAGTTATTTGATTAATTTTATTAACCCTTAAGGAATCCTCTAAAACCTATATTACATTTTAAGGTTCTAAAATTAATTCTTTATGAACAATACTAGATTCCACCTCACCAAGTTTATTGTTTTAATGATTTTGGATATTGGACTTATAAAATATAGAAAAATAATCCAATTTGGTACAAAACTTGGGAAGTTTTTTGGTTTTCATTATTCTATTATGTAGATTCCAAAACCTAAGTTTATAGATTAATAAAGAATCCCCCTCACTTTTTCTATAAAAACCTACCCAGCCATGAATTACACTTCACTAAAAACCATCATATCACAAATTTAATCTACCTTACCCTCTCTATATACCTACCAATATTCCCCCAATCTCTTAATATGATCCTCTCATGCTTTTAGAAGCGTTTTTTCAAGGTAAGGGATCCTCTCCTTCTCCTCTTTATTCAAGAACCTTCTTTATATTATGCAATTTAATTTCCATTTGTTCATGTTGGGATGTTATTTTAAATTTCCATATTATTATCATTATTATTTAAAAGTGATTATAAACCCCTTTCAATCTCATTAAACCATTCCATATTCTTTATGTACTCCTTTTATACTTCTGAAATTATCTTGTGATTTTCTATGAAAAATGTGTTAAGTGAATATCCATTCCCATTTTCACTCAAGGATATTCACCTAAATATACATATCCTTAATTTGATTTGATAATTCCTTATATGTAACCAACATTCATTAATAATGGTATTAAATTTGATTAAATATTTCCTTATGTTTTATGATCTATGTGGCACACTTATGCATGTGCATGATATGAATGTGACGGGTGGTCCCAAAATTATATAGCCATCCAATGCATTGGATAATGTTTTTATATCATGGGATACTATTTATGGTGCATGGTAGGTTATCCTAAGAACACTATGTTATGATATCTTGTAAATTATAATTTACTTATTTTTATGATGTCATGTTTTATGTTGTTTCCACATTCTCATGTTGCCTTTATGTTTTCGTCTTATATCATGCTTCAATATTCAAGATTATGATAATTCTCAAATTATGTTACCTTTACATGCCTCTTTTCTCACATGTACTACTTTAAATTATGATGTTATTTTATTTTTACCTAACTAGTATTCATATATCACCCCTTTATAATGTACATCCTTAGGTTATCTCATTCAGTTTTCGAAGAGCAATAGAATTTTAAGGGAATGTTGTGGAGTTTTTAAATAATGTTATCATACACATGTTTCAAGTTATTGTGTTATGTACCTAATTTTCAAAAGACACTAGGCCTAATGATATTAATGCATTGTATTGTGTGTACCATTATGTAATAAATCAAGAATTAAGGTGTATTAAACAATGGGTTTTCATAGTTGGTATGAGAGGAAAGTATAGTTATTTTGGGAATTGGGATTAGAAAACCATAGTGGGAGCCTTAAGAATAAGAATAAACATATGAAAATATACCTAAATCTTGATAAAGTATATATTAAGTTCTTTTAAAGAAAGTAAATCCATGTTTGAATACTACAAGTTTATGTGGATCTAGAATAATTTTACTCGGGGTAATAACCCCCAAAAGGGTGCATTGGTCTTGACTCGATCATCAATCAGTGCATAATATAGAGGCCTTGTTTCACACCTAGTTTAACACTCCCAAGGTATATGATTTGGAAAATTCAAAAGATCCTTAAAAACCATTATTTAGGGAACAAAAATTCCTATAATATTTTATGTTGGTAAATAGATCATGGATAATTTAGATTGAAACCAGTAAATTCATAGGATAAGGAATGTATGTCAATTATAAGGTATCCCAAAAATATTTAGAGTTTCCATTTTATGTGTTTAATAGTTTAAATATTATCATCCATAGGTCTATCTTGTATGAATTAAATTATTATAACCTCAATTAAATAGTGAAAGGAAAGTTGATCATTTATGGTTTTATACATTCTTTTATATCATGTAAGTTTACTAGAACTATTCAAACACTACCTCAAAAAATAGAAGTTGACTTGTCTTAGAAGATGAAAAATGGATCAATTGTTTCATCCTAAGCATATAACTTATCCCCATTCAAAATTTATGGGATTTATTTCCCCAAAAACCTTGTGATACTCCCTTTATTGGATTCAATGATATTCTGGTTATGGATTGGATTTTTTTGTATATATCCAATATAAATTGTTGAGAGAATAAAATAACCCTTCATATCACAAATTGACCTCTAATTATATACAGGTTTAGAGAGTAAGATGAATATACTTGGTATCATCATCTCAAGAATGGATATTATTTCCTTATGAGAAATATTATCTAGCTCAAATGATTGATACTTAGGAGAATATCATCCTTGATGACATACCCATTGTAAGGGAATTCACTTATGTGTTTCATGAATAATTTATTGGTCTTCCTCCTGTCTAATATGTTAAGTTCTCAGTTGAACTTATACTCAGATATTTTCCAATATCCAAGAATACATATTGAATCTCCACTGTTGAACTTAAAAATTTGTAGAGGAAACTACATGAGAATCTGGATAAAGGGTTTATATTCCCAAGTGCTTAATTATAGGGTTCACTAGTGATTTTTCTTAAGAAGAACGATGGGTCAATGCACCTTTTCATTGATTATCGTGAGCTCAAAAAGATCATAATAAAGATAAAGTATCCTCTTCCATGGATTTATGACTTGTTTGATTGGCTACTTTAGCCTAATACTTCTCCAAGATGGATCTTTGGTCGAGATATTATCAAGTAAATGTGAAGAAGAAGTATATCCCAAAGTGTTCTTTTCATATAACGTATAGCTACTATGATTTCATAGAAATTACATTTTGACTCACTAATTCTCCATATATCTTTATATACTTGATGAATATAATCATTAGGGATTACCTTGATAAATTTGGGGTAGTCTTTATAGATGATATTCTTATATAATATAAAATCAAGGAGTAACATGACGAGAATTTCAATTTTATGTTTTGGAAACTACAAAAAACATTATATGTTAAGAAATCTAAATTCATGTTTTGGATGGAGAAAGTAACATTCATGGGGATGTTATCACCAGAAAGTGATATCTGTGGATCCTTCAAAAATATTGGTAATTGAAGGATGAATCATACCAACGTTTATGACAGAAATATATAGCTTCCATGTATTTTCTAGATCCTATCATTGATTTTTAATAAACTTATCATGATGTCAAACCCACTAACCAAGATGAATTGGATTGGATTCAATTTTATCTTGACTTATGAATGAAAGGGGAGAATTAAAGAGTTAAATAAGAGGCTAATCACTACACCTATACTCGTATTACCCACTAGTAAGGAAGGATTTGTGATCTACAGTGATGAGACTAAAAGGGTATTAGGTTGTGTACCCATTAAAGATTAAAAATTGATTGCCTATACCTCTCACAAATTAAATATTAATTAATTGAACTATCTAACACATGATTTAGAATTGGATTTGGTGATATTTTCTTTAAATATTTAGTTAAATTATCTCTATTGGGAGAAGCGTGACATATATAGGAATCATAAAATCCTCAATTATATATTTACACAAAATGAGTTCATCATGAACCAATGAAGGTATTTAATATTTGATCACGGATTATGAATGTTCAATCCATTACCATCCTGATAAGGTGAACAAAGTGGTAGATGCTTTGAGTAAAAAGGATAAAGCAACCATGTCTATGATGAGGACTTCAAGGGATCCAATATTCTTGTAAATACAAAGGATAAACATGAGAATAATAAAAGTAACTTCATATTACCTTTCTAAAATAACTAATCAATCATATATTTTTTAGAGGATTAGGGAGTCCAAAAATATGATGAGGTACTACAGAAAAAGGTAGCGAATATTCTGGACTTCAACTTTTCTAAAGATGGACTTATAAGGTTTGTAACTCAGATATGTGTTCCATAAAAACCAAAATTGAAAACGGGAACTTATGGATGATGTGCATAGATCATACTTCTCTATTAATCAAGGAAGCACTAAGATGTATATATATATGAAGAAAAACTTCTGGTGGGATTACATGAAGAGCGAGATTGTCAAATTTGTATCTCGATTCTTGGTATGCCAAAAAGTCAAGGCTGAATGAAAAAAATTATAAGGGCATGATACAACCATTTCCAAAACCATTATGTAAAGGGGAAAACATAACCATGTATTTCATATTAGGAACCCCTAAAACATATAAAGGAAATAATGAAATATGGGTGGTAGTTGATCGCCATAAAAATTTCAGTGCATTTTATTACTATCATGGGAGATTTATCTTTTGAACAACTCAACAATATATATATATATATATATAATATAAGTGGTAATACTTCATGTAGTTCCACTCTCCATTGTAACTTTTCAATATCTGAGGTTTACCTCAATATTTTGGAGAATCCTTCAGTAAACATTAGATATGGAGCTGAGGTTCAATACTACTTATTACCCTCAAATGGATGGTCAGTATGAAAGAACCTTTTAAACACAGTATGATATAATAATTTCATGTTCAATGTATTTCCAAGAGTTTGGGTATCATCACCATCCCTTATTGGAGTTCTCATATAACAATAGTTTTAATTCTATCATTCAAATGGTATCTTATGAGGCTCTATATGGAAAGCTTTGTCAGACTCCAACATGATGGGATGAATTTGGAGAGCATAAGTTGATGGGACCTGATCATTTCCAAGAGATTATATAGAAGGTTTAAACCATTAAATTTCATATTAAATCTATGAAAATTATATAGAAAAGGTCTATGGACAATCGTCAATGTGATCTAGAGTTTGAGGTCAGAGATAAAGTGTTCCTTCATATATCACCATGGAAGAAAGTCATGAGGTTTGGGTATAAGGGAAATCATAGTCCAAGAAAGATCATCCCCTTTGATATCCATGATCACATTGGATCATTAGCCTATTTACTAGTACTCCCACCTAAACTATGTCAAGTACATTTTGTTTTCTATGTTTCAATATTGAGTAAGTACACTATACCCATCACATGTAATGAATCCATAGGTGGTACCATTGAAGAATGATATTTCATATGAGGATTAGTCGGTGAAGATATTATATCATAGATAAAAGGTTCTATGAAACAAGACAATTCACTTGGTCAAAGTGTTATGGCAGAGCCACAAGTTTGAGGAAGCAACATGGTAATTGAAAGAGGTAATGAAACAAAAGTAACCTCATATGTTTTAGTTTATGAAATAAAATTTAGATGCTAAAGTTTCTTAAGGTAAGAATAATGTAGTGGAATGATTTTTATAAATGAAATTACATTTTTAAATGAATAAATTCTTTATTAAGTACCGATGTTATATAAAAAATAGTCACCACTTTGGTTATTTTGTACCATTATAAGTTATGTCTTGTCAGAATTAAAAGATCTTTAAGCATAATAACCATTGATAATATAGTCATTGTATGGTAACCATTAAGATTATTATATATTAATGGTTATAATAAAGTCTAATTGACACAGATGGAAGAATCAATGGCCATGAATAGTTGAATCATACACTTGGAATCTCATTTATCAGAGCTTCCAAGGGAGATGGAATAAAATTGAACTTTATTTCTTCTATGGACATTACCACATAAACTCATAAAAATCCATCTTCATCTTATTTGACATGTTAGGAAACTGACCAAAGTTTATGTTGTTAGTCATATATTGTGATATATAATTAGTCATAATCATAATATTTGTCCTTATAGATCCTATTTATTTTAATTTCTCATGCGGGAAATTATTCTATTTTCTATCAAATTCAATGTTAATATGAATCCCCCTAGTTTCAACCATTTTCTAAAACCAAAACCATAGTGTGACCTATAGTAATCATAGTGGGAAACCACATAAACATGAAAAATAATTTGTAGTATGTATAAATCATGACATATTCTTTTCAATCTATGATACATTATTTTTAACCTAGGTCGTCCATGATCACCATCTATTCAAATCCTTAATAATGGTTCATAAAGAAAATGTGAATTAACATAGTAATATCCTCCAAGAGTTTAAAACTAGGTGTGACGTAAGGACATATTCACCATGCACCAGAAATATGGTTTAGATATATTTAAACAACTATTTTCAGGGTTATTACCCTTAGATGCATCAATTTCAAAACCACATCCACTTGTAGTATATAGATATGGATGTTCTTTTAGTAAAACCACACTCATTTGTTTACCATAACTTAGGAAATTATTCTACATGTATGATTATCCTAAGGGTTCTTACTAAAATTTTCTCATCTAAGTTTTTAAATGTGACTAAACATTAATCTTATACAAACTATAGTGAACCATACTTTTTATAAATAAATATCACATCTTATTAGATGAATATTAAATACATAACATTATGATCCATGTCAGAATCATATAACTCTAGTGACATTGGAAACTTTGATAGATAAATAAATTATTTATAATATATCTATATCATCTCCCACTAAGTTATTCATAACTATAATCCTTCTTAGAAATATCATACTTAAAACCATTATTCATAACTTAGGAAAGTAAACATAAGAAAGGATGAGTTTTAATGCTCCGTAAGGGTAAAAAAATGAAGATATCAGTGATCACTTAAACATAACATGAGAATAAGGGTATGAGAACATTGGAATAACTTTTTAAAATCATACCCTATATATTATAGATCATAATCTTGATTCATTTCATAAATCTTGTAAGTTCATAAGACATGAATCAAATTGTAATCAAAAAACATGATCCATGAGATCATAACATTGGCATAAAACATAAGATTTTGTTATATACATAAGCATGGAAAATAATTTCCTTAGTCAAGGAATGTTGTTGAGACTATAATAGTGGATTATGTTCACTCTCCATTTAATCGTAACTTTAGTCAAGGTTCAATCCCAAGAATTTCATAGTAGATAGAGTTTGTGTGACATATTGGAACTATTTTCCACTGAACGGTGCCCCGAGCTTGGTTGGACACTTGGCCTCAAGTGCATCTCCTCGAATGTCAGACGCTGCCAACTAGCAGCGAGGGTCTAGGGCATGTCTGTGGGAAGACAATGACCTCATTACTAGAGTGTAACATAGCAGAATAACAATATAAATCAATAGATAAAGTAGATATAACAACCAGAAAGATGATAAATAAACAATATAGGAATATATAAACAATGTTATAAGTAATATCATATATAAATGATAATGATACATGTCATGTCTCTACAAAATATCCAAATAGTTATATATAGAATATGTATAATACATATATCCAAAACTCAAAAAAGACCAAAAGTTTTTATCTCTATATATAATCATAAGCATCAGCTCGATCCAATGCTCCCCTACTCTTAATAATGGCACAAAATCAAGCATCAAACTATAGGTGCTTGCCCTAGTCTCTACTTGTATCCATATAGTTTGGGCGGGTACCCATCAGAGGCGGAATAGGGTGTGAAACAAAGTCTTAGTAGATAACCACCCAAATTTCAATAACAAATCCTAGTCATGAAATATAAGCTAATCAGTGTGAAATAATTATCATAGTTAAGTAGTAAATAAAATTAAAGTGACCATGTCATACAAACTAAAAAACATGTGATGCTATATATCCATACAAGGCTCCCTACAAAACATGGGTCAAACTCCTATATTAAGCTTGCTACCAAAAATAAATAAATAACTAACATGGACTCATAGTTCATCTAAACATAACAAGTCAACCATAGCCTTGTTTTATAATCTATATAGAAAACAACCACAGTCGCAACGTATAAATAGAAGTGTTAGAATAACCAAGGCCAATCTGTATAATCAATTGTATCATATTTACCATGGATATTCCATATAATCAGATTTCAGACCCCTCAAGGCTGGACCCAAGGTATAGTGGACCAAGGAATCCTTGTTGAGTCCCAAGAGCATCTCAATGGAAACTCAGTTAGACTTGAATTGGGGTCCAAGGATTGTGTAAACTGAGTATGTCCACTGTGATTCCAAAAAAAGTATATCCAAGGGTTATCAAGGCCCAAAGAATCTCACAGAATCAAAATCCAAGGAGCATACAGGTCTAAGGCATTCTCTACCCTTTCCAAGACCCATGTCGTAGCACACACATGACATCCTATGTAATCATTCATAAATTCACATCATTTTATATTTCATACCATGATTTTACCCACTCATATATTAAATCAAAATCAAACACATTTCTTGAGTTTACCCACTCATTTCCATAATTTCTAAATAATCTATTAAATCAATTCAAGTTTCATATAAACAATTTAAATAGAACCATCAACATGAAATGGAGGAAAACCATCTCTAATTTAACTAATTCTATTAAATTCATTTATAATGGGATTACTCTAACTATTAAAGATCAAATACACACCCCTTGAGTGGTATAAAAAAGTCATAGGCAAGTCAATTAACATATCACACCCCATGGGTGGCCTTGGTTAGGGAAACAACCATTAATACATCTCAAGGAAACTAAATGGAATCCCTAACAGTTTCCATTTCATTTAATTCAATTGTTAAAATAAATTTTGGGGTCATGACAGAAATTCTAGCGGGCGGTACAATGGTAACTAGATCTATAAATCACCAAACCTCATGGGAAAGATATAGAAAACCTACCTTGGGTCCTAAGTGGAGTGTTTTTCCTATATCAACTCCTGATTTGAATAAGATCAGGAGAAAAATGAAGAATGGATGAAGAAATTGGAAATAGGGAAAATTATATTGCACCTAAATAACTATTTTGATACTAAGAAGAAATAATAATAGTATAAAAGGAATTGAGTACTCATTAGAATGGATCCAATGATACTGATGGTGCTCGATTCTAAGATTGGACTGAGGAACGACCGCAAAAGATATAATTTGAGCTTAAAAGGAGCTCCCCCACCCTCATGACTGTCCAACATGAGAGAAATAGAATAAGGATTAAATTTATAAAACATTTTAAGATAAAATAAGTAATTTTACACACAACACTGGGCCTCATGGTTTGGCCACACTGTTGGCCAAACTATATGCCCACTGCTATAAGGAGGGTCACCTTGCATGGTTAGTGCACATGGTTTGAAAAACCATGTGTAAATTGTGTCTCGGGACACAATCAAAAACTGCAGAGGTTGTCTCATGGGCGTGTCCCCTATTCTCATGGTTGGTCAAACCATGCAGGATCCTCCCGCCCATTTTCCAGACTCACATAGTTAGTACTAACTGTTCGACCTACCCCGTATGGTTTCTACTAAAACTGAATCCCATCCTTTTTTTCTAAAAATACAGGCTCGGAGCTCTGATCAAGTCTGAGACACCCCTGTTACAAATGTAACCTTAAAGCGTACTCACATTAGGTTATAACTAAGAATCTAAACTTGTTGGTTGGAGTAGGACACTCAATAGGGGGTGAATTGAGTGCCTATAAAAATTTCGGTTAAAAATTTTATTTAAAATATTCCCCCAATTTAAAATAAAACAAGCTAGTTATTTAAGGTAATAAAATTATAATAGTTTTACTGTTCAAATAACTTCTTAGAAGATTGATTAATTCTCTATAATATCAATATGAGATATTGATACAACTTTTGAAACTATTATAATTATATTAAACAGTTATAAGTACTATCAAATACTAACTATCAAAGTAAAATTTAGTTTTCTAAAACATAAGTTAATAGGAGAAAAACTAAATTGAAAGTCACAGTAGATAAAACAAGTGGTTTGGTCTCAAGCTGAGACCTAATCTACTCCACTTGGTGATCACCTTTCACTAAGAAATATATATATATAAATCTTTGATCTACACCCTGGATCAGGGTTAACAACAGTAAACAGGACTGTCTAGTTCACAAGTCTTCTTCCACTGTTCTTCATGGGAAAACAAAAAACCAGGTCACACAAGACCTCTTCCATAGTTATACATGGGTAAAACATAGTGTAGAAAGATATTTCAGTGAGGATATTTTATATCCTCCAGATTAATGCAGGAGACAGAGTGTGTTTTAATACAGACACACACACAACTTGACAAGTAATAAAATATTATAGAACATAGCAAAGATAATGAGAAAGGATTATAAATACTCTGAGTATTTTTCTATGCATCTCTGGACTTGTAGGATGTAGAAGATGTGACTTTCGAGTTCTCTTATGAAAATAGAGTATCACGAGTCTCATTTTCTGGTTTCCAGTTCGATGAGATATGCTTTATAGATCTTGTTCTTCTTAGAGTTGCTACTATAATGATGTTTGAGGTTCTAATCCACAGCAGTTTAGCCTTTAGGAATCGATATTTCTTTATGTTTTCTTTAGTATATGTGTTCTTCTCCTTTCGCATGCATCCAACTACATGAACCCCTATTGCTCCAGTGACATGCTTTCCTTTTTATTTTAGGTTCATGTGCTGGAGATAACAAGAAGCATGATTTCTACAAATCATACCTTATACTATCAGGTGACATGTCTTCAGAAAATCATTAATTATGACAATTTTATTAGATGACTCAAATATGACTGTTAGAAATATCTTTTAAATTAAATTGAAAAAGATAGAAAAATTATTAAGTATGGAACAGTGTCACAGTTGTGGTGAGACAGTCATGGTGAGATAGTCATAGTGATACAATCACAGTGATACAGTCATGGTGAGACACTCACGGTGAGACAATCATGGTGAGACAGTCACAATGAGGCAGTCATGGTAAGATAGTCACGATGACACTTGGAATGATGTCTTCTCTTTCTCCTTTAAGCAGTTTCACTGGAGCGGTGTATGATCCTGTGTCAATTATGGAACCAGTAGCAAGGTTATGGTAGTAGATTATTTGAGAATTTGAAACCAGTAGCAATACTACTGTGTCAGATAAACAGTGTCTACTCATTTGTCAAAATTATGAATAGTGTCTTGTTACAATGTCTTGGAAACGGTAGCAAGGAAACATTGTTAGT
Source organism: Viscum album (assembly GCA_963277665.1). Classification (NCBI taxonomy): domain Eukaryota; kingdom Viridiplantae; phylum Streptophyta; class Magnoliopsida; order Santalales; family Viscaceae; genus Viscum; species Viscum album. The sequence goes on from OY728142.1 coordinate 1,164,708,950, forward strand.
TCATTTATGAAAAGATGGAACTAGTAGCAAGCTTATAGTGTCACAGACTTAGTGAAAATCTGGAACTAGTAGCAAGCTTACGGTGTTAGAGACTTATCCAAATATCTGTAAACTCTCTTAAGAAGAAATATTCATAGAATGGATTAATATGAAACACAGTCACAATAAAACATAATAGAACAAGATTAAACATATTTTATAAGATTCATACAGGATTTTTGATATGATAAATATGATAAGTATAATTTGTGAGCATTAAAACTTGATTGAAACATGAGGATTCCAACAATATCCCCCTTTTTATGATCACAAATCATGACATTTATATGCCTTATATAGTAGTAAAGACACGATATTTTAGGATATATGTCTTGTATTATTTCTCCCCCTTTTCCATAAATTTAATCATAAAAGCATTATCTTATTTCTCCCCCTTTTGGGATTATCAAAAAAATAAAAATAAACATTGAACGAAGTCAAGTAAGAGAATAAACAAAACTGGTCACATTGTATTGAAAAAAATAGAGAGTTCAGTACAAGCATGAAGAAAAATAAAAAACATCCCTATCAAAAATACATCCTTCACTTCTCTTTAAATCCAGTGATATTTTATTTTACCTTGTCATAGACATCAGGAGGAGACACATGAGAATAAGTTCAAGTGGTAGAAGGGATTTATCCAACATTGAGAGAAGGAAAAAACACTCTTTCAATGAAAGAGGGTGAAATAGATGGTTTGTTGGAAAACTGAGGCAATGGTTGTTCAATAATAATAGGCCTGATCTAGCTCAGAGCCTGAGATGCAGATATGGTGGTAGGAGAAAATGTAGTGGATGAGGAAGGAGTTGAACCAGGTTTCAAAGGGGTAGTTGTAGGAGCCACAATTGTATTACTTTGCACATGGAGATAAGGCTTCAACAACTTAATGAAATCAGTGATGATCTCACCCCCATAATTCATAGCCTTCTCTAAGTCGTCTTTTTTTATAAGAACTTTTCCAACATAGGAGTGAATTCTTTCAGCTTATAAACTTGAGTCTTGAAGGCTTGAGAGATAGGATGAATTTTCAAATTCTCTACAAGATACTTCATGATATTTTTTAGATCATGCTTAGAATAAATTCTGTTGAAGTAAAAGTCCACATTATTAGAAAATTATTCTTGAGTATCATTGGAAATCATTGAATGGATCCTCACCAAATCAAGCACTTGGTCATTTTTCTTGATGAAAACAGAGAAACCTTCCTTATCAACACCACACAACACTAACTAAATATCTTATTTAACAATTATTCTGATAAGTTCACTGTATATAGGTTGAGATGGATGTCTAGAGGTATTTGAAGCTGCAATGGAACAATTGAGAAACTTAAGCTGATTTAGAACCTTTTGCAAACATCCCTTATATTCATCGGTCAGCTTATTAAGTCCAATAACAAGTGCATGCATCTCATAAACTATCTTAGTGTTGATCTTAGCCATTTTTTCATTTACTGTAGTCAGGTTTGGTTGAATCGGAGATACAACCTTATGTGGTATTTGATCACCAACATCCTCAATAGGATGAGCAATAGGATCTTGTCCATATTACAAGACTTTTTTTATATCTTCAACCATAGATCTAAGAGACTTCACTTCATCACTCAATTGTTTGTTCTTGATTCTGACTTCTTGAATTTCATGAAGCATCTTTGGTTGAATTCTCCATGTGATTTTCTCTAACACCAAGGCAGTGTCTCTTTCACTAAGATTAGTCACAGTGGTTGGCTATGACTTCATGATCTTTTCAAATCATGATAAAAATTTGTTTCTAAAATATTTCAGATCATTGTGACTCATATAATCAAAATTTTATTGAGTAGGTTTAGGAATAAGAACTGAAATGGGTTCAGACTCCTTTGTAGAGGTTTCTTCTATAGAAAAAATGGTTTCAATTGAAACACAATGGAAAGATCTATGCCTTTTACTAAGGCCTCTTGGGTATTATCCACATCAAAATAACTAAGAAACCTATACCAGGTATCCATAGATATTTGGTCAATAAGATTGGGAACTTTAACACTTTCTAAACTAGGGTTCTGCTCCCCCTCAACAGGTGCATCTCTACAAGGACTAAGAGATTCAGTCTCTTGATCTGTTTCCATATTCTCATCTATGTTGGGCTCACCCATCTCTTTTCTAGCTAGTTGAAATTCCTATTCCATTCTTTCTTCTGCAGATAAAAAAAATCAGTTTCAACTTGTTTTTTGACTGTTCCACAGCATTAGGTCCTTCCTCAACAAAAATCTCTTCTTCAACATCAGGATATTTTTCAATAGAAGGCTCTTCTACTATATCAACACTTATTTTATAAGTAGATAAATTTTTTGCAAATACATCTTATGGAATAGGTAGCCCACTTTATTCTTTTTATAAGACAATTCCTTCCTTAGGTGCAACTTCTGCATCTTCTAATTATTTATTTGAATATTCAAAAACTTCATTAGGTTCCAGACTAGGGTCAGATACACTCTTAAGTCTTGAAGGGTTTTCAACTGGGTTGAACTTTTCATAGATTCTTTCATTATCTTCCACCCAATATTTCTTCCATGGGTTCTAGATAATATTCATTCTTCTAACTATATCATTCGAGACAAAAAAACTCATAATCTTTAATTACTTCTTCATTCAGACCAACTAATCTCTTGTCAAGAAATATTTCATAAATTAACCTTGAATAAAACAAAGAAGTTGATTTCAAAGTTCTCTTGATCATTTCACACATGTGAAGTAAAATATACTTACACAGATTGATCTTGTAACCATTCTTCATAAGATGTATCAAGAACCAATACTGATACTTAAGGGTAGAAAAATCCTCTTTCCTTGGACAAATAAGATGCTGAATAAACTTGAACAGTAGCCTTGTCTTACCATCCAACTAAGTAGTAATTTCCCTTATCCTCTTCTTATTTATAGTCAAATTTCCAAGATCCTATTCTAGGATATACACATCACTAGGTGGAGGATAAACTCTTTGGTAATCCTAAAAAATTTATTCTTGAGGTATTCCTAGGAAGGCATCCCATAACCTCGAAATAAAAGTACATCTTTCACCTTTTACCCAGCTTCATACTACAAAATCATCTTCAGTATTGAACAAAAACTGAACATACTGATAAAACTCAGAAAATAACTTTAGATAAATGGGTCTTTTCTCTTTTTTGAACCAGCCCAACCATCCCTTCTCATCCAATACTCTCAAGATAAGCTAATTACTTGTCAGAAACCACTTCGGACAAGATTTTTTCTCTGGCACTACTGTTTGATCAGCAAGTCCTGGATTCAGCAGTCACTCAGGCGTTACTTTCAAAAACTTTTTCACTTCCTTCTGAGACCTATTCTTTTCAGGAGTCGATGAATAAGGATGCTTTATTATGGTCATCCAATATGGGCTCAAGAAAGATGTAAGTTTGAATGAGGGCTAATGGTTTGAGAGAGAAAGGTTTCAATTTTAAGATAAGAGGGCTTGAGTGAAGAGAGAAGTGAAAAATATCGTTTTTTTATCATTTGGGTATTTCAAATGTCACAAACATAAATACACGGCATAAAAACAATAAAATAATTGATATAGAGATATGGGAAAGAAAATTCTAAAAATAAAAATTTGAGATATTATGGTGAGACTATAACAGGTAGTCATAGTGTCAAAATTATAGTGTGAATCCAAATGGTGCAACAGTATCATTGAGACAGCAAGTATGAGACCATAACTGAGATTTAGTAATTGTAATACCATAAGTGTGAGACAGTAACTGCAAGATAGTAACTTGTAAAATCATGAATCATGAAACTGTAAAGTGTAAAACAGTAAGTTTTTTCACTTAAGACTTATCATTCCTAACTCATGTGTGATGTAATTTATTCTTTCATAATTTAATGGTTTAGTGAATATATTAGTAAGATGATGTTCAGTTCCAATGAATTCCAAGGTGATACCACCTTTTTGATAACAATCTCTCAAAAAATTATGTCTTAAATTAATATTTTTAGTCCTATAATGTGAAAGAGGATTCTTTGAAATATTAATAGCACTTGTATGGTCATAATTTATAGGTATGTGCCTGAATTGATATCGATAGTCTAATAAAGTCAGTTTCATTCACAATATTTGTGTACAAAAACTACCAACATCTATGTATTAAGCTTCGGCAGTAGATAATGCAACATAATTTTGTTTCTTACTACACCATGATACTTGAGACTTGCCTAAAAGATGACATGTTCTAGAGGTGCTTTTTCTATCTAACTTACAAGCACAAAAATCATCATCTGAATAGATAACTAAGTCAAATGATTTTCCTTTAGGATATAATAGTTATAAGTTGGTAGTATGTTTGAGGTATTTAAAAATTCTTTTAACAGCAAGAATATGTGACTCTTTAGGGTTTACTTGAAAATGTGCACACATGAAAACAATAAACATAATATCAGGATGACTAGAAATTAAGTAGAGTAAACTTCCTATCATTCCTTTATAAGTGGTTTGATTAATAGATTTACCATTTTCATTAAGATCCAACATACAGGCAGTATTCATTTGAGTATCACTACTTTTAGTGCTATCCAAGACAAAAACATTTTATAAGATATTTTTTATATTTGCTTTGATTTAAAATAATAACTTATTTACTTTGAAAGATTTTAAATCCAAGAAATAATTTTTGTTTACCCATTAAACTCATTTCAAATTCACTTTGCATCATATTTGAAAAATCATTACATAAATAATTTCTTGAAGATCTGAAAATAATGTCATCTACATAGATTTTAACAACTAAAACACATTTATAGGTTTGTTTTATAAAAAGAGTAGGATCAGTTATACCTTTTGTAAAACCTTTGGAAATAAGAAAACTACTCAATCTATCATACCAAACTCTTAGAGTTTGCTTTAAACCATATAAAGCTTATTTTAATTTAAAAAACGTGATTTGGAAAGTGAGGGTTTGTAAAACCATGGGTTGTTCAACAAAAACATCCTCAACTATATAACCATTTAGGAATGTACTCTTAACATCCATTTGATAAAGTTTGAAATTGAGATGTCCTGCATATTAAAGTAAGATTATAATGGCTTTAAGTCTAGAAACTGGTGAAAAGGTTTCTTCATAGTCAATTCCTTATTCTTGACTATAACCATGTGCAACTAATCTAGCTTTGTTTCTAACTATGTTACCATATTCATCTACTTTGTTCCTAAACACCTATTTAGTTCATATGGTCAAGGTGTCTTTGGGTTTATACACAAGTTTCCAAACTTTATTCCTTTCAAACTGATTTAGATTCTCTTGCATAACCATCATCCAAAATTTATCAATGATATCATCATTGACATTTTTAGGCTCAAGCTATAACAAGAAAGATTGATGTTTAACCTTATTTCTAAGAGAATCTCTAGTTTGTGTTCCTTTATCTGAATATCCAAAAATGGCATCTAAAGGGTGGTTCTTAAGGGTTCTAACAGCTCTATAAAAAGAAGGACTAGTAATTTCAAGTTCTTCAATAGGTTTGGGTTCATTATGGCTCGAATCTGGAGAATTTTTAGAAATTTAAGTTTTAACAGATTCCTTTATAAGATGGTCAGATGATTTAGCATTGATGTCCAGATTTGACATATCATACTCAAGATTATATAGGGAGGTCTTAGGTTCATGAGGATCTGTTTCATCAAATTTTACATGTAAAGATTCTTCCACACATTTGATTTTTTGTTAAAGTCTCTATAGGCTTTACTAGAGATTGAATATCTAAGAAAAATTCCTTCATTACTTTTGGAGGAAAACTTCTCCAGATTATCCTTAGTATTAATAATATATACTTTACAACCAAAAACTTTGAAGTAATTAACCTTGGGTTTTCTTTTTTCTTACAACTCATAAGGAGTTATTTTAAGAATAGGTCTGATTAACACTTTGTTAATTATATATCATGTTGTATTTACAACTTCAGTCCAAAAATAAATAGGTAAGTCATACTCGCTAAGCATGGTTCTAGAAATTTCTTGTAAAGTTATATTTATTCTTTCAACAACACCATTTTGTTGAGGTGTCCTAGGGGAAGAGAAGTTATGACTATATCCATTTTGTGAGAAAAAGGATTCAAACTCTTGATTTTCAAACTCACAACCATGGTCACTTCTTAGAGATTTAATTATAAGAAAACTAAGATTTTCTATATTCCTGGCATACTTGGTAAAATAAGAGAAGGCTTAACTTTTGTGAGCCAAGAATTAAGTCCAAATATACCTATAATAGTCATATATAAGAACATAAACATAGTGATTCCCATTAAGACTTAAGACTCTAGAGGGTCCAAACAAATCCATGTGAACCAACTCCAGAGGTTGAGAAGTGGAAAATTCTTTCCTTAGTTTGAAAGATATTTTGTGTTGTTTTCCCTTTTAATAAGGATTACAGACTTTATCATTTGGAAACTCAAGTTTGGGTAGATCCTTGACCAAACCTTTTCTAGTAATCTTTATAAGGGAGTGTACATTAAATTTTCCTAGTCTTTTATTCCCAATACAAAACTCTTTATGAAATACACTTAAGAATAAAACATTTTGAGAAATTAAAAAATCTAATTTAATAGCATAAACATTTTCATTTCTAAAGGAAGAAAATACTAATTCATTTTTATAATTGAAAACATTGCATACATCATTTTCAAATTTAACATGAAATCCATCATCACATAATTTTGAAATACTAAGAAGATTATATTTTAATCCATCAAAAAAGTACTATAGAAATTAAAACTGAGTTAGAGTTATGAATCTGCCAGAGGCCATTTATTTTTCCTTTAGAATTGTCACCAAAAGTGAAATAACCACCATCAATATTTATTAAATTCTTGAATCATGAGTAATATCCTATCATGTGTCTTGAACATCCACTGTCCAAGTACTATAAGCTTTTGCAGGATCTCTTCAAATAGCTTTCCTACAAAATAATCAAGCAAAAATAGATTTCGGTACCCATACTTATTTGGGTCTAGTAGCATTAGTAATCAGAGTTTTAGGAACCCACATCTGCTTCATGGGTTTCCTATAATAATTATGTAACATATTTAAAAAATAGACTCTGTTTCGTCTCAAAAAACAAGAGGTAGTAAAAGAATTTCCAGAATTGGAACTAGAAGCATAATTTTCATTTTTTGGTAGAAAAATAGATTTTCCAAATTTGGTTACAAAAGTGTTTTTGGTGAGATTTTTTTGCCCAGGTTGGTATCCTATACTAGTAGTGTATCTAGGGGAAATTTGTTTACTAAGAATATGTGTAAGAGAATTTTTTCCATTGGTAAATTTCTCAAGGTCCTTTTTTAATTTCTCATTGTATAAATTAAGTTTATTGTTCTCCTTGAGTAATTGAAAATTTTTCTATTTCTATATAATAAGCTCATATTTAATATTGATAGTCAAGGCATGCTATTTATTTAAAGATTTTTATTTATCTTTCATCTCATTACAAGTATCTTCAAGAATTTGGTAGTATTCAAACATTTCCTCATTTTTTATATTTTCAGAATAACTTTAATCTCCATAATAATATGAATTTTGTATAGGATACACAAATGTTACCACAGATGTGTTTTTCATAAAACACATATTAGCTTTATTAGCCTTTTCAACATGTGAAGACTTTGAGTTACTTGAAGTATCCTCAGAATCACTCTATGTTTCCTTCATGGCCTTTTTATACTTTATATCCTTGTTATCAAATTTTTTATTATATTTTAACTTAGGAAAATCAGCCTTTACATGTCCATTTCTTTTTCATTCATATCAGACTATTTCATTATATTTTTCACTTCTTTTCCAATACTTCTTCTAGCTTCCCTTATGATCATATCTTTCTTAAAAGTTGGGATTTCTGAAAAATTTCTTTCTTTTATAGAACTTATTAAATCATATAGCTAATTGAGACATTTCATAATCACTATCTAGTGAAGATTTTTCACTATAAGAACTTTCTACATGGGATTGTAATTTCTCCTTTTCCTTTTCTTTAGTTTTGGAAGTAGTGGTTTTGAAGGCCACTGACTTCCTCTTCAGTTTATCTTCCTCTTCTTTGTTGACTTTTAATTCTTAATCATACATCATAAACTTACCTATTATCTCTGTGACTATTATATTGATTATATCACAAGATTCTCTAATTGAGATAGAGTTCCCTCTCCATTTATCTAGTAAGCATCTGAGTATTCTCATAATTTTCTCTTTGGCTGTAACATCTCTTCCAAATGAGATCATTGTATTCACAATCTCATTAAAACTGAGATAAATATCAGAAATAGTCTCATCAGAATTAATTTTAAAATTATCATATTTAAAATTATATGTTTTAAGTCTCATTTCCTTAAAAATAGAGTTTACTTCATGTGAAATAGATAAAGTATCCCAAATTTTGAGGGTTTTTTTACATGAAAAAACTATGTTAAACTTTTCATATTCTAAAGAAAAGTATAGGGAATTCACGGATTTTCAATTATTTTTATAAGAAACTTTATTTGGTTCATCCCAAGTATTCCTTTCAGTATAAGTAATTTTATATTCATCTATAATGGAAGACCAAATCTCAAAACCCATACTTTCTAAGTTTATTTTCATTTTAATTTTTCATTGCGCATAATTTGTTCCATTAAAGAATGGAGGTATGTTGGTAGAATAACCTTCCGATTTATTATAAATGATAAAGAATAAAGTGTAGATTTTGTAAAGAACAAAAAAATTAGAACTAACATAAATTTTTAGATCTTTAAAACACAACTAAAATCACAGTTGAAAAATATTTTAAAAACAGATTTAAAATTTTGAAAATAGGGATTTGAGAAACTCTTCTGATATCAAATGTTGGTTGTATTAGGATACTCAATAGGAGTGGGTGAATTGAGTGCCTATAAAAATTTCTGTTAAAAATTTTATTTAAAACATTCCCTCTATTTAAAATAAAACAGGCCAGTTAATCAAGGTAATAAAATTATAATAGTTTGACTGTTCAAATAGATTCTCATAAGATTTATTAATTCTCAGTAATATCAATATGATATATTGATACAACTTTTGAAACTATGATAATAAGTCAAAATATTTATAACTACTATCCAAGACTAACTATCAAAATAAAATTTAGTTTTTTGAAATATAAGTTAAAGCAGAGAAATACTAAATTGAAAGAAACAGCGGGTAAAACAAGTGGTTCAGCATCAAGACGAGACCAAATACACTCCACTTAGGGATCACCTACCACCAAGAAATATATATATATATATATATATATATATATGAATCTTTGATCCACACCCTATATTGAGCTTAACAATAGTACACAGGACTATCCAGGTCACAAGACCTCTTCCACTGTTCTTCATGGGAAAACAAACAACCAGGTCACACAAGACCTCTTCCATAGTTTTACGTGGGTAAAAAAAGTGTTGAAAGATATTTGAGTGAGGATATTTTATATCTTATAGTTTAATAAATGATAAATAGTTTGTTTTAATATAGACACACACATTACTCGAAAAGTAATAAAACAGTACACAATAGAGAAAAGAAAATGAGAAAGGATTAGAAATGATCTGAGTGTTGTTCTATGAAGCTCTGTACTTGTAGGATAGAAAAAATGTGACTTCAAGTCCTCTTGTGAAAACAGAGTATCGCGAGTCTCATGTTCTGGTTTCCAGTTCGATGAGATGTGCTTTGAGATCTTGTTCTTCTTAGAGTTACTACTGTGAGGATGTTTGAGGTTCTGGTTCAAATTAGTTCATCCTTTAGAAATTGAGAGTTCTTCATGTGTTCTTTAGTATATATGTTATGATCCTTTCATATTTATTCAACTTCATGAACCCCTAATTCTCCAGTTCCACACTTTTCTTTTTATTTTGGGTTCATGTGTTAGAGCCGAAAGGAAGCATGATTTCTACACCTCGTACCTTATACTATCAGTTGAAATGTCTACTAAAAATCATTAATTATGTCATTGTTATTAAACGAATAAAATATGACTATTAGAAATAACTTTAAATTAAATTGAAAAAGACAAAACAAAAATATTTAAGTATGGAATGGTGTCACAATTGTAGTGAGATAGTCACAATGCCACAGTCATGGTGAGACAGTCACGGTGAGACAGTCACGGTGAGATAGTCATGGTGAAACAATCACGGTGAGACTGTCACGGTAAGGCAGTCATGGTGATACATTCATGGTGAGACTGTCACAGTGAGACAGTCATGGTACCACTTAGAACGGTGTCTTCTCCTTTTCCTTTGAGCGGTATCACTGGAGCAGTGTCTGGTCCTTTGTCAATTGTGTAACCGGTATCAAGGTTGTAGTAGCAGATCCTTTGGTAATTTTAAACCAGTAGCAATACTATGGTGTCAGGTAAATGGTGTCTATCCCTTTATCAAAATTTTGAATGGTGTCTTGTTACGGTGTCATGGAAATGGTAGCAAGGAAACGGTGTCAAGTCCCTTGTGAAAATTTGGAATTGGTATCAATCTTACGGTGTCACAAACTTAGTGAAAATCTAAAACTAGTAGTAAGATTACGGTGTCACAGACTTAGCCAAATATCTATAAATTGTCTTAAGAAACAATATTCATAGAATTTATTAAGATGAAACATAATCACACTAAAATATAATAGAATAATATTAAACATATTTTATAAGATTCATACATGATTTTTGATATGCTAAACATGATAAGAATGATTTTTGAGCATTAAAACATGATTAAAACAAGAGGATTCCAACAAAACTGAAATTAAAAATATCCATACCTCATATGAAAATTCAGGTTCTAATAATATTCCCCCTTTAAAGTAATTCAAACCCAAATTTTCCTATCAAGAGTGTTCAAGATTTTTCTAAGAATAAATCTGGCCACTGAGCATGTACATCGGTCTCCTTCTCCCAAGTCTCATCCTATAAATAGTTTTAATGCCATAGAGCCCATGATAGAGGAATTGAATAGCCTTAGAGAACATTTATGATCTTGTCAACAATATAAATAGGATTCTCCTCAAAGGATTCATCTAACTATAAATCGACCTCCTTGGGATGAAAATCATGATATGGGTCCAAATGATAATAGTGTAGCTAAGATATGTGGAATATTTTATACATGGATCGGTACCTATGAGGTAACAGCAACTGATAGGCTACCAACCTGACTCTACCCAGAATCTCAAATGGATCGACATATCATCGTGAGATCTTACCCTGTCTCCCGGTCCATCTGTGTAGAAGCCTCAGTGAAACATGTAAAAAGACCTAATACCCAACCTTGAACTCTATAGGTCATTTTTGGTGATTGTAATAATATTTATATCAATACTGTGTAGTATCCATACACTTTTGAATCAATTGGATATACTCAGAAGTATCATGTAAGAAATGTGGTCCCTATAAAGCTAGTTTACCTACCTATAACAAGCACAAGGGAGATCAGCATGTCCTACCATAAAAATCCACATAAGGTGTCATCTGTATAGTCACCTGATAGATATTATTTTAGAAAAACTCAACTAGGGACATATGCCTCCCCCAAGATCCCCCAAAATTCTAGACGCATTCTCTTAGAATGTCTTCAAGAACCTATATTGTACGCTCTTACTGGATATCAGTCTAAGGGTGGTATGTTGTGCTCAGAATCACCTATGTGCCCAATTCCCTCTACAAAATATAATATAAATGAGACATAAATTGGGTGTCCCTATCTGAAACAATGGTACGAGGGACCCTGTGAATTCGTACTATCTCATGGATATACAACCTCCAAATCCCATCTACGTTAAAGGTTTCCTTTATCAGTGGGAAATGTGCAGCCTTCATGAGCCTATCAATAATAACCCACACAACATCGTTACCTAGAGTAGACCTCAGTAAACCTATCATGAAATCCATTTCGATGTCATCCCATTTCCAATCAAGAATAGGTAAATGATGTAAAATTATGGATGGTCATTGATATTCTTCCTTCACCTGCTAACATGTGGAACACCTTGTAACAAAACAATCTACCGCACATTTCATACATGAACACCAGTACTAACATCGTAATTCATGGTACATCTTGGTAACACCAGGATGCACCGCCCAAAATGAGGCATGAAACTCTCACATTAGCTCTTCGTGTATGTACACTGGAACCCAAATTCATCCATGGATATACAGGATCTCATCCTCTCCTACAATCTAACAAATAGGTGAGTCCTCACCTACCAAACTCTCTCGTAGGACTAGTACCTCATAATTTGATAGATGTCTCATTCCCACTCTATCTAGAAGGGTAGAGTTCACAACTAAGGATGAAAGAAAATTTTGTCCCTAAATTTCCTACACCTTTAAGTGAATCTTATAGAAAAAAACCATAATCTTTCACTCGTCGTTGTCCTCCTATACTGTCTATATCTAAATCCTCCTACTCAGTGCATCAACCACTTCATTTCCTTTACCAGGTGTATAGGCAATCTCAAAGTCAAAATACTGTAGGTATTGAACACAAATTCATTGCCTCAGATTCGGATCATACTATTTAAATATATACTTGAGGATTTTGTGGTTTTTTTACACCACAAAATTCTCTCCCTAGTAATTAATTTTTCTAACACTAAAAAGCATGTACACCTACATCTAACTCAAGATCATGCATATGGTAGTTCCTCTCATGTGGCCTCAGCTGATGAGACTCATATGCCACGACTCTGTACCCCTACATCAAAACAGATCCAACCCTGATACCTAATGTGTTTCAATATATAGTGTAGCTTATACCATGCTCTGATAGAATCAGGACCGATGCTAAAGACAATCTCCCTTTCAGCTCCTAAAAGACTATATTTCAGGTATCTATCCATTCAAACTTCACACCCTTCTTAGTCGGGACTATCAAAGGCATTGTTAAGTGTGATAATTACTATATGAAATTCCTATAATAACCATTTGTTCCTAAGAAACACCATATGTCAAATATGTTCTTTAGATGCTCCTTAGAATCTACAGACCTCACCTTCTCTAGGTCAATAGATACTACTTTCTCTGAGATAATATGACCCAAGAAGTGAATTTAATCCATCTAGAAGTGGTGCTTTGTGAGCTTAGTATATAACTGATGTTCTCTTAGTGTATCAAAAATGAACTCGATATATTTGGTATAGTCATGTCAATTATGAGAATACACCAAGATATCATCTATAAAAACCACCACAAATTGATTCAGATAAGGACAGAAGACTTAGTTTATCAGTGCCATAAAAACCGCTGAAGCATTCATGAGACCAAATGGAATAACCAAATACTCATATAGAACATACCTGCTATGAAAGGTTGTATAAGGTATGTCTATAGGTTGAACGCATACCTTGTGATATCCTAGCCTAAAATCAATTTTGGAGAACACTTGAGCTCCTCAAATTTTATCAAAAAGGTCATGTAACACCCCAATATTTTGAAAATAAATTTAATATTTAATGCATGAAACATTGAGTCTCTACAAAACACCACTTTTTTATAACCTACCTAGTAAACATAATTTTTCCACCTCTACTATTAGAATTTTGAAAAACTAACATACATGGTTGCGTTCAATAAGATATTTAGAGTCTGATTAGACAAACTTAATTTTTTGTGAATAGTAACATACCCTTATGAATAGTAATATGAACCCTATGAATAGTAAATAATATTATTATTTTATTATATTAAGGTTATAAGGTAATGAGATCTTGATTAATTTTCCAATGTGATATAAAACGAATTATAGTTTTAAATTGTTATTTTTTCGAATAAATTGTGATTTTTATTTAAAAATTAAATTAATCATATTTATAAAATTATTTTCAAAAAATGGAGTTCATTTTTGAATTTTACACGTTGAAAAATGGTTAGGGAAAATTTTTTGAATTTTTCTGAAATACTTAAATTTTTTATGAATAGTAAAATATGGTAATTTACCGTATATATACATTATCAGTAAAATTAACTATTCCTATAATCATGGCTGATGTAATCACACTTGGTTAGAAATCAAATTCACTTATTACTATTATGGGTCACATGAATTAACAATATTGGTTGTCTTGAGGGAAATAATAAAATAATGAATAAGATATTCACAAATCACTCCTCTCCTCCACTATAACCCCCCCCCCCCACTCCCTATTCTATTACTCCTCTCAAACCTTGTGCCTTGTCTAAATTATGGAAAAATATACTCCCAAGATCCTCCTCCACGTTAAAAAGCCATTGGTCTCATAAAAAGACCAAAACCTCTCCCCTAAAGAGGCTCTCAAGGAATATTACTTCAAGAGGTAAATTCCTCCTTTCATTTCTTTTATTTCAAGTTCCTTTCTTTTCTCTTTATTTCCTCACCTCCCTTCATCCAAATGTTTTGATGACTCCAATAACTTACATGTACTAGATTTTTTTTATGATAAAGGAATAATTATTCATCATTTCTCTTTTCCCCTTCTTTTATACTATAAATGAAAACACCATTCAAGATGTGTTAATTTATCACATTCAAGGATGACGGGTTTTCAATTTCTATTACCATATTGAACTATGGTAATGAAACCATTTTGATGGTTAAAATAGAATATAATATATGTATTATAACTTATTTATGGTTATTTAATCCTTTTTTTATAATGATATTAATTTATAAATCAAAATGAGTTTCTTGTGATCAAAAACCGCCAATTAACCCAAAAATTGTCAATAAAGTTTTATATATTGATTCATCTTCACTCCCAATAACCAAAAAAAATTATAACCATGTAATATTATCTTTTTTCACTAATAACATACAAATTCTATTATGGACAATCATTCTCATTCTATATGTTTATCCGTAGATGAATATAAGTAAACCGGACATGAAAACCAAGGAAGAAAACACTACCAAAAAATGAAATTGAATTTCTCAACCCATAAAAAAGGCTATGAATGAACCTAATAAAGTTATAATAAATCAATTAAATTTAGGTTATGTTCTATATCTATTAATATATGAACCTAAATTTTATTATTCAGGTCATTAAGATCAAGTGAGGAACACCTTCGGACTTAAGGTAAGGGTTTTCTACCCAAACCTCCATTTTCATTCGGGTTCTCTTATTCTCTACTTACCTAAATAAAATTATTATTTATTAATATTTAACCCTAATAAATTCTATTTTAATGTTCTATATATTTTTACCAACCAGAATCCTACTTTCATTTATGGATAGTTATATTTTTTAAAAGGATCTTCCAAAAATTCTTCCCAAAATACAAGCCCGATTCAAGGGAATTTATCAAATTATTACCTATTTTTAAGGGCACTCTATAATCTGTTTTTAGAAACTATTATATTTATAAAATCACTAATTTAATTATGAAAATGATATATTACTTCACATATGATTTTATTCAAAGACTTTTCCAAAAGAACACTTATTTTCAAAGTAAAAGAGTATTTATCTCAAGAATTACTCAATGATTTTATAAGAGTATTTTCATATGTTTCAAAACTCTTTTAGATTCTTATGTATTATTGGTATTAATATTTTATGATATTATCTAGCATATTTAATTGAATTTTTTATTATTATTTTGACTATGGATGTGCTATCTTAAAACTATTCACCAATTTACTCTGAATGGTTAGTGTTTATGCTTAATGTTCTAGGAAAGTTATTTACATTTCATATGTTAGTTTCAATATTAATGAATATATTGTTTATGCTTATTCCCATTCATATGTGTAATGAATCGGACTTAGTAAGTGTTGGTTGGGGCCTGTTATATCCCTTCAGCGCATCAGTACGTCTCATGAGACAAACTAGGTCGTGGCATGAGTCCTTGAAAAAATGGTTATTTATGGTCTAGGAATGAGGCCTTGATGTTATGGTTATGATGTCCCACATTTTGAATTACCTCATTATGAAACTATTATTGATATTTCATGTGGTTATTCGACTAGTAGAATACCCATGATTATGTTTTATTATGGAATTATTTATTCATCTCTTATTCCTATCATATTATGTTCAAGTTTATTTTTTTAAACGCATGTGTTTTTAGTTATTCACCATGCCTAATGTTTATGTTTATGATATCTTCCATTGTATTTCTTACCCTTAATGAGAATTTGAGCTCAACCCTTTCTTATGTTTTATTTTTTCTAGGATGTGGAGAAGTATTTTATGAATGAACATTAGGGATAAACTATGAGATATAGATGTTTTCAAAAGAATTTTTATTTTGTATTTCATTTCAAGTTATAATGTTGAACTTATATATGTATATTGTTTCCAAATCTACTAAACTAATCAGTCATTCAGGATGCATATTTCTTGTTTATATGTCAATGTAATAAAATAAGGCACCGGCTCCAGGAAACTAGGTTCAGGTCCTTACAATTCATCTATCAGTAGAAATGGATACTAGTTTTTAACCATTATTTGGTTTAATTTAAGATAATACATGCATGGTCAAAGGGTTCCAACTACCTTTTCCTCAAAAAGGACCAACGAACCCCATGGAGAAGTATCGGGTTAGATAAACACATTTGCCTACAAATCCTTTAGCTACCTCTTAAGCTCATGCAACTCCGTCGTAGCCATCCTGTAAGGAAAAATTGATTCTAGTGCATCTCTTGGAACTAGATCAATAGAGAAATTAACCTCTCTCTCAAGAGGTAAACCATAAAATTCATCTTGTAAAACATCCTTGAAATGATAAACCACTAGAGGGAAATCTGTCTAACATGATCCCAATCATCCAGATACAAACTAGCAATTTCTCGATACAACTAGTTTCTAGATTCCTCGACCACAACCACCACTACCATAGCCTGAATGAATGGTACTGCTCTAGCTCCCTACCTAATGTAGAGTTGTGAAACTCGTACCCAAACCTAATGTTAGAGCTGACCCCCTACCACTCACTGTTAGAGGAAAATCATGCAAACATGTTTCACATGGCTTATCCTACTGCAAGATTGATACAAGATTCGGTCATGATCACACTGATTCCTTATGTGTCCCCATCTACTACACTGATGACAGAAAATTGGGCTACTAGTACTAGTGGTATGTATGGTACTCATCTCATAGGAAGTATCAAAATGGAACCTCTTTCTAAAAGATGTTGAACAAATGGGTTGAGAGAATGCACTTCTCTTCTCTATATCCCTGTCTTCTATCAGGTTATGCTCTATAAATAGTTTCTGATTTACAACTCTAGTAATAGAGGCAAATCTAAACACATTGACCTAAAATTGAATGAAATTTTGAAGACCTTCCTCAAAGAGTCACACCATCTATAAATCATCAAAAAGTTACTTCGGTGCAAAACACTGCAACTCTATAAAGTGTGTCGGGTACTCCATAACCACTACCACAAAAACAGTTTTTTGCAGCGCCCCCCATTTATCAGCACTAATGAAAAGGCATTGATAAAGGGACTCCCTTTATCAACGCTTGTTTAGTAGCGCTGATAAAGGGGGGCCTTTATCAGCGCTTTTTTTAAAAGTGCGGATAAAGTGTCGACTTCAAAAAAAATTAAAAAAAATATATTAAAATATTAATATATAAATATCATTATATTGATATAAATATAATATATAATTTTTAAATATATTTTAGATAAGTATAAATGTACATTTACACTTAATACACTTAATATATAAGATATTTAGTGAAAATGGCTTCTTAAAAAATTAAAAAAAAATATTTTTAATTAATAATTTGCTAATTATTATGGAGTAATAGTCATTTAATAACAATTTGAAGACTAAAAAAATTTAAAAAATTAAAAAAAGATCCAAAATATGTTGAAAACGCAACTCAAACTTCAAACGGCCATAACTTTTGATTCGGGTGTCCGTTTGAACTCTACAACATATCAAATCAAAGCCTGCGATGAGATCTACATTTTTGTAACCTGGGGAAACCCTGTTCAAGGGTTTTTAGAGGCCAAAAGAGGCCCATAAGGCCTACAAAACTGAGTTTTTAGTCGGGGTACCTCGATTTTTTAACATTTTGTGGATTTTCAGCCTCGTTTAAGGGGGTATTATTGGATTTTTTTTGGTGGGGTATGAATTTATTCCAAGGTATTACATTCATATTGATATCATGTCTTTGAAATTTTATCATTTTTTATAATTCACTGCTATTTATAATCAAATATATAACAATATATACATAATTTTTATATATTCACACTTAAAAATTTAATTATAAATATAAATAATAAAATATATTTACATATAAAATATATTAGCTTTATCTAAATAATAACTAACATCCATTTTATTTAAAATACAAATATATGAATATTTATATACCTATATATTAATCTAACTATATATATATATTAATCTAACTATATATATATATTAATCTAACTATATATATATTAATCTAATTATATATATATTAATATAATAACTATATATATATTAATATAACTACATATATATATATATTAGTATTACTATAAATATATATATTAATATCACTATAAATATATATATTAATATCACTATATATATTAATATAACTATATATATATATTAATATAAATATATATTACTATACGAATAAATATAACTAAATATATATATATATAAATAGAAATATATATTAATATAACTATATATATATATATTAATATAACTATACATATATTTTAATATAACTATACATATGTTAATATAACTATATATATATATATTAATATAAATATATATTACTATACGAATAAATATAACTAAATATATATAGAGAGAGATATATATATATATTATTATAACTATATATATATTAATATAACTATATATATTAATATAACTATATATATATTACAATATAACTATATATATATTAATATAAATATATATTACTATACGAATAAATATAAATAAATATATAAATATATAGAGAGAGAGATATCCTGAATTGGAAGACAAATCTAAATAGAGTAGTGGTAAAGGCTTAGGCGCGCAGGGGGGAGGTCTCGAGTTCAAATCCTGGTAGAGGCAGGGGCGCGCGCGCATGGGGGAATATGGGAGCAAGCGCTGCTAAAGGGTGAAGGGGGTATGTGGGGCACTGTACAGGGGAAGAAAAGTACTGTAAAAGGGGGGGCTCAAGCGTTATTAAAGCCCCCCCGATTGGCAAATTTTTTTAAATTTTTTTTAACTTTTTTTAACTTTTTTTTTAATTTTTTTTAATTTTTTTAAATTTTTTTTACCTTTTATCTGCGCTAAAACTAAATCGCTAATAAAGGAAGTGCTAATATATGGGTCTTTTATCAGTGCTAAAACAAAGCGCTGATAAAGGACCCTTTTATTAGCGCTTTATTTTAGCGCTGATAAAAGACCCCTTTTATCAGCGCTTTTTTTAGCACCGATAAAAGGGGTCTTTATCAGTGCTTTTCGGAGCTCTGATAAAGGGGACCCCCCTATCTTCGTCGGCTTTATCAGTGTTTTTATAGCGCTGATAAAGGCCATTTTTAGTGCTGATAAAAGCTGTATTTGTAGTAGTGAACCTTCATAATTCCCAACTCCATACACATGAAATCACTAGCCCGCTCTTCCCTCATATTCTTGGGGTAAAAGTAGTCATAGAACCTGGTTTGGAAATCATCCCAAACCATATCTTGTGGCCTGTCATCCTAGTTCAGAACATCCCACCATCTCTTTGATTCTAATCAAAGCATATAAGTCGTGAGCTTCACTCTCCTCTTAGGAGGTGTCTCTAAATTATCTAAGATCGATAGAGTAGTCTCAATATATAGCTCAGGAGCATGTGTACCACCATCCCTCAAAAATGTGGGAGGATGCTTCTACTAGAACACACATTTCAATTTAGCCATAGACAAGGTGGGATATGGTACTCCCTAAAAAGTATGCATGAAGTCAAAAAACCATTCATAGAACTATTCCTCAGCACTTGTTTCTGATAAAACTACTAGTGTAATAACTATAACTAAAGGATGATTCACCGGTAGCCCATGTCCTACCACTTTTATCATGTGGTCATCACCACCCTCCTGGCGTACGAATAGATTTCATCGTGGTGGAATTCCTATAAAATGTAAAACACGCACCTTAGAAAAGAACGATATCAAATTTCATAGATAAAAAACATAGGACATGTCAAAACCTTCCTATAAATAGGTTATACCATACAGCCTGCTCCTAAATCCATGACTGTTTAAAAAGAAAAGTCACAAGTCACTTGAGACATTGCCTCTTTCCCACTCAGAAGATGGGTCTAGGTCAGTCTTTATTCACAAGTTCAATTTTCCATTTCAATTTCATATTCTTTTCAAATTTCATTTTAAATGGTTGAACCAAATGGTATGTCACTTTCCAATCCATAAGGGATCATACTCCTCATGAACTGAAATATGGCGTCCACCTAATCCACACTATAACATGTTCTAGTTCATGCGACTCATCATCCATGACTCAACATGACATAATTGGATGCTTAGGGTGTCTGTTATAGCCTAATTAGAAAAACACTTATTAGGTTATGGAAGGAACTATAAGTACCAACCTTGTTTCTCAATTATCAACACAAAATTATATCACAATAGTTGTTATATCAATCACGACACCTATCACATCATCATGAAAATATGCAATGCATCCAATATGGCATGGAATAGTTCATGGAATTTGATTCATGTAAAGTGCTTAAAATGATGGATGAGATGGAATACACACCTCTCATCAGGTCGCAACAAAATAGAACCCAAAATCATATCAATGATAACATCACAATTTAAGTGCATCACTAAACGGTTGAATAAAATCATCTGTAATAGAAAAAATACATAAAACAAAAATTTTCATTCAAGGGAATTTGGATTTTTCTTGTATGTGGGTTAGCTACACCCAAGAACTACTCATTGGAAAATTCTAATTCCTTCTTATACCCTGTCTATTATCACCAAATTATAAACCATAAAAATAAAATACTCATATACCAATTTATGACATCCTAGGCCCAGATGCCACTAAATTGTGCCCAAGCCCGGTTATCCACATGGTCTCAAACACATCTCCCCAAATTCTAGAGGCTGATAACTAGTATCAAGGGGTCGGGGTTTGTCTTTGGGAAGATTATTCCCTCATTACGAGAGTGTAAAAAAGTGGAATAGAAATATCAATCAATAGAGGGAGAAGATATAACAACTAGAAAAATGTTAAATAAACAATAAATTAATATATAAACAATGCCAGAAGTAATCTCATATATAAATTATTTTGATACATGTCATGTCTCTACAAAA
Source organism: Viscum album (assembly GCA_963277665.1). Classification (NCBI taxonomy): domain Eukaryota; kingdom Viridiplantae; phylum Streptophyta; class Magnoliopsida; order Santalales; family Viscaceae; genus Viscum; species Viscum album. The sequence goes on from OY728142.1 coordinate 1,164,730,284, forward strand.
CAGCCAAAATAGGTATAAATAGAATGTGTACAACACATATATCCAAAACACCCAAAATACCAAAATCCACTATCTCTAGATATAATCAAGAGCCTTAACTTGATATCGTGCTCCCCTTATCCTAAGCATGGCACAAAATCAATCATCGAATTGTGGGTTCTTTCCTCCATCCCTTCCTGCATCCATATTGTATGTTCGAGTACTCATCGGTAGCCTGAACAGGGTGTGAGCTACAATCCCAATAGGTTTCTACCCAAAGGTCTATAACAAATATTGGTAATGAAATATAAGCTAAGCAGTGTGAAATAATTATCATAGTAAAGTGGTGAATAAAAGTAAAGTACCCATGGAATATATACTAAAAATATTGTGAAATTGTATACCCATACAAGGATCCCAGTAAGACATGGTTCAAGATCATATATTAAGGAAGCTACCAATAATATAGAAATAACTAACATGTATTCTCCATACATCCAAACATATCATGTAAATCATGTCCTTACCATATAATCTATATATCAAACAACTATAACCACGTCATATAACTAGAAGGGTCAGAATATCCATAGTCAAACTGTATAATAAATTATATGACATTTACCATGTTCATGTCGTAAAATCATATTTCAGACCCCTCAAGGCTAGATCCAAGGTATAGTGGTCCAAGTCATCCTCATCGAGTCCCAGGAGCATCTCGATGGAAAGTCGGTTAGGTTTGAATTGGGGTCCAAGGAGCATGTCTACAGACCATGTCCACTGCAAGCCCAAAAAACCTATATCTAAGGGGTAGCAAGTCCCAAGGCATCCCATGGAATCAAAATTCATGGAGCATACATGTAAAAGTTATTCTCTACCATTTCCATGACCCATGGCATAGCACACACATGGTGTCCTATGTAACGATTCATCAATTCACATCATTTTCCATTTCATACCATGAGTTTACCCACTCCAATATCAATTCACAATCATACACATTTCTTGAGTTTACCCACACATTTCTATAATTGCTAAATAATCCATTAAAGTAATTCAAGTTTCATATAAACCATTCAAATAGAAGAATCAACATGCAAGGGAGGAAAACCATCTCCTATTTAACCAATTCAGTTCAATTCATTTATAATGGGATTCTGATAACTAGGAAATCTAAAATACACACCCTCGTGTGGTATAACAAAGAAATAAGCAATTCAATTCATCGGGTATACCCCATGGGTGGCCTTGTTTGGGGACACAAAAACCAGCGCACCTCAAGGGAACTAAAGGTCATCCCTAACAAGTTCCATTTCATTTAATTCAATTGTTAAAATCAATTATAGGGTTGATCTGGAAATTCTTGTGGGCATCATAATGGAAACTAGCTCTATAAAGCACCAAACATCAAGGAAAATATATATACCACCTACTATTGGTTTGTAGTATAGTTCTTGTCTAGTATCAACTCTAGATTTGACTTATATCATGAGAAAAATAAAGAACGAACAAAGAACTTGGAAATATGGATAATTATATTATTCCTAAATAACTCCATAAATACAAATAATAAAGAATAATGGAATAAAAATTAATTGACTACTCACCGAAATGGATCTAATGAGACTAACGATGCTCAACTCTGAGATCGGGTGGAGGAACGTCAGAAGATGCAAAAATTTGAGCTTTAAAGGAGATATTCTACCCTCATGGTTGTCCAATGTGATAGAAATAAAATTAGGGTTAAATTTATAAAACATTTTAAGGGAAAATAGAAAATTTTACCTAAAACAATGGGCCGCATGGTTTGGTTGCACTGCTGAACAAACAGTGCACCAACTGTGTGCCCACTATTGTAAGGAGGGGAACCTCGCATAATCAGTATTAAAGGTTATCCAAATCATGAGAAAATATTTTCTCATCCCACTATCAAAAACTACATTGGTCATTGAACGGTCATGCGCCCATATTGGAACTATTGTTCAAATCGTGCAGGCTCCTCCAACACATTGTCCATCCATGCACAATTAGTAGTAATCGTCCAACTTTCCCCACATGGTTTCTACTAATCATGAAACCTGTCCTTTTCTTCCAAAAATCTGGGATCCAAGATTCAAGAAAGCCTCAAACACCCCTATTACACCCATGACCTCAAATTTTACTCATATTAGATCGTAACTAATCATCTAAACCAAAATTAAAAAGATCTGTACCTCATACGAAAATTCATATTCTTACAATCCCTTACTGAAATGGGTTTAATCCCTATTCTAGTCCTTATTATATAATGAGATATCTGTCTTTAGATAATTAATTAGATGGATATATAATTTTTATCCAAACCATCACATAATCATAATTAATTCAAATTTATTCTATAATATTTTAAATCATTCATCTTATATCAGAACCCTTGGAAAAGAAATTGGTTTCATAAATATTTCAACAATTAATCATAACATTACCCATATAAAATAAAAGGATTTCATAAACATATCATAATAAAAATAAAAAACTATACAGTAAAATAATAAGTATGGTATCATTAGATCATATCCCTTGTAAATAAAAACTAACATCAATTGATGTTATCATAAATGAAAATGTATTTAAAGATCACTTGGAATATTTCTTGAGGAAAATAATATTTTCATTTTGAGATCAATTATTTAAAATATAAAAATTTACAAATATTATAGAAAAAATATTCTTTGAAAATAATCTTGGAAACTTCTAACGTAATATTCAAAGCATTTCATGATCATGATAGTGGTAAATTCCATTCTTGTCATGTGCATAAAAACAAATATTTCTTTCACATTTTTTGTAAAAAGTCAAAAGTACCTCATTTAGAAAATGATAAGAAGATTCCATTTAAAACATTTTAAAAAAATTTAAACATGGGTAAAAATTAATTTAAACAATCATATGAGAATATTAAAAATATTCTTGATAACATTTCTAGAAATCATGGGCATGGAAGAAAAATGATTTTCAGTCGAAGAGAAAATTATATTAGGTTTTCCTTAAAAAATGTTATTTCAATATATTGAGTACTTAAAGAGATGAAAATAAAATAAAAACATGTAATTTATAGAAATAACCATAGGAGAATAAAATTAATGATATTCTCAATAGGTATATCATTAAATTTCATCATCATAAACAATCCTGATAAATAATTATATTATAACATAAAACTCTTACTACTTTGGTAACTTTTGAATCATAAGATCCATTAAAGAATAACTTAAAATGAAACGTTAAATATCATTATCATAAATATAATCATGATATAACATGTCAAAAGGTTAGTATATACACCTCATAAACATAAATATCTACAAAACGTCAAACATGTCTTGACAAAGCAATATTAAGACGAAGAACCCTTATCACTTTGGTAATCTCAGAATCAAAACCTCATAAAAGATATAATATTATATATATTTTAAAATACCCATAATTTTAATGATAATAATCATAAAATTAATTCATGGTTATTATATACACCACACAAATGAAATATGTGGTGGATATGGTATATGTATCATGAAAATAAAAGTGAGACGAGAAACTCTTATCTCGAGTTATAATTACTTAGAAAGCACTTTAACCACCTGTATAATAAATTTTAATGTATTATAATTATATAAAAAATTAATTTACATACTTATAGTGTCATATATTACCAAATTATAAAATTTAAATACCCTTTTATTAATAATTATTTATTAAAATCATTATTTTTTTGTGTTAACTACTTCATTTTTCATGAGAATTTCTATTTAGTAGTTATGGTCCTTGTAATTTGATAATGGTTCCATAGTCTATATAATTTTAATCATGATATAAATATCATATATAATCATTTTATATATATTTATATCCATCCATAAATTATGGAGATAGAAAAATTAATTACACTGTTCATGGAAACGAAAAGTCATAAGTACACATGATCACTGTCATCACTTTTTGATGGATAGAACAAACGAAAAGTAAGTAATAATTCACCTTTACATTATCATGATTATATAATATATATATATATCATATATATTAATTAAATATATCCTTATTTCCATCCATGTAAATATTAAAATAAAAACGAATCACATCACTTCGTAGAGGCGGTAGTCCACACATACACAAGAGAAACATTATCGTTTTCCAATTTATTTAAAGGTAATAAGATAGATATGATATTATAATTAAAAAATAATAATTATATCATAAATATAATATATATAAATATGAAACCCATAATAATAACCAACCATAAAATATGGTGATGGAAAATTAATTGCATCGCTATGTGGAGACGGTAAGTCGTACGTAAGCACAAGCGATACTTTCACATTTCATTTGATGGAAAAGAGGGTTAATAATGGTGGTTTAATAATAATAATAAAATTTCAGTGTATTATTAATAATTAATTTATTATTTTATGAATATAATCATAGATTTATAGTAGGTAGAAGAAGAAACAAATTTAAATAGGTCGGGTAAGATGATTACCTCTTCTTTTGTAGGCCTCCTTTAGATCCCTTATTAAGGACCCTTAGAATGGTATTTTATGGAGACCAGAACCTCTAAATCATGTATATGGAAGTTTATAGGATAATTGGGTAGGTTTTGGTCAATATTTAGGGCTCAAACGTTGTGATTATGAGAGGAGAAGAGGTTCCCTTTATAAGTGAGGAGAGGGGCACTCTTGGAATTACATAAAGTATAAAATTAATATAAATTATTTTTCAAATTAAAGTTGATAAAAATTTATATAATTAAAATATATTGTGAGTATGAGTATAAATACTCTCAATATATAACATTTATACTAGTTTAGAATATTTTTCACCCTTATCTCTTTGTTTTAACCCCCTATTATCCCTTTTGACAATTACCACAATATCAAAGTTTTTTTACTATTTAAGAGCCAAGAGAGTTACCATAAAAAGAAAAGTAACCCATAAATAGAACATAGTTGATATTTCAACAATATCCCATTAATTTTTCTGAATTTATGATTTTTATGAATATTAAATTTTTTAATAAAATATTATTTATTATAAAATACCATTAATGTCTTTTTTTGAATTACATGAAATATTATAATATAATATACATATAACTCATTACAAATGGTAAAAAAAGAAATCTATTAAAATATAAGTAATATATGTTCTTAATATAACCATAAAATCAAATTTTTACAGGTTTATATATCATTTTAAACCTTTTCTTTTATGTTAACCCCTTGGTTAACCAATTTTAACCTTGACCATGGTAATAACTTTTTAATATTAAAGGGTTATAATTATAATTTTAAGGTAAAAATTAGCTCATAAATTTCAATGTTATGAAATTTTAGATCATTTTTATTCATACTAGATTTTTATTATATTTAAATAATTTAATAAATTATATTTAACATAAAATAATATTAATTTCATTTTAATAAATATTCAAATAATTTGACTTTAAAAATAACATGACAGAAATGGAATTCAAAAATAACACTTTCACACGTCCCTAATTTGTTATATTTATCTAAAAAATCATTTAACACAATAATTCATCAAAATTGTATCACTTTTAATATCTTTAAAATCATTTATTTTATTTTTATATTAATTGAATAAATATTGTATCGGTTTTTCTTAAGCATTTAAGGTAATTATTTAATCACTAAAAATTAAAAATAAATTAATATCACTACTGGAAAACAGGTCTATACCCACGGTTTTTCAAAAAACCGTGGGTATAGGGATAGTAGGTGAACCTATACCCACGGTTTTCAAAAACCGTGGGTATAGGCCACTTATACCCACAGTTGTGCCAAAAACTGTGGGTATAGTTTTCTTTTAAGACCTATACCCATGGTTTTGGAGAAAACCGTGGGTATAGGATATCTTCCGAAGGCCTATACTGACGGTTTTTGAAAACCGTAGGTATTGCGGGTTTTTTTTTTTTGAAGACCTATACCCACGGTTCTCCAAAACCATGGGTATAGATTTCCCACGTTATGGAGGGGAAATAAAATTAGGTGGAACACAGAAAATATTTGGTGGTAAGACAATTTTTTCACGGTTTAGATTAATATATTTATATACATATAAATATAAACTTTCAACAGTTATGTAGCTCGGTTGGTCCGTCAATTAGCCGCGGTCATGAGGCGCTTTGCGAGGTGCGGGTTTGAAACCCAGTGGTTGCTTTTTTGAATTTAAATACCAAATATTAATATATATATATATATATATATATATATAAGCAGATATATGTATTAATAACATATAAAAATTCCAGCTCAGTTGGTCGCGCGGTTGCGAGACTTAGCACGAGTCCCGGGTTCGAAACTGAACGGGCTCTTTTTTGAATTTAAATATCGAATATTAATATATATATATATATATATATATATATATTAGCAGATATATGTACATATAACAGATAAAAATCACATCTTGGTTTGTGGCACGGTTACGATGGTTAGTGTGAGTCCCAGGTTCGAAACCCGCTAGGCGATTTTTTTGAATTTAAATACCCCACGGTTTTCAAACCGTGGGGTCTGTTGTGTGCCACGCTGGAACAGCTGGTGTGCCACATGTGACTCCCCTATACCCATGGTTTACTAAATCATGGGTATAGGCTGAGACCCCTATACCGACGCCATTCCAGCCCACGGTTCCCAAAACTTTGGGTATAAGCTATACCCAAGGTTTTGGGGGTTATACCCACGGTTTTGAACCGTGGGTATAGGTCGTTTTTCCAGTAGTGTATGATAAAAATAATTAATTCACATTTAAAATAAACATTTAGAACCAAAATTTTCATCTTTTATCTTTATTTAAAAAATTTATAGATATTAAAGTCAAGAGAGTGACATTTTTGTATTTATTCTTTTCAAAAAATAATATAAATGTCATAATTAATAAAAAATAAATCCAAGTTAGCATATTTTTGAAACATGGATATAAATATTCAAGATCAACTAATACAATATAATATTGGAAATTTTTAGTGGAATTTTAAAGCCTTATCCCAAAGTTTTAACCCTATTTTACCCGTTTTACCCTTACTATGGTGACAAATATTTACGAAGGTTACTATTTATAATGACCAAAAATAAAAGGGAAATATATAAAAAATTTGAACCACCTAATTCTAAATATATAGTCCATTTTTCAAGATTCAATTTCAATAAGTGGGAAAAATTAATTTAAGATAAAAATGCAAAACACAACGAAAATCGATTTTTTAGAAAAATGTCTTTTTATGTATAAAAATTTTTTTATACCAAATTCGACCAAAAAAATTGATTCAAATGAATTTAATTGGATTTTTAATAATATAAGAGAGATATTTTTAATTTTAATTCATTTTTAAAAAAATTATACTTTGTAAATTCTTAAATCAAAAATATAGTTTCCAATAAAAAACATTATTTTTTACTATTCATTGAAAAATCAAATTTTTCAGAAAATTCTAAAAATTTCACTCTAAGATAATTTTTAAATTTTTATGTAAAAATTTTATTTTATTTTTTTATATAAATTTCCTAAAAGTAGAAAAAAATAATTATATTATTTTCTCACAAAAATCAATAAAAACCATTTTTGAAGAAAATGTATTTTTAATGAATTAAATGAATTCACAAAAAAATGAGTTCTTATTTCATAAAAAATAATCAATAAATCTTTATTGATTAGTTCATTTATATATATTTGTTTATGTTTAATCCAATTCATACTCACCAATTTAATGACTAGGTTATAACAATCATAAAATGATAATATTTCATGGTTTGTTTAAGCTTGGTGTTGTGTGTTGTGTACGTTATTGAACATATTGTTATCTTAAAAATATTGGGGTTTTATAGTGCTGGTATCATATTTTCAAAAACTAGGTTTTACTTTTTATAAATTCCAACCATCAAAATAAGAAATTTGAGTTCATTTTTATACAAACATATCTCATTGCCATTTTAATTATCATCGATGATAATTATTATGATAAAGAGATTGTTCATAAAAAAGAACTCAAGCTCATTTGTGTGGTTCTTTGAGTTAACTATCAGCTGGTTATTGAAAATATAATATCAACATGATTTTATTAGAGAATCCAATTTAAATTTATATGTGAGGTATGTTAACATAATTTTTATTTTGAATTATTAATATACTATTTCTATTACAATTTTAATGGTGTGTTTTTTATTCTAGAATTTAATATCATAATTATGTAGTTAATAGAAAATTTGATAATCTTATTTAGGTTTTTTGGTTCCCATATTCATTCTGGAAAGGGTATTAAATGACATATATTTTAGTTGAAAACATGTTTCACATAGTCAAAACTAAGAAAATATACTCGAATTATCATGATACTTTAGGAAAATGATAAATTATTCATTTGTGATGTGTTGGAATTAATCGTATATCAATCTGAAATCTGGTGTGGTTGGTGTGACTGAAATTTTTTATTTTCAATTTAAAAGTGACATTTTAGTTCAAAACATGTTCCACATAGTCAAAATCATGAAAACATGCTTGTCCATTCATGGTGACTTAGGACATTGATTGATGATTCATTTGTGACATATAGAAATTAACCATACATAAATCTAACATATGAGGTGGTTGGTATAACTGAAAGTATTTTTTCAAATCAAAAGTAACATTTTAGTTCAAAATGTGTGTCACATACTCAAAACTGATCAAACATGCTTGAATTATCCTAATACTTTAGTGAAATGATTCATTATTCATTTGGGACATTTAGAAATTAACCAATTGTTAGTCCAATATGTGATATGGTCGGTATAACTGAGATTTCTTGTTTTTAATTTAAAATTGACATTTTAGTTCAAAATGTGCATCACATACTGAAAACTAAGAAAAAAACAAGGATTATCATGATACTTTAGGAAAAAAATAATTGATTCTTTTTAATATTTAAGAATTTAACTTCAAATAATTCTGATACATAGTGTGTTCGATATAATTGAAAGTGTATTTTTTTAGTTTAAAAATGACATTTCTTTTCAAAAAATGCATCTCATTTTGCAAACCAATAAAATGGTCTCATATTTTCATGATAATTTAGGAAAATTATCAATTATTCCTTTATTACTTTTAGGAATTAACCAAACATTATTCTGACACACGGTGTGGCCAATATTATTGAGCCAAAGACTCACTTTATTTCTTTATTTTTGGATATCTCAATACACTTCACATGAACTTGATTTAACTTAAACTTTGTTTTAGTTGTTAGTATTTGAACATATTGAATTTATGGTAACTGAAATACCAAATAAATCAATAAGATTTGTAAAAATCTAGTTGTCTAAATTTTCCTGATAGGTTACATTCATCGAATTCAAGATCACTACAGCGATGCTGGATTAACTTGTCGGTAAATAAAGTGAAATGGTAAGTTCATCGTATATTATGAAGCTATTTTTGATGGTATTACAAATGAGTCCAAGATATATGGAATTTTACCATTGAATTTTTTTACAATGATTTCTATAAATAGAGTCACGCCTCGAACGTTGAAAGATATATATAAATAGGCATTCTGAAAATTGTTAGTCATGGTGAATTCATGAAATTACTTGTTTCCTAGAGTGATTTTGATAAGTGTAGCTACATTCTTTCTGAATTATTTTACTAAGATTTATAAATTGTGTTGATTTTTTGTAATGATCTTAGTATTTATTTTGTAATTGTTGTTATACTAATCATGTGTGATTGAGGGCTTCTTGGGCTAGAAAGATAGATTTTTCATGGATAGAACATTATACCTGCTAATAAGTTAAGTCAAGGAATTTTAGGGATAGGAAGAAAGTCTTCTGATAGGTTTTAAAGTCAAGGATACCTTCTAATATATTGAAAATAGGGGATACCTAAAGTCAACTCTACAGACTTCTTTACCATTAAGGTTAAAGCATGTGGCTGTATAATATCCTTTTAAAGTAGTATTTAGTTTATTAATTGATAATCTATGTATTGTTTTTTAAACTTCTATTGTATTCATTTTTGAATTACTTTTGTGCTGAATTTTTTAATTTCCACTATTTTATTTCATCCATAAGATTTTGATAAACTTTTGACATATATATTTCCATTATTCTTACTATAATTTTTATAGTTTTTATTTCTAATGCATGCATTATTTTACTCTAATATTTTAATTGATCGTTATTTCATAAATCATGTCAACTTAAAACTTTAGGACTCAGAAATTTTTAGTTTAATTTCCTAAAATAAAATCCAATGACCTCTTGAAAATTACATGCATTACATCATTGGGACAAAATTTGGTATCACCACCTCCCTATATTAGGTTATAATATTCATACTAATATTTTTCTAATACCAACATTTGGTATCAAATTAAATCTCTACTTGATTATGAATTTTTATTTGAATTTATTTTTTTCATTGGATTTTCATCTCAATTTTCTTATAATAATTGTGTTGGTAGATGAAATATTTCTTTGTGATGGCAAGGTTTCTGATAGGAAGACTTGAAAATTTTAAATCTAACATGATTACCTATTTTTGATGTATCAGATTATAATTACTAGTGTGACTATATGAAGTTTTTTATTATTAACATCATAGTTTACAACTTTATTTTGATGAATGGGATATATAATGTTCCAAAGCAAGAGGTTTTTTATTTTTCCAAATAATGAAATATAGAGTATACAGTAAATCATAAATTTCATAATTATTTCTTATATTCTATGACTAGGAACATCGATATCCATATTTTATCTTATGAAGTGACCATAAAAACTGAGAAAAACCCCATGATTACTCATTTTTGGGTCCTATAAGGTTTTTGAAACATGAAGAGCTATATTAAGAAAATATTATCAATCCTTTAAATTTTTACCTAGTAAAATAGGGACACAAATACATCAACATTTTATAACTATCATAAATAGTTTTCAATCATTGGGTGACAAATAGTTATTAGAAAATAAGATTATCAAAAAAATTATTGATATAGTGCCAAAATAATGGAATTTAAAAAGGATAGCCATAGATGACACTAAACATTTGATTAAGTTAATTTTGTATGAATAGATTGGTACATTAATTAAGTATGAAATTATATTGAAGAGAGATACTAAGAAAGAGAAGAATAAAATAGAGTATCATTTTATTATACTTTTGGTAATTTTATTTTTAGTACTTTTACTTCTTCTAATAATGTTTCTAAATATTAGGTTTCTATGAGAAAGAAAAGTGAACATTTTGATCAAATTATTTTAGTTGAAATTGAAAATGATCATGATCAACTTTTTATAATAATGAATAAACTTTTCAATGATAAGAAATTCTAATATACTCATTGCAAAGACGAAAAAGGAAGACATGATAATAAAGTGTCTTTAGATGTTATATGATATGAATGTAAGGACACAATCTATATTAGGCCAAATTTTCCTAACTTTAAGTGGAAAGACAGAAAAAAAAATAGATATTTGAAAATTATATGGAATAAGATCTTGAAAGATTTAGACATCTTGAGCATGAGTGAGGGTGATACATCTTCTGATAGTTCATCGAAAGATAGTGGAAATGAAAGTCAAAAATTTATTGTATTCTATGCATATTTTTGAAAGATGAAAATTTCTTTATGTTTAAGGTAACTACTAAATCTCTAAAAAAAATAACTCATTATTCAAATTTTACATTTACTTTTTAAGATGATTATTTTCATCAAATGATAAAAAAGAAAATATATAGGAGGATGAAAAATCCAATTCATTGAATGATGAGGAAGCTTTACCCACTTTTGATGAAATTTCTAGATACATTAATCTCACTGAGAAAGAAAATAAGAAGTTTAAAAATAATTAATACTTTTCATAAACTAGTCTTATTAAATATAATAAGAAAATTGAAAAATTAACTTCTAAAGTTTCAAAAATTTCATCGTAATTGGTTTCTAAATATAATTAAGAATCAAATTTGGATGATCAGAATTTCATTATTAATATTAAATCTAAATATAGTGTAAGACCTCACATCTAGACAAATCAAAAACTTCCAAAGGAATTTGAATTTTTTCACCAGATGAGTTGAATCTTGAATCAAGACTCAGAATGGAGTTTCAATAGTTGGAATGTCTCTCAAGGGTGTTTTGGGATGAGGAATGAGGTTCGAAAGGTAGACTGAGTTTTTGGATAAGCTTCAGAGACATCAGGATGAGTTTTAGGAGTTTTTTAGTTCTCTAACAAGGGTGCATGGTTTGGTGTGCACGGTTTAGGAGAAATCATGCGGAACCACGATGCTTAGGAGGTTTTTATTTCATTTTTAACTAGTCGTGGTTGGGTTTCCTGGTTAAAGAATGGTTTTTGGAAAACCGTGAGTGGAAAAAGGAGTAATTTTTTTAAGGATGAGGAGGTTCTGAGACATGGATCGTGGGATGCGCATAGATTCAGACAAACTATATTCCTTGCTAAAGATGATAGGTAGTGCTGAAAGCACAACTAGTGAACTATTTGTCAAACTATGTGGACAAACCTTGTAAGGTATGGGTGTTGGATAGTAGGGGTGTGCATAGTTGGTGCATGATTTGAAAAATAGTGTGGTTAAACCGTGTGAGGGGTTTCTTTGGAGAAAGCTGGCATCACGGTTGGAACAAGGTTTGGAAAATTGTGCGTCCAAACTATTCAGCTTCATATAATTTCATTAAAATGGTATTTTGACCATTTTTTCCCTTTGATATTTTTAGTCACCCCTCCCTTTTCTCTCTCCCTTGTGTACATAAACCATAGTAGGGTTATCCTCCATTCTTCAAGCTTCACCAAGGAGGTGATTTGGTGTTGTTTCTTTAGAATTTTGAGGTAAGATCTCACCTATAGTGGCTTCCCCTCTTCCCCCACCCCCCCCCCCCCTCTGTTCCTTCTAATTTTTGACTTCTTTAGTTAGGGTTTCATTGATGATTCCACTAGATCATTGTGTAATCATCCATTTCTCATGGGAATTTTACTCGTCTTGGATAGAAGAGATCATGAGAGGGATTCTGCATTTCATCGCATGGAATTTCATTAAGGTATTTAGGTTTTGGTTAAATAATTGATTATAATTTTTATAATTAATTAATTTTTTTATTTTGTGTAAGACTATAACTTGGGTGATCATGATGAGATTTATGGGATTTTGAGGGGTTTGGATGAGACTTGGATAGGCCTTGATAAGGTCATCATGCTTTGGAAATGTTTTGGAAAACTTATCTAATGAGGTGGGTGTTCTAAGATCTCTACCCATATTCTTGTTAATTTATCTGCTTGTGTATGTGGTATATTCCTTAGAGACCATGTGTGTTATTCTTAATCCCTTAATTTATTTAATTGGTTTGGGCTTTAAATTGATACCTTAAACCCTCTACATATCAAGTTGGATCTATTGGATATTGTGATACTAGAACTATGGTCACCCATCAGTGTGATTACCTTGGGAAGTGAAATTCATTATGGGTTGAGATTTTATGAAAATTCCCTATAAGACTTTTGAAATAGTTTTAAATGTGTGAAATGATTTTTTACCCAGTTTTGGGTGCTAATGGGGGAAAGCTATGTTTTGAAATGATTCATGATTTTAAAGAAGGTGTTAACCTCAAGGTGATTTTAAATGGGTTTTAAATTGATTTAAAAAAATTATATGAAATGGGTAGTGGTGATTCCTTAAATCATTTTCATGGGAAATGAATTCATGTACCTTTTTTTCAAGGGGGGAGACACATGTTTTGAGGGTGGCTTCCAAATTTTGATAATTATTTTTTTTTTGGGTTTTTTATGATATGTAAAAGGGGATTGAATTTTATTTTGATCCATGTGTTCATTTAAAGTTCCTTTAGGTCCATGATATTTTTTTTATTTATAAAGGAAGTGTAAATAGTTATAAATGGTGTGTTAGATTGTTAAATTTTTTGAATAACATTTAAAAAATGTGTATTTGGGTAAAGGGGAGAAACAAATTAAATGTTAATTTGGTTTTATATAAAGAAATTAATGGATTATGTAAATTTTTAATGACATAGTGATGATTTATAATGACTTTAATTGGGGATGGTTGGCCAATACATGTCGAATCCCAATTGAATTCATTTGTTGATACTCCGTGCTTTCCAACCCGTGATTAATGGTTTTGGGGATGGTCATCCATGAAAATATGATTCCCAGTTGGATTCATGGACTGATGCTCTATGTTTTTTGACCTTTAAATTATGGTTTTGGGATGTTGGAATAACTCTCCACTCCTTAGTGCACTATAGTTTTTCAGGGAAAGTACTGGTGCTCCTGAACCCATGGGTATGAACCTAGTATTCCATATCAATGTTGGGATGGTCAGACATTACATTCCAACTCTTGGTTGAATTCATAGATTGATGCTCCATGTTTTTCAACTTGTTAACTAAGGGTTGGGATAGTCATAAATGGTGTTCTGAATCCTAATTGGATTCATGGATTGATGCTTCATGTTTTCTGACTTGTGGACTAGTGTTTGGGATGGTCAGATATGACGTATCAGATCCTGATTGGATACTTGGACTAAGGCTCCTTGTTTTCAAACATGTGAACCCAGTGATATTTAACATAGATGATCGGCTTAAGCTAGATAATTTTTTATATAAATGGATAATTTTTGGAAAAAAGGTTAAAAATAAATAAATAAAACATTTTTAAGGAATGAAACCTATTTTATATACCTATATGTCTTTAGTTTTCCTTTTCCGACATTCACTGTTGCACTGACTGGTATTTTCTTTAGACATCATTGGTGGTGGCCACTGATTTTTACTCACATCCTTCTTAGAACGACATTACAGTTGGGTACCTGAGAAGATCTCATTGGGTTTATTACCAGCACAAGTTTTGGCTGAGACCTTTGTTGAGAATGGATTGGTCGAGCAGGATTTCTTGAGTGGCATCAAGTGATTAGATGGTTTTAGCTCAGTGATTTTGTGTGAGCCTTTTTATAGTTCCATTTATTTTGATATGATATGTAACAAGCCCAGTAAGTAGTTGTTTGTATGTATGAAATTTCCATTCGGGCCCTTATTGTATTTCATTTTATTATAGTATGTTCTATTTTTAGTTTTTTTATTATTTCTACATACTCTGATGTGTATGATATTTGGTTATTTAGTTTTAGTTGTGCACTTTGATATGGGGGTATAGTTTCCTCATGATTCCATTTTAGACCCCTGATGCCAGTTGGCAGCCTCTGGCATATGAGGAGACACGCTTGAGGTCATGTGGTGAACAGGCTTGGGGAACTAGTTTAGTGGAACCCAGTTTGGGGTGTTATAAAGTGTTATAATCGTAGTTTTCTTCAATTTATTTTATTATTTTGGGTTTGGTAGATATAATATGTAGGAATTTTTTGGTTCTTGAGATGGATACTAGGATAGTGCGTTATGAACACCTATTACGATAGGAATTCCAATTTAACAAGGGATTAGGATTGCTATTTTTGTTTGTGATGTTATGGTTGTATATGGTTTTATCTTAGAGAGACACTCATATTGTTTGGATGTGATGATTTATAATGGTTTTTTGGATCTTGTTCTGTAAAGGTAATATGCATCTCATGTATCATGCTAGGCACATAGGATCTACATATTATAGTCTTACTAGTGTGTGATTTTATGGATTTTCTTTGATGAAAGGTTTTGTGGATCACTGTGAGGTGATCGAGTAGGTCGTTTGTGTGGTCCTTATATACGGTTGGTGCAGCATCCCTGGTGGATCAGTATGGTGTGAGTATAGGATTTTTGTACCCTTGTGGGTGGTTTTGGTGTGAGGTTGGTGGTATGTTTGGGTCCTCTAGAGAGTGGTCTTATGTATAGATGCTCAAAGAGGGTGGGTTCCCTAGTTGTGGGTATTTGGTTGGTGTATGACACCTGTTGATGTGAGACCCTATAGGATGGTGTGTTGACTTGATGATTTCATGTGATTATGAGAAGACTGCATGTTTGGTGCCCTGTAATTATTGGCCTTTTATGATAAGGCATATACCTTGGGTGGTGGGACCTATTTACCAACTTTACATGACTTCATTTCAGGGATTTAATGTCATGTGACTTTTGTGGATGACTCAGGAGAGTGGTTGGATGAGTTGTAAGTTCCCTTGGGTGCATGATCATGAGGGATGCTTTGGAATTTTTATATTGGTTCATGAAGGGTGTAGTCAAGTTTGATGTTTGGGCATGTAGGATGCCTTGGTTTTTTGAAATATCACTTGAGTTCTAGAGGTTTATCCTGTTGGTTGGTTTCTAGGGGGAAAGACTAGTTGGGTGCCTGAATCGGTTAGCTCTCAATGCGTATTTCATAATGTGATGATATAATGGATGATTTGGGGTGTAACTTTGAATTAAAATCAAGTTTTTAGGGATCAAGAATGTGGTTTTAGTTAGGTGAGTTTCTTTTGGTTTTGAGAAGCACCAAAGGTGATCTTCCTTGGGTGAGATAGGTATGCAAGGAAGGCATGGTTGGTGGATCAAGTTGGCGAGCCATGTTTTCATGAGACATGAATCAATAATATTGTAAACATATTTTTTTGGTTGGGTTACACAAGGATTTGTAACAATTAAGTTTTAATGGGATCTTATAGGAATAAGCGTGAGGTGATGCATTATTTCATTTAGTTTTCAGATCGGGATTTACAGGAGTGTACACCTAAGGTGCTTGAGTAAGACAATATTTTGTGAGTATGATGAGAATTGATATGGTTGTGATGAGATGCTTCTAGATAGAGAGTCTTGGGAATTTTTATTCTTTTACTTATCCCTACAGATAGAGGTGATATCATAAATGGATGAGTGGTAGTGGTATTCATCGACATCATCCTAGTGTACTCTTAATTAGTGATGATTGTCCCCAATATCTTAACATCATTTTCAGTATGTTGAGAGATCAATTATTATACTCCTAGATACCCACATGTATCTAGTTTGATATGTGTCCACTTGGAGGTTACGCTCATGGTGCGGTGAATGCGTAGTCGTATAGTGGTAAGTACACCATCGACCATTTGTAGGTGAGATACTCAGGATGGATCGAATATCATTGAATAACTTTGGTATCATTTTTAGATGCTGGGAATGTGCAGTGGTTGATGTTTCATTTGGTCACTCAGATGATGGATAGATGGCCACATCCAATTCTTAGGTTATCAGTGGTTGGAGTGTGCACCGAAACAATTGAGGTTGTTGGGTGAGTTGGTGATAATGGTTCTACAATGGTGGGGAGAGATATATCGATTGTGGTGATACAACCCTCATAATGGATGAGTCATAGGTATGTGGGAATGGTCATAGATTACTTATGGTGTCATTGTGATGTCAGTGAAGTACCATTGATGTGCGTGATTAAATTCCATAGGTAATTCTAATGGGAGATAAGTTGTGGCAGACAATCAAGCTAAGCATCAGTGTCAGTATTGAGGTGGTTTTGGAAAGTAGTTTAGGTATGGACTTCAGTGGGTATATATTGGGTGGTTGTGAAATTTTTTTTAGTGTGAGGGAATAGTAATAAGGTAGGATAGCGACAGGCTGACAGTTAGGGATGGGCATTTTTTGATGAGTCGATCGAGGATAGCCCGACTTTGGTTAACTTGTGATATGGGTGTGGATGGTTTCCAGATATGTCTGGTGTGTCATTTTGGGAATGGTGGGTGTGTTTTGGGATTGATATGGGATTTCCCTAATGGAAAGGGTGTTAAGTATAAATATTTGGTGGTTATGAGATGAAACTTATGGTGGAGAGCACTATAGCCTGATGACTGCTCAGGTGATGTTCTAAGAAATGTTTTAGTTGGATGGGCTCAGGTATGCACCATCATGGTATTTTGGTTTTGGAAATGGTAATGACCTAAAAGTTCTGTCTGGTTAAGGGCCTTAAGTTGAAGTCTGAGTCTTGGTAGTTCTTTAGACTATCAGAAGCTAAATGAGGATATTGGTTAAAATGTGGTGAATGATATGGGTTGGGAAGTGTAGATGGATAACCATTGAGGCTTCTTTAGGATGAGAAGTGTTATGGTGGGAAGGTTGTAAGTCCCCATGTCCGAACAGATTAAAAAATTCTGAAGGAATTTGAATTTTCATTATTGGATGGGTAAAATCTTGAATCAAGACTCAGAATGGAGTTCTGAGAGTTTGAATTTCTCAAAAGGGTGTTTTGAGATGAGTAATGAGGCTTGAGAGGTAGCCTGAGTGTTTGGATGAGCTTCAGAGATATCAGGATAAGTTTTGGGATTTTTGGAGTTCTCTAAAAAGGGTACATGATTTGGTGTGCATGTTTTAGGTGAAAATGTGTGGAAACTTAATGATCATGAGATTTTTAGTTCATTTTTAACTAGTCATGGTTTGGTTTCGTGGTTAGAGCATGGTTTGGGGTAAATCGTGCATGGAAAAAGGAGGAACTGCATGAGACTAAGGAAGTTATGAGACATGGTTCATGGTCTGTACATGGTTTTAGAAAAATAGTGTTCCTTGTAGCAGATGGGAGGCAATGTTCATAGCATGGTTGGAATATGGTTTGAAAAATCATGTGGGAAAACCATGTGTGGGGTTTCTTTGGACAGATCCAACTACGTGGTTAACGTACAGTTTGGAAAACCATGCGGCTGCCTAGAATTTCATTTAAATTGTATTACAATTTTTCCACTCTGGAATTTTTAGTCACCCCATCCCTTTCTCACCCCCTCATGCGCATGAACCATATGAGGGTTCTCCTCTCTTAATTCCTTTTTAATCTTCACCAAGGAGGTGATTTGGTGGTGTTTCTTCAGTGTTTTGAGGTAAGATATAACCTCTAGTGGATTCTCCTCATCTCCCCCTTAATTCCTTCTAATTTTAGAGTTCTTTAGTGAGGGTTTTTTTATGATTCCATTAGCGTATGGTGTAATCATTCATTTCTCATGGGTCATTAGGTAAGGTTGGGTAGAAGGGATCCTGATAGGGATTTCGCACTTCGTTGCATGGAGTTTCATTAAGGTATGTGGCCACTGTGAATTTTCTTAATTTTTCTAGGTTAAATTAATTTAATTACTTGTAAATTTGGTATCACCTCTTATATATTTGGATCATAATATGGTCATGGTTATGTCATGGGTCTTCGATGAGTGGTTGTCTTAAGTTTCAATGCAGCGTGATGACCCGGTGAGTTTTATGACATTATTCCATATAGGGTTTTGGTTAATTAATTGATTATAATTGTTATAATTAATTAATTTTTGTTTTTTGGGGTAATACTAGAGCTTGGGTGATAGTGATGAACTCAGTGAGATGCTGAATGGTTTATAAGAGACTTGGATAGGCCTTGACAAGGCTGTTGTGCCTTGGAAATGTTCTTAAATGTTTCACTGATGAGGTAGGTGGTCTAAGAGATTTACCGATAGTCATGTTAATTTATCTTCTTATTTATTTAGTATATTCGTTATATCCCATGTGTGTTATGAAAAATAACTTAATTTAATTAATTATTTTGGTCTTTAAATTGATACCTTGAACCCTTCGCTAATCAAGTTATATCCATTGGATGTTGTGAGACCAGACCTATGTCATCCATGGGGTGTTCCACCCTCAGAAAGTGAAATGTTTTATGTGTTGAGCTTTTATGAAAAATTACTATGAGGATTTTTAAATGGTTTTAAATGTGTGCAATGGGTTTTGACCCTATTTGGGGTGATAAAAGGGTAAATCTATGTTTTGAAATGATTCGTGTTTTGAAATGAGGTGTTGACCTTAAGGTGATTTTAAATGGGTTTTAAATGGGTTTTAAATGGATTTAAAATGTTTATTTAAAATGGGTAGTGGTGAATCTTTAAATATTTTTCATGGGAAATGAGGTCATGGACCTTGTTTGGTTTTTCAAAGGGGTAGACCCCAATTTTTAGGGTGTCTTTAAAATGTTGATAGTGGTGTTGTTTTGGTGTTTTATGACATGTAAAAAGGGATTGAATTTTATTTTGATCCATGTTTTTATTTAAAGGTCCTTTGGAATGATGATATGTGTTGTAATTTAGAAAGTAAATGGAAATGGATAGAAATTTTGTATTTGATTGTTAAATGGTATGAAAAACATCTGAATAATTTGTATTTGTGTAAAGGGGTGAAATAGCTTAAATGTGAATTTTGTTTTATATGATGAAAGTAATGGATTATGGAAAATTTTAATAAAATGGTGATGATTGATAATTACTTTTATTGGGGATGGTTGGCCATGATGTGTCGAATCCCGATTGGATTCATGGGTCGATACTCCGTGTTTCCTGACCTATGATTAATGTTTTGGGGGATGGTCAACCATGATGTGTTGATTCATGGTTGGGTTAATGGACTGATTCTCTATGTTTTATGACCTTTGAATTATGGTTTTGGGATTTTGGACTGATTCTCCACTCCCTAATGCACCATATTTGTTTGGGGAAATGACTTGCGCTTCTGAACCCGAGGGTATGAACATGGAATTCCATATCAATGCTGGGATGGTCAGACATGATGTTCTAAGTCCCGATTGGATTCATAGACTGATTATCCATGTTTGTTGACTTGTGACCTAAATTTTGGGATGGTTAAATAAGGTGTTATAAATCTCGTTTGGATTAATGGATTGATGCTCTATGTTTTCTGACTTGTGTCCTAGTGGTTGGGATGGCCGGACATGACATACCAGATCCCAGTTGGATACTTGGATTGAGGCTCCTTATTTGAAGAACTATGACCCCTGTGATATATGAATCAGATGATCATATTAGGATAAGGTATTTTTTATAGAAATTTGTAACTTTTTTAAAAAAGGTTATAAGTGAATACATTAAAAAAATTTAAGTAATGAAACCTGTTTTATTTTTCTACTTGTCATCAATTTTCCTTTTCCTTCATGCACTGTTGCACTAACTAGTATTTTCTTTAGACACTGTTGGTGATGGCCTACTGTGTTTTAATCACAACATTCTCAAACTTCCATTGCACATGGGTACTAGAGAAGCTCTCATGTGTTTATTATAGGAATGGGTTTGGGCTAAGTCCCGTGTTGAGAATGGCTTGGTCGAGCAGGATTTCTCAAGTGGCATCAGATGACTAGATGGGTTTGGTTCAGTGATGTTGTGGAGCCTTTTATAGTTCCTTTTATTTTATTATGTTATGTAACTGGCCCAATGGGTGGTTTTTTATTTATTACATGGTCATTCATTCCCTTATTGTATTTAATTTCATTATAGCATGTTTTAGTTTTTGTTTATTTATTCTTTCACTCAATCTGATGTGTATGATATTTGTTTATTTTCTTCTAGTTGTGTATTCTGATATAGGGGTGTAGTCTCCTCATTATTCCATTTTAAACCCACATTGGTAGTCTGCAGCCTCTATCATACGAGGAGGTGTGCTTGAGGTCATGTGGTGAACTGGATCAGGGCACTAGTTTAGTGGCACTTGAGTCAGGGTGTTATATTTAGTAGTTTGAAGAAACTTTTATCCAACTTTACTTATGGTATGAAAATTTTGATAAAATGTAAGAAAAAAATAGACCCTATATAACTTCTAATGGATTTTTTTTTACTTATAATAAATCTCATATTCAATAGAGTTATTTTATACCTAAAAATTCACCCTTTTGTATTAAATGTTAAAGGGGAGGTCACTGGAATAAATTTTTTTCTTGAAACTGAGCTTAATCTTTTGGATTTCATAAAGATTTTATTTTTGAAGAACTATAATATTTTCAAAGAATAATTTTCATTTGGATGTGGGTTCCTAAAATATTATTTACTAACATAACTAGACCCAAGAGATTTTGGGTACCAAGAACATAGTTTTATCTTTTTTTAAGAAATGAGGTTGAGTACCAGCATCTGAAACAAATGGTACATGGACAGTGGTTGATCTCAACACATAATAGGAGATAAGTCTAAATTCCAGAATTTGAAAATGTTTAATAGAGGATGGGTCACTTTTGGAGACAATGCGTATGGTGAAATAATTAGAATCGATGATGTTTCTTTTCTCGATAAATAATTAATTTTAAATATTTTATATATTTTAGGTTTTAAGCACAATTTTATCAGTATTAATCAATTATGAGATGAGGGTTATCCTATGAAATTAATGAATGATAAATGTACCATTCAAAGTTCAGAAGGTACTTTCATAATATCTTCTAGTAGGCATGAGAATTTATACATTCTTAACTAATAAGACTTAAGTCATCATAATTTACCTTTCTTAAGTGAAAATAAAGTTTTATCTTGGTTATGAAATAGGAAATTGGGTCACTATAACTTTTGAACTCTAACCAAACTTTCTAGTAAAGGACATGATAGGGATCTACCTAAACTTAATTTTAATTCAACTAAATTTTGTGATCCTTATAGATTTGGTAAGCAAGATAAGTCTAGTTTTAAACCTAAAAGTGAAGTCTCAACATCCTAAGATTTATAGTTAGTTCACATAGAAATATTTAATCCTATAAAAACTAGAAGTATTAGGGTAAAACATTATGATTACACTAGATTTACTTAGGTTTCATTTGTTACATGAAAATGTGAAGATTTTAATCATTTTAAGGTTTTTCAAAATTCTATTTTAAATGTGAAAAACATATATTTTATTACTACTCAGAGTGATCATGGTATAAAGTTTGTAAATTCATATTTTAAAACTATTTGTACTAAGAAAGGTATTACTCATAATTTCCCAACACTAAGAACACCACAAAAAATGGAGTATTTGAATGAATAAATATAATTCTTCAAGAAATTACACAAACTTTTCTAATTGGATATTATTTTTATAGATATTTTTAGGTTGAGGTTGTGAGTACTTTTTATTATACCATAAATCAAATTTTACTTAGACTTTTCTTTATAAAACTCCTTATAAATTGTAGAACGAAATAAATCCTAGAATTTATTACTTTCAAGTTAATGGGTGTAAATTATTCATCCTGAATACTAAATATCAATTATTTAAATTGTATACCAATGAAGATGAAGAAATTTTTCTTGGTTATTCCATAAATAGTAAGGCTTGTGAAGTTCTCAATTAAAGAAAAACTTTTATTGAAGAAATATTTCCTGTAATGTTTAATGAAACTGATCCTTTTGTTTTTGTAAAACCTCTAAAAGTTTATCCTCCAAACTGTGTTTTTGAAAATACTCCAATTAGTTTACTAGAAGTTAAACTGAAACTGCCAATACAAAATTCTCTATAAGTAAGATCATCATATTTTCAATATCTTGAAATTACTTAAATGGAATATGTATATCTGATAGTTGAAGTTTGATTTACTTCTTTAACTAAAAATCAGTTGATCCTAAAGAGTTATCCTACTGATAATATTATTGATGATGTAAGTTAAATGGTAAAAACTAGAAGTTCCTTAAGAAATTAATTTGATCATCCTGTATTCTTGACATAATTTGAACCTAAAATTGAATATGAATCCTTGGGTGATTAAATTTGGATAAGGTCCATAAAGGAATAACTCAACCAATTTGAAAAGAGTTAAGTTTATAACTTAGTTAAAAAAAACTAAATATCTACCAATATTTAGAGTAAAATGTTTTTTTATAAAAAAATGTGATGAAAATGGAACTATAGTTAAAAATAGAGCAAGAATTATTTATAAGGGTTTTTTTCTTGAGGACGTCATAGATTATGGTGAAACCTTTACACTGGTGGCAAGATTAGAATCTATTATAATATTATTATCATTTTTATTAAATCTAAATTTTACCTTATTTCAAATGGATGTTAAAAGTAATTTTATTGATAGATATGTTCAAGATGTAGTTTATGTTAAACAACACTGGTGTTATCACTTTTTCTAGAAACCTAAAACATCACTCACAAGAAAAAAACATAGACGTATGACACCATTTTCATAGGGTTCACACGCAAAAATGTGATATAATTACTGACTTTATTGGGGTGGAAATTTAGCTTTATAAAATTTAAAAAAAAAACTTTAAATTTTTAAATATTCAAATATATTAAATAGATGTTTGAAATGATCTGCATAAAGTGATCTTAAATTCACTTATTATTTAGACAAACTCCTAAAATTTAAAAACTCTTTAGGGGGTTTATCATAGCATTTTTTCATGTGTTCAGTTTTTTATTTCATTGGTTTTTTATGTTTCTAATAGTTTTATATCCAATGAAAGTTTTGAGTTAACCAGAAAAATATTTTTAGTTTTTTAACAGGAATAGTATTAAATATTAATAGGATATACATATTCCTTAAACTTTCTAAAGATATCCATAAATATAATATAAGTGGAATTAAATACTTGGAAAGGAAATATCTCTTAAGTTTTTATGAATTTTCAAGAATTAATTTTTATAGGGAGAGTTTAATTGTTACATATTTTTATCTTTTTCAAATAAAAGGTAGAGAAATTTATGAAAAATATATATATATTGTACTTTTTTTATCATTTATTTTTTGAGATTATTCTAAAAAATATATTCAAAAGAAAAAATTATTTCATTATACTAAATTTTTCATATTCTAATTGAATTAACATGAAGTGTTATTTTAAAATTCAATTAAACATTTCAATTTTTTTCTTTATATGTTTTTTATTTTCTAAAAAGGGATATATTTTTGAGTCTAGGACTCACTTCCTTTATTTATTTTGGAAATCATGATAAACTTCACATGAACTTGATTTAACTTAAGCTTTATTTTATTTTATTTTTTTGTTTGAACAAAATGAATTTATGATAAATGAAATACTGAAGAAATTAACAAGGTTTTCGAAAATCTGGTAGCCTAAATTTTCATGACATATTACATTCACTAGATTCAAGATCATTTTAGCAGTGCTAGATTAACTCGTTGGTGGATAAAGCAAAATGGTAAGTTCATCGGTAAATGATGAAGTTTTTTTTTATGATATTATAACTAACTCTAAGATTTTTGGAATTTGACCATTGAAGTTTGTTATAATGGTGTTTATAAATAGATTCAGGCCTCGAGAATCAGAAGATATATAGAAATGGATTATCCTAAAAGTTTTTGTTCATTTTGAAGTCTTGTAATTTATTATTTCTAAGAGATATTTTGATCAGTTTAATTGTTTTCTTTCTAAGATTTTTTACTAAGTACTATGTTTTTTCAAGGATATATTGTAAATCTCTTAGTATTTCCTTTGTAATTTTTTTCTATCGATCCTATGTGATCAAGATATTATGAGGGTTGGAATATTATGAAAACCAATGTCTTTCATACACCTTATTTCATGATTTATTGTATAAAGATGAACTTAATATGACCACAAAAGATCGTGAAGCCTGGTTCCTTTTATGTAATTAGGTATATAGCATAATAATTTGAAACATAAATATAAATACATAAATTAAACTTCATAATATGCCCTTAAATTTCTTTTATCTTCTAAAACTGCATGGGATAACCTATGGATGTATATAAGAAAGGGGTGAGTTATAAAGCACAACAAGTGAATAATCAATGAATAACCAGATGAAAGTAATGCATGTAAGTCAATATACATATCAAGGTAACATAATAGGGGTGATAATAATAAACTTGAGCATGGAATAATGATTTAAGATCATAACATAAAGGTAACTTGGGAATGTGGACACAACATAAAACATGAAATCATAATCATAAGTCAAGGATAACCACCAAGAAATCATAACATAGTGTGCTCAAGATAATCTCTCATACACCATAAATGACATTTCATGAGATAAAAACATTACCCAATGCATTGGAGGGCCATATAATCTCAATCCCACCCATCACATTTATATCATGTATATGCATAAGTGTGTCACATAGATCATACAACATAAGAACATATTTCATCACTTTTAAACCAATGATTAAGGAGTTTGGGTTACATAAATAGAAGTACCAAGTTAATTAATGATAGTTGCATCTATTTGAATACCCTTGAGTGTAAATGGGTATAGGTTTTTACTATACAAATGTTTTTCATGGAAATTGGAGGATAATTTCGGCAGCGTAACAAGGGTACATAAAGATTCATGGAAGGGTTTAATGAGAGTGAAAGGGGTATCTCATTTCTTGGAAATAATAATTATAGTAAGAGGTATTTGTAAAAAAATTATCTTAACATTAACAATTGGAAATAAAAATGTATGATATAAAGATGGTGATTGAATAAAAAGGAGAAGGATGGGATCCCATACCTTGAGGGGAAACTTCTAAAATCTTTGGAGGAGATTATTAAGAGATTGGGTAACCTTAGAAGGTCTCTAGAGAGATAATGGAAAATTATATTCATGATATAATGGTTTTTAGTGAATATTAATGGGAGGATGGGTGGGTTTTTATAGTAAAACAGAGGATAATTTTTTATTAATTTCTAAACCTAGGTTTTGGACTCTATATGATAAATTAATCCAAACCACAAACCATAACATGGTTTTTTCCCATAGTTTTTATTAAATATAAGTGGATTTAATAATTTTATAAGGATAAGAACCAAAATACTTAAAATAATACCCTTGTTGATGTGAAGTTAATCATGTTTATTAAGAATTGATTTTAAAACCTAAATATAATATAGGTTTTTCAGGATTCATTAAGGGTTTAAAAAATTAATCAAATAGCTTAAAAAACACATTATTTTAAATAGGAAACATAATTTTGGTCATGGATACTCTTTATAGTATTTGTTACATCACTTTTGGTCTTTTATGATTCCATAATATATACTATATAATTATACCATATTTAATTTTTAACCAAAAAATCAGTTGTCTCTGAAAATTATAAAAAAAATAGCCATTGAATAATTTTGACATGATTATTTCAAAAAAAATCTAAATAATTATCTAAATATGAGAATTTACACTTTTAAATCAAAGATGACCATTCATTGAAAAATACTAGTTTTTTTACAATAATTGTTTTCGAATCCTAATAACAATTACATTTAACTTTATAAAATTTTATTATAATTTTTATTTGATAAATATTATTTAATAATATTATTTTATAAAATATAATTTATTTCAAAAATTATTGAATTCATCAAAAATAGTTCCTTGATTGAAACTATATTTTTTAAAAAATATAATTTGTGTTTCATCGTATCAAAATCTAATTTTTATCAAAAATTATTATTTAACCATTATAAAGTAATAAATTATAAATATAATCAGTATTTTATTAAAAATAAAAAAATAAAAACTCATACTATTAGAGTCTAGATACATAACCCTTTATTACACCAGTGAATTCCCTGAGGGTAAGGTGTGCAATGGTGGGATTTTCTTAGGGTGGTTCGGCGAACATGGTTTCGGCCATGATCTTTATGATCTTGAACTTCTCCCTTGAATGGTTTTTATCATGATTTAATTGTTGAATCTTGACTTGGTCTTAGTCATGGTAAAAGTAAAGTGATTTTATCTCCCTCAGAATCTTCGATAAATGGTCTTCATAGAATACGATCCTACTGGTCGAATCCATCACTTCTTTTGTCTCTATCAATTGGATTTATCATAACCTTATATATATACTAATCATAAAATCACTATATAATATCTATACCATCAATGGTTATGATGTTTATTGATCTTTCAAATATGATGGGATATAAATTATAATAGTCCAAAAACCAAAGTAGTGCATTTGTTTTCTATAATTTCATTTCTTAATAAAGAATTTACTCATTTAAAAAGGTAATTTCATTTATAAATTTTCAAGTTGTTACATTATTCCCTATTTAGAAATTTCACCCACAAAATTTCATTCGTACACTAAAACAGATAAGGGTACTTCTGTTTCATCACCTCTTCTAGTACCCAAGTCTCTTCCTCAAACTTTTGGTTCTACCATAACACTTTATCTAGGTGAGTTGTCTTGTTTCATAGAACCCTGTCTCTATGATCTAATATCTTCACCAGTTTCTCCTCATATGAAATATCATTCTCTAATATCACCACCTCTAGATTTAGTACATGTGAGTGGTATGATATGTACTTTCTTAATATGGGTACATGGAACACATCATGTACTTTAGATAGGTTTGGTGGGAGTGCTAGTCAATAAGTCACCGTTCTTATGTGATAAAGGATATTTAAGGGGCTGATGTATTTAAGACTAAGCTTTACCTTCTTCCCAAACCACATGAATTTATTCCATAGAGATATATAAAGTAACACTTTATCACTGACCTCAAACTCCATGTCTCTTTGATGATTTTATACATAGCTTTTCTATCAACATTGTGTGGATTTCATATAAATATGAATGGTTTGAAACTTATCTGACATCTCTTGGATATGATTAGGTCCCATAAACTTCATCTCTCTAACTTCATCCTAGCATGTTGGAATCTAACACCTCTTCCCATACAGTTCCTCATAAGGTTCCATTTGAATTCTATAATGGAAACTAGTTTATATAAGAACTCTACTAAGGGAAGGTGTTAATCCCAATACCCTTTTAAATCCATTGAACAAGATCTCATCATATCCTCTATAGTTTTAATGGTAATCTTGTACTAACCATCCATCTAAGAATGATAATAAATACTAAAACTTATCTCTATATCCAACGTTTGATGAATTCTTCTCTATAACCTCAAGGTAAACCTCATATCTCGATCAGATATAATGAATAGGGGAACTCTATACAGTCTTACCACTTCCCTTATGTATATCTTAGTTATTTGGTCAAGATAAAAATCTCCCTTGATAGTAATGAAACTCACTAACTTCGTAATGCAATCGACTACCACCCAGATGGAATTATTGTCTTTAGGGGTCCTAGGGAGTCTTATGATGAAATTCTTGGCTATATTTTTCTATTTCCAAATTGGTATGGGAAATGGTTCCATCATACCCTTAGACCTATTTCATTCAACCTTGACTTTTTTTCATAGAAATCATCATGATACAAATTCTACAATATCCCTCTTCATGTTATTCCACTAGAAGTTTTGCTTTAAATCTCTATATATCTTAGTGATTCCTAGATTAATAGATAAGGATGGGCAATGTGAATCATGTAGAAGTTCCCTCTTCAGTTCTGGTTTTTATGGGACACATATTTGGGTTCCAAACTTTATAACTTCATCTTTAGAAAAGTTGAACTCCAAAATATTCACTACATTTTTATATAGAACCTCATCATCCTTCTAAGCCTCATTAATCCTCTCAATAATAGATGGTTGTGAAACTATTTGAGAAATTTATGATATAGACCCTTTTATTATTCCCATGTACATTCTATGTATGTCTAAGAATATTGTGTCCATTGAAATTATCATCATGGATAGGGTTGTAGGATCATTTCTACTCAAATCATCTATAACTTTATTCTCCTTCCCATGATGGTAATGGATTGAAAAAACATAATCCTTGATCAAATCTAACCACCTTCATTGGTTCATATTTAGATCTTTTTGTGTGACTATATACTTGAGGCTTTTATAATTCTTATATATGTCACACTTCTCCCCATAGAGATAATGTCACCAAATCATTAGCGTAAAGATCACTGCATCCAATTCTAGATCATTTGTTGGTTAGTACTGCTCATGTATCTTTAATTGGTGGGAGGAATATGCTATCACTTTTTCATTTTTCAAGAGTACATAGCCTAAGCCTTTTTTGGAGGCATCATTATATATCACTAATCCTTCCCTACTGGTGGGTAATGTGAGCACAAGTTTCATGATAATACTCTTATTTATCTATTTAAATCTTTCTTTTCATTTATCATTCTCAAAAAACTTCACCCCCTTCTGAGTTATCTTGGTTAGTGGGATTGAAATCATGATAATTTTATAATAAATCAACTATGGTACCCAGATAATCCAAGGAAAATGAATATTTTTGTCATAGAGGTTTTTCTAGTCCATCCTTAAGTTTCCTATGTTTTTTAAGGATCCATTGATATCCCTTTGTGGGTGATAACATTCCCCATGAATGTTAATTGTTCCATATAAAACTCTCATTTACTATACAGTTCATACATATTTTATTCCTGCAAGGTCTTCAGTACAGCATCCAAATGTTCCTAATGTTCCTCCATACTTTTTGAGTAGATAAGAATATCATCAATAAATACTAAAAAAAATTATTAAGGAAATCCCTAAAGAATCTATTCATTAATTCCATGAATATTTTTGGAGCATTAGTGATTCCAAATGGAATCACTGTGAAATTATAGTTATCATACCTTGTATGAAAAGTAGTCTCGGTGACATCCTCCTTCCCATTTACTTGATAATATCCCAATAAAATATCTACCTGAGAGAATTAATGGGATCCACATATTTGATCAAACAAGTCATAAATATATGGAAAATGATACTTTTTCTTTATCGGGATCTTATTGAGGTCATGATAATTAATGTAGAGGCTCATTGACTCATCCTTCTTCTTGATGAAGATGACCGGTGCACCCCACATAAAGTAATTGGGCATATAAACCCTTTATCTAAATTCTCATGTAGTTTCTTCTTAAGATCCAAAATTTCAATGATGTCCATTCTATATAGAGTCTTATATATTGGAAAAGATTAGAGTATAAGTTTGATCGAGAACTCAACCTCTAGGCTAGGAGGAAGACTAGGAAATTATTTAGGAAATACATCGGTGAATTATTTTATAATGGGCATGTCATAAAGGATTATTTTTCCTTAGTATAAAATTTTTTAGATAGATACACTTTCTCATAAGGCCCAAAACTCATGGATCTGTCTAAAAATCATGTTCTTTGGCCGTCATTCACCAGAAATCGACTCTGGTGGTTCATTGGGGGTTCATCTCATAAATGGTTCATTGCGGATCCTTATTCCTTAATATATCCAGCATCCAATCATCCAAACTATCAACCACAGATTTTAAAAATTCCATATATATCCATACTTAATCAATCCATTCCATACACATGAATCCATCACAGTTTTGGGGGGTCGATCGGGCTTAGTACTGCCCGGTAATGCCGAATCGGGACCACGGGGTGCTACCAGTGATGAATAAAAAGAATAAAATGAGAGAAAAGAACCATAAAAAAGTTTAATCAATAATTAGACAATATTTCTTGTACAGTGATCAAAATGGTGATCCAAGGTTAGAAAACATTAAAATAAATCAATTTAAACTCGGTATATAGGTGCATGCTCAATCCACAATTGGCGCATACCCAAGAACAACGATGGATCTGCTCAAACAATTTAATCAAAGGGATTAAATCACCAATTGATAAGTCCTACATGGTTTTTGGATAATTAATTGATAAATAAAATGCTTTCAAAATAGTAATAAGGATCGTTGTGTTTGCTGCATCTTGATCTTCTCTGATCCGGCATTTTTTCATCGTCTGATGAGATTTTCTAATAGAGGAGGGGAGAAGAGTGTCGTTGGAGATTCTAGGATTATGAGTATAACCCTAGAAAAAAATTTCATGATGATATATTTATAAAAAAATTATATGTCAAAAATAAATTAATTAATTAATTCACTAAACATACCGCTAATGAGTGAGGAGTTCGAATGCCCCGTGCCAACCCATTTTATGTCATTCTTAGGGTAAACAATGCATTCTGGACTCAACCACGATCTTAGATTTCTAATCCAAGTTTCTATTTAAGATTTATTCCTTTTTCTTTAAGAATCTGCATGTACGCACTATAAAATATTTTTAATGTTTTAATAAAATTAATTTTGGGCACACCGGACCTCAGAATCACACGTCATCTCAACGCCTAACTCTGGAAATATATATATTAAAATATTTAAAAGTATTACAAGGAAAAAACCGGATCTCTACATCATTCTATATTTCAATATTTTCATCCCTGAAAAGAAAAACTAAGAAAACAACTCAGGATACTGAGTCTTCACTTGGATCTCTCGCTCCCAGAAACTCTCTTGCACATTATCATTTTTCCATAGCATGTGGACCAAGGGTATGGTCTTTCCATGTAAGGTCTTCTCCTATCGATCCTCAATCGCTACCAGGTACTCTATAAAGGTGGGTCCATCCTCAATTTCTAGCTTACCCCAGTCGATGATGTGCATGGTTTCATGCACATATCATCTCAATTGTGACACATGGAAGACATCATGTGCTCACTCCATCTATGGGGCTAGGGTGAGGTGATAAGAAACCTCTCCAACCCTCTGCATGATCTTGAATGGCTCGATGAACCTATGGGATATCTTTCCTCCCTGGATGAACCTCCTCAATCCTCATCATGGGGAGACTCTCAGGAAAATGTGGTCTCCCTGCTCTAACTACAAGGGCCTATGATGGTGATCAACGTAATATTTATGTCTACTTTAGGTCATCCTAATCTAATCACAGATGACCTGGACTTTATCCATCATTATTTGCACCAACTCTGGACCCACAAGATATGTCTCACCAATCTCTATCTAGCATAAGGTTGAATTGTAGGGTCTCCCATATAGGGCCTCAAAAGGTGTCATGCTGATGGTAGAGTGGTATTTGGTGTTGTATGAAAACTCTACCAATGTTATGTGATCCTCCCAACTCTGTACCAAGTCTAATATGCAACCCCTAATCATATCCTCCAACACATGGATAGTGCTCTTGGTCTTCCCATCGATGTGGGGGTGAAAGGTTGTACTCATCTTCATCTAGGTCCCAAGTTCCTCCTATAAGACTCTCTACAATTGTGATTTAAATTTAATTTCATGAACATAGATAATCATCGAGGTCACCCCATGAAGAGAATGACATCTCGTACGTACAACTGCCCCAAACTCTCCACCGAAATCTTCTCTCGATAGCAAGGAATTGTGTAGACTTTGTGAGTCGATCAATTATCACCCAAATGGAATCATGTCCCTTAATTGTACACAGAATCTCTATCACAAAGTCTATTGATATGTCATCCCATTTCCACTCTGGGATCTTAAGGGGATGCAACAAACCTACTAGAACTTAGTGCTTAGCCTTCACCTGCTGACAGTTGAGGCACCTAGAGATGAACTAAACTACACTGTGTCTCATTTTGGAAAACCAAAAATGCCTCTAAATGTATCATTACATATTCCATACATCGAGATGTTTATCTAGGGGAGAAGTGTGGAACTCTTAAATCACCTCCTCCCACATCATGATTGTGACTAGCATCCATCCCTGGAAAAGGATAATGTGATTATATTCTTTAGAATATACATATGGTGAGTCAAATATGGATATATAATAATTTATGACCTCAAATTCTATGTATCCTAGGACTCTCTCATAGTCTCGAGAAGTAGATGATTCAACACCATCGACTATATAAATGTTGTACCCTCCTGCTCCACTAGTTTCAGCTACAAGGAGGCCAACTGCTCTGAAGCCTCCTACACTAAGCAATCCTGGGACTTCAAACTAAGGGAATCTTCTACAATGTTTCCCATCCCTAGAGTATATAATATCTCAAATCCATAGTTCAGTAGGAATTCCAACCAATTTTGTTGTCCTGGGTTCAATTATCCCTAGGTAAAGACATGCATGATACTCTGATGATATGAGTAAACGACAAAGTGCTCTCTTAGAAATTAGCACCTCCACATCCTCAAGGAAAAGACCACCACTTAAAACTCTAGGTTTTGAGTCGCATAGTTCTTCTCATCGGGTCTCAAGTGTCTCGACATGTATGTGATGACTGTCTATCATTTCATCAATACATAGTCGAGCCCAACTCCTGAGGCATCAAAATACACTATGAACTCCACACCTTCCTCTAGTTTTCTCAACATAGAAACACTTATTATCCACACACTCAACTTCTCAAAGGCCCTCTAGTACTTCTTAGACATGGTAAATAGATTCCCTTTCCGCATCAGGCAGTCAAAGTGGTTTTAATTCTATACAATACTACCACAAACCTCTTGTAGTACCCCACCAAGCCAAGAAAGATTCACACATTTGATATGCTCTAGGGTAGCTCTTAATAAATCACTGCATCGATCTTTTTTGGGTCCATGGCTAAACCATGTTCATAAATGACATGCCTTAGAAAGTGAACCTCATGAATCTAGAACTGGAACTTTGAGAGTTTCTCATAAATATGGTTCTCTCAAACCAAATCTAGGACCATCCTCAAGTGCTCTGCATTCTCCTACTCTAATTTAGAGTAGAAGAGCATTTCATTGATGAAGACAAAAAAAACAGGTCCAATTATGGATAGAATACCTGGTTCATCAAATCCATAAACATGATAGAGGAATTAGTAACACCAAATGGAATCACTAGGAACTCGTAGTGTTCTTATTGAATTAGAATTCCAACTTTGTGATATCATCCTCGTGAGCCCTCAACTCGTGGTAGCTAGATCTAAGATCAATATTTGAGAACCATATCACACCTTGAAACTAGTCAAATAGGTTTTCAATCCTCAACAAGGGGTTATTTTTCTTTATCATGGTCTGGTTCATGTGATGATAATCCATGAAAAGCTACAAAATTGTGTCCACATTTTGTACAAATAAGACTGAATCTGCCTAGGGGGACACACTGGGTCTAATAAAACACTTCTCTCAAAGGTCCTCCAATTTTAACCACAGCTTCTGGAGCTTGTTAGGTTCATATGATATAATGCAGAAGATATAGAAGCAGTGTCGAGATGAAAGACAATGAAAAACTCCATCTCCCACCTCAGAGGTAGTACTAGAATGTCTTTGTGGAATACATCCATATAATCCTCCACGAATAAAGGAATCTAGATGTTTGAAGAACCTTTTTCACCAAGGTATATACTCACCAACTGATGGGTGATGAGATGTATCCTCCTTATCTTAAAACTCACTTGCCCTGCCATGATATCACTCTTGATAGAAAAGGATAATCTCATCCCATCGGCGTGTAGGCATCTGACTTGTTTGAGGTGACAGTCAATCTAGGATTGGACTATGGATAACCAATCCATACCCAAGATGACATCATAAGATTCCATTATGATGACCAAAAGGTCCCATGTGAACCTATCTTCACCAAGTGATAGCTTGCACTTTCAGTAGATAAAAGATAAAGAAGAAGCATTCCCTATAGGAACCTCAAGACGAAGTGTTGGGCTAGCACCTCAAATAGGAGCTCCATCTATTACACTAAGAGTATAGAGATAAAGGAATTATAGGAACCTATGTCTACTAATACTAAATTAAAATTATAATAAACATAGATTTTACCTCTTATCATCTCATGCACAATGGGATAATAGACATCTAAAGCTTGCAGTTGTCCACAGCCCTATCTTCCAACTCCCTAACCCTTATGTGGGATTCCTGGTAGTGGTGCTGGAAGGATCTCATAGAATCTCCCACCACCCATATTTCCTCTTACTCCTCTACCAGCTCTGCCTCCTAGGGGACCACCCTGTCCATTCTTGGGAGATCCCTGATCATGGCGCTGACTTTGTCGTGGTGTCCCATCAGTTATCTTCCTATGTTTCTCGACATGTCTAGTTGTACATTCATGCACCATGTGACCTCTCCCATCACAAGTAAAGCATCACCCCTCTTTGGTATGCCCTAGTCCTCTACACTTACTCTAACCACATGCCTCATTCTTATTACAGGGAGGTCTCCTGCACTGAGATCCTAGTACCTAGAATCTACTAGATGTTGTATATGACTTGGCTCTATGGTGCCCACTACCATATCTGGATATCTAGTATCTATCTAACAAAAAACTCTCTTTCACCAGTGCTTTCTCCAACACCCTAGCATAGGTGGGGATGCACAAGGGAACAACATTGGATTAGATCTCTTTCTGGAGTCCCTTCTCAAAATTCTATGGTCATAAGTATCCATCATGGATCATGTCGAGAGAGTTCCACATAAGGTATATGAACCTTTCTATGTACTCAACCACCATCATCCCTCCCTATTGTAGCTCCAAAATTTCATGGAACTAGAATGAGTGCAATAAGGAGGTGTAGTAATCTTTGTGGAATAGCTTCTAGAAGTCGGGCCATGAGAGTGTCGATGCATCATGCATCTGCATAACAAGGCTCCACCAACACCCAAATGCACCATGGAAGAGGCTAGATGTTATTGTAACCACTTGATCCTTTAGATTTAGAATAATCCTGAAGATATGGACCACCTAATCTATCCAATCCTCTAATTCTTGAGAATATTGATCATCATAGAACCTCAATAACCTCTGGTGATAGAACTCATGGAGTGTGCTAAGCCTGTGTGCATCCTCATCCTACTCTACTGGGATGATCTGCTACTCGATAGGTGGAGGTGTTGCTACCTGCCCACCTGGAGGAAGGGGGTCACAGGATGGACCCTAAACTAAGGCCTCGTCGCTCATCAGATCATTTTCATGATCTGAAATTGGTATCCTGGATGGATTTAATCATGCAGGAATCCTGATAATTATCAATATATACCACATTCAGATGAGAATATATATATATCAACAAAAATGGGGATATGACTCAATAAGGATAGCTAAAGTCTCAATCCAATATGATTCATGTACCATTGATCCCTGCAAAAAATGTCTCGTCATATTGAGTCGACAAATAGGTAGTCAGGGTCCTGGTGAATGGATACATCAACCACTGCACCATCACTAGATTCCATGGTCTAAGGGCCGCACTTGAAACACTTTGATATTGTTTCCCTAAACCCAACCAAATCCTCTTCAGGGGATATACTGAAAAAAAACATCCCAAGGAATGAACTTGCTCTGATACCAATTTTTCACGACCCAACCCAAGCCAGGGCTTGAGCCGCAACTACCTCAATCCCACTTCTATAGGATAATGGGTGGAAACAACTACCTAAGGTATAAATAAACTTAGGGAGGCCTTTTCTTAAGTACATATATGCACACACACATCCATCTCAATTCAAAAGTGCAGAGAGAAAGAATAAAAGATGCAACACTGCTATAAAGTAAACCAAAAATGCATGAACCTCTAAAAAGTACAAAAGTACGCTAGTGTAAACTGAAAATTAAAGGGGAAAAATACATACCCAACTAGAAACTAAAACACTAAATAGTTGAGAGATACCAGCTCCTAAATCCCAAGTTGTGACCATTGTATGCGGTCCAAGCACCCAATATCCCTAAGCACCTCTGTATTCATGGTCAACCTTTCTTTAATCTTCATAAGACATGACATGTGCTGGAAAATACCATTTAGGGGTGAGTATATAAATACCCAGTAGGACACCCTAAAAGATGAAGGGGGAAATAATAGATACAATGGGAAAATAAAGATAATAGATGCAAGATACATTCAAAGAGAACAGCTCATCCCAATAAATAGTGAAATTAATATCATCTAAGCACAAGGGGATAAACACGGTGAGTATATGAACTAACTATCGAGTCTTCACCACCTATAGTAGGATAGTAGACTCATACCACCATAAGAAGCTAAACATGGAAATCATGTGGCATACTTTGT
The DNA here is from genome assembly GCA_963277665.1 of Viscum album. Taxonomy (NCBI): domain Eukaryota; kingdom Viridiplantae; phylum Streptophyta; class Magnoliopsida; order Santalales; family Viscaceae; genus Viscum; species Viscum album. Next base: position 1,164,767,706 of record OY728142.1, read on the forward strand.
GTGTCTTCACCTATCCTAGAAGGTGAGTAACCAAATTCCAAGGTGTGGATATAGAAGGGTATATATATATATATGATTAGTCAAAAGAATCCAAAATGTGAGAGTAAGGGTATCTCCATCTCATAGATTTCCCTAATAAGAAGAGTATACAAAAGTTCCAAAAGTCCATAAAATATGTCCAATATATCATGCATATTCCCAAAAGGTTGTCCAAGTTAAGCCATGCCTTTTCACTATGTCACATAGTCGAGGGGCCAGAAACTTGAAGTAGAGGACCCATGACCTAGTACATTTGGGGGGTTCCACTCTGATAGAATCCATAGAGGACCAATGCCCATACCGATGGGGGGTTTCACTCTATTGTCACGAGGACCCACACCCTATATTGATAGTTGGTTCCACTCAATAAAGTAGAGGACCCACACCCAAATTGATAGGGGCTTCCACTATATAGTTCGAAGACCCATGCCCTATATGATAGGGGGTTCCACTCAGAGGTCAAGGACCCATGCCCTAGTACCATAGGGGGGTTCCACTCTATCCATTAAGGACTTATACCCTAGTACGTCATGGGGGTTCCACTCAAAAGGTAGTTGTAGAGGTCTTGTACCCATGCTGATGGGGGGTTCCACTCTAAATGTTGAGGACTCTACTACCCAGCTCTACTAGAGGGTACAACTCGGTAGTATCTGGTGATTCTTTCATATCAATTCCATCATCGAGCATTGTATTAGTAAGCATCGTGCCCAGAACATTTCACATCATATCTTGAAAGCCACAACTGAGTCTACTATCACATTATATATGGAAAAACACTCAAAAAAGATTGTTCATAGGCCAAAATATGAGCTCAAATAAAGAAGATATAGAAACTTGAAATTTACTAAAAATGAATCTAGGGGTACATGGTGTGTGAGGGGACCCACACAGTGTGTGGTCCCACTCCACCTCCTAGTCGTGTCCTTGGCCAGTACACTGATCTCATCCCATGTAGCGGTACATGTCGTACAGGTGGAATACACGGCATTTCCAAGATACTCGGTACCGAGTCGTGTCCTCCTATTCATTCATGTGTACTGGACCTTGTGTTTATGTACTCTGTGCATGGTATTTTGCCTCACACGGGGTTCTTCCCATGTGACCCAGCCATGTCTGTGTACTCGGGTACATGGTTGTGTACCTATTTTTGTACTTCCACATGGGTTCCCACCGATGTGATTAATCACACGAGTTTTCCAAATGGGGAAGGGGTACAATGTGTGTGAGAGGTATACATGTAATTTCATCCTTAACTTTACCAAAACCCTAGTCATCATAATTGAGGGGCTACACATTGTGTGTTCATCCTTGTACACAGCGTATAGTGGGGATTTTTTAGAAATCTGAGATTTGATCCTCATGCTCTAATATTCTTAGTATGCCATAGATTTCACCTTGAATTGACTTATAACTCACAGATCTATCCAAAAATCATGGTCTCCAACTGTTGTTCACCAGAAATTGTCTTTAATGGTTCATCGGGGGTTCATCACATGAATAGTTAATCAGGGATCCTTCTGCCTTCATAGATCCATCCTTCACCACATCTCATAAACATTCTATATATGTCTATACTTCATTGATATGTGCTCCACACATGATTCTGTCATAGTTACATGGGTTTTATTGGGCTCGGTACTGCCCGGAAATGTTGAACTGGGATCGCAGGGTCTAACTAGTGACGAACGCAAAGAAGAAAATGGTAGAAAAGCACCATAACAAAATTTTAATCAATAATTAGCCAAGATTTCTTGGAAAATAATCAATAATGGTGATTTGGGGATATAAAATATTGAAATAAATCAATTTAAACCTGGTACATAGGTTCATACTCGATCCACAGTTAGCGCAAACCCAATAACAATGATGGATCTACACACAAAAATTAATCAAAGGGTGTAAATCACTAATTGATAGGTACTACCTTGTTTTTGGATCATTCTTTGATGAATAACATGTTTTATAATGAGGAAGAAGGATCATTGCATTCGCTGCATCTTGATCTTCTCTAATTCGGTGTTTCATTATCGCCCGATGAGATTCGCCAATGGAGGAGGGAGAAAGAGCATCATTGGTGATTCTAGGATTATGAGTCTAACCTTAGAAACTCTTCCATGACTATATATTTATAAAAATTTATTTTAGGTCAAAAATGAATTAATTAATTAATCCACTAAATGTACCACTAACAAGCAAGGAGTCCAAACGCCCTATACTGACCCATTTTATGCCGCACTTAGGGTAAAAACTGCATTCTGGACTCAACTGTGGTCTCTTATTTCTGATCTGATCTTCTATTTAAGAGTTGTCTCATTTTTATTTAAGAAGTTGTGTTCACACACTATAAAATATATTTTATATTTAAATAAAATTAATTCTGGTCACACTGGGTCTCAGATTCACATGCCATCCCAATGCCTAGCTTTGGAAATATATATAAACAAATATTTCAAATTCTTACAAGGAAACAATTGGGTCTCCACATTCTGATAGGTTTTATAATTATTTATACCTTCTTATATGTAGAAAATTAAGGATAACTAAAGTCAAGTCTATAGACTTCCTTACCACTAAGGTTAAATATTGTGGTTTTATAATATCATTTTAAAGAAGTATTTGGTATATTATCCAATATTATGTGTATTGTTTTTTAAACTTATTTTGTATTCAATTTCTAATTACCTTTATGTTTAAATTTTTAATTTTCGTTATTTTATTTCTTAGGTTAGATTTTTATAAACTTCTAATAAATTCATTTCCATTATGCTTATTGTAATTTGTATAGTTTGTATTTCCAATGTATGGATTATTTTACTCTGACCTTTGAATTGATCAGTATTTCATAAATCCAGTCATCTTAAAACTTGAGGACTATAAAATTTTTAGTTTATCTTTTTTAACTAAAATTCACCTCATTATTATATATTACATGTATTGAATCTTTAGGACAACAAGTATGACTTAAATTTAATGTTTTCAATTTTAAAATGATAAATATTTTAGTTGAAAACATGCATCGCATATTCAAAACTGATCAAACATGATTGGATTGTTGTGATAATTTAGTAAAATGATCAATGATTCATTTTTGACATATTGGAATTAACTATGTATCAATCTATCATGTGGTTTGGATGGTATAACTAAATGTGTGTGTTTTAAATTTAAAAGTGACATTTTAATCCAAAATGTGTGTCACATATTCAAAACCAAGAAAATGTGCTCAGAGTTTTATGATACTTGATGAAAATTATCTCTAATTAATTATTGACATGTGGGAATTTATCACAAATCAATTTGACATGTTGTGTGTCCATTATAGATTAAAGTGTGTGTTTTTAATTTGAAATTACATTTTAGTTAAAAATATGTGGTGTGTAACACCCCAGGTAAATAAAGAATATGACATCTTTATATTTATCCATATTTGTGAATAAAATATTAATATTACTTTAAAGGGGATGCTATGCTCGATGGCGTACCCAATACGCAACAATGAGTTTCTTGAGAATCTTACGTTGCACTCTAATAATAAAATAATATTATTTTAAATGGTAGTTAACGCCTAGCCGTTGTAATGGCGGGAATGAACAGAACTAACTACAAAATGATTATATATGTTTATCAAATATTTTTACTCTTTACAATAAATTTTAGAGGATTAAAAATGCAAATGAATCCAGTTTTTAAGCGTAAACATTCTAATATTCTCTAAAAGGTCGATTAACCGCCTTTTGATGGCGAACCCCTTTTAAATCCACTTTTTGAAAATTTTATAAGCTCCATTTTTTTCAAAATAAACATATTATTTATGATTGGGACATTGAAATTTACCTTAGTTTAATTTTTGGTATTTTTCTGACAATGTTCATTTTCAATGAATAGTGAAAAATACTGCATTTTACATCAAAACTGCTTTTTCATATAATTTAATTATATGGTTATATTATCTTTTTAATTTGTTTTAAAGTGTAATTAGAATATATTTTTACCATGTAATTCAATTATGGTCATTGGGATTAATTTCACTTTGGAATTAGGCATAAACAAGTGCCAAACGTTTCATAAATATTGTTTCTAAAAAACCCGCTATTTGTTTTGACAACGGGAAGTTTTTTTTAAATTAATTATTGCAATTTATGTGTTTGGAATTTGGTAAAATGAATTACATATTTGGAATCATAAGGTCCAAATTATGTAATTAAGACTCTTTTGTTTTTGTACATTATGAATAGTAACGACGGTAATTATCTTTAATTATCTTGATTAATGAGTAATCGGGTAGTTAAAGATAATAAGATAATATCATAATAATAACAAATGACCACAAAATGTGTCCTAAGGCTACTGGTTGTCTCATGGCCGACCATGGGATGCCTTGTGCCAAACTTGGGGGCCCCATGGAATCACTTTTGTGAGAAAGTGACTTTTTATCTTTTTATTTTTAAAGAATGTTAAATGTAACAAAGAATGTATCACCTAAGTAAAATATTTTTAATTTTGTCTAAATAAATGATCTTTTGGACTATAAATATTCATTGGAAATCTAGAAATATTTACTAAATCATGATATTTTTTTTATAATTTTTAGACATTAAATAAATTAAATTATTTATGACATCATGATGATGCAGCGATGACCTCATTATTTAACGATTTAAATAAAATGGAAAGATGATGTAAAATATAAGACCTAAACATGTCCAAAACCTATTTTATGGGTGGATTTAGAACCCTTATCACCTTATACTTGAAAAAATAAATGTGGGACCATTAAAATATGAAACTCATTTGAAAATAAAGTTACATTTTATACCTTTCCAAGAGTGCCCCTCCTCTCCTCTTATAAAAGGCCCCCACCTCTACCTCTTTACCCACACTTCCAAAGCCTTTTTCTCGGCCAACCCCTGCCCATTTTTTCTCTCCACATCCCTCTATAACTCCTTGAAGCTTCAATTTGGGCAGAATCCTTTCCAAGGAAGCCTTTGAGCTCAAATCAAATGAAGTTACCCGATTTTAAGGTAATGTCTTCGCTTGAGTCCTTTTGTTTTATTTTGCTTCTCCAACCCCCTAAACTTTTTTTATTGATTTATTTTGTAACAAATACAGTATCTTCAATATACTAGGATGTTTTTATAAGAAGGATTCGAGCTACACTTACACACACCTACATCTAATGGTTAAAGAACATACTGTTCCGTGGATGGCGAATTTCTGCCTCCCGAAATGATGATTGTTCAACATTCTTCTAACACCTTCAAAGGTGGCCATTAAGATGACACTATATTTATATATGATATCTAATATGTTTATTTTTTCCTTAAGCTTCTGTATTTTTCATTTATGGCATACCTTTATGGTTTCCATTATGGGTAAACACGATAATTTCATTTTAGGAAGTGCGGACTATCGCCCCCTCAAAGTGATTTGATTCGTTAATGCCATATGTGGGACATATAAAGGATGGATTTAAAGTTATTATATATGATTTTATACTGGAATTATAATATACCTTTATATCATTATTATTTTCTTTCCATTAAAGTATGAGATAGAAATGAAAGTAGCGTTCATGCGTACGTACGGCTTACCGTCTCCATGAACGGTGCATTTCATTTCTTATCCCCAAATGTAATGTACTATTATAAGTACATATATATAATGGATATATATGATGTATGTTACATCTAAATTATTAATATAATTATTTAATTAAAATATACTTATCCCTCATTTAGTTTTAATTCCATTAATATGACATAGAAATGAAAGTAGCGTTCATACGTACGTACGGCTTACTGTCTCCATGAACGGTGCATTTCATTTCTTACCCCTAAATGATTATGTAATATTATAAATACATGTATATTCTGAATATATATGATATATATGATATCCAAATCATGAATATAATTCTGGATATAATGAACCTTTGACCACACGAACAACATGTAATTGTAAGAAGTCAACTTTCGACTTAAGAACCAAATGTCGACAAAACAAACATTATTAACTTAAATGATTAAATAATGTTTATAACATGGTAATAAGTGGTATAAAAGTAATAATGAACTTGAAAAAAGTTCTTAATCAAGTAGAAATTAACTCAAGTTTATTATTCAGGACGTTAAAGAACGATCGAGTCAAGTCGGACCCGAGGTAAGGGATCCTACTCCTCTCTTTCTTTTTAAGTACTCTCCTTTATGTCACTTCTTTTAAGCTCCTCTTTGTTATGATGGGGGGTGTTATTTTATATTACTCTTGTTTTACATTTTATTTTAATATTATGAGAGACCCTATTGGATCTCATCAATCCATTTTTGGAAGTTTTAAGTGGCGTCGTTAGGCTGCCGAGTTTTCATAAGGGATTTTTCATCTCACTTTTATTCCCGTGAAATTTATGATATGTTTGCCACTATTTACTTTGAGTGGTTTATGGAATGCCCGTTATTATACACTTTTTGTAGTATAATTTCATTTACGGGTATTTACATCTTCATTGTATGACCCTTCTTTCATGGGGTGTACTATTCGAAAGTTACCCAACTCGGTAAGGGGACCTTTCACCCTCCTCTTTTTAAAAAAGACTTCTTTTTTTATTTACATCTTCTTATGTTGGGATATGTTCTTATATATCCTTATTGATGTAAATTTTATGTCCAAGTGATGAGATACCCTTTTATATATCATCAACTCATTTTCTGAATTTTGAAGTGATGCCGTTAGGCTGTCGAATTTTTGCAAGGGAACTTCTTAACCCAATTTTGATTCTTTGGGATAAACTTGTACTCTTTGAATATGTCGTTCTATGAATATGTGTGAATAACATATGATTTTTTTACACTTAATATCCACTTATATTTGGTGTATTCGTTTGTCACACATAATTATGTAATTGATTTATCCTTAATCCAAGGATATCGTCTTTGTAAGGGACTTCGTCTCAATATCCTTTCATTAAGGCATATTTTGTTTTATACACAACTTTCTTTTATACGGTGTGTAAACCCCTTTGACTTTTACCTTTATACAAAAGGAATATTTTTCTATGAAGCGTTTTACAAAACGACAAAAAGGAATGTTTCTTTTAACGTACACGGTGACAACGACCTTTTTCGCCACCGCGAGTATTATTTGGTCTTTGGCTTCCTGAACAAGCTGTAATGTTTTTTTTAAAATAAAATAAATACCAAATACTCTTTTATGTATTTTGGTATTGAAAATGGTTTTTATAATGGATTTTTTATGTCAATATATTTAAGTGATATATTGTGATCAAAGTATTGAAATGTTTTCTTTCCATTATATTTGTTTTATGTCTTATGATTTTTATAATGGTACTTGGACATTTGACGGGTGGTTACATGATAAACCATATGACGGGTGGTGCCGTGAATACTAGGATGGGTGGTTACGTTATAACCTCCAATGCATTGGGTATGGAAGTCGTCCGTATGGCTATTCCATTAAGTATGTGTGGAAGTCGGCCGTATGGCTATTCCATTAAGTATGTGTGGAATTAGACCGTATGGTTATTCCACTTAAGTATGTTTATGTCCCAAGTTACCTTTATATGTTATGCGATCTTTATATAGGTTTTATGGTAATCTTTTGGTTACACAAGGGTAAGTAATGAACTTTTATTCAGTGAAGAGTTTTTACTACTTCGAGAAGGTGAAAAGTATTACTTTGATAAAGTATACATGGTTTACTTGTTGTTTTGAAAAACTAACAGTTTTCATTCTTTGTGTATCCCTTACTGAGCATTTTATGCTCATCCCAAGTTTTTGAAATGTTTTTCACATGACTTAACATGGAATAGGGTCAAGGATGGGATCAAGGGAAAGTCGTGCTACCTAAAACATGGAACTAGACATGTTTCTTTTTAAGAGTTTTTATTTTATGGAAAATTAATAGAAGTTTCTACTTTTTAATCTTTTGAGATGTAACGGTTATGTCCTAATTCTCTAAAACTCTAAACCTAAAAAGATCCTCAATGTGTAATCTTGTAATAACTCAAGATTAAATAAGGTTTAAGGTTGGGGCCTTATATGGTGTATAGTTAAAACTGATCAAACTTGATCATATTTTCATGACACTTTAAAAAAACTAATGACTCATTTAAGATTTGTAAGAATTAAATGCATTTCAGTCTGACATGTGATGTGGTTGTTATGATTTAAATTGTGTGTTTTGAATTTAAAAGTGAAATTATAGTTTAAAGTGTGTTTTATAAACTCAAAACCAAGAAAACACATTTGGATTTTTGTGATGATTTAGGAAAATAATCCATGATTCATTTTTAACATGTAGAAATTAATTGTATGTCAATTTGACACACAGTGTGGATAATATGATATAAATAATGTGTTTTCAATTAAAAGGTTTCTTTTTAGTTCTAAAAGTGTATCACATAATCAAAACTAGTCAATCACGCTCGGATTATCATGATAATTTAGGGATATGATCAATTATTTATTTTTGACTTGTAGCAATTAACTGCACATAAACCTAATACATTGTGTGGTCTATATAACTTAAAGTGAATGATTTCAATTTTTAAATGATATATATATATATATATATTAGTTTAAAACATGTGTTAGTAATCAAAACCGATCAAACATGCTCAAATTTTCATCATACTTTAGGGAAGTGATTGATTTTTCATTTTTGACATGTGAGAATTATCCACACATAAATATGATGCATGATGTAACCAGTGTGACAAAAGGTGTGTGTTTTCAATTTAAAGGTGATGTTTTAGTTAAAAATGTGCATCACATACTCAAAACTGATCAAACATGCTCGGATTTTCATGATACTTCGGGACAACTAATTCATTTGTGGAATATAGGAATTAACCACACATCAACTGAACATGCAATATGCACGGTATGACTGAAAGTGTGTATTTTTAATTTAAATGTGATATTTTAGTTCAAAACATGTATCACATACTCAAAACTAAGGAAACACGATTATCATGATACTTTAGAAAAAGTGATCCATGATTCATTTGTAACATGTAGGGATTAACCATCTATCAATTTAACACACGGTGCAACTGATATGACTGAAAATTCATTTTTTCAGTTTAAAAGTGACATTTTTGTTCAGAACATGCTTTGTGTGGTCAAAATTGATCAAACATGCTCATATTGTTATGATACGTTATGACAACGATCAATTATTAATTTTCTAGATTATCGGGAAAATGTGTTTGGATTATCGTAATACTTTAGGATAATAATCCATGATTCATTTTATGATATGTAGGAATTAACCGCACATTAATCTAACATGTGGTGTGGTTGGTATTACTTGAAGTGTGTGTTTTCGATTTAAAAATGATATATATTTTAGTTGAAAATATATGTTACATAGTCAAAACTGATCAAGTATGCCCAGTCTTCATACTTCAGGAAAATGATTGATTATTCATTTGTTACATGTGAGAATTAATTTCATGTTCATATGACACATGGAATAGCCAGTATGACTGAAAGTGAATGTTTTTAATTTAAAAGTGTCATTTTAATTCAAAATGCACATCGCATACTCAAAATATATCTAACGTTCTCATATTAATGTAATACTTTAGGAATATGATCTTTAATTCATTTTTCACATGTAGGAATCAACCCACGCGTAAATCTGACATGCGGTGCATTCGGTATGATTGAAAGTGTTCATTTTCAATTATAATTTGTCTTTATTTCATTATGTAGTATTATGAAACTAAATATTGTTTTTATTACATGCATATGCTTCATTTTTACATGGTTGGGTTGATCATTGGACAATTTATCCTACAAGTTAAATCATTTTTTCATTGGTAGTAATTGTTTTTTAAGTGAATTGGACATCAATGTAATTATATTGTATTTAAATGATTTGATGTAAAACTATTTGTATTGAAATATTTCAATGTAAATATATTATTTATTATATGAAAATACTACATTGTTGCAGTATAATTGGTTTTTTCGTTTTTTTTATGCTTTTTTAATGTGTTGTTTATGTAATATCACATTGCAACACCTAACTGTGTCTTTATCAATGCTAATTTTAACATTGATAAAATATGAATTTTATCAGAACATATAGATATTTAGTTTTTATTAGCACTTGTATTATCAATACTTTGAAATCAATGATAAAGACCTTTCTATATTATTTTAAAATTCATTTTTATATAGTGAAAATAATCACATACATACTTTACTCATGCTAGACCCTATACCAAAATACCATATAAAAACCGTCTTTGAAAAACAAACACATTGATTTGAAAACCCAATTCAAAACCTTTATTTAAAAAAATAACATTTCATTTCTCAAAATTCATTTGCCTTAAAATCATATTTTAATGGTAAAATCATTTCCTTTGAAGATCCATTTTAAACCAAAATCTATTTTTAAATCATCTTCAAGAAATAAAACTCATTTATTTTGTAAAACCAACTCATTAAACTAAAAAATTCATAAAATGGATCAAACAATACATTATCAACAAATTAAATATTGATAAAATTTTCAAAAACAACAATAGGCCACCGAGAATTCACCATGACATCCCGCAACCTTCCCTATATTAATTTATTTTTTTCTGCAATAAAAATTTAAAATAATAATAACAGGGTAGTATGAACCCATGAAAATCACAATGATGATCACCTACATGACACACATTAACAATGAAGAGATCATAAAAAGTAACAAAAATGGATCAAATCCCTAGAAAGAAAATTAAGGATTTGATGGTGGGATCCTTCAATTGCAACAGATGAAGCATCATTGAAGCATGTTCTCATTACACTCCAGGAAACGCCAGAACCCATATCTATCATCTCTACCACCATCTTTAACCATAATCTAGTCACAATAAAACTTTTAGCTCTTGAATCATGTCTCACATATAAAAAACCTCACACCATTGCATCCCTTATAGATATCTTCATCCTCCAGGGTCTCACACACTTCCATTGCCTTCCTTAACCACCCCTCCTCAAGAATCTTCCACACTATAACGTCCCTACTTTCCCCAAAGGTACAGACCATTTTTTTTGTTTAAATTATTATTTTTTACCTATTAATGATGCCTAAGTAATTAAAGGAGGTATCATAGGTGTTTGGGTATCATTTGGATTCTAGAGCCCTGAAAATTAATGAGGCGGGCTAGGCCGCACGGTTATTAGAAACCGTGCATCCCAACCTGCACAGTTTCTCTAACCGTGGGGTTGCAGACAATGGGGTGTTGGGGGTCGCACAGTTTTTCTGAAACTATACAACCCTAGGTTCATGTACATGCATGATTAAAATACCTCAAGATATAGTGTTTTCTCATGGTTTTTGCATGGTTGGATAAATCGTGCGACTAGTTGTATAGGGTGCCCCTTGAAGCAGTGGATTGGCACACAGTTGGTGAAAATTTTGGACAACCATGCGTCCAAAACATGTGCCCCTATATTTTTTAGTGGATTTGCATTTTTTCCCCTATTTAATGTTTTCAATCCCTTTTTCCTTTCCTCCCTCCTCATTCCAATAGACTCCACCTCCCTCCATGTGTGTATCTCTCCTCCCTCTAAATCTAGGGATCACGATTGTTCATCCATCTAGTGTCTATTTTTCTCACCATCGAATCCATCGGAAAGCTCTCGGTAAGATCCACTTTCCTCTCCCATCTTTTTAAAGTTATTATTGCCATATTTTGTACTATTTTGGTGTAATATCATTTCCCCATTTTCAATTCATTTTAAATTTTCTTCAATTTATCATGTTCTAGATCGAATCAAAGGATGAAACTGGACAAGGGAAGAACTATGATGATAAGGTAGGTGGTATAGGATATTTCCCTTTATTTCATTTCACCTTATAATATGAGTTTTCATGATTTGATCTGGAACCTTTCAGCGACACTTTTAAATGTTTAATTAAATCAAATTGAAAGCTTTATCGTTCCATTTGTGACCCAAGCTAGTGGTGAATCAACCCCTTGGGTTGATCACCTTGAGTTATTCCACCCAAATGGGTGTGCTCCACCTTAGAGGTCTAATTTACCCTTTTTTCTGATTTGCCTAACACCCCTTGATGGGTTTTTTTTATCGTATTTATCTTCAATTGATTAATTAGTTTGAATAGGGTGATGAACCACGAGTCAAACCTTATACCTCAAGCCATGAATGAAATTTTTTATATTTAGTTAGGTGTTCAAGTGATTATTCTTTACCCCACTTATGCCATAAATGGTTTCCTTAATTAAATTTCATGGCCACATTGTAAAAACATGTTTTAAATTTTTATTATGATAAATGAAATGGCTTTGTTAACCAAATCATATCCTCATCTAGTTCCTTGGGTGATACAATGGGTTCTGAATTAAAGAGCCATTATATGGGATCAATGTGCCTTATAGTTAGAATTTTTTTAAATGCTTATAAACACACTAGGGGAGACACTATATATTCCTAGGATGGGATTGTAATGCTTTTTTTTACCTCTAGATGAGTGACACTGGTTCCCTAGGAGAGACCCCTTGGATGGTCTTGATGGCACGATGGTTGTATAAAGCCACGGGGGAGACTCGGACCCCTACATGTGATACCAGGTACAGACTCAGAGGTTAGTTCTTGACATTATCACGCCATTACTAGAGTGAAACTTGGGACTTCTTCTTGGTTTACCTTGGACGGACTCCATAGGAATTGGACATATACCGAGCTCCTCGAGCGATACTTGGAAATTCTATCTGAATTTCCATGGACGAGATCAGGATGACTCTCTACATTTTATAAATAGGTTTTCAATTGAATTAAAAAGTAAATGAATTATTTCAAATGAGAAATGATACTTTAGTTTTGGAAACATAGGTATGCGTCCTCCAAGCCCAATCACAAGCTTGGGGACAGTCTATCTTTCTACATATTAACCCACTCACCTTACCTTTGTAGGTTCACTTGGCTCTGAATCATAGTCTTAGGATAAAGTAGGTAAATTGGATGGGTATAAAAGTGGAACCCAGTCCAATGTACTCATTTATTTATTTTTTTCATTTATTAACTATAGCACACTGCACATTTTATAATTCATGTACTGGATTGATCTAGATGCCATTGGTGGTGGACTATTGAGATTGTATCTCACACCCTTCTTGGTCTGCCTTTGGTACCTAAGTATACTTTATGGATACAGGTATTGATAAAGGTAAGAGGATAGATTTTTATGTTTGAATTACATTACGAGGATGGAGTATGGGGGAAGAGGACTAAGCCTATGCTCGAGATGCTAGTCTTAGCATTTTTTGGCCTTTTTTTATATTTTGGTAGCTTGTGGTATATGCTTGTATAACCTAACTCTAGTGCATGTTTTTTTATAGATTCATGACATAGAATCATCATTTCTTTGTATCTAGTTATTTATTCTGCTTCTTCCAGTTATTTATATATCTTGCATGATTATGTATTCTATTTCCGCTACTGTTTTCTAGTTATTACTACCTCTATTGTTTTTTATTCTATATATATCTTTGTATTATGTTAACTTTGATCTATGAGGGAATAGTCCCCATACAGACTCACCCTAGAACCTCGCTGCTAGTCGGTAGCCTCTAGCATTCGAGGAGGTACGCTTTAGGTATGTGGCCACTATCTCAGGTCACCTCTAAGTGACATTCGAGGTGGGATGCTAAAAGGTGGTATCATATCCTATTTCCTTTTTGTCTTACTATTTGGTCATTAGATAGGAGACTAGGACATTGGAATTTGGTAATGAGACTGTGCTTGAGAGTAACTACCCCACATATAGAGGAAACCCAAATTACCTAGGATGAGTAAATGATGTTATTGCTTGCGTTGTTACCATTTCATAGATTTCACCATTGGGTGACACATTGCTTTACACTGTTATAATTTTAATGGGATATAGTTTACCTTGGCCTAATGATATGAGGGAATTCTAAAAACATGCATCATACTAGGCACCCTAGGATTAAAATTTCATGTATTATTCTATGTCATAGTTATTTATTATCATGCATTGCCTATTTTTCATGTGATTTTTGTATGTTCCTTGTTTATTATGCCTAATCCCCATGAAGACATTATTATTTCAATTGAACAATAATTCCACATTAGTTGGTTTGATTGGTGAGTACCAACGGCATATCATTCAATCAAAACACTGCATGTGGTCTGTTAACACGCTGATGTCAAGTGTAAAGGTTGGGATTGTAATGCCCCAACACCAGTTACCCAAAGTCGGTGCTTTATTACATAACATTGGCATGATACAAGAAAATCATGTCTCGAAAGACCGATCAGTTTAGAAGTCTTGGAAATAGATTACATACATCAACTTCACATTACAATTTCAAACATAAAATACAGCATAGATAGTTCTTTGAGAGCACCATTATTTACTTTTATCTTAACCCTATATATCAATCATAATACACTTCTGGGAAATCCTGGGAAAATAAAACATAAGAAATGGGTGAGCTCAAATGCTTAGTAATGGTAAACAATTTAGTGGAAGATAACATAATCAATAGGCATGGTGAATAATTGAAAACACGTTCTTTTACAAATAATAAACATGAATAGTTTATGGAAGAAATATGAGTTGAGTAAATAATGCCATAATAAAATATAGTCATGGGTATTCTACTAGTCGAATAACCACATGAACCATCAATATTATTTTCATAATGAGGGAATTTATAATTCCATACATTCTGAAACATTTTTTCAAGGCTTTGTCCAAGACATCTAAAAATGATTAAGGCCTCGGCCAAAACCATATATAAAATTGGGAAAGGCCTCGGCCAATTCCACGTCTAATTGTATCATGGGACCTACCAATGCACTGAGGAGTTATAGCGGGCTCCACCCGTCACATACTAAGTCTAATACATTCCTCATATGAAAATTTTGAAACATAACATAAACATTCATATTAAATCTAGCATACGAAATGTCAATAATTTAATCATAAATCATGAATGGTATAAAAATAACACATCCAAAGTCAAATATATCACAAAAATTTTAATACAATATGGAATATTTGTATCATAATAAATCTACTTCAAACAAGTTTAAAATCCATCAAAGGATGTTGACATAGATGAAAATGATTTGTAAAACTCTTTGAGAGAAATATCCCTTTTTCATGAAAACATTTAAAAGTTACAAATTTATAAAGGAATTAATTTAAAATATATTTTTTAATCAAAGTTTCCCATACCACTTTGAAACTTTTGAAAATAATTATCATTTCAAAACATTCATGTCCATATAAATAAATCCTTAAAATCATTTTGAAAACATGGACATTAATGAGAAAGGTTTAGAAGAATAAATCTTTAAAACATTTAAAATGATGTTTTAGTATAGAATCATTTTGAAAAAACTTTTATGAAACATGTATATGGATAATAAATATGTATCAGTAGATACTTGCGTAAAAACAACCTCAGATAATAAAGAGATTGTGAAATTAACCCTTACCATGCACTTTCCTTTAGCCGAGGGTACGTTTAACCTCCTATATAAAGATCGTAGTATGTTATTAAATTATAAAAGAACCATATTAATATTTATGATATCATACAGGATTCATTTATGACTTTATACTACCCATTTAATAATAATTTCCATGTTAAATTAACATTTCGGGTAATAATTGCTTTCTTTATCGTATGTATTTTAACTTGTTACTCTTGATTGTATCACTTAGATCATGATTTAAATACATCCAGAATATAAAACATGATTTATATATAATATATATTTAGAATATAAATATGTATAATAGACATATATATGAAATGGAAAACGCCGTTTATGGAGATGGTAGGTCTTACGTGCGCATAAACGTTGTTTCTGTTTTCATATCGTATTGAACGGAACTAAGTGAATAAGATATATGTAAGTACATATATATATATATCTATTAGAATTATTATTTCATATATTACATACTTATTAATGATATATATTTTTATAATCATCATTGAATGGTGAACATGGAAATGAATCTCATCGTGTCGTGGAGACGGTAATCCGTACGTACGCATGAGCAACAATATCATTATATTGATGGTGAAATCATATGTAATTGGATGGTATATCATATATAAAGAATAATTAACATTTTATATTTATTATTTACATCAGTTATACTCATTATTATACCCATCAAAATAATTAAGTGTTTGAATAACAAACTACACCACGACGTGGAGACGGTAATCCGTACATACACACGTATGGTGGCTTTGTCATTTATAGGATGGGTAGAATAATGAATATGGTTTTACCATTTTTATAATAGCATCACATTATATAGAAGATACTGTAGTTATTATTTTAGAATGGAAACAATAAATAAAGAGTAAGTGGAAGAAGAAAATAACTTGAAATATGTGATGAAATATTTACCTCTTCTTCGGGTTCTTCCTTTTTATTTGATCAAAAGGGCTCCTTAGGTTGGCTTTATGACTAAAGGAAGGCCTCTAGGATGAAGGTAGGATATTTGGGAGGATATTTGGGCAGGTTTTGGCCGATCCAAATGGCTTTGAAGGTGTGAATTTGATATAAGGGGAAGTGCCCTTTTATAAGAGGGGTGAGGGGCACCTTAGGAAAAGATTGAAATATTATTTTATAATAAAATCATTTTCGGTTTAAAATGGCTTAAAATAAATTATTTAAATGATAAGGTGTTTATGGGTCGAAAACCTCTCAACCAATAGGTTTTAGAAAGGTTTGGGTCACTATATTAACCTTATCTTTTATATTTAACTCTTAGTTAAATGGTTTGACATTTACCATGTCTCTTTGTATTTTTATATTATATGGTTAATAAACTTACTATAAACTCCCAAAAGAACCCCAAGTGGTTAATTAATGATACACCTATCATTATATAAGTCTTTTGGATGAACCTTAGATTTTTAGGATTATTATATCAACCAATAATATTGTATTTGTTTTAAAAACTCATTTATGTCAATTTTGACATTATTTAATAATTGATTTTTGTTAAAGTCCTAAAAACTTTATTACTTCAAAATAAATACATTTAATCAACCCTAACATGTCATATTAACCTATAAAATTAGTTTAATTCATTAAAAGTCACAAATTAGATATATTTGGATATTTATAATGTTAATTATTTTAATCTTTCATTAATATGGTAATTACTACATCGTCATTGTGTCATAAATAAACTTAATTATTTAATGTCTAAAAATTATAAATAAAATACAATTATGTAGGAAATATTTTTATATTTCTAATTAATATTTATAGTCGAATTTATATTGTGTGTAACCCTGTATTAAAAATGGTTTAGTTATTAAACTTTGAATTTAACTCTTTTAACTCTTCTTTAAATAAAATAATAATAAATGTCCTAATCTAATCCAAGTGGACCAAAGAGGTTCATATTTTATTCCTAATGTTTTTCTTGGTTGAATTATACTTATCCAATATAATTAGGACATGTGTTAGGGTAATAATAATATCATTTTTACCCTTAATTACCCTATTTACTTTTAACCGTGGTAAATAAAAGTCAAAAGTTACTATTCACCAAAAATTATTTTCATCTTATTGAAGCACATTTTACTTTCTTATAATAACCATGTATGTTGGATTTTTAAAATTAAATTCACATAAGCGGTAAAATTTCATTTAAATGAAAAAGTCGGTTTTTTAACTACTACTAGTGGTTTTACTATTCATCAAAAATTGAAGTTTTTCAAAAAAAATGCCAAAAATTCAGCCTAAGATATATTTCATATTCAAAATTAAAAAATTATGTCTATTTTATCTAATTCAAAACATATAAGTTGCATTGAATAATTTAAAATTAATTCTCGTTGTCAAAACAAATAGCATGTTTTTAAGAAACAATAACTATCAAAAGATTGACACTTGTTTATGTATAATTTCAAAGTGAAATTAATTCCAATGACCAACATTGGATTAAATGGTAAAAATATAATCTAATTATATTTCCAAACCATTCAAATGTATAATTTATCACTATAAATTATTTTGATTAAAAAGGTTGTTTTTAATTAAAACATAGTATTTTTCACTATTCATCAAAATATGAAAGTTATCAGAAAAGTACCAAAAATTTATCCAAACTAAATTTTTATGTTCTGCTTCTAAAGAAGAATTTAATTTCATTAAATTGAATATATAAAAGTGTCAAATATTGGTTTTAAAAAGGGTTCTCCATTAAAAGGCGGTAAAATTGCATTTTTTGAAAAATAATTCTTTTATCTAAAAAATGAATTTGTTCTTATATTATGTCTAAGAAACACATAATATGGATGTTAAAATTATATAGAGTATATAAGATTCAAAATGCAGTTAATATTATTCATAACCGCTTTTTTAACGGTTAGTTTAGTAAGTTGTGGTGCGCTCGAACTCTATGTTGCGTGTAGCGCAAGCTATTGAATTACTTTAATGAGATAACGTAATATGAGATCTTAGGGTGTTATAGGGATTTAGTTACTTGACATGCCAATTTTAATTTATAAAGAGTATAGTCCTTTATAAATTGGAATTGTTGATGCAATTTACTAGACTATGATTCTAATAAATAATAAATAAGAATTAATATAAATAAATTAAAATGAAAACAACCTTTTATATGAAATGTACACTTATATGTGGAATAAGATACCTTGACCCAAACAAAACCTCAGTAGTGGGAAGTAGGTTGTGTCTTTGGTGATATTTTTTTACCTTTTCTTACCACCCAGACCTTGCTATTGGAGCAGGCAGAGAGAGTTATGCCACCACGACGACATCATGCTATATGCCAGGAGAGTGGTGATGAGAATACTCTAGAAGTAGTGTGCCCTAGTCCACCCTTGATACCTCTTATAGTTCCAGTTGAGGAACCTCCTATATATCTTCCACTCAATGTTGATTCCTAGTTCTGGGAGAACTTCTTTTGCTTCATGAAATCGGTAAAAGGTGCTCCCTGATCTACCCCTTTTATAGTAGAGTTGTCCAGGGAGTTCCAATAGCAACATCCTCCCACCTTATTAGGGGATGGTGGACCTTAAACTGTTGAATCATGGAAAGAGTCCATTTTATCTATCTTTGAGCATATTGAAACACCACCAGAGTGGAGGGCCAAGCTTATGACCTATATGCTGCATGAGTCTACCAAGATTTGGTAGGACATTCTCACTCAGGCTGGTTGACATCAGGGTATGGTCTGGGTAAAATTTCAGACATCCTTCTCTGACTTCTTCTTTCCTCAAACCTTGAGAAAAGATCATATTTGAGAGTTCATGCACCTTCAGCAAGCTGAAATTTCAGTGATGGAATATTTATCTTGCTTCACCGAATTACAGAGTTTTTCACCAACCATGACTGGTGATGAGCTGACTATTGTGGGGTGATTCCAGGATGGGCTTGCATATGTAATCCACTCATAGGTGGATATTTTTTAGCTGACCATAATTTCAGAGATAGTAAAGCATACCCTCATCACTGATTGAAACCATAGGGAATTAGGAAACATAAAATAGGGCAGTTCGGCTTCCAGGTAGAGTAGTGGTTTATCTAGTGGTAGGAAGTGATGTTTCAAGGTTATATGTGGGGGAAGTACCATCCAAGTGGCATGCACCGATAATTATGTCGGGCTTGTGGTAGGATGGGTCACCTCCAACATTTATGTCGATACTTTCTACCAGTGATTATGAGTGGGGTTCTATGATATTAATTGCAAGGTCACTGGAATCATGAAAATTTAAAATTTATATAACCTAATTACACTAGTGTTGTTGTAATAAGGGTGTCTAACTATAGGGAAAGACTTAGTAATTATGCAATGGACCAAAAAAGTTAAAAACAAGCAAAAAAATAACAAAAACTAAAGAAAATATTGAAAGTGGATGCGTGAAAAAGAATGTGGGGAATGGTGTGGGGGAAAAAAGTCGGAGAAATAGATAGTCGATGGTTGATTTAGGGGAAATGGATCAGAATAGATTGATTAAAATGACACTGATCTTTAATGAGACCAATCATAGAGGTACTATGGTTGTGTTCATAAGAGTAAAATGTCCAACTAATGTCAGATAAGTCACCCTTGTTAGTAATCTCTCTTGGGAACAATTATTTCTAATAGAACCCAAGGAAATGATGCTTCCTCGTGGAGAAGAGATTACCACATCCTTTTCCAATTTATTACTTCATATGTGGTCTCAAAGGAAAAAATATACTCTGCTCTTCACCTCTAGGTACTTGGGGTATAGTGAAATAATGCTCATGAGGAAGACAAATAAATCACTGGATCAAATGCCTCAACCCTCTTGTTATTGATTTGGTTGCAAGAAAAGATGAAATGATATTAGTTAAATCTATATGATATAACCCCCCTAAACTAAATTCATAATAGAAGCATCATATAATATAATACTCATTAAAAACATCTCATTACAGAAAAACAGAGTAAAAATATTAATAAGAAGTCCTCCTTCTCTGAAAATGCTCCATGCTCGATTGTCTCCCTAATCTGTTCTCTACATCACAGAGAATGCAGATGGTGGAATCAATGATGGTTGATTAGGAAATTATATGGTGTGGACAGAAGAATCTAGAATGGGTGAGTGGGGTGAATAGAATGGATCTATAGATGGGGGGTGTGGGATCAATGAATAGATCTTTCTCCTGAAGTGATTGTGTGTGTGGATCTGGAATGTCACCACGTCCTTCTAGACTCTTCTGCTTCTCAACTGAATGCTCTCGCGCACTCCTCACACATGATCATGGTCACAGTCAGGCTAATTTCATCCATCTCCCACGTGACATGTATGTCACTGTGCATCCTTCCCCTCTAGTGACTCAAGTATAACTGCTTCAACAACTTCAACCTCATCAACAAACCTGCAAAACAGAAACATAAACAAAAAAAATATTAATAAATAAAAATAAACATGAAATAATAATATGTGTACTAATTATTATTATTATTAGTAAAAATAACTAAATAAAAACATATACATAAATATATAAATTAAAAATAAAAAAAATATTATTATAATTATTATAAAATTGAAAAATTATATATATATATTTATTATTACATAAAAATATATTATAAAAATATATAGTTATTGTTATTATAATTATACATATATTAGAATTATAATTAGAATTAATTATATATATTATTATTATATATTATATTATTATATTATTATATTATATATATAATAAAAATAAAAATAAGAAATCAAGTTGGGGGGATTCGGGAGGCAGAACGAGTGGGGGTAGTTCTGGCTCTAGGAGAGGAAAGGGGAGGGTCTCGGCTCGGCGGTGCGATGAGGTAGTAGTGGCATCGGATGGCTTCGAAGGAAGGAGGGGGGTCTTCGTGTAAAATTGCTCATAGTGATATTCTAGTGGGTGGAAGAGATACAGCTCAGCTTCCAGATCTGGCAGCACCATCTTGGCTTCAAACAGCGGCGCAGTGGAATAACACAGTTGTGCGGGTTCTGGTCCAGTGTCATGATTGCGGCCTTCTTTGGTGGCAGATTCAAAACTGGTTTGTGATGAAAAGGGGTATTTTGATTTACTAGTTCTTCTTCTTCATTCTCAGTGGGTTCAAGTTGTCTTGTTTCTTTGATTTTTGATTACTGGATGATTTTTGTTGTTATTGGAATTCTTGTGTTGGCGTTTCATTTTGTTGTTGTGCTACTTTGATTTTACTGTGTTGTCGTTACTACTATTGATAACTAGATAGTGGTGGGTCCAAAGAACTGTGGATGATGAATCGGGGTGTCCAAATAGAAGAGGGGGTGATGATGGGTAAGAAGCCACCATTGGTTTGAATCCCAATGATGGGTGGAAGAATAGGGGATTGACGGTGACAAAGGATAATGGCAGTAGAGAAGGCAACGGTGAGTTAGGGAAAAGGTGAAATGGTGACTCCTGAGTCACCGTTGATTTAGGTACTAGTGGTGGGTTAAGGAGTTAGCGGTGAGTGAATGTGAGTAGGAGTCACCATTGGGTCCAACAGTGGGTGAATCTAGCGGTGGGTAAAAAATGATGGCGATGGATGTTTGTCTGGCGGTGAGTGCTTGTGCCAATAGTGGTTGAGGGTGAGGGGGTAATTCTAGAGGTGGGTGAGGTAGCACCTGAAAAATTAACAGAAAACAAAAAAATGTTAAAAATTAAATCAATAAATTAATTTAACTAAAAATTAATCAATTAAGTAAATTAGAAATGAAATATTTTAAATTAATCAAAATTAAATAAATTGGGTTACAAATTATTCAGCATATAATTTGATATAGATTAAAATTTGTTAACATATAAATTAATTTATAATAATAAAAAATATAAAAATTCAGTTTGCTTAAATTAATTAACTAATTAATTAATTAAAATAATTAATAAAATCAAATAATTAAATTAAAATTAAATATTACTAAGTATTATAGAAAATAATTAAAATATTAAACTCAATTTAATTATTTAAAGTTTCAAAAAAAGTCAAATTCATTTATTTAAAAATAAAAAAAAATAATGGATTAATTAAATTGATGAATAAATCTAAAAGCAATGAACATAGAAGAAATCAAAAAACTAATTATATAAATAATAAAAGAATTAAAATAATGAAAAATGAAAAATTATTATTTAAACAAAAACAAAATAAAAAATAAAAAATGGTGGTTAAAAAGGAATGAAGTGTTTAATTTTACTGTTCAAAAACAAATAAATAAACTCCAAAACCACACTTTTAATATAGAAACATATTTTTAACAATTTAATATACAAAATAAAATAATCATCAATTGTTAACTAAAATACATTATTTTAATAATAAAAAGAGAATAAAAAGTGGAAAATGATGTGGAAAAGTGCATTGAAAAAAAATCACATCAACCAGCACCGCCTTTAGGTGTTGGGTCAACAACACCACACCAGGCTAGAAGTTGCTCTTCTATAGGAAGTCTCGCCCAAGAAGGTGGTCGTACCTGAGGCAGTCAGGCCTCATGGTTTTAGCATCAGTAGAGTGGACCTGCTCAGGCTACTTAGACAGCATCTCAGGGACACGATTCAGGCCATATTTATGTAGTGCATCGTACACCATAAGAGCAGAGTCTGATGTCGTCTACTATTAGAGGTACTATTTTGGTGGCCTATAATCTAGTTTCAGCCCTTTTTGATACAGTTGCACCTTACTCTTTTATATCTGCTACAACTATGAGAAGTATGGGCTTAGTAATAGAGTAATCTAATGATGTTATGGCCCTTAACACATCATTAGGTGTTTGAGATGAGGTATAATCCAACGTAATGAGTTCCCCCTTAAGATAGGTGGGTACCATTTTTTGTGGAGTTTTTTTATCTTCAAGATGACTAGTTTCGACGTCATTCTCAGTATGGACTGGATTGTGCCTTATCGAGTCCAAGTGGATTGATACCACTATTGGGTATCCTTCAAATCACCTAAGGGCAGAACATATATCCATAAGGGTGAATGGGATGTACGGGAAATTTGAGCTGGACCCAAGCATATTGGGCTAGGTAGAGGAATAGCCCAGATGTCTAGTCTCTTTATGAGTGATCAAGGAATACAGCTCATGGAATTTTCTCCTATTGTGGATCATTTCAGGGACATCTTCCCTGATTATTTATCCATATTACCTCTTAAGAGAGAGATCGATTTCACTATTGAGTTAGTGTCAAGTACGACATAAGTGTTTATTACTCCCTATAGAATGGAACCTACAGAGCTCTAGGAACTCAAGAAGTAGCTTGAATATCTAGAGGCTAAGGGGTTTATCCAACCCAGCACATCGCCATGGGGTTCACCCATCCTTTTTCCAAGAAGGAGGATGGTACCCTTAGATTTTGTGTGAATTACTGCCGATTGAATCAACTTACAATGAAGAATAGATATCCACTTCCTCGGATAGATGACCTCTTCAATTAGCTATGAGGAGAAAAAGTTTTCTCTAAGATTTATTTGAGTTTGGACTACCATCATGTGCATGTGAGACCATCAGACATACCATATACATCGTTCCGGAGCAAGTACGACTTGTACAAGTATCTGTTCATGTCGTTCAGTCTGAAAAATGCACCGACAGCCTTCATGGCCTTGATGAATCAGGTTTTCCACCCATATATTGATTCCTTTGTGTTGGTCTTTATAGACAACATCTTAGTGTATTATATCACCATACACGATCATTCCAATCATCTTGAGATTGTGTTTAATACACTGAGATAGCACCAGCTATATGTGAAGCTCAGTAAATGCCACTTTTGGATCAACAAGGCTCGCTTCTTGGGTCATGTCATATTACAGGAGGGTGTATCTATTGACCCAAAGATGGTGATGTCATGGTTTCCTAGGATCATCCCAAGAACGTATTCAATATACACATATTTTAGGGATGGATGGCTATTATAGGTGATCTATATAGGATTTCTCACACATGGCAGTGCCACTTACGGGATTGACTAAGAAGGGTGTGAAATTTGACTAGACTGAGGCTTTTGAGACAGAATTTTAGGAGATAAATGGAATAATAACTTTAGCTTCGATCTTGATTCTACCTAAGATGGGAAGAATCTATATTATTTAATATTATGCTTCAGGAATCGGGTCAGGTGCAGTTTTGATGTAGGGTGATTGGGTTGTAGCATATAGGTCCTACCAGCTGAGGCCTCATGAGTGAAACTATCCTATGAATGATCTCAAGAAATATGTCATGGTTTATTATCTACATTGTTGGAGGCACTATTTTTTGGGTGATTGTTTCATTGTCTATACGGACCATAAAATTATCAAATACATATCCACTTAATGAGACTTGAATATGAGACAACGCAGGTGGGTGGAATACCTACAATCATTAGAATTTGAGCTTGCTTGAACACTTATAAAGGTAGATTTCATAGTTGATGCCTTAAGCCGGAAGACTTAGATGCAAGCCATCAAAAAGGCCAGCAGTGAGTGGAAGTTGATGGCTTTATTCTCTGAGATGCATCTTGAGGTTCAGGAATGGCATGGGAAACCAGTCTTAGTAGCTTTATAAGTGACATCCTTCCTTCTAGAGAAGTTCTGGATGTGGAATTTGGATGATTTATAGGGCCTCATTTTGAGGGAGAGCGCCACATGAGAGAACCTACCTCCAGTTGGGTTGTTGATAAGAATGAGATCCTTCTCTTCTGTGGGATTGTTTGGGTGCCTTCTGATATATGGGAAAAGTTGATGAGGTAATATCATGCCTCTTTCTAGGAAATTTATCCTGGTATCACCAATATGTACTGAGAAATATTCTATTAGTATTGGTGATTAGGTATGAAGAGGCATGTAGCAGGTTTCATCACTCAGTGCTCCACCTATCAAAAGGTGAAGGAAGAGCACCAACAACCTACTGGACTTATACATAATCTATTCATTCCTAAGTAGAAATGTAATGATTTCACTGTGTATTTTTTGATGGTCTTATCGAGATCCCCTCAAGTTAGTGATGTAGTATGGGTGATCATCGATAGGTTGACCAAGGTTGCACACTTCTTACTGATCTGGGATACCTTCTATATTGATAATCTAGGAAGGATTTACATACAGGTGGTAGTGTGAATTAATGGTGTTTCCCATTCTATCATATTAGACCAAGATGCCCATTTTACTTCATGGTTCTGGAAAGGGTTGCAGAAGGCACTGGGTAAAAAAGTGCTCTTGAGTATAGCATATCACCCTTAGACCGATGGACAGTCTGATCAGACGATACAGGTGTTGGAGGATATGCTTTGGACATGTATCCTTTATTTTGGAGGTTCATGGGAAAATCATATACCTCTGGTTGAGTTTTCCTACAAAAATAGGTTTCAGGAAATGATTTTTATGGCTTTATATGAGGCCCTTTATGATAGGTCGTGTCTTTCACCTATGTGTTGTTTAGAGGTAGGGGGAAGCTCTACTGGGTCCTAATATTTTTCAAGAGACTTAAGATCAAGTACAACTAATTTAGAAGTGTATGTCTATAGCTCAGTTCAAGCAGAACTCTTATACCAATCGTCATCATGGACCTCTGGAGTTTGAGGTGGGACATTAGGTTTTTCTTTTCATATCGCTTAGTTTGGTTTATAGACGAATTAGAAGACGGGGTAACTTATCACCTTGATATGTTGTTTCTTTTGAGATAGTGGATCAAGTCGGGTCATTATACTATCATTTGCAGTTACCTTAGAGGTATTGTTCCATGAATTATGTCTTCCATGTATCTCAGATTTGATGGTATCACGATGACCCGTCTCATTTGTTTGACCTTGGGATTTTGATCTATAGGTGTACACGTCCTTCGAGGAGCATCAGATATGTATCATTGATTAGAACACGAAGGATCTATAAGGTAGGTCTATTCTTTTAGTATGGGTTATATGGAATCATGGATGTGTATAGAAAAATACCTAGGAGCAGAAGGATGATGTACATGTGCAGTGGCTGGAACTTTTCTCAGAAGAAATTTTACAACCCTCGGAAGGGAAACTCGGGGATGAGTTGTCTTAAAGAGGGAAGGTTGTAATGTCCTGACTTTTCCCAATGGTACGAATCATTTTTTTAGTTTAAATACCTTGGTTTGTCCCTATTAATGATGCCTAAGGAAGTTAAGGGGGTCTCGGAAGTTTCTGGGGATCATTCGGAGTCTAGAGGCCTGAAAATTAAAGAGGTGGGTTGGACTGCATGGTTAGTAGAAACTGTGAAGCCTAGCCCACCCAATTTCTCTAACTATACGGTTGTAGACAGTGGGGTATCGGGGGACTCATGGTTTTTCTATAATCGTTCAACCCTAGTCGTACAGACGTACATGATTGTAAACCCTTCGAATATAGCGGTTTTTCATGGTTTGCATATGGTTAGATAAATCGTGTGCCTAGTCATGCAGGTGCCCCTTGAAGCAGTGGCTTGGCGCATGGTTGGCTCGTGGTTTAGACAACCGTGCATCCAAACCATGAACCCCTATATTTGGGAGTGAATTTACTTTTTTGAACCTCTTTAATGTTTAAATCCCTTTTTTCTTTCCTCCATCCTCATTCTAGTCGACTCCTCCTCCCTCCACGCATAGATCTCTCCTCCATCTCAACCTACGGATCATGATTACTCCTCTATCTGGTATCTGTTTTGCTCGCTGTCATATCCATTGGAAAGATCTTGATAAGCTCCAAAATCCTATACCATCTTTTTCAAGTTCTTCTTCACATATGTTTTTCTATTTCAGTGCAAGATCATTTTCCCTATTTTCAGGTTATTTGATAGTTTCTTTGATTTCTCTCATTCTAGCTTTAATCAAAGGCCGATGTTGGAGAAGGGAAGCACTATGAGGCTAAAGTAGGTAGCCTAGACTCTTTCCCATTATTTCATTTCACCTAATAACATGAGTTGTTATGCCGTGATCTAGAACCTTCCAATGATGCCTCTAAATGTTTAATTAAATTAAATTGAAAGCTTTACCATTCCATTTGTGACCCGAGATAGTGGAAAATCAACCCCTTGGGTTGATCACCTTGATTTATTCTTCCAAAATGGGTGTGATCCACCTTAGAGGACTAATTCCCCTTTGTTATAATTTTCCTAACACCCCTTGAGGGGTTTTCCTTATCGTATTTATCTTGAATTGATTAATTGGTTTGAATAGGATGATGAACCATGAGTCAGACCCATACCTCAATCCATGAATTAAATTTTTGAAATTATTTAGGTGGTCAAGTGATTATGCTTTACCCCCTTGTTTCATAAATGGTTTCCTTGATTAAATTCCATGTACATATTATAAAAACATGTTTTAAATGCTTATTGTGTTAAACTGAATGGATTTGCTAACCAAGTCATATCCTCATCTAGTGTCTTAGGTGATATAATGGGTTCTGAATTAAGGACCCACTGAACAAGATCAATGTGACTTATAGTTAGAATTTGTTAAATTCTTGTAAACGCGTTAGGCGAGACACTAGCTATGTCTGGGATGGGATCTCCATTTTTTCTATTTTACCTCCATATGAGTGAAAATCGTTCCATAGGGGAGGCCCCTTGGATGGGATAAATGGAACTATGGTTGTACCATACCATGGGAGAGACTCGGACCCATGTGTGTGATACTAGGTATGGAATCGGAGGTTAGTTCTTGACATTATCACACCATGCCTAGAGTGACACTTGGGACTTATTCTTGGGTAACCTTGGATGGACTCCCAAAGCATTGGACATATACCAAGATCCTTGATTAATACTTGGAAATTCTCTCTGAATTGCCATGGACAGGGCTCAGGGTGACTCTCTACTTTTTATAAATTGGTTTTTGATTGAATTAAAAAGTAAATGAATGGTTTCAAATGAGAAATGATCCTAAGATTTTGGAAACATAGGGATGTGTCCTCCAAGCCCAATCATAATCTTAGGGACAATCCACCTTTTTTCATATTACCCCACTCACCTTACCTTTGTAGGATTTCTTGGGTCAGACTCATCGGCTTAGGAAAAAGTAGGTAAATTGGATGCATATCCAAGTGGAACCCATTCCAATGTACTTATTTATTTATTTATGTTTTGAATTTATTAACTATGTCACACTACTCATTTTATAATGCATGTACTTGATTGATCTAGACATTTTTGGTGGTGGCATACTGAGATTGTATCTCACACCCTTCTTGGGCCACCTTTAGTACCCAAGTAGACTTTATGGTTGCAGGTATTGGTAAAGGGAAGTGTACAGCTTTTGATGTGTGAATTTCATTACTAGGATGGATTATGGAGGCAGAGGACCGAGCCTATGCTCGAGATACTAGTCGTAGTAATTTTTTGTATTTTGGTATATTTCGGTAGCATGTGGTATATTCTTGTATCCCTTGACTCTCATGCATGATTTTTTATAGATACATGACATAAAATCATAATTTATTTGTATCTAGTTATTTATTCAACTTCTTATAGTTTTTCATTTATCTTTCATGATTATGTATTATGTTTTCGTGACTTTTTTCTGGTTATTATTGCTTCTTCAGTTTCTTAATTTATATATATCTTGTTGTTGTGCTCACTCTGATCTGTGAGGGAATAGTCTCTCCATGGAATCACCCTAGGCCCTCACTGTTAGTTGAAAATCTATGGAACTTGGAGAGGCATTCTTGAGGTCTTGTGGACATTGTCTTGGGGAACCGCTAAGTGGAATCTAGGGTGGGATGCTATATGCACCCCCTCTACCCCCATCGATGCACTCCCCACTGGTAAACACCCTCAGCAGCTTGTAGTTTTCTCTCCCCACCATCTCTTGCAACTCCTTCTTGAACTTTGAGTGAATTTACATGTCTCAGTCATCCACATGAAACTCTATCCCTCTCGGGATCACCATCATGCTGAAATAATCCTCATACATCTTTCGCAACCCACAAAGACTCATGACGTAAACCACCACCCATTTTTTCCAATGATCTCCTTCTTGTTTATCATTCCCTTTCTACATTTCATCGGCCATGGGGTCGAAGCCGTCAACCTTGTGGCGGTAGGAATTGACCATAAAAATATTTTCTTGCAAGAGTTCCTGGGGGGATTTATTAAACATTGAAATGACATTTGGATTCAGATTCAAGATCAATCATTCTGAAATAATGTCATCAGGAACCAAGACAACGGAATTGACCGTTGGTCGAAGTGATCAGGGATTCTTCAGTGATTTAGAAGGGTTGCAATAAAATACATGATAGAATTAGTCAACTCATCGTAGCAAAGGTATGTCAATAATTATATGATACAACAACCATAATGAAAAACCCAAATATACTCAATATGAAGCCCAAATGAGGAAGGGGGTCTCCATTTATATAGCCTAGCTAAGAAAAACGAGTCTACCAATAGTTCCAAAAGTCCATCATTGATGTTCAGCATCTCGCATGTCTATCTGAAGAAGTGATGGTGTGGTGGACTCACACCTCACCATTGTGTCGCACAGTCGAGGTGGGAAACAACCTCCAAGTATAGGACTCACGCCCTAGTGCGTCAGGGGGGTACCAATTAGTAGGTGGATAGAGGACTCATGCCCTGGTGCGTAAGGGGGGTACCACTCAGTAGATAGATGACTCATGCACCTGTCCATCATGGGGTACCATAAGCAGATAGAGGACCCACACCCTAGTCTGTCAAGGAGGTACCACTCAGTAGATAGAGGACCCACGACCTAGTCTATAAGGAGGGTACCATTCAGTAAATAGATAGAATACTCATGCCTCGGTCTGTTAGGGGGTACCACTCAGAAGATAGCGGACTCATGCCTTGGTCTGTTAGGGGGATACCACTTAGTAGATAGAGGACCTACTACCTTGGTTCGTCGGGGGGGGGGGGTACCACTCAATAGATAGATAGAGGACTCATGACCTATTCTGTTGGGGGGTACCACTTAGTAGATAAAGGAATCGTTACCTATTATTTTAGGGGGTACCACTCTGTAAATAGATAGAGGACTCACGCTCTAGTCCGTCAGGGGGTACTACTCAGTAGATAAAGGACCCACACCCTAGTCTCTCAGGGGGTAGCTCTCTGGTCTCTCTCTAATAATCTTTCTTGATAATTGTTATCATCGAGCATCGCCTAAAAAAGCATCACGCTCGGAACATCTTGCTTTATATATCAAAATCCACAACAAAGGTCACCATCATGTTCTACATGGAAAACACTCAGTATAGGCTACTCACAGGTCAAAATCCAAGTCAAAACAAAGGTGATATGAGGGGTAGAAGATTATTAAGAATTACACTACATGTAAGGGGTCCGCACAACGTGTATCCCCTCTCCATTATCTCATCGTTTCCTTAATGTCTCGTGGATTACTGGCCATGTAGTACTACATGGCATGTAAGGGTACAACATGAAGTGTCTTTACCAAAAGTCTGAAGAATGCATGAGGCTTATCGGCAACCCAATAGGAAAAATGGCAAACCACTGATATGTCATCTCAAATGACCATGAATGGTCAAATAGATCACATTGTTGTGATCCTCATGGAAAAACAACTAAAGATAGGCTATTCTATTTCCCAAATTGAACACCCGATGAAAAAAAATACATTTCGCCACATTATGCTCGAACGATGTTTCATGGGTTTGAGCCACAAGTTTGAATTAAATACTCGATATTGATCTTGAAATGTTCACCTCAATATCAGGGTTGCAATGCTGTAAATGATTCGTCATTCTGACACCATATGAAAAAGATATGTCGGATACTAGATTCTGAAATAATAATAATGATATTATTATTATTATTATTATTAGGTGGTTCGTGAACTCATGTCGTGATTCTAAAAAAATTATCAAACTTTGGTCTTGAAATGTCTGTCTCAAAGTTAGGGTTACGATGTTACCGATGGTTTGTCAATCGGATACTGTATAAAAAAGTTACACCCAAATCAAAATTTTCACAATAAAAAAATAATAATAATAATTTATAGTATTATTATTATTATTCTATTTTTTTCAAGTCGAACGTCCAAACTCCCCCTCCCACCCCTTTCACTACGATCACGCGCCCCTCCCCCTCTACCCCTCCTTTTTGTTTTTTGTTTTCTTATTTCATTATTATATATATATATAATAATTTGTACTAAACATTGGGGGAAGGGGATTCACACCTGAATTAAATAGTGGGGAGTCTCATTAAATTTAATTAAAACAAAATTATTATTATTGACAATAATATGTTATGAAACTGGTTGATTGAAGGTGAAGCAAAACAAAGCGTATAACGATGTCAAATGATCGGGATGATGATGGTGAAGTAAAATGTCTCAATCACAATAGAAAAAAAGAAAAGAACACAAGTATATATCCAATCAAAATCTCACACCAATTCCATTAACATGTCACCATATTTATAGAGTACAAATGGCTTGATCCAACGATAAAAATTTATTTCTATGAATCAGATCCAACGGTGGGAATAAAAATGGTTTTGTCCATATGAAGGGAATTGTTGGGAAATGAATAGATCTAATTGATTGTGATTTATGACATCCACACAATTAATGTGAATTTATAACACTCCCCCTTGGAAGTAATAATCCCATGGAATCTAATATAAATATTCACTTAAAAACCCTGTGGAAAAAACAAGTGAAGCCAAATTAATATGATTCCATGATATGTTGCCTCATTAAAAACCTTATCAAAAAACCCAGTGGGAAAAACTAATTAAGGGAAAAGAGTTCAGCATGACCAACTTCCCCTCATAAAATCACGATAGACTTTTCAGTCTTCGCATTCCAATTTTATAAATCAATTTCTCAAATGTTGAAGTTGAAAATGCCTTTGAAAACAAATCTGTAAGATTTTGACAAGACCTTATTTTTTGGACATCAATCTCACCATTCTTTTGAAAGTCATGAGTGAAAAAGAATTTTGGTAAGGTATTCTTTTTTCTGTCACCATTAATAAACCCACCTTTCAATTGTGATATGAAAGAAATATTATGTTCATATAATATGGTGGGAATATTATTATTCATATCTGATCCACAGTTATTTTTAATATGATCAATCACTGATATCATACAAACACATTATTAACTTTCTTCATGAATAGAAATCAACTCAGCGTGGTTGGAAGAAGTCACAGTAATGGTTTTTTTGTAGAACGCCAAGAAATAGCGGTTCCACCATATGTAAACACATATCCAGTTTGAAATATTTCTTTGTGTGGATCAGACAAGTATCCAACATCCACATAACCAACCAACTCTGGTTCTGAATATTTGGAATAAAGTAACCCCTGATATTTTGACCCTTGAAGGTATCTTAATACATGTTTAATACCATTCCAATGTCAACAAGTATGATAAGAACTATACCATGCCAATAAATTTATAGAAAATGATATATCGGGTCTTGTATTATTTTCAAGGTACATTAGTGCTCCTATAGAACTCAGATATTGTATTTTAGGACCAATTAGTTCTTCATTATCCTCTCGTGATTTAAAAGGATCATTATCTCGATCAAGAGATCCTACAACCATTGGTTTACTTAATGGATACGATTCATTCATATTAAATATTTGTAGGACTTTAGCAGTATAATGTGATTGATGAACAAAAATATCATCCTTAAGATGCTCAATTTGTAAACCAAGGCATAACTTTTTCTTTCCAAAGTCTTTCATTTAAAATTATTTCTTTAAATATTCAACTTCTTTGGAAAGTTCATCATTAGTTATGATTATATTTAAATCATCAACATATACTGCAATGATCACAAATTCAGATCCAACCTTCTTAATGAAAACACATGGAAAAATTGGATCATTTTTATAACCTTCCTTCATCAAATATTTACTCAGATAGTTATACCACATACGCCTTGACTGCTTTAATCCGTATAATGATTTATTCAACTTAACTAAATAAAGATCTCAAGATTCAGGATACTTTGATATAAATTTGAATCCTTATGGTATTTTCATGTAAACATCATTATCAATATCACCATAAAGATATGCAATCACAACATCCATTGGGATTAATTCAATATTCTCATGTACAACAAATTCCATGAGATATCAAAAGGTTATTGTATCCATTATATGATATTATGTTTCATCATAATCAATCTTGGGTTTTTTTTAGAAGCCTTGAGCAACTAGTCATGCTTTATATCTCACAATTTCATTATGTTCATTTCTTTTTCTCACAAATACCCATTTTTATCCAACAGTTTTAATCTCTTCAGGGGTTTTCATGATTGACCCAAAAACCTCATGTTTAGAAATTGAGCCTAGCTCAGATTGGATTACGACTTTCCATTGATCCCAATCTGGCCTTTCATGACATTCATTAACTATTTTAGGTTCTTGATCCTCATCCATAATTTCAAGGGATGTATTGTATGAAAATGTTTTATCAACAATGGTCTCCACTCGATTCCAACATCTTCCAGTGTTGGTGAAATTTATTGAAATTTCTTATTGATTGTGTTCATGTACTTTTGGTACATTCATATCTTCAACCAACATAGGTTGTGTCCCCTTTCTTTGATAGGTATTTTTATCTTTTGAACCAAGTGATCTCCCACGCTTTAGGCATGGATTAGAATCATTTTTTGTAATACCATCAGATTGTCCTTCTAGGACATCTATCCTTACTAGTGCATTCATAGTAGGTATATATGATTTTGTAACCCGTTTTGAATCATCGAATGCATCAGGCAATTCATTTGCTAAATTTTTCAAATTAATGATTTTTTTAACTTCAATTTCATACATATTTTTACAAGGATCAAGATGTAACAATGAAGTCACATTCCATGATATTTCTTTTGATGTCGATTGATTTTACCCTTTGAGTGTTGGAAATAATTTTTCATCAAAATGACAATCAGTAAATCTTGGTGTGAATACATCTCCTTTCATAATCTCAAGATATTTAATGATCGAGGGAGATTCAAAACCAACATATATCCCCAATCTTCTTTGAGGTTCCATCTTTGTTCGTTGTGGGGGTGTTACAGGCACATATACAGCACAACCAAATATCCTTAAGTGTGAAATTTTTGGTCCATGGCCGTAAGATAATTGAAAAGGGGAATAATCATGATAGGTTGATGGCCTTATTTGAAGTAGTGTTATTTCATGAAAAATTTCATGTCACCATTCCAAACTGGGTAATTTAGTTTTCATATGTAATGGTCTAGTGATAAGTTGTAATCGCTTTATAAATGATTCAGGTAGATAATTTTGGGTTTGAACATGAGCTATAGGATGTTCAGCACTTATTCCCAATGACATGCAATAATTATTAAAAGCATGTGATAAATATTCACCGGCATTATCAACCCTAATATTCTTGATTGAATAATCAGGGAATTGCACCCTTAACCTTATTATTTGGGAAAGTAATTTCAAAAACACCTAGTTGCAAGTGGATAATAAACACACATGGGACCATCTAGTTAATGCATCAATCATGATCATAAAATATCTAAATGGTCCACATGGTGGATGAATTAGTCCATATATATCGCCATGAAGTCGATCCAAGAAAATTGAGGATTCGATCCTGATCTTTTATGGTGATGGCCTTATGGTTAATTTTCTTTGAGAATAATAAGCACATGGGAAATCATGGGGTGTAAAAACCCTTTTATCAACCAATGGATTACCATGCGTACATTTAATTATTTTCCTCATCATTATTGATCTAGGATGACCCAAACGATTATGCCACACAATAAATGTATCATGGTTGGTAAACTTATGATTTACCATGTTTAATTCGATTGTAGAAATATTGAAAAAGTACAATCTGGATGGAAGTCTCAAAAGCTTCTCTTGAATTAATTTGTGCTCAATTTTAATGCTTGTTATATAGGGGTATTCAGCACCTCCTTCATCCATGGTCTTGATGTGATATCCATTATTATGAATATCTTTGAAACTTAGCAAATTTTATCAAGACTTGGGAGGAAAAAAGCATTATTTATAATAATTTATGTACCATCGGGTAGGCATATTCTTTCTCTTCTGAAGCCTTCGATTAATTGTGCACTACCGGTTAATGTACACACATGAGCACTCCCATTTTAATGGTGATAAAATATTTCTCATGTTTAAAAATTGTGTGTCATTGTGTTGTCGACGAGGCAAATATCTTCATCATGGAAATTATTCCCAATGGATCAATTTATATTATCCATTTATATTAAACAAAATAAAACATACATATAGGGAATAAAATAAAAGAAACAAAATCAAGCATGAAATATTTAAAAATATTACAAAAACCAAAAACTAGAGTTCATTTCTATCACGAGCATTCATCACTACTACAAAATATGGCTTTTATCAGCGCTAAAAATGGTCATTAACAGCGCTAGAAAAAGCGCTATTAATGCCGACGAAGATAAATGGTGGGTCCCCTTTATCAGCGCTCCAAAAAGCGCTGATAAAGACCCCTTTTACCAGTGCTTCTTTTTAGCGCTGATAAAAATAAAAAATAAATAAATAAAAATGCTGTCAATCTCGGGGGGGGGCTTTTTACAGCGCTTGAGTCCCCATTTATCAGCGCTTTCCCCGCACCCTCCAATGCCTGCACGCACCGCCTACACCCTTTATCAGCGCTAGCCCCTCTAAATCAGCCTTGCGCGCGCGCCCCTGCCTCCACCCGGATTTGATCTCAAGACCTCTCTCCTGCACACCTAAAGACTTTGTCACTCCCCTATATTGATTTGTTCTCTTATTTATGATATATCTATTTATTTATATATATATATTTAGTTATATTTATTCGTATAGTAATATATATTTATATTAATATAGTTATATATAGTTATATTAATATATATATTTTTAGTTATATTAATATATATATCTAGTTATATTAATATATATATATATAGTTATCTTAATATATATATATATATATATTTATATTAATATATAGTTATATAAATATTCATATATTGGTATTTTAAATAAAATGGATATTAGTTATTATTTAGATAAAGCTAATATATTTTATATGTAAATATGTTTAATTATTTATTTAAAAAAATAATAATTTTTAGGCGTGAATATATAAAAATATGTACATATAGTTATATATTTGATTATAAATAGCAGTGCATTATAAAAAACGATAAAATTTCAAACAAATAATATCAATATGAATGTAATACCTTGGAATAAATTCAGTCCCCACAAAAAAAAGTCAATAATACCCCCTTAAACGAGGCTAAAAATCCACAAAATGTTAAAAAATCGGGGTACCCCGACTAAAAACTCAGTTTTGGAGGCCTTCTGGGCCTCTTGGCCTCTAAAAACCCTTGACTGGGTTTCCTTCAATCATAGCGACGTAGAGCTCGTCGCAGGCTTCGATTTGATATGTGGTAGAGCTCAAACGGACACCCGGATCAAAAGTTATGGTCGTTTGAAGTTTGAGTTGCGTTTTCAACATATTTTGGATCTTTTTTTAATTTTTTTAATTTTTTTAGTCTTCAAATTGTTATTAAATGACTATTACTCCATAATAATTAGCAAATTATTAATTAAAAATATTTTTTTAATTTTTTTATACGTCATTTTCACTAAATATCTTATATATTAAGTATAATAAGTGTAAATGTATATTTATACTTATCTAAAATATATTTAAAAATTATATATTATATTTACATCAATATAACAATATTGATATAATTATATATTAATATATTAATTTTAATTAATTTTTTTTTTAAGTCGAACCATTTATCATCGCTTTTAAAAAAAACGCTGATAAAGCCCCCCCCCCCTTTATCAACGCTACTAAAAAAAGCACTGATAAAGGGGGGCATTTATCAGCGCTAAAAAAAACGCTGATAAAGGGGTACTTTTATCATCGCTTTTTTTAGCGCTGATAAAGCCCCCCTCCCTTTATTAGCGCTTTTTCGTTAGCGCTGATAAAGGGGTGGCGTTGGTCTTGCTCAGTTTTGTGGTAGTGTATGCTTGATCAATATGCTCATCACCTCCAGGGTGTACAAAATAATCAGAAATATCAAAGTTCGTAATATCATCATCATATTTCAAAGCCTGATCAGCAAAATTTGCTTCAACATTCTTTTTTTTTTCTGTTGACAGATTGTTGATAAAGATCAACAAAATGCTTTGGCATAAAAAAGGTACGCGACCAATGGCTCTTCATGCCACATTAAAAACAATTACTTTCATCATTCTTTGCTTTCTTCATTTGTGGTTGTTCATTATTTGACCACTTCCGGTGATGCCCTTTCCCCTTCTCATTTGGTGTATGACCACCTCAAGCAAATGACTTTCCCCAGCCTTGATTACGTAGATTCTTCCCATGACCTTAATTAAAAGCAGTCGCATTCGCTTCAGGGAATGGAGCTGCACCAGTACCCTGGGATTCTTGATTTATCATCAGGAGTTTATTATTTTGTTCAGCATCAAGAAGGAAGGAAAGTAATTCAGTATTTTGTAAACACTTTATCGTGATATTGTTGTTGTAGAATGACATTCCAGACATGGAAAGTATAATAGGTTGTTTCCATCATATCAGTATCAATGATAGTATCTTCGTATAATTTTAGTTATGATGTTATTTTAAACATAGCGGATTTATATTCACTTACCAATTTATAATCTTGAATTGGTAAATGACTCCACTCAAACCTTGCTCTTGGTAGTATTACAAGTCGAAGGTGATCATACCGCTCCTTGAGGTTCTGTCATAGCACCAAAGGATCTTTCACTATGAGGTACTCATTCTTCAGATCCTCATGGAGGTGATGGCGGAGGAATATTAGGGCTTGGACACAGACTTGAGCAGAAGTGTGATTGCCAACTGTAATTGCTCTGCGAAGGTCATTTGCATCAAGGTTCATCTCCGCATTCAAAATTCACGACAAGTAATTCTTCCCAGAAATGTCAAGAGGGAGAAATCCATGCTTCGCAATATTCACCGTGGAAATTTTATCTTGCCAGTTTGACTAACATTTTTACTTCGCAGAACAGTCGTGCTAATAACGTGTTGTGAAACTAGTTGATTGAAGGCGAAGCGAAACAAAGCGTATAACGACGTCGAATGTTCGGGATGACGATGGTGAAGTAAAACGTCTAAATCACAATAGAACGCAAGTATATAGCTAGTCAAAATCTCACACCAATTCCATTAACATGTCACCGTATTTATAGAGTACAAATGACTTGATCCAATGATCAAAATTTATTCCTATGAATCATATCCAACGGTGGGAATACAAATGATTTTGGCCATATAAAGGGACTTGTTGGGAAATGAATAGACCTCATTAATTATGATTTATGACATCTAGACAATTAATATGAATTTATAACATAATAATAAATATAACATATAATTATTATTAAAAATAATAATAAATACCACTTGTTAGTATTTTTATAAATAATAATAAAACGCACCGCCCGTCATGCCCAGATGGAAATGGGATTTCGTTCATTCTTCACCAGAAAACCATTCATCCTTTTTAACCATAGAAACCGCACGTCTTGGGTCATGAGAACCCTATTGTCCGCACTAACACCAGATGCCATCATCGCCAGTGACCAGATTCCGGTCACTCGTGCTCAGAAACATCAATCCCCGCACCTTCAGAGAGATCCGTTCAATCCGGCTCGGAAAACCACTATTACTCGATCCTATGTCGGGTTCTCGTCGTAATCATCACACCTCTGTCACAACTCCGAAATCCAAATCTAAACTCGTGACCGTGATCCGTTGTGTGAAAGAACGAACGCACAACGATCGGTATTCCCGAATATCATTGAATTGTCGATCAATCGATTACTAATGACAAATGTCAAGAACGGAGGGAGAAAGACACATAACGCAAAAGGTGATAATCATCATTGGTCGATGTGATCCCGACCAACGATCGATAGCTGCAGAATCACAGGTGATAACATGACATAACAAAATAAATAATTGATTTAAATAAAACTAATTATTGAACGGGCTTATGCGAAGGGCAGAGAGTCGCAGATCAATAAAAGCATATATGAATTCATGCTCAAACTTTTAATCAAAATGGCGAAAAGCACAATTGATGAGTCATGCCTCGATTATGAGTCGATTATTAGTAAAGAACGCATCCACTAGCGATGAAGGTGATAATCTCATTGTGTTCTTCGTTCGTCTCACGATTATCCTTGATCTGATCGTTGTTCGTCGTTCGATATTGATTTGCTAACGAAGAACGTACTCCTCTCAGATCTAACAATGGTTATGCGGTCGACCGTTGCCAAACCGTCATAAGAGGTTATTTATAGAGGATTTAATTAGGTCGTTTAATAAAAAATAATTTATTTATTTTAATTAAACGTACCCATCAACGGGTGTCTCATCCGAACGTTTGACACCAACCAACTTTAGGTCGCATTTAAGGTAAACTTCGTGCTCCGGATTCAATCGTGGTCTTAGATTTCTGATCTGATATTTCATTTGAGAGTTATTCCACTTTTTTAGAAAAAACTATGCACACGTGGCATGAAATAAATTTAATATTTATATAAAATTAATTTTGGTCTCACCAGGCCTCAGAATCGCGTGTTGTCTTAGCGCTCGACTCCTAAAATATTTCCAGGAATATTCCAAAGTTTTACACTACAGAACCAGAGTATCTACATATTTTAGTGGAAACGTGCGTCACATAGTGAAAACTAACCAAAACACGCTCGAATTGTCGTTATATTTTAAGGCAGTGATTGGTTATTCATTTGTGACATGTGATAATTAATTGCACGTTAATCCGACACACCGTGTAGTCGGTATGAGTGAAAGTGCATGTTTTCAATTTAAAAGTGACGTTTTAATTTTAAACGCACGTTGTATATTCAAAATCTACCGAACACACTCAAATTGATGTGATACTTTAGGACAACGATCTTTAATTTTGTCATGTGTGTGAATTAACCACTGGTCAATCTGGCATGCGGTGTGTTCAATATGACTGAAAGTGCACGTTTTCAATTATAATATGTTCTCATTTCTTTATGTAGTATTATGAAAATAAATATTGTTTTTGTTACATGCATACGCTACATTTGTATATGGGTGCGTTCATCATTGGACAATGTATACTATGAGTTTTTCTTTTGCATTGGTTGTAATTGTTTTTTTTTAAGTGAAGTGGACATCAATGTAATTGTATTGTATTGAAATACTTTGATGTAAATCTCTTTGTATTGAAACCTTTCAATGTAAATACATTGTTATATGAAAATACTAAATTGTTGTAATATAAATGGTTTTTTTATTTGGTTTCGGCCGTTGCAAAGTGTTGTTTATGTAATATCACATTGCAACACCTAATCGAGTCTTTATCAACGCTAATTTAAAATATAGTTTTGTATCGACACATATATACATTAAGTTTTTATCATCACCTATTATCATCTCTTTGAAATTGGTGATAAAAACCTTTTTATACTCTTTTAAAATCCATTTTTAAACAGATCACATCTCAACTAAACAAAATCTATTTTTTAAATCACCTTTAATAAGGAAAAACTCCTTTGTAAAATCTAATTATTCAACTAAACAATTCATAAAATGGCTCAACCGATACATCATCAACAAATTAAATATTAATTAACTTTTAAAAAACAAGGAACGTGCCGTGACAGCCCCAAGTAACCTTCTCTACAGTAATTCATTTTTATCTCCGCCGTAAAAATTAAAAATAATAATAACAGGGTAGTAAGAACCCACGAGAATCACGATGATGATCGCCTGCACGAAGCACATAAACAGTGCAGAGATCATAAAAAGGAACGGAAATGGATCAAATCCATCGAAAAAATTGAAGGATTTGATGGCGGGACCCTTCAATCGCAGCAGATGGGGCATCGCCGGAGCCCGTTCTCGTTACAGTCCAGGCAACGCCGGAATCCGTATCCGTCGTCTCCGCCGCCGTCTTCAACCACAGCCCAGCCGCAATAAACCTTGCAGCTCCCGGAGCACGTCTCGCACAGCACGAACCTCACGCCGCCGCAGCCCTCACAGACGCCGCCGTCCTCCAGGGTCTCGCACCCTCCCAGCGCCTTCCCTAGCCGCCCTTCCTCGTGCATCCGCCGCACCTCCTCCGCCCCGCCGATGCACTCCCCGCCGGCGAACACCCTCGGCAGCCCGTAACCGTCGCCCCCCACCAGCTCTCGCAGCTCCTGCCTGAACTCCAAGTGCATCGACACGTCCCGGTCGTCCACCCGAAACCCTAGCCCCCTCAGGATCACCATCACGCTGCAGCAATCCTCGTACGTCTTCCGCACCCCACGAAGGCTCGTGAGGTAAACCACCACCCGTGTTTTCCGGCGATCTCCTTCCCGTTCGCCGTTCCCCTTCTCCATGGGGCCGGAGCCACCGACCTTGCGGCGGAAGGAATCGACCGGAGAAAGCTTCGCCGGCGAGAGCTCCTGGAGGGCTTTTCTGAACGTCGAAATGACGTCCGGATCCAGATCCGAGATCAGGCGTTCGGAAATTATGCCGTCGGGAACCGAGACGGCCGAATCGACCGCCGATCGAAGCGACCGGGGAATCGCCGGCGATTTAGAAGGGGTGCAGGAGGAAGCCGGAATCTGGTTCGGTGCTTCTGGGAAGGAGAAGCTTCGCATTAATCTGGCAGAACGGAGAGGGCTCGAGTCCTCAAGACCCTCCATCAACTCCCAGGCGTTGATGGACTCTGGTTCGCCCGGCGGCGTTCCGATCGGGGTTTGGGCGGCGATTTTCGGAAAATTCACTTCCAACGTCCGAGACCACGCCTTCGCTTCCAGTACTTCCCTCGAGAATTCCTCGCTTCCTCGCCCAAACTCGCCATCTCCGTCGATGTTAAGCTTGATGGATCCCACCGTGGAAGAAGCAAGGGAGACGAAGTGGCGTTCGCCGTCGAGCTGCGCGGCCATGGAGCGGCTTCGATTGGGCGCCGCCGGAGTGTATGGCCGCTGGCAGTGCCGGCATCGCTGCTGCCGCTGCAGCTGCTTCGATGTGCCGCAGCCCATGAATCGATACGCCGAGATTTTCTTCTGATTCCGCTGCTCAAGAATCGGAAACTCCAGACAGAAAAAACCTAGGTATAATCTAGCTCGATAAACGAATCAACTGGAAGATTCTTCCTCTTCTTCTTCTTCTTCGGGAGAAACAATACGTAACACACCGAACACGCAGACGCGGCGGAGAAAACGCCGTCCTCGACTCCGCCGGAGATTCAAGAAACGACCGAACCGCTCCCGTCGACCAGCGCCAGCTCCGCCAGAGAGTTCAGTAAGGAAGGTCGAGGAAATTTTGAGTCGGAGAAAGCGGGAAAATAAGAGGGGGATTGATCGGACATGGCCCCGTCTCTGTTT
Source organism: Viscum album (assembly GCA_963277665.1). Classification (NCBI taxonomy): domain Eukaryota; kingdom Viridiplantae; phylum Streptophyta; class Magnoliopsida; order Santalales; family Viscaceae; genus Viscum; species Viscum album. The sequence continues at coordinate 1,164,810,662 of OY728142.1, forward strand.
CTCTGTAGAAACAGACAGAGAGAGAGAGAGAGAAATCCAGACGATGATTTCGAGTTGGATGGAGACAGGAAAGGATCGGTGTGATCGGCCGGTGGAGGCAATCTGTGACGGGGGACGTGTGTGTACGCGTCTGGGAGCGAGAGGAGACTCGCGTGATTAATGGTGGTTTGGCTCCCCCGTCCGGTAAGGGCTTGAAGACGCACTGGTTATGGCGGATTAGGGTTTCGCTTCCCTCGCCGTGAATAACGGAAGGAGACGGTGGCTGTCGCCATCGCCGCGTCGACGAAGATCGGAAGTCATACCAACTGTCTAAACCTTTAAAAAAAATATTTAATTTGATAATCATTGAGCCGTCTCATTAATTGTTTTTTTATGAATTTTCTTAAGTCGAATTTTTGACCAGCGTCTCCCTTTTAATGTGTGCGCGTGCGTATGATATATACCCGCAGAAATCAATTATTAAAACAAAACCGTAATAATAAGAATTAGATTTCGGTTTTTATGTTATTGTGAAGATTTAATGTTAAAAATGTTAAAGCAAAATCATATTACAACATTTTCATATTTAGGTAAATTGACTCGTCCAACCCGAATCCGTTTAACTCAAATCCAAACCGAAACTTGACCCACCTAACTCGTTTAATGAACCTAGATTGGAACTCAATCCGTGTAACTTGAATAACTCAACCCGAATAACCTTGTGGAAAAAAAAAAAACTGGGAATATTTGTGCTCCGAGAAGTTTGAACCCCTACCTCTCAATTCCATGGCTGGTCTAGGCTACCACCGATTAATATTAAAAATATTAATGTCACACGAGCACATTTTTTCTAAAAATTAGAATGACTCTTAAATGAAGTCTTGGATCGGAAATTCGGGGACGTTGTTGAGTTCAGAGCGTGAGTTTTACCCTAAGGGCGACATAATCTACGTGTGTCGAGCGTTGGATTTGAGCGCCTTCATGGGTGAATAATTAAATAAATTTAATTATATTTATTTAATTATTCAATTAAAAGATTAACCTAATAATCTCCTATATATACAGTGGTATGACGAATTTGCAGGGTTAGTCGTATAACCCTGTAAATTGTTCGAGAGTTTTGGAGGAGATCTTGACAAACGATATCGGATCAAATTGAGATCGAAAATTGTTGTGCCAACAAAGTCCGTGGATCTCGCCAACGATGACAATGAAGGACCATTTTTTATCAGTGATCGATCCAAATTTTAGGTAGAATGTTTGATTTATGTGTTTTTCAGCCCGTTCTTTATCTCGGGCGAACGCATATCAATTCCACAAACAAGAATTGATTCATGCATCGACGGGTGATTTGGTTTACGGTTGATTTTATTTGTTTGTTTGTTTATCCCACTTCGTTCGTCAAATTTTTCGACAACGGATCGAGGCTAAAAACAAAGACTGAGGTTCGTTCCTCACGTTTTGTGGTTTATGGATTTCTCCCTCGTTTCTTTGCACGTTCATTATGCGCAAGTCCTTTGGTCCACGGTTCGATGAAATACCGATATTCGATCGTTGAGTAACCGTTCTTCAACGCAACAGATTGATACCACAGGAGCGGTTCGCGATCGAGGGTGCGATCAAGGTGTGGCAACAGAGGATGATCAGAGGTGGACCATATCGAACTGAGGTTTCCCGTTCTTCCCAGTTTTGACGCACGATAACGATAGATGACCCGATAATGATGTTTTCCAAGAAAATCCGAACCCAGATCCCAACATGTATCTCGGAAGATACTTGGGAATAGGTGGGTCATGATACACGAACACGACCATAGTACATGGGTAGAGTCGTGTACTTAGACACGACCAGGTGTACGCGAACACACCCATGTGTACCTAGGTTGGCACACGAGCACAGTGAAGTACATGGGCACAAACAGATGACACAAGTAGGGTGCCGACATACCTCTACACACCGTGTATACATATTTACACGCCGTGTATTTTGAGGCTTACATGCCATATGAGGCAACACCACACTAGCAGACTAGGGTTTGGCATGACACATCATGTACCCCCACAGCACACACCGTGTAACCGCTTTGTGGTTGTTTAAAACCCTTCGTTTCTTCAATATTGAACCAGTATCAGTTGAGTGTCCTCGGTCCACCCCCTCAAAGGTGCAATGCGACATTACGTCCACATCTCTAGATTGTGATCCCTTCCGGAGGATGGGTCTTGACGCACGCCTATGGTAGGGCGTGACAAAACAATTATTTCCTAAGTTAAAATGTAGTAATGTGGTTGATCTAGGATGTCTCCCGAAGAGGAGTGCACACAAAACATTTTGTCACTTTTAAACGAGGGTAAAAATGATGTGTTTTTTTAAATGAAATTTGAAATTCAAATTCAAATGATTGAAAACTATGATATTAAAAGGGTGATTAGGTCGGGGTCGGTTTCCTAATTGTAATGCTATCATTGTTCAATTTAATTCAAACCTCTTCTTCTTAGTGGATTAAAGTGAGTTTCCACAATCGTTTCCTCTCACTTCATTGGTGAAATTATGATGGTGAGAGAAAACCTTACCAAGATATCGGTTTGGTCAACTCTCCTTCCATGTGTAAAATAGTTTTATTGAATATCTTTAATTGACATGGGCAATACCCGATCGGGTCTTGTTTATCTAAAACAATCAAGAACATTCACTACCCCTTCTACACGTACTGACGATCGTCGAGTACTTCACCACTAATCCCTGGTATATCCCATCGTATATAAACCAGAAATTAGTGGAGGGAGATAATGATTATTTTACCAAGGCAAAAATCAATAAGGGAATTAAAATTCAAGAAGGATCACACTTGATAATAAAATCCACTATATTAAATTGAAAACGACTTTGAAGAAGAAAGAAATTTCATTCAATTACGTCCAAGAACTCAAGCATTGCAAAATAGAAAACCAACCCTTCCCCAATCACTCCAAATGTTTACCCCGCCATGGTAAGGGTAATCGAGATGAATAGGGGAAGAAGAAGTCATTACAAAACTATGAAAAAGAAAAGAAATAAAAGAGAAAGTCAAAAAGTTCTCCTCCTTGGTGTCCCAGAAGGAATGAGATGGAATGAGAGATGCTTTGAGGGGGAGGAGATCTCCTCCTTTTATAGCCAGAAATTGTCCCCTGAATGTTGACGCATTGTATCCCCATTAAATGACATCTTCACGCATTGCTCCCTTCTTTAATGTTGTTCATAATTCTCTTGGGCGTTTCCTTTCAAAATCTCAGAGGATTTGGACAAGTATTTCGAGAGTTATGCTCGTTTTACTATGACCATTTATTCTGTCCAGTCAGACTCTCCAAAACGCCAACCCCCAGATTAGGAAGCTTTAATGGCCCCTTAAACGGCCAATTCACGTAGCCTTGCCTTCATGACAGATATTCCCCAACTCCTTGCGCGTCCATCCACCGAATTTCACAACAACTGGGCCCACCAAGAGTGAGTTATGGACCCCACATCAAAAATTGGCAGAACTGTAAACAGTTTTCTTGAGACAACTTGTGAGCTTTTTTTGAGCTTTCATATGGTCGATTCAGATTTTGGTCAAAAAAGATTAAATGAAGCCATGGATGTGTAGAATATGGAAAAGAAAGAATTTTTCAATTTGGATTAGTGTAGAATTTGTTATATTCAAACTATAGAAATAATTTAAAATAGTTAAAAATCCGAAATGGGCCATTTTTACTATTTAGCTCAAAATAACACCAATATCATAAAAATGAAGCAATTCATCTTAGAGTAATACTTTTGTGGGTTTAAAACAATTAAATTAAATGTAAATTTAATTGAAAATATTTTCTCTATTAGGTCTCAAATAGAGTTTGTGGTGTACCTCCATGGGACCGGATTGCGATCCACTATCACTCCTTCTTATACCATAAATGGGGTTTGTGGAACCGACATGACCTCCATGCGCGGGGTGTTGATCCTCCATATAATATTCCATTTCAGTAGGGTTCATGGTATTGTTGGTATACAATCCCCTACATAGTGGGTTGATTCATATTGGGTTTGTGGTGTCCTATGACGGTCATAGGTGCAATCCTCCTCTTCGCTCGTTGGAAAGGGTGGCCCCGACCGACCCTCTACTTAAGGATATTCTTCTTCGCCCCCCTCCATCCATGTTGGGTCCTCCTCCTCCACCTTTCCAAGAAATCACGACGGGAGCTTCCAGATCTTGCTCGGAGGAGGGCCTCCCAGAGATCTCTTTTCCTATTGACTCCTTTAAGAAGACGAAGGATCTTCTTCAATGGACGTTGGTAGTTTGTTTTGGTTGGGACAGGCCGCCTCTCATTTTCTTTCAGAATTTCATCTCTTCCTGGGGATTAGAAACTCCGACTAGGGTGTCATCTCTGAATAACAAGGCCTTTTGTGTAGTCCTCTCCTATAGGAAAGACTTTGTTAAGGCGTGGTCTTTTCCTAGTCGGTCAGTGGGAATATGGCGTTTCTCGCTCCATCGTTGGTCGATGGAGGCCCACTTAGGGTGCGATGCTCCCATGGCGGTAGTCTGGGTAAGTCTCCCAGGCCTTCCTCTTCCTTTTATCAACTTGGATTTTCTCGGGGGCATCAGAGACTCGTTGGGCTCTTTCCTCTACACAAATGACAATTCTTTATGTCTTCAAGAGGCTTCGATTGCTCGTATTTTTGTGGAGTTGGACTTATCCAAACCCCCTCCTTCATACATCATTCACCGAGCAGGGGAACGATTTTCATGGAGACAACCTCTATCTTTCCATCGATGGCCCAATTTTGTTCAAGGCACCATATAAAAGGGCACTCCTCAGCCATGTGTAGGAACTCTAGATCTTAATCTAGGCCTCCTCGGTCAAGGGTTGACTCAGTATATGCTTCTTCTCCAATGAAGTGGGTGTCTCAGCAGCAGGTCTTGGAGTGTGTAGTATCAGCGGTGGTGATGGAGGTTGTGAAGAAGGTTGATGATCAGTCCTCGGTGAAGTTTGGTATGGTCTAGTAAGGTGGAAAACCGAGGGTATAAGGGACATTAAGGGTCTCAGGAGAGACCTCTTATTTATCCCTAGAGTGTCTTCTACATCCGCCAGATTGTTTTCCTCCTCTTAAGTTGTCGCTAGTTCCCTGGAAGGATCCATGTCGTGATTTGGTGGTTTACAAGCCTGGTTTGGTTTTTGATGGTTCAACCATTTTACAACCTGATACTTTTTTGGTATCAATAAAGAATCCTAACCGAGGAAAGGAAGTTTTTGTCTCATCCCCTATTTCAGTTCCTTGAAAGTCACGTGTGTAGGTTTCGGGTGCAGTAAAAGCATGTGATGGGTCATGCTTAACTTTTCTTTTTCTCATGATCTATAATCAATCCGAGATTTATATAATGATAAACGTCACAATCAATGGAATTGAATCAAAGAAAACAAACAATGGATAGAAAACTGAAACCAGAGAGAGGATCATCACATATTATTTATAATTAATTTAATCAATTAAAAAATTCCCCTGTTGGAATTCTTTCCTCATTGATGTGTCTAACAAAAGATCTGCATTGTTCCGTCATTGCGTTGTATAAATCAAGAACAAATTCCCTCTAATGTTGATCCACATATGTTCCACAAATCTCCAGACGTCACCATAGGAATCTTCGAGTGCTAGCATAATAGATCCTATCACTTGTGTCATTCGCCTTTGATCACTATAAGAATCGCTTTCAAAACGTTATCCTTGATCTCTCTTGACTTGAGGGAGAATGGTGGAGTAATATCACTCTCTATTATTGGGAGCATTCTTGGAGAAGGGTGCTCTCTAGGTCTTGAGAGGATTCTCCAAATTTGTTGTGCACAACCAAACAAATGAATCGACTCTCTTAGAAAATAATATAATTAAGTTTATATATCACTAGAGTTATTAATAAATAATTGCATAAGTTCCCCCTTATAATTTATTTAGTCCCTTGAGGAACCCTATGTCTATAATAATAATAATATTTCTCAACATGCGCTTAACTTGCGAATTAAAATTAAATATTATTTATTCAAATAATATTCAACATATATTATTTCTCTCCAGACCATTAAACTTGGCCCGCCATTCCTCCACAATATTTATTAGGCCTTGAATAATTATTATCTATTTATTAAATAAATATCACCACATTATTCGCCAATAAATAAATATTATATTCACTAAGCAGCAAATAAATATTTATTAAATATTTTGTTCACATTATATTCTCTTGAATGACTGGTGATGGAATACATGTGATCAAGAAAATATGAATAATTATTAAACCACTTGTGTGAATAATATTTATTCAACTTGTTAAATAATAAATAATAATATATTATTTAATAGATATTATGGATACACTTAGTGTGTAACCCTCTAGGCATTCTTCTCAGTGACATTAGGTGAAATAGCCTAAAGTCTAAGGTTAGCGTCTAGAAACACGCCAAAACACCCATAGAGAAATAATTTAATGCTGCAATGATATAATACCTCATACTGATGATTACTGTATAATATAAACCCTTTATCATGATATCTCCAATCAAGCAAGTTTCATGCTGGCGCCATCAACCTATTTACTCGATGTATCTTTCTTTGATTTTTTGGAAATTGAACTTGCCTATAGAACACCATGACCATGAATTTATTTAGTCTATATCCTTTCCATCAAAGGGCCAGAGATATCAACTTCCATTAAATAACATAAGGGACAAACCCTTTCTCTTATTATTCATTAATGCAATATTACCCGCGACACACCCAACATATCCTACCTCACTGCGAACACATGTCATCACAGTTTTCATCAACACATCAAAGTACATGACTCATAATAATAATTAATAATAATATCAAATTCTAAGGATCAATACACACATCTGAAAATAGGAACATCTAACAATTCATATAAATGTGAATTTCATACTGGTGGGTCTCGTGCTCATAATATCCTACATCGGATATTACCAAGGGCGTACACCATGAGAAGGTGCCTCGAAGTCCTATGAGTCTCCACCCATGATAACCTATATCATTTGTGTCCCTAAAATGATATCATCCAGCTATAGAACATATATTTAAGAATAGTGTTGTAGAACTTCTGGGTTCTCATCATAGTGGGGAACTGCTATAACCCTTTAGCACGACAACTACTCTTGGGACATTATCACATACTATGCTACATAGAAGAATAATCATGATGTGATAAGAAGTTTATTAATATTAAAAAATATGAATATAGGTTATCATAAAGTACACAGAAGTTGGTTCTAGGGCACCAAATCTAATAGACTCCCACTTGCACTAGAGCCAACTACAAACAACCTTCAGTCCGCTATCTCTCACATGATACCCATCCTTCTACTGAGATAGACCTTTAGTCAAGGGGTTCACCACATTTTATTCCATGAGTACTTTACTCACTAAAGCTTCATCCCTTTTATAAAAATTCTTCAAGAGGTGATACTTTTGAAGTATATGATTTATCCGTTAGTGTGACCTTGACTCTTTTGCAAGATTTAACATTGTAGTATTATCACAATAAAATGCGATAAAGTCTTTAATGATAGGTACCACATCAAGATTATGGAAAAAGTTTCATATCCAAATAGATTCCTAGGATACATCAGAAGCCTCAATATAATCAAACTCCACTGTAGAATCAGCAACAACTGGCTACTTCAAACTCTTCCAGCTCACAATTCCTCCATTGAGGTAGAAAACATATCATGATAGAAATATATTATCATTTTGATCTGTCTAAAAACTAGCATCAGTATAACCCCTGATGACCATCTCCTCATCTCCTCCATACACCAGGAACATATCCTTAGTTCTTATTAGATACTTAAGGATAACCTTAATAGCAGGCCAATGCTGTTATACGGGATCAACTTGATATCTTCCTACCATGCTCAATTCATAGGTAACATCAATTCTAGTACATAACATGACATGCATGATTGATCTTATTTCCGAATCATATGAGATATTACTCATTCTCTTCTTTTCCTGTTATGCATGAGTACACATTTTCTTAGAAAGATATAAACCATGTGACACTGGAACCAATCCCCTCTTGGATTGTTCCATACTAAATCTCTTCAGTATTTGGTCAACATATGTACTTTGACTTAGTCCAAGTGGCCTCTTGGATCTATCATGAATGATCTTGATCCCTAAAATATAGGCTGATTCACCTAAGTACTTCATGGAGAAACACTTGTTTAACCATTCCTTAATAGACTGTAATACTGGTATGGATTTTCCAATAAGTAATATGTCATCAACATGTACTACTAGGATAATGACTGAATTTACACTAAACCTCTTGTAGACACAAGGCTCATATTCTTTCTTAATGAAACCAGGTTGTTTTATAGCTTCATAGAATCAAATGTTTCATGACTTGGATGCTTGCTTCAATATATAAATGGATCTCTGCAACTTGAAAATCCTTTTGGCATCACTTGAAGTCACAAAATCTTCTGTTTGTGTTATTTAGACATCTTCCCAAAGGTTCCTATTAAGGAATTTAGTTTGGACATCCATATGTCAAATCTCATAGTCATGGTAAGGTGCTATAGAAAGTAGAATTCTGATGGATTTAAAAATGTTGACGGGTGAAAAGGTTTCATCATCGTCAATTCCTTAATGTTTTTTAAACCCTTTAGCCACTAGCCTTGCTTTATAGGTATTTAATTTACCTTTGTTTCGCACGGAATCCGGGGATGACCTCCTGGACGGGAGATTCAAACGTCCCGATCGGTTTCTAACGGGTTTGTTCGTAGAACCGGAAACATCCAATGATTCCACATCCGCTTGGACCTACTTTCCAAAGGCAGGCGCTCATTAGCTTGTGGACTAATGAGACTTAGGAATTTGCATTGGTCGAGAGGATGGGAGGTCGGACTCATCACACCTTTTTGAGGGGAATTATTGTCTACTCCGGGACTCTCTTTATAGATTTAAGTTATGTTCGTGAATCCTTATTACATTACCAAGTATAAAATGAGATTTCCTTTAGTTTTAACAATCAATGATTAAATATGTAAGAAATTTAGAGAATCTTTTATATGTATTCGAGGTTCTTCATTGATAGAGAATCATCTATATTTGTTTAGAGATTCTTGGTCAATGGTATCCTTCAAAACATTTATATAAAAAGTCTCTTGGTCATTTTATGATGACCAGGCTGGTTTTAAAGCCACTCAGTGGGGCACTTGAAGTTTATTGTCATTTAGAAGGACAGAGATTATCTCAAAGTTGGGATCGAACCCATAAATGGGCTACCTACGTATCCTTTGTTTTGGAAAAGGAATCAGAACCCACGTAGTTCGAGTAATGGGGTATGATGTTTATGATTGATGGATCAAAGATGAATGTCATAATTACTTTTACACTCTAAGCTCACGTGAGTCTTGCTCGGTGTGAGAAACAAGAGGTATTGGTAAAATTTAGACAATTGTGCCACGAAGGATGCAATCATAGGAATTTGCTTGGGGCTTATGTATGGATGACTGCCCAGATAGATGAAGGTTTAGGATTTACTTTTAGGGAGAAAATCCATGAACAGGGTCCATAAAGTTATATGTGCTTCATGGAGATTTGAATACTCTAATCTTGGGGCTTATTCCTAAGGAGAATGCCCAAGTTAGGAGGGGACTTATGATTGGATTTTATTCCTGAAAAGGAAACCCAAATCAAAGGTAAATTATCACTGGTTTAAGAGAAATTTTAAGAGACTTGGGGCTTACTCCTAAGAAGGATGCCCAAGATTTATGACTAGGACTTATTCCTGAGAAGGAAGCCCAGGTTAGGGGACTTGGGACTTCCTCCTGAAAAGGAATCCCAAGGTTATGACTGAGTCTTATTCCTGAAAAGGAGACTCAGGTTAAGGGACTCGGGGTTTAATCCTGAAAAGGAAGCCCAAGGTTATGACTGAGTCTTATTCCTGAAAAGGAGACTCAGGTTAAGGGACTCGGGGTTTAATCCTGAAAAGGAAGCCCAAGATTATGACTGAGTCTTATTCCTGAAAAGGAGACCCAGGTTAGGGATTAAGGTTTGGGGCTTACTCCTGAGGAGGATGCCCAGGATTGGGAACTTGATTGGTGCTTACTCCTGAGGAGGATGCCCAGATCAAAAGGTTTTATAACTGGGGATTATTCCTGAAAAGGAGACCCATGTTAGGATTCTCTCATCTTAAAGGATGAGGTTGAATCAATGAACTCTCAATCTTTGGTGAAAATAAAGATGTTTAAATCACTATGTTTTGAGAGATATTTCACAGAATTCCTTTCAGATAAGGATGTCAAATCAAGAAATCATGCCATAAATGGCTTTGAAGAGTATCTTGAAGACTGAATCTTGAATAGGAAGGGTGAAATGGCTTAAGAGGGGTAAAAATGGGCAAGATGGGCACCCAAAAAGATAGGGGCGCGCAAGTCTTGGAAGGCGCGCAAGTCCTGCGGTGGCGCGCAAGTATTGGTCGCGCAAGTATACTTGCGCGACATGACGGGTACTTGCGCGATTTTCAACCAGTATTGAAATACTTGGGTGACTCTTTATTAAACCCTTTACCATCCTCTTGAGGTTCTTCCAGAAGAAGGACGCGCAAGTTATATTGAAGGAATTAAGTAGGCGCGCAAGTGTTTTCTAAGTTTCAACACTTAGGCCTTCCTTTTTCTCTTTAGATCTTCCGTTCTAGGTAAGAAATTACCTTAGAAATGTTCCGGAAGCTTTGAGAAGAGACTTGGGTGTCGGGAGCTTCAATCCGAGTTTCTGGAAAAAGATCTTCTCGAATGGGGGGCCCACAGGGTCTATTTATAGGCAAAAGAAGACCCCGGGCGGTTACCGGGCGGTTACCAATTAGGTCGCACAAGTCACCTGCGCGACCAAGGTAGTCGCGCAAGTGTACTTGCGCGACAGTGGTAAAACTTGCGCGGTGAATTGGCTTTTGATCCTTTGTTCATGCCTTTGTCGATTTTTGATGTTTTCTTCAAAGGATGAATCACTTTCAGCTGAGATATTCCCTTTTCCGATCTTTAGATTATGTGACAAAAGGAGCGTCAACAAAAGTCCCCCCTCAGAGTTGGATCCGGAGAGAAATGAGGATTTGACTCTGAGGAAATTGAATTCCTCAAAAGGAAAAGGGAGGCGCGCAAGTCTTCAGAGCGCAGAGGGCGGCGCGCAAGTCTGCGTCGCGCAGGCCTTAAGCGCTCTGGGTGTGGCGCGCAGGTAGGCCTCCTGGCCTATAAATACACGGTCTCACCTCCGTACAAGTATCCGGATTTCCGGACTTCATACCTTCTCGAGCTCTCGCCGCGCAGGTCACCTTGACCGCGCAAGTTGCTCTGTTTTCTAGTGTTTTCCTTGATGTCGCGCCACTGTAAAGGTATTTGTACTTGCGCGGTTTACACTTGCGCGTCAAAAACTAGCGCGACACATGAATCACTTGCGCGATATCTCCATACTTGCACACCTTAATGCCTTAGCCATTTTTTCCAAATTTCTTTCACAAATTTTATGAAAATAAACCCATTTAAGAGTTAGTTTATTCATCTTTTGTGCAGATTCAGTGGTTCCCAAGGGAATTGGAACGGCTGATGGACTGGCTAGCAAGCGGATTGATGATATGATGGACATCATAGGCCATGATTACTATGATATCTGCAACAGCACTCTCCCAGATTTGGCTAAGTACTTGAAGAAATATCATCCTAATTTTCCACAGAGCATCCATCTGCCTCTGTGTGGTCATGGTCATCTGCAAGGAGTCAATGTTCAAAATGCAAACAATTATACCTCTGAGATGCAGCTGCACTGCTACTTCTCTATTTCGGTTATGCTGTGCATTAAGAGCAACAACAATGGTGTGAACTTTCAGATTCTTCCTCCATGTCATTTCCTTGCAGATATGAAAATGGAAAACCCATGGGCTGAAATGTTTTCCACTGCCAGTTGGTGGAGAGAAGACAAACATGGCATTAGAGAAATATCTGAAAAGAGTACTCTCTCCAAATGGCTCTTTACTTCCAATGCTCCATTCTCAAATCCATGTATCCATCTTCCAAGTCTCTTGGATAGAAACAGAGTCACTGTTTGATCAGCAGAAAATTTTCTCAAACCGCACTCAAGAACATCCTCTTACAACTTTTTCAATAAGAGCTGGTATCACTGCATCTCTTTTTGTATCCAGTTGAATGAATGAATTCCAGGTGGTTGCTGATGAAGTTCGGGATGCCGTAAATCAAATGAAGTCTTATGTTGACAATCTTCTGTAATTCTTGAAAAAGAGAAGAGATTCCAGTCTGTGGATGTCCTTCTAACTCTTGTGTATCAATGAAAAACACTTTTGTCGTCAATCATTTGTACTTGCATTCTTCCATTACCTGCTTCAAATTTACTTAAGCCAATGGGACTAGTAAGCATAGTTTGATTTTTACTAGGATTATTACAAATAACCCTACAAACTTTGAACCTTTTAACTGCTCAATATTACCTAAATCATACAAAAAATGTATATTTAGTGAGCTGGAACTTGACTTTTATTCAGAGTTCCTTTGTCTTTTGTGTGGGCAGTTTAAAGTCATGCACGCTGTAACGCCCCGACCCCAGCTACCCAGAGTCGGTGCATTAATTACATAACATTGGCATGATCACAAGAAGATCAAATCTCGAAAGACCGATTGGTTTAGTAGCCTTGGAAACACTAGATATAATCATAAAGTTTTACATTACATTTCAAAGTGAAAAACTACTACAACAACAAAGTCTTCATATCCACACTATTAACCCCTCATAATATCCCTGCAAGTCATTCATAATTTACTTCTTCACTACCTGGGAAAAATAAAACATAGAAAAGGGGTGAGCTCAAATGCCCAGTAAGGATAATAATATAGCGGAACATTCAAAATAAGCATAAACATTTAAGGCAATGAATTACTAAAACAAAAGACTTTTAAAATTGAACTTCAACATAGTATGGCAAAAGTAAAATGAAATAATGCCATTTACTTGTTCACATGGATATTCTACTAATCGAATAATCACATGCAAAAATCAATAACCACTTTCATAATGTTGGAATGCATAATTCCAGACTATCATAACCACATAGCCAAGGCCTCGTGCCAAGACTACAAATAAGATTTTGTCAAGGCCTTGTGCCAAGACACTAGTTTGTCTCATGAGACCTACCGATGCATCGAGGAGCTATAGCGGGCTCCACCCTTCACTTATTAAGTCCAATGCATTCCCATATGAAAAGGTTTAAACATAACATAAACATTCGTATTAAAACTAGCATACGAAATGTCAATAATTTCACCATAAACTATGAATGGTATAAAAATAGCACATCCACAGTCAAACATATCACAAAACCTTCAATACAATATAGAAGTTTTGTATCATAATAAATCAACTTCAAATAATCTTAAAATCCATCAAAGGATGTTGACCTAGATGAAATCAAAATTCTTTTTAAAGAAGTATCTCCTTTTATTTTGAAATCATTTAAGATCCATATAAAATAAAACATTTTCTTTGAAAATATTCTTATAAGCTTGTATGGAAAGATTCGACGATTTTATAACGGCGGAAAATAACCGCACCCGCCGTATAAGTTAAAAAAAACATTCTTACCTCAATTCTGTCGAAAAGGTTAAAAAGGACCTTGTTTTAAAAACGACGGAAAGATTCCTTTATAAACCTCTTATAAAAAGTCAAACAAGGGTATAAATGACTTTAACCCATATTCTTGTAAATAGTAAAAATGTTTTGAAATACATTTCGAAGAAACATGGATGTGGATGATAAAGAGATCCCAGTAGATTATTACGTATAATACAACCTCAGATAATGAAGAGATTGTGAAATAACCCTTACCTTGTACTTTTCCTTGGTTGGGGTAGGTTAACCTCCTGTATAATGGTGAAATAATTGTTATTAAATTATACAAGAATCATATACATTAATATGATATCATATATGATCTTTTAACATTGCTTTATTAATAATATCTTAGTATTATCGTCGTTTCGGGTGATAATCGATTCGTTCTTCTTAAATGTTTGGTTACGTAAGACATGTTTGTAATGGATAGATTATATCTTATTCATAATCAGAATGATATTAACATTATTTTTAACCCCAAAATGAGAATAAGACTTGAATGGATATGATGGAGAATGAATCTTATCGCGTTCGTGGAGACGGTAGTCCGTACGTGCGCACGAACGCTACTTCCATTTAATTTTTATTTTAAAAGAATCTAATCCAAAAGATACATAGGTATATTACTATTCTAGTATAATATTTTATATATGTTACTTAAGTTCATTAACACCATCCTTTATACGTTCCATGTGTGGTATGAACGAGTCATATCATTTTAAGGGGGCGGTAGTCCGCACTTCCTCAAATGAAATTATCGTATGTATATACAACATGAAACGAATAATGGTATGGAATTACAGAAGCTTATATATAAAATATATATCATTAATATCATATTTAATTACAGTGCCATCATAATGGCCACCATGAGAGGTGGTAAGATGTATTTGAACAATCATCGTTTCGTGAGGCGTTAGTTTGCCATCCACAGAAACATTATGTTCATCATCCATTAGATGGAGTTGTGTGTATGTGTAGTTTGAATCCTTCTTATAACAACATCCTAGTATATTTAGGATACTGGTTTTGTTACAAAAGAAAGTAAATAAAAAGATTTTGGGGGTTGGAGAAGCAAAATAAATGAAAATACTTTAAGAGAAATTGTTACCTTTAATTTAGGTAACTCACTTTGGTTGGAACCAAAGGACTTCTTGAAATGCTTTCTGCCTAAGGGGAAGCTTCAAGGAGGAGGAGAGGGATGTGGGGAGCTTAGTTGGGCAGAGTTTGGACGATCCAAGTGGCTTGAGAGGTGTGAGGAAAAGAGAAGGAGGAGTGCCCTTTTATAAGAGGGGTGAGGGGCACCTTTGGAAAAGCTAGAAATATTAATTTATAATAAATTCATATTAGGTTTCCAAAGGCTCCAAAGTTGACTATTCAAAGGATGAGGTGGGGATAGGTCGAAAACAACTCATCCAATAGAATTTAGACAGGTTTGGGTACTTATATTAACCTTATCTTTAAGTATTAACTCTAAGTTAATTAGTTTCACTTTTACAATGTCTCTTTGTATTTTTATATAATATGGTTAATAAACTTACTATATACATCCAAGAGACCCCCAAGTGGTTCATTAATAATTAACCTATCATAATATAAGTCTCTTGGCCGAACCTTAGATTTTTAGGAATTTAATATCAATTAATAATATAATATTTGTTTTAAGAACTCTTTTATGTCAATTTTGACACTATTCAATAGTTGATTTTTGTGAAACTCATAAAAGATTGATTACTTCGAAAAAAGTCAATTAAATCAATACTAATATATCATATTATCCTAGAAAATTAGTTTAATTCATTAAAAGTTTCATATTATATTTATTTGGGTATTTATAATATCAATTATTTTAATTTTTCACTATTATAGTAATTACTGCATCATCATTGTGTCATAAATAAAATAAATTATTTAATGTCTAAAAATTATAAATAAAATATCATTATGTAGGAAATCTTTTTAGCTTTCTAATGAATATTTATAATCGAAATTCCAACATGTATAACCCTATGTAAAAATTGTTCTTCTAAAAGATGTAAGCTTATGCCATTTTTATTTTTATTTTAACTTTATTAATATAATGTGTCATTATCACTTACAAGTGGATCCATGGGGTCCCAAAATAGACCCAAAGATGCCCATGGTCGACCATGTATCAACCAATAGGGTTAAGACACGTTTTAGGGTAATTTAGTATTATTATAATATTATTTTTGTAACCCTTATTTACCGGATTTACCCTTTAACCATGGTAAATAAAATATTTACCACAGTAACTATTCAAAATGTCTAAAAATAAAAGTTACCTATTTACACAATTTGAACATCCTGATTCCAAATATGGAATCCATTTTCCTAAATTCAAAACACAGAAGTGGCAGAAATTAATTTAAAATTAATTCCCGCTGTCAAAACAAAAAGCGTGTTTTTTAAGAGATAATAACTATCAAAAGATTGACACTTGTTTATGTTCGGTTTAATTGTAAAATTATGTCCAATGACCAACATTATATTAAATGGTAAAAATATATTCTAAATATACTTTAAAACCACTCAAATTCACAATTTATCACTATTAATTATTTTGATTAAAAAAGTTGTTTTTAATTAAAATTTAGTAATTTTCACTATTCATCAAAATATGAAAGTTATCCGAAAAGTACCAAAATTTCACCTTAGGCTAAATTCGATATTCCGAGTCCAAAAATGAAGTCCATTTTCAAATATAAAATATATATAATTTCAAAAATTAGGTATTACTATTCACAACGGCTAGTTTAATTAGTTGTGGTGTGTGTTAGAACTCGAGGTTGCGTACAACACACGCTATCGCATTATTCGAAGGGAAACGTACCGTAGAAGCTTGGGGTGTTACATTCTCCCCTCCTTCAAATAATTGCGTCCTCGCAATTTCTAGGGTATTACTGCATAAAAAGACTCGGGTGGTTCTTCATCATAAGTTCCTCGGGTTCCCACGTTGCCTCTTCCATCTTATGATTTCTCCACAAAACTTTTACCAGACGCGTCGTCCGGTTTCTCAGTACTTGTTCTCTTGTATCAAGAATCCTGACGGGCTCTTCACAATAGGAAAGATCGGGTTCCAGTTCTAATTCCTCATAGGTGAGTACATGCGTTGGGTCAGGCATGTATTTTCTCAACAGAGATACGTGGAACACATCGTGAACTTTGGAGAGACTTGGCGGCATTGTCAATCGGTAAGCTACAACCCCAATTCGTTCTAGAATTTCGAAAGGTCCGATGTACCTGGGACTTAATTTACCTTTCTTACCAAAATGTATGACTCCCTTCCATGGAGATACCTTCAGGAAAACATGATCACCGACTTGAAATTCCAAATCCTTCCTTCGATTATCGGCATAGCTCTTCTGCCTACTTTGAGCTGCTTTGATGTGATTTTGGATTACTTTCACCTTTTCCACCGTTTCCTCCACCAGTTCTGGGCCTACAAGTTTTCTTTCACCAACGTCATCCCAACAGGTTGGTGTACGACATCTCTTTCCATATAACGCTTCATATGGTGCCATCTGAATACTCGAATGGAAGCTATTGTTATAGGAAAATTCTACCAGAGGTAAATATTGATCCCACATACCCTGAAAGTCAAGTGAGCAAGATCTCAACATATCTTCTAAGGTTTGAATAGTCCGTTCTGACTGTCCGTCTGTCTGAGGGTGGTATGCAGTGCTCAAATGAAGTTCAGTATCCAGGGATTTCTGAAGACTTTTCCAGAATCTTGAAGTAAAACGGGGATCACGATCAGAAACAATCGATAGGGGTACTCCATGAAGTCTCACAACTTCATTAATGTATAGTCTTGCTAGACGTTCCAGGGGTAGATCTTCTCTTATAGCAAGAAAATGTGCTGACTTGGTAAGACGATCAACAATAACCCATATTGCATCGTTCCTTCTAGGAGTCTTTGGTAGCCCCATGACAAAGTCCATCGTAATATTGTCCCATTTCCACTCCGGTATGGGAAGAGGTTGCATGACTCCTCCAGGCTGTTGCCTTCCAGCTTTCACTTGTTGACAAACCATACATCTTGACACAAAATCAGCAATCTCCCTCTTCATGTTGTCCCACCAAAAATGTTCCTTCAAATCTCTATACATTTTGGTGCTCCCAGGGTGTATAGAGAAATTGGAACTATGAGCATCATCCAGCAATTCCCTTTTTAGATCAGGTATATTGGGAACACAAAGTCTCTTCCCGAATTTCAAAATTACATCTTCATACACAAAGTCTCTCAATCTCCCATCATTCACAGCTTTAATCTTCTTTTGGAATTCTTCATCATCGGTCTGAGAACTCTTAATCCTTTCTAGTAAAGATGGTTTGGCAACCATTTGAAAAAGCATTGATGATTCACCTTCCCTGGTTATTCCCATGTCCATCTTCTCTAGATCCATGAAAATTGGGTCCCTTTCAATTCTCATCATGTTCAGAACTCCATGGTCTTTTCTGCTCAAAGCATCTGCTACTTTGTTTGCTTTCCCCGGGTGGTAGTGTATCGTGCAATCATAATCCTTGAGTAATTCAAGCCATCTCCTTTGCCTCATGTTGAGTTCTTTTTGTGAGAAAATATACTTCAAACTCTTGTGATCAGTATAAATCTCACATTTTTCACCATAGAGGTAGTGCCTCCATATCTTCAAAGCAAAGATCACAGCTGCTAACTCAAGATCATGAGTAGGATAGTTTTGTTCATGAATTTTCAACTGTCGTGATGCATAGGCAATAACTCTATCATTCTGCATAAGGACACAACCAAGTCCTTTCTTTGATGCATCACTATAAATAACGAACCCATCATTCCCCGATGGTAGAGTCAATATAGGAGCATTGACTAATCTTTTCTTCAATTCTTCGAAACATTCTTCACACTCTTTTTTCCAAACAAATTTAACCCCTTTACGTGTGAGCTTCGTTAATGGGTTAGCCAATCGGGCAAAATTCTGGACGAAACGTCGATAATAACCTGCCAAGCCAATAAAACTACGTACCTCAGTTATACTCGTAGGTGCTGGCCATTCTTGGATTGCTTTGGTCTTAGAAGGATCAACAGAGATTCCATCTTTAGAGACAATATGGCCAAGAAAAGAAATCTCCTGAAGCCAGAATTCACACTTGCTAAACTTTCCATATAATTCATGCCTCCTCAGAGTCTTCAAGATAATGCGCAAGTGATTTCCATGATCTTCGTAGGTTTTGGAGTATACCAAGATATCATCAATAAATACCACCACAAATTCATCGAGATACTCCTTGAAAACTCTATTCATTAGATCCATGAATACAGAGGGTGCATTAGTCAATCCAAACGGCATTACAGTAAACTCGTAATGCCCGTACCTGGTTCGAAATGCTGTTTTCGGAATGTCTTCCTTCTTCACACACAACTGATGGTATCCAGATCGAAGGTCAATCTTTGAAAAGTATTGAGCTCCATGCAGTTGGTCAAATAAATCATCAATACGAGGTAGGGGATACTTGTTCTTTATCGTTATAGCATTGATCTCCCTGTAGTCGATACATAACCTCATAGATCCATCTTTCTTTTTAACAAAAAGAACAGGGGCTCCCCATGGAGAAACACTAGGGCGAATAAATCCCTTATTACTCAATTCCTCTAGTTGTTTCTTTAGTTCGACTAACTCTACAGTGGCCATTCTATAAGGGGTCTTCGATATAGGCCTTGATCCAGGAATCAAATCAATGGAAAACTCAACTTCTCGTTCTGGAGGATGTCCAGGTAAATCTTCCGGAAATACATCTACAAATTCTTTCACAACAGGTACATCCTCTATTTGAACATTCCTTTCCTCACCGATAGTTACTTCATTCTCTTCCTCCCCAATAATTGAATTAAGTTGAGCTACTGGGGGTGGGTCTAAATAAGAATTAGGTGGTGACGATTCTGCTCTAAAAATAAGGTGTTCCTTATCATTATCATCAAGAATCGTAACCTCTTTCTTCTTACAATAAATCTTCGCATCATAGTCCGAAAGCCAGTCCATACCGAGGATTATATCAAACTCAATCATAGGTATGACGATGAGATCAGCAGATAAAGAAAATTTATGTGCTCTAATGGGGACTGATTCACAAAACTTTGTTGCAACGATACTTCCCTTAGGAGTTTTAACCGACAACTCCCTTATTAAATCAAATTGGAAATATCTAATTTTCTTAGCAAACTGAGAAGATATGAAACAATGCGATGATCTAGAATCAAATAATGCATTTTCTAAATTTGAGGAAACCATTAAATTACCTGCCACCACGTCTTTCGGAGTTTCTACCTCAGCAGTAGTGATAGCATAAGCCTGGCCTTGATCCCTTGGCCTTTTCTGAGGTAAGTTCTCCTGACGCTTAGGACATGCATTTGCATAATGCCCCATCTCCCTGCAATTGTAGCACTGAACGTTGGTAGCTTCCTTCTTCCCCTTGCAATCATGAGCTTGGTGGCCTTTTTCACCACACTTGTAACAGACTCCCATTCCCTTCAGGCAAGCACCGGGGTGTTTCTTCCCGCACTTACCACAAGATGGATATTCAACCTTTCCCTTCTTCCCCTTATTTTCATTCCCAGATTGATCAGCAGGTCTCTTCTTCTCTTGCTTTGCTTTAAAGTCATAAGACTTAGAGAATTCCTTTTCGGTCTTGATAGCACATGAGACAATGTATTCGTACGAAGAAAAGGATTGTGAGACTAATGCTCGACGGAGAAATGGTTTTAACCCATCAAAGAAACGATCAATCTTACTTCTTGGGTTGCGAATATAATCACCAGCGTACCTCGCTAACCTTGTAAAGTTAGCCTCATACTTTGTGACATTCTCATCCTCCTTTTGTCTTAGAATCAGAAATTGTCTTTCCATATCTGCTCGATGGTCGCGAGGAAAGTATTTTTCTAAAAACAGATCTTTGAACTCCCTCCATTCCATGTTTGATACTTCATCATCTTCCTTCATGTTTTGAATCAATGACCACCATTGATCAGCATCTCCAGTGAGGCGGTAAACTGCCATGGTAACTTTTTCCCTTTCACTACTCCCCAAAGCCTGAAATATTTTCTCTAGGGAAAATATCCATTGCTCAGCTACTAAGGGATTTGTACTCCCATTGAACGTTGGTGGTTGTTGTCTCATGAATCGATCTAACATTGATCCTCCACGCTGCGGATCAGGGTGCTCCATACGGGTAAGGTTATTATTCATAACCTGAGTAAGTTGTCCCAGTACGGTGATTAGCTGATCAGCACCAGTTGCATCACCAGCCCCACTATAATTATCTTGAGCAGGAGGGCAATCCCTACATGGAGTGCGTGCATTGATACGGTTTCCATTTCTTCCACTAGGCGCCATTTCTAAACAATGGCATAAACTAGATCAGTTTATGAATCAAAATACATAATCCCATACTTATAAAACACTTAACATAAATTGAACTATTTATGGATATAATCCATAATCATAAAAATGTTTTCTTTGAGGAAGTATATACTCATAAACCCTTCATAATGATTTGTAAAGAAAATGAGAGTTATCCTAAGCATATCCCCCAGGAGTGTCGTAACCAAGAGTGCAGAAAGGCCCGTTGTCGTGCACCAGTTCCCGTTCGAGTCTAGCTCAAAGCAGTGCTTTCGGGTTTTACCCCTAGGTACATCTGTGCCAGAGCCGCCTCTACCTGCTCGTATCCAGACAGGGATGTATTGCTCGGAAAACTCACAAAATCTCTACAATACCAAAATTCTAGGAAGTTCTTCTATACTAATCCTCAAAGTTCATCTTAGGTCTACGTGCTCTAATCAGAGTTTATCTAAATCTAGCTTCCAAGGTTTGTACTAAACTTCCTCTGATACCAACTGTAACGCCCCGACCCCAGCTACCCAGAGTCGGTGCATTACTTCGTAACATTGGCATGATCACAAGAAGATCAAATCTCGAAAGACCGATTGGTTTAGTAGCCTTGGAAACACTAGATATAATCATAAAGTTTTACATTACATTTCAAAGTGAAAAACTACTACAACAACAAAGTCTTCATATCCACACTATTAACCCCTCATAATATCCCTGCAAGTCATTCATAATTTACTTCTTCACTACCTGGGAAAAATAAAACATAGAAAAGGGGTGAGCTCAAATGCCCAGTAAGGATAACAATATAGCGTAACATTCAAAATAAGCATAAACATTTAAGGCAATGAATTACTAAAACAAAAGCCTTTTAAAATTGAACTTCAACATAGTATGGCAAAAGTAAAATGAAATAATGCCATTTACTTGTTCACATGGATATTCTACTAATCGAATAATCACATGCAAAAATCAATAACCACTTTCATAATGTTGGAATGCATAATGCCAGACTATCATAACCACATAGCCAAGGCCTCGTGCCAAGACTACAAATAAGATTTTGTCAAGGCCTTGTGCCAAGACACTAGTTTGTCTCATGAGACCTACCGATGCATCGAGGAGCTATAGCGGGCTCCACCCGTCACTTATTAAGTCCAATGCATTCCCATATGAAAAGGTTTAAACATAACATAAACATTCGTATTAAAACTAGCATACGAAATGTCAATAATTTCACCATAAACTATGAATGGTATAAAAATAGCACATCCACAGTCAAACATATCACAAAACCTTCAATACAATATAGAAGTTTTGTATCATAATAAATCAACTTCAAATAATCTTAAAATCCATCAAAGGATGTTGACCTAGATGAAATCAAAATTCTTTTTAAAGAAGTATCTCCTTTTATTTTGAAATCATTTAAGATCCATATAAAATAAAACATTTTCTTTGAAAATATTCTTATAAGCTTGTATGGAAAGCTTCGACGATTTTATAACGGCGGAAAATAACCGCACCCGCCGTATAAGTTAAAAAAAACATTCTTACCTCAATTCTGTCGAAAAGGTTAAAAAGGACCTTGTTTTAAAAACGACGGAAAGATTCCTTTATAAACCTCTTATAAAAAGTCAAACAAGGGTATAAATGACTTTAACCCATATTCTTGTAAATAGTAAAAATGTTTTGAAATACATTTCGAAGAAACATGGATGTGGATGATAAAGAGATCCCAGTAGATTATTACGTATAATACAACCTCAGATAATGAAGAGATTGTGAAATAACCCTTACCTTGTACTTTTCCTTGGTTGGGGTAGGTTAACCTCCTGTATAATGGTTAAATAATTGTTATTAAATTATACAAGAATCATATACATTAATATGATATCATATATGATCTTTTAACATTGCTTTATTAATAATATCTTAGTATTATCGTCGTTTCGGGTGATAATCGATTCGTTCTTCTTAAATGTTTGGTTACGTAAGACATGTTTGTAATGGATATATTATATCTTATTCATAATCAGAATGATATTAACATTATTTTTAACCCCAAAATGAGAATAAGACTTGAATGGATATGATGGAGAATGAATCTTATCGCGTTCGTGGAGATGGTAGTCTGTACGTGCGCACGAACGCTACTTCCATTTAATTTTTATTTTAAAAGAATATAATCCAAAAGATACATAGGTATATTACTATTCCAGTATAATATTTTATATATGTTACTTAAGTTCATTAACACCATCCTTTATACGTTCCATATGTGGTATGAACGAGTCATATCATTTTAAGGGGGCGGTAGTCCGCACTTCCTCAAATGAAATTATCGTATGTATATACAACATGAAACGAATAATGGTATGGAATTACAGAAGCTTATATATAAAATATATATCATTAATATCATATTTAATTACAGTGCCATCATAATGGCCACCATGAGAGGTGGTAAGATGTATTTGAACAATCATCGTTTCGTGAGGCGTTAGTTTGCCATCCACAGAAACATTATGTTCATCATCCATTAGATGGAGTTGTGTGTATGTGTAGTTTGAATCCTTCTTATAACAACATCCTAGTATATTTAGGATACTGGTGTTGTTACAAAAGAAAGGAAATAAAAAGATTTTGGGGGTTGGAGAAGCAAAATAAATGAAAATACTTTAAGAGAAATTGTTACCTTTAATTTTGGTAACTCACTTTGGTTGGAACCAAAGGACTTCTTGAAATGCTTTCTGCCTAAGGGGAAGATTCAAGGAGGAGGAGAGGGATGTGGGGAGCTTAGTTGGGCAGAGTTTGGACGAGCCAAGTGGCTTGAGAGGTGTGAGGAAAAGAGAAGGAGGAGTGCCCTTTTATAAGAGGGGTGAGGGGCACCTTTGGAAAAGCTAGAAATATTAATTTATAATAAATTCATATTCGGTTTCCAAAGGCTCCAAAGTTGACTATTCAAAGGATGAGGTGGGGATAGGTCGAAAACAACTCATCCAATAGAATTTAGACAGGTTTGGATACTTATATTAACCTTATCTTTAAGTATTAACTCTAAGTTAATTAGTTTCACTTTTACAATGTCTCTTTGTATTTTTATATAATATGGTTAATAAACTTACTATATACATCCAAGAGACCCCCAAGTGGTTCATTAATAATTAACCTATCATAATATAAGTCTCTTGGCCGAACCTTAGATTTTTAGGAATTTAATATCAATTAATAATATAATATTTGTTTTAAGAACTCTTTTATGTCAATTTTGACACTATTCAATAGTTGATTTTTGTGAAACTCATAACAGATTGATTACTTCGAAAAAAGTCAATTAAATCAATCCTAATATATCATATTATCCTAGAAAATTAGTTTAATTCATTAAAAGTTTCATATTATATTTATTTGGGTATTTATAATATCAATTATTTTAATTTTTCACTATTATAGTAATTACTGCATCATCATTGTGTCATAAATAAAATAAATTATTTAATGTCTAAAAATTATAAATAAAATATCATTATGTAGGAAATCCTTTTAGCTTTCTAATGAATATTTATAATCGAAATTACAACATGTATAACCCTATGTAAAAACTGTTCTTCTAAAAGATGTAAGCTTATGCCATTTTTATTTTTATTTTAACTTTATTAATATAATGTGTCATTATCACTTACAAGTGGATCCATGGGGTCCCAAAATAGACCCAAAGATGCCCATGGTCGACCATGTATCAACCAATAGGGTTAAGACACGTTTTAGGGTAATTTAGTATTATTATAATATTATTTTTGTAACCCTTATTTACCGGATTTACCCTTTAACCATGGTAAATAAAATATTTACCACAGTAACTATTCAAAATGTCTAAAAATAAAAGTTACCTATTTACACAATTTGAACATCCTGATTCCAAATATGGAATCCATTTTCCTAAATTCAAAACACAGAAGTGGCAGAAATTAATTTAAAATTAATTCCCGCTGTCAAAACAAAAAGCGTGTTTTTTAAGAGATAATAACTATCAAAAGATTGACACTTGTTTATGTTCGGTTTAATTGTAAAATTATGTCCAATGACCAACATTATATTAAATGGTAAAAATATATTCTAAATATACTTTAAAACCACTCAAATTCACAATTTATCACTATTAATTATTTTGATTAAAAAAGTTGTTTTTAATTAAAATTTAGTAATTTTCACTATTCATCAAAATATGAAAGTTATCCGAAAAGTACCAAAATTTCACCTTAGGCTAAATTCGATATTCCGAGTCCAAAAATGAAGTCCATTTTCAAATATAAAATATATATAATTTCAAAAATTAGGTATTACTATTCACAACGGCTAGTTTAATTAGTTGTGGTGTGTGTTAGAACTCGAGGTTGCGTACAACACACGCTATCGCATTATTCGAAGGGAAACGTACCGTAGAAGCTTGGGGTGTTACACACGCCGGACATAAAGGGGCTAATGTTTAAGGTCGAAATAGCTTTGACCGAAAAAATGGATTAAAAATGGATTCAATTCCTTGACAATTTATCTGAAAACATATTACCATACTCAAGTATGAGAGAAAAAATGTAAACTATGGCTTTAAGAATATTTGAATCTGAGGAATGATATGAAAAAGAGCTAAAAAGGCATTAGAAAAAGTAGTTTCCAAGAATGAAGTTACTATTATTTAACAAAACCCGTTAGGGGGTTGAAATATGCAGGGCCACCTATGGGCATTGGCTGCATAGTCAAATAAAATAGCATCTTTTGGCTGACAAGTCTGTTATGTGGACTGTTTATGCAAGGCCACCTATGGGCACGTGCTGCATAGTCAGGCAAAAGAACTCCCAGAAATTTACTTTCCTAGTGCTAAAAGCCAGTGAAAGTTTATGGAGATTCAAATTTTCTAAAGCATAGAGTTTGTTGTATGGAAAGAGGTACTTGAATATGGAGAAGATATTTTCAAACAAGAATATCGAAGAACTGGATGAATATCACTCCTACGAAGGTCTGACCCAAACATAGGGAAGAAGAATAAACCATAGACTTGAATACTTTCAGATCATGAAAAAGGATATGGGACAAATACGTTAAGGATGACTATTTTTGCGGATCCCTACATACTGTCGTTTAAGACAAATAAGGACAAAAGAGGCATTCTTCTCAAGAATGAAGTTACTATTATTTAACAAACCCGTTAGGGGGTTGAAAACATGCAGGGCCACCTATGGGCATTGGCTGCATGGTCAAATAAATAGCATCTCTTGGCTGACAAGTCTTTTATGTGGACTGTTTATGCAAGGCCACCTATGGGCACGTGCTGCATAGTCAGGCAAAAGAATTCTCAGAAGTTTGACATTTTTGTGACTAGAAGTCATGAAAAGGGTTATGAAGATCTGAAAATATTTAAGGTTAGGATTATAATACATAAAGATGGGTATTTTCCAATGTATATAGAGATACATAGGTCAATGAAAACCATAATCATGTTGTGGCTGGGTCCTGAATTGAAACTTGGACTTCACTACGTATCTCATAAGAATGAGAATCAAGCCATACGTAGTTCTTGAAATGCAGTTTAACGTCGTGCAGGACGAAAGTATGAGTAATCTTAGTTTAGGGTCATAGAATTGGGACCATAATAATGAATACACAGTGTGTGTTTTCATGAGGACTTTTCAGCCAAGGGACTGAAAGTGAAATTTGGGGTTAGGCCCAAAAGACTTGGGACTGGATTCGAGGGACACTCGAATGTTCCTACGTATCCCATAAGGATGGGAATCAAGTCCACGTAGTTCTGGAATTACCCTTTGTACAAATTTGGTTCGTACATGTGAAGGGTGAAAGGGGACTTTAGTGCAATGATGGTTTTAACCTAAGATAAAAAGTTTAGGCATTACCATGTATGTACGTAGTCTTTTGAAAATGAAAACCATGATTGAAAAAAGAATCAATGTTAATAATGGTTCCTTCTCAAATGAGGAAATCAAAGAATATTGTAGTTTATTGTCGTACCGGACAAAAGTGTTGTATAGTTTAACGTCATATAACAAGGACGAAAGTGAATCAATGTAAAGATATTGATTCCAGGGGTGGTTTCACAAATCATCATCATATGAGATGGTGGTGAACCGATGTGAAGAGATTGTTTTCGGGCTTGAACCTTGGGAGGTTGCCTACATACCCAGCCTAGAGGGCAAGGATCAAAGTCCGTGTAGTTCAATTAAAGAATGAATCAATGATCAAGTTGTTCTTGTGGATAATGATCTAAAAATGTTGTTGGGACTTACACATGGTTAGTGGCCCAAAGGGAGTGTTATGGTTGATGTTCGCTCTAAGCTCACGTGAGTCATACTCGGTGTGAGAAACAAGAGGTAATAACAACCTTAACGATGCACAGTTTTAATGTCATGTAGGACATATCAAGGACTTTCTGTACAGTTTAGCGTCATGTAGTTAGGACGATGGGGACAATACAGTTTAACGTCATATTGGACGAAAGGGGGATTGTGCAGTTTTAATGTCATGCTGGACTTTTGATGATTATATAGTTTAACGTCTTTCCGGACGTGAGGGACTTTTATACAGTTTAGCGTCATGTAGTTAGGACGTTACAGTTTAACGTCTTGCTGGACATATTTGCAAATAGTTTATGGTCATATACATGGACCAGGGATGATGCAGTTTAGGGTCATGCTGGACGGTTCATGGAATTTTTTCACAGTTTAATGTCGTGTGGGACGAAGTTGCAGTTTAAAGTCATACTGGACCATTGCTGTATAGTTTAATGTCATATAGCAAGGACGAACTGGTGCTGTACAGTTTAAAGTCATGTAGCTAGGACTAAGGTGAACCAATATGAGGATATCAGTTCTGGGGACTTTTTACAGTTTATCGTCATGCTGGACGTTGGAAGTGCCACACAGTTTAATGTCATGTTGCTAGGACACAATATAGTTTAATGTCATCTCGTACAAAATATAGGAACTTCTATACAGTTTATTGTCATGTAGGACAAAATCAAGGACTATGCAGTTTAAAGTCTTGCAGTTAGGACTATTGGTGCTGCACAGTTTAGTGTCATGTTGCAGGGACATAAGTGAGAATAGTTTAAGGTCATATGCATGGACCGTAGTGCGAATAGTTTAAGGTCATATGCATGGACTGTAGTGAGAATAGTTTAAGGTCATATGCATGGACCGTACAGTTTATCGTCATGCTGGACGTATTATAGTTTAATGTCATATCGGACAGAAGTGTGACATAGTTTAACGTCATGTTGGACGCAGTTGTAGTTTAAGGTCATACTGGAACATTGCTGTATGAACCAAATGTAAGAGTCTTGGTTCTGGGAACAATATTTTGTGTTTATACAAAATACTTCTTCAGAAATCTGGCATTAGTTGGAGTCGTGATGTGTTCTCCATCCATTGAGATTAGAGAATACGCTCCATTGGAGTAGACCTTATGTATTGAATAAGGTCCTTCCCATTTTGGTTCAAGCTTGGGAGGCTTCTTTCCTGGTATCATTGGTGTTCTGAGAACCAATACCAATTCTCCCTGAATGAATGAACGAAGACGAACTTTTTTGTTAAAAGCTCGTGCTATCCGATTCTGATAGATTTCCAAGTGGTGCAAAGTGCACAATCTTTTCTCATCTAACTGTTCCAATTCATTCAACCGCTTTTGGGATTGCTCATCTGTTGATAACTGATCACAAATGGCTATTCTGAGTGAGGGCAATTGAACTTCAATTGGCAAGACTGCTTCTGTTCCATATACTAATGAATATGGAGTAGACCGCGTTGCATTGCGAGTGGTAGTCCGATAAGCCCATAAAGCATGAAAGAGTTTATCAGGCCATGACCTCTTATCTTTATCCACCATCTTTTGCAGTATATTTGAAAGAGTCTTGTTGAAGGCCTCTATCTGGCCATTAGCCGCTGCATGATATCGAGATGAATGGTTGGACTTAATGTTGTATTCTTGATACAATTTCTTTACCTCAGAAGAATAGAAGTTGGTGCCGTTGTCCGTCAATATGGTATGAGGGACACCAAATCTAGTAATGATGTTAGACTTGATGAAGCTAACAATGCATTTAGAACTGACTTCTTTGAGAGGTACTGCCTCTGCCCATTTGGAAAAGAAATCAGTAGCAGTAAGAATGTACTTAAACTGCTTGGCCGTAGCTGAAGGGTAAGGTCCCACCACATCCATTCCCCATGTGGAAAATGTCCATGAGTATTTAGCTGTATGAAGCAACTCTGGAGGTTGATGAATGAAGTTGGCATATACTTGGCATGAATGACACTTCTTTGTGAAATTAACACAATCTTGTATCATTGAAGGCCAGAAGTATCCAAGCCTTCGAATTTGATCAGACAATCTATGTCCAGACTGGTGGGCACCACAGACTCCTGCATGCACTTCTTTTATGACAGCCATTGTCTCTTCACCATCAATACATCTGAAGAGAACTCCATCAAAACCACGTTTGTAGAGAATTTTCTCGAGGTGGTTTGGACCATCATAAAGAGTAAAATTGACCACACGTCGCCGAATTTGTTCTTTCTCGGCTCTATCAGGTGGAAGTGTTCCATTTTGAAGGTATTCCCTGATAGGTGACATCCATCCTGTAGTATGACCATACGGTTCAGGAATGGGACTAATTTCATTAATTTCCTCTGTTCTGACTTGAACATAAGGTGAAATTGCACGACGGTGGGCAATACCGATGGTTGTCTCGTCCCGATTTGGATCTGCTAAAGCTGTGGCTATATTAGCCAGTGCATCAGCTTGAGCATTTTGTGATCTTGGGACATAAGAAAATGTCGGTTCTGAAGGGAATTCCGACATTAACTCTCTGACGTAATCATACAAAGGGATTAATTCTTCTTTTCTGATGGCATAATCCCCATTGACTTGTTTGATTACCAGGTCTGAATCACCTTTCACCTTTAAGTGATTCACTTGTGCTTGAAGTGCTAACTCCAAGCCTGCAATGAGAGCTTGGTATTCAGCTTCATTATTGGTACCACCTTCCCACAACAAAAAGGAATAAGGTAACACTGCCTTATCTGGAGAAATGAGCACAATTCCTAAACCAACTTTGTTGAATTTAGGATTTTCCATTTTCTTCCCTGTTGGACTTCTAGAAGCACCATCAAAATACATTTCCCATGTTTGAGGACTCTCTTGAATAGAAAAAACTTCCTCATCAGGGAGTTCGATATCTGAATACGTGTCTTCCACTGAAGGGTGTTCAGCCAGGAAATCAGCCAAAGCTTGGCCCTTAATTGCCTTTTGAGACACATACTGGATGTCGAACTGCTGTAGAATAACCGCCCACCTTGCCAGACGTCCTGTAAGCATTGGACGACTAAGGATGAATTTGAGTGGATTATTATGAGATACCAATTGGACCTCGTGATGTTGCAGGTAGTGTCTCAGTTTCTGAACTGCAAAGATTAATGCTAGGCAACACTTTTCAATACTCGAATACCGAGTTTCTGCTTCAAGCATAGTTCTACTGAGATAGTAGAGACTATTTTCATTCCCAGCATCATTCTTTTGAGCGAGAAAGGCACCCAATGATCGCTCTAAAGCTGTCACATAGAGGATAAGAGGCCTACCCTCAACAGGTGGCATGAGTACTGGTGGACTCAAGAGGTATTTCTTGAGAACATCAAATTATTCTTGACATTCTTCAGTCCATTGGTAAGTGACTCCTTTCTTCAATAATTTGGAAAAGGGTAAACTTTTGCCTGCCAAATTGGCGATGAAACGCTGAATATAGGCTAAGTGTCCTTGAAGTCCTCTTAATTCTTTCAAATTTTGAGGAGGTGACATACCAAGGATTGATTTGGTCTTCTCAGGATCGACTTCAATACCACGATGGCGTACAACAAAGCCGAGGAATTTTCCTGAGGTTACCCCAAAAGCACATTTTAAGGGGTTCATCTTCAAATTATGTTGTCGAAGCTTGTGGAATATGACTTCCAAATCAGCCAAGTGATCAAAACGTTGTTTGGATTTAACCACCAAATCATCTACATAGCATTCAACAAATTTCCCTAGAAAAGGTTTGAAGATACGATGCATGGCGCGTTGATATGTTGCACCTGCATTCTTTAAACCAAAGGGCATCACCCGGTAACAAAACACACCTTGAGGAGCTCTGAAGGCTGTATATTCCTCATCTTCTGGGGCCATTCAGATCTGATTATATCCAGAATATCCATCCATGAAAGAAAGTACTTCATAGCCAGCCGTTGCATCAATTAAGAGTTCTGTAATCGGAACTGGAAAATCATCTTTGGGACAATACCGATTAAGATCTCTGAAATCGATGCAAACCCTAATTTGTCCGTTCTTCTTCTTTACAGGGACAATATTAGCCAACCACTTGGGATATTGAACTTCTCTGACGAAGTTAGCTTTGATAAGCTTATCCACTTCATCCTCGATTTTGGAAGCATAAGTTGGGTGTGTTCTTCTCGCGGCTTGCTTGAATCCTCGATGTTCTTTTGGCAAACCCAAATGATGGGTGGCAACATCAGGATCAAGGCCAAGCATCTATGTATAATTCCAAGCAAAAATATCTTTATTTTACTTTAGAAAAGAAATATACATCTCTTGTTCTTCAAGGGTCATGGCCGCACTAATTAAAGTGGGGCGTGGATCTTTCTCTGTACCCAGATTTACTTCTCTGAGTTCATCCACAGTGGTAGAGATACCCTCTTCAAATGCTGGAGGAGCATCTCTAAGATCTTCCTCTTCCTCTTCATCATGTGTTATTTCTTCCGTTTCTACTTGCAAAGTAGATGAAAAAATGAAATTCTCATGATCATTTCTGATGTCAAAATTTTCACATTTTGAAGAAGAAGCTTCCATTTCCGACCCTATTGATGATAAAGGGTCTTCTTTGGGAATCAAAGAGGAGATGATGGATTGAGAATCGACATCAATATTCACCTCTGGTGTTGCTATAACTTCTTCTGGCCTGATTAGCGAAGTATAGACTTGTTGGATTTCAGCAGACGAAATGAAAACGTCACCACTTATGCTTTCATCACTGCTTGGTAAGTTACCAATTTCTCCCACGTTGTCTGGCTCGATTGCCGTAATTGACATTATGGATCTTTCCATAAGAGTATTTTGATTTGGGCCTATTTTGTCAATTTGACTGATAGGTAACACATAATCTGTACTCACATGTGAAAATGGATTTATTGGAATTTTTTCCAAACCATATGGAGCATTAACTTTGGTAATTTCCTTCATTGTAGATTTTTCTCTTCCCTTCATGTGATAAAATTCAGCCTCAATGTATTGAGACTCACATGTCTTGAAAGGGGCCTTATCACCATACAATGTTCCAACTTGACCATCGAAACAGTATTTGAGACATTGATGGTATGATGACGGAATAACTGCATGCTGATGTAGCCAGGGTCTTCCAAGCAAGATATTGAAAGCTGAGTCTTGATCAACAATCATGAAATCTGAATTGGAAACAAGATCTCCAAACTGAGTTCTGAGCGTAACTTCTCCCAGTGGTTCTTGTTCATTTTTATCATATCCTTGCAACATCATGGTAGAAGGAGATAAATCAGATTCCGTGAGGCCCAATCGACGAAGTGTGCGAATGGGCATGAGGTTGACTCCTGAACCATTGTCAATAAAAGCTCTTCGAACATCTATACCATTGACTTTGCCAGATAGGTACAAAGGTTTTATGTGCCCATGCACAACATCATCTTCATCTTTATCAGTAAAAGATATCACTGCATGGCATTCTGCAGGATTATTCTCTATGTGATAAATTTCAGCTGCAGAAATTTCAGCTTCAAATTCCTGAGGACTTGATAAAGCTTCGATGAGTGCTTCCCGAAGATCTCTTGATAGATTCAAAGCATCCAAAATTGATAATTTGGCTGGTACTTGGGCCAAGTGTTTCAATATATCATACTTTTGATCTAGAGGCCTGCGTTTCCCAATAGGAATATGCGGTTTAGCAGGTACCTTGGAAGCAGATGCTTTGGAAGCTGATGCATCTTGTATTGAAGTTGGCAACATCTTTGGTTTTGGAAAATTAGACTGATTAGATCCATTTACCTGCTGAGATAAAGAAGATGGAACCTTTAATCGGTCTTCCAAAATAACCGTGCCGAAGCTGTGTTGGCCATTGGCAGAAGAACTTGCTTGTTCATTTTGAGCTCGCTGAAGGGCTCTACCATGAGTTTCTGCTGCATATACGGTGCTAGCAGGGGTAGAATTAGAGTAGTGGCTTCGGAAAGATCCACGTCTTCCCCTATATCCTGAACCTCTAGAACTTCCTCGGGTTCCTTTATTTGATACAGGGAATTCAGGCTCATCAAGACTGGAATATGAATCTGTTAATTGAATCATATTAACAGAACCAAAGATTAATTCTTCGTCTGATAAAGACTCTGCCTGGTTAGCCTGTTTAGGCTGTGCCGTTTGGTGGGACGGTGCCCATTGCTTTGAAGTAGATGGCATGAAATCTGCCAGAGTCAAAGACAATTTAGGCTTTGATGCATACTCATCTTCTCCTGATTCCTCTTTCTTCTTTGAATTGCGCTGCCCTTTTGAGGATTTGTCCTTTGATGGAGGCTTTACTGCAGCTTTGGTAGGAGACACAATTGGCTTCTTCAATTGTGTTCGCAAAATGGAATGGGTCCGATTGATTGTCTTTCTGACCATCCAATCATCATATTTTTTCACAGTTTTGCTTTTGACTTCCTGCCACTCGCCTCCTTCCTCTGGATCTGTAGCGGTAATACACGCTACATGAGCTGAAGAACCCTTCAATTTGACTTGTCCCAAGTCGACCATCTTTTGTAGGAGGTCTTTAAATACAAAACACTCCTGGATGGGATGCCCCAACATTTGATGAAAGGGACAATAATTGGGACGGTCTTCATCTCCTTCCTTGTTTGGTCTCTTCGGCACTGGTAATTGAACAAAATTATTCTCCAGAGCTGAAATGAAGTAACCAGGAACTTGCTCACTTCGGAAAGAGTATGTTTTACTCTTCATATCCTCAAATTGTTTTCGTCGTTGATCTTTTTGATCATTTGGACGAAACAGCCTTTGTTGTTGGCGTTCAGGAGGTGGAGCCCTTCGAGAAGATGAAGGTTTTGAAGTAGAAATAGGTACAGGTGCCTGTTTAAGCATAACTGTAGCAGTTTCTGCTTTACCCATTCTTCTTCCTGGAGCTGATGGAATTACACGAGATTTAACCTTAGCCTGTATAAGGGAATCTTCAATCTGTTGAGCGATTGAAGTAAGGTCTCGAAACCCTCCTGTGTATTTCACAGGGATCAATGGCGTGCGTAATTCGTCACACAAATTTGCCACAAAGATTGGCAACAATTCCTCCTGAGGGAGTGATAAACTCAAGGAATACGTTAATCCCTTCCAACGAGCAATGAAATCAGAGACTCTTTCATTCTCCCTTTGCTTGCAGTTTGTAAGATCGAAAACTGTCGTTTTTGGAAAAGTTGAGCTAAACTGAAGAAGGAATTTTTGACGAAGATCCTCCCATCCGATGACTGACCGGTATTTCAAGCTTGTATACCAGACAAAAGCTGGTCCTTGTAAAGTTCGCACGAAGCATCTGAGTTTCACTGCTTCTTGCTGCTCTGGAGTTCCCATCATAGGATCACAACAAGATACGTAATGCATCAAATGTTGTTCAGGGTCGCCTGATCCATTGAAAGTAGGGAAAATAGGGTTTCCAAAACTGGATGGAGGAGAAATTGAATCTACCCATTCAGGGTAAACTTTCTTTTCAGGTTGAACTTGCGCCCGTTTCCCTTCCATAGTTTCTAACCGAGCTGTTAATGACTCAATAGTAGTTATTAACTTTTGAGAAACGTCAGGTTGAACTTGGTTTTGGGTAGGTGCAATGAATGGATCTTGGACAGACGTGGTGGTTGGTGCTGCAACTGATGGTAGTGCTGCCAACCGTTGTTGCGTTTGACCCGTAGGATTAGACCTCTGTGGGTGTACTGACAAAGGAGGATATTCTTGATCCATCTCAGTAGTTACAACAAATTCCTTCGGCTGTCGGACTTCAGCATTCTTAAGAAGAAGACTATTCTGAAGTAGTTCTGCATTCAACCTTCTTAATTCTTTCATTTCTTCCTCCTGTTGTGCAAACCTTTGCTCTAATGAGAGCGATTGACCTCCTTCAGAGGAAGGGTGAGAAGTAACCTGATTCTTTCCTTTCCCCTTATTGGATCCTTTTCGGAGAGGGGGAAGTGGGTTACTTGAAGGAATACCCAGATTTTGGGTAAGCCTTTGGTTACGTGTGTGCACACCTTCTTCATTTAGGTCTGTGTGCGCAACTTCTTGAGCAGGAATCTCTTCGTCTGATCCCTCTGATTGAGCCTCATCTGGTGAATCAGCAGCAACGGCATTGATGACATTAATGGATGCATATTGCATGGAATCCTTTCTATCAGCATTTCTGTGATATTGTCTTCTTCTATGTCCATGATGAGACATGGCATTCCGTTGACTTGATCCCTCAGGAATTTCTTGGAGAACCGTCACTTGGAGAGAATCTCCTGATAGCTTGGCTCTTCGTTCCTCTTGAGGCTTATTCCCTAATCGAGAGAAAACTGACTTTCTCTGAGGGAAGGATTGAGGATTTGAAAAAGTCCCCAGTCCGGTGGACTGGGGGTGTTCCTGCTGCTTCCGCTCAACTCCTCGAATCCCATTCGTTGACTCTGAGGGTTGGGTTAGAGAAGTCCCCAGTCTGGCAAGCTGGGGTGTCTCTTGACATGCTATGTCTGAGATCTTTTTGAAATCTCTCTTGATCTTGCGAATCTTAGTTCGGGAATTAGCTGGATGCATTAACCTGTATCCACTTTTATCACCTGGTTCAACAGACCGTTGGATGATTTCCGAAACTTCTGTCATTTGATGACGTGTTTGCTCCAGACGAGAGGCTTGCGCAATATTCTCGCCCACTTGATGTAGGAGCAATTCAACAACCTGTTCTCTATATACTTGATTTTGAGAGGAACTAGTTGAAGCTTGCTCTCGAGCAAACTTTTGATTATGAACAAAGCCCATTGACTGTGGCCGGCCATGGGCAATAACATTGCATGAGACCATTTTCGGCGGGCTTTGCTGACCGGAAAGCACTGTGAAATGTAGTGCTCCGTGAACACCCCATCCTCTGATATGAACATTAGATGGAGCATTGGAAATTAACTGACGCAATCTTCTTAGTGCGCCAAGGCATGAACGTTGAAGGGTTCTCTGTTGCTTTTCAGCCTTCGGATACCGAGAGACTGATAGAGAAGCCAAATCAATCTGGCGTTGTAACCCTTCTATTATCTTAAGATGATTTTCATATTCATCGTAAGATAATACCTTCTTCTTTAATTGACAAAGAGTTTTCCATATGTTGAGACGAATATCATGGATTCCATCATCCGTCAACATCTTTGGAATGTCATACTGGGAATCAGCCAAAGGCCAAAACATGACTGGTACTTCACCTTTTGCTAGTTTTTTCCTCATGTTCAGCATTTCCTCTTTATCATTAAATGAAGATTCTTCTACCTGTTTGGACCAGAGTTGGTGTTTCCTTGTTGCTTCATCGGATTCAACAAGATTGGTAGAGGAATCACTATTCATGCTGGAAGATGAATGACCCAGGGAAGGTTCGGAGAATAACCTGAACCCCAGGCTATCTTCTGATGGAGAAAGAGTTTCACCTGCCGATAGTAAATCATCAGACATGACTGGTTTTACGTTTGCAAGTGCCTCGAGATAGGAGGGCTTTATCTTCACTACATTGCCTTCTGAAGAATTTTCGAGACAATGTGAATCACTACTACGGAGAGGACTTTCGCAGCGAAGTTCATCACCATGAGGAGGACCATCATGATGGGTTACAGCAAAAGATGAAATCTCTTGTTCCTTGGTCTTCTGACCACACAGAGGGTTCCTGTGGCTCTCATCTGAAGAAGAAACTTCAAGATTGACCGAATTTTCATGAAGCAAGTCTTCATGAGGAAGTGTCTGTTGAAGACCTTCGGGATTAATGTTCCCGTTATTGGGAACTGAGGGAGTAGAATCTTGAATTCCGACAGATAAATGTCTGAGGGCTTCAAGAACTCCAGCATCGAGCAAGGCCTTGTTGCAGATTAGCCCTTGATCTCCTGACTGTGCTGGGCGGATCTTTTTCTTAGATGCCTTCTTACTCGCTTTAGAAACCACTTGATGAAGAAAGTGATTGCTCTGAGCAGGTGTATGTGTCTGATCAGGAAAGATGGTCAGGTTAGGCTGACAATCATCGCTCAAATCAGGTGTATGTGCCTGACTTGGTTGTCCGTATGATATGGGGGAGTATGCCCCATAACCCTCTTGGACTGGAACAGATGTGTGTGTCTGTTCCGGAGTGAATTGTTGATGTGTCACTCCACTGCTAGGGATAGATTTATGTGTCTGTCCCTGAGATGATGCTGAAGCTGTTATGATATCCTGGCAAGCATCCAGAATAGGAGCAGGAATTTGCTTCTGCTCTTTCACCATTGACAAAATATGTTTGGTGACTTCAGCCGCCGGAACAGGGATATACGTCCATTCCGGGCTTGGAGTAGGTGTATGTGCCTGATCCTGTCCTCCTTTTCCTGTCAGTGAATCCTGACAGTACTCAAGTGTGGAGGCAGAGAGTTTAGTCTGCCTCCTGTTTGTCGTCGGGGCTTTCCGACTGACTTCTCCGTGCGCTACCAAGCGAGACTATTGGTAGGCTTGATTGGTATTAGCAGGTGTATGTGCCTGCTGATTACACTTCGCCAAACGCGGTTGACGAGATCCATCATATGTAGTCAGACGAGCCTGCTGACTAACTGCTGATGTATAAGTAGGTGTATGTCCCTGCCTATGGTACTCTGCCGGAATTGCCTGGCGGGATCGGCTTGATGCTGCCAGACGAGTCTGCTGGACAGCGGGATTAAAACGAACAGGTGTGTATGCCTGCTCGTTATTTGCCACCAAGTTAGGTTGGTGGACTTTTCCGGAGATGGCAGGGATGACAACCTACCTATTGTTAACCGGATTCCGTCTCTGGCGGTTCATCTTGCCTGCTCGGGTTCGAGGAACCTGAGCTGAATGCCTGGAGTCGGTACCCTCATCATGTTGAGGGCGCACTACCGCACGAGTCTGGCGGCGATTGTTGATGGGAGCCCTTGAGAAGGACTCCTGTCTTTTTGAATTAAGGTCCTGCGGGACCTGCTCATTCACTTCCTCGGAGTAAGGGAGTGAATGGAAACTGCGTTCCGGGGATAACGACCCGAAACGGTTAGAGACGGTAGTCAGCACCGCCTGCTTCTTGATTGCTGGTCGCCGTTGTCCGGACGACCAGGTAGAATTGTTAACTTGGAGGGCTTGACGAGCAGCCTCCAGAGTTGGGATAGTACCGTTGCGACGGTATTCCTTAACCAGTGCATTAGAAACACAACGTTGAAGACGCTGAGTTGGTGATGTCATCCTCAGAGCGGATGACGTTCCAGCAGGAGTAGCAGCATTGGTTTTCACAGCAGCAGACCTCACAGTAGAGGTGTTTACAGCAGCAGTATTCACAGGGGTGAATTTAAGGAAAGCCATTTTTTGCAGAAGATCTTGAGAAAAGAGTGCCTGTTTCATGTAACAGACATAATCAAGATGAATCCGGCTACTGCATCTTTTGGATGATCATATGTCAATGATTGCCTTGTTGGCCCAAGGGGCCTAACAGATAAGAAGAATATCACTTTAACTTGGTTAAGGATTCACGTCGGGTTCACCATTTTTTGTTTCGCACGGAATCCGGGGATGACCTCCTGGACGGGAGATTCAAACGTCCCGATCGGTTTCTAACGGGTTTGTTCGTAGAACCGGAAACATCCAATGATTCCACATCCGCTTGGACCTACTTTCCAAAGGCAGGTGCTCATTAGCTTGTGGACTAATGAGACTTAAGAATTTGCATTGGTCGAGAGGATGGGAGGTCGGACTCATCACACCTTTTTGAGGGGAATTATTGTCTACTCAGGGACTCTCTTTATAGATTTAAGTTATGTTCGTGAATCCTTATTACATTACCAAGTATAAAATGAGATTTCCTTTAGTTTTAACAATCAATGATTAAATATGTAAGAAATTTAGAGAATCTTTTATATGTATTCGAGGTTCTTCATTGATAGAGAATCATCTATATTTGTTTAGAGATTCTTGGTCAATGGTATCCTTCAAAACATTTATATAAAAAGTCTCTTGGTCATTTTATGATGACCAGGCTGGTTTTAAAGCCACTCAGTGGGGCACTTGAAGTTTATTGTCATTCAGAAGGACAGAGATTATCTCAAAGTTGGGATCGAACCCATAAATGGGATACCTACGTATCCTTTGTTTTGGAAAAGGAATCAGAACCCACGTAGTTCGAGTAATGGGGTATGATGTTTATGATTGATGACTCAAAGATGAATGTCATAATTACTTTTACACTCTAAGCTCACGTGAGTCATGCTCGGTGTGAGAAACAAGAGGTATTGGTAAAATTTAGACAATTGTGCCACGAAGGATGCAATCATAGGAATTTGCTTGGGGCTTATGTATGGATGACTGCCCATATAGATGAAGGTTTAGGATTTACTTTTAGGGAGAAAATCCATGAACAGGGTCCATAAAGTTATATGTGCTTCATGGAGATTTGAATACTCTAATCTTGGGGCTTATTCCTAAGGAGAATTCCCAAGTTAGGAGGGGACTTATGATTGGATTTTATTCCTGAAAAGGAAACCCAAATCAAAGGTAAATTATCACTGGTTTAAGAGAAATTTTAAGAGACTTGGGGCTTACTCCTAAGAAGGATGCCCAAGATTTATGACTAGGACTTATTCCTGAGAAGGAAGCCCAGGTTAGGGGACTTGGGACTTCCTCCTGAAAAGGAAGCCCAAGGTTATGACTGAGTCTTATTCCTGAAAAGGAGACTCAGGTTAAGGGACTCGGGGTTTAATCCTGAAAAGGAAGCCCAAGGTTATGACTGAGTCTTATTCCTGAAAAGGAGACTCAGGTTAAGGGACTCAGGGTTTAATCCTGAAAAGGAAGCCCAAGATTATGACTGAGTCTTATTCCTGAAAAGGAGACCCAGGTTAGGGATTAAGGTTTGGGGCTTACTCCTGAGGAGGATGCCCAGGATTGGGAACTTGATTGGTGCTTACTCCTGAGGAGGATGCCCAGATCAAAAGGTTTTATAACTGGGGATTATTCCTGAAAAGGAGACCCAGGTTAGGATTCTCTCATCTTAAAGGATGAGGTTGAATCAATGAACTCTCAATCTTTGGTGACAATAAAGATGTTTAAATCACTAGGTTTTGAGAGATATTTCACAGAATTCCTTTCAGATAAGGATGTCAAATCAAGAAATCATGCCATAAATGGCTTTGAAGAGTATCTTGAAGACTGAATCTTGAATAGGAAGGGTGAAATGGCTTAAGAGGGGTAAAAATGGGCAAGATGGGCACCCAAAAAGATAGGGGCGCGCAAGTCTTGGAAGGCGCGCAAGTCCTGCGGTGGCGCGCAAGTATTGGTCGCGCAAGTATACTTGCGCGACATGACGGGTACTTGCGCGATTTTCAACCAGTATTGAAATACTTGGGCGACTCTTTATTAAACCCTTTACCATCCTCTTGAGGTTCTTCCAGAAGAAGGACGCGCAAGTTATATTGAAGGAATTAAGTAGGCGCGCAAGTGTTTTCTAAGTTTCAACACTTAGGCCTTCCTTTTTCTCTTTAGATCTTCCGTTCTAGGTAAGAAATTACCTTAGAAATGTTCCGGAAGCTTTGAGAAGAGACTTGGGCGTCGGGAGCTTCAATCCGAGTTTCTGGAAAAAGATCTTCTCGAATGGGGGGCCCACAGGGTCTATTTATAGGCAAAAGAAGACCCCGGGCGGTTACCGGGCGGTTACCAATTAGGTCGCGCAATTCACCTGCGCGACCAAGGTAGCCGCGCAAGTGTACTTGCGCGACAGTGGTAAAACTTGCGCGGTGAATTGGCTTTTGATCCTTTGTTCATGCCTTTGTCGATTTTTGATGTTTTCTTCAAAGGATGAATCACTTTCAGCTGAGATATTCCCTTTTCCGATCTTTAGATTATGTGACAAAAGGAGCGTCAACAACCTTCCATGTCCATTTTCTTCTTGGATACCCATTTGCATCCTATGGGATTTACATCAACTGGCGCATCGACCAGAACCCAAACTTAGTTCTGATTAATGGAATCTATTTCAGAATTCATGTATTATTTCCATCTTTCAGCTTCTAAGCTCTATACTACCTCTTTATAAGAGAGAGGTTCATCATTTTCAACCAATAACGAGTCACCATCTTCAGTGACTAGAAAACCATATCTCTCTGGTTCTCTTACCTCTCT
This sequence comes from Viscum album, assembly GCA_963277665.1. Classification (NCBI taxonomy): domain Eukaryota; kingdom Viridiplantae; phylum Streptophyta; class Magnoliopsida; order Santalales; family Viscaceae; genus Viscum; species Viscum album. The sequence goes on from OY728142.1 coordinate 1,164,852,184, forward strand.
TGAGCTCCCATGCAGTACTTGTGTTTCGGGAACTAATTCTTCTATGGGGACCCGTTGAACCTATTCCTATACCAACTCTTGTGTACCTTGAGCATCAACTTAATCGAAGTCAATCTATACCTCACTATCCTTTTTGAGGATGTGATCCCTCTCAAGAAAGATGACTTGTCAGGAGACAATCACTTTCTTATTAGATGGGTTGTATAGGTAGTATCATTTTATTTCCTTGGGATACCCTATAATGACACACTTTGTTCCCTAGGGTACTAGTTTGTTTCTTGATAAGGACTTAACAAATATCTCAAAACCCCATACATGTGTATACAAAAAATAGTTTTCTTTCCACTATATAACTCGAAGGGAATCCCATTTTCCATTTTAGTTGGTACTCAATTTAATGTGTATGCCGTAGTTTGTAATTCATATCCTCAAAAGGATAATAGAAGATCTGAATGACTCATTATCGACCTTACCATGTCTAACAAGGTACAATTACTCCTTTCAATAACACCATTCCACTATGGTTTATAAGGTGGAGTGAGTTGAGATAGAATCCCAAACTCCCGTAATAAGTTGATAAACTATTGGTTAAGATATTCAACACCTCAATCTGATCGAAATTTCTTTATCTTCTTTCCAAGTTGATTCTTTACTTCATTCTTGAATAAATTGAATTTCTCAAAGGACTCAGACTTATACCTAATAAAGTAGACATAACCATATCTACTCAAGTCATCACTAAAAGTTATGAAGTAAGAATACCCACCTCTAGCTTTTACTGGAAATGTTCCACACACATCAGTGTGTAAAAATCCTAGAATCTTTATGGACCTTTCACCCTATCCACTGAATAAAAGTTTGGTCATTTTCCTTATAAATAAGCATGACATATTTCCATATAAAAGATGTAGGATCAAAATAATGATGTAGATCACTACCACAAAAACAGTTTTTCGCAGCACCTTCCTTTATCAGCGCTAACGAAAAAGCGCTGATAAAGGGCCCCCCTTTATCAGCGCTTGCTTAGTAGCGCTGATAAAGGGCCCCCCTTATCAGCGCTTGCTTAGTAGCGCTGATAAAGGGGGACCTTTATCAGGGCTTTTTTTAGCGCTGATAAAGGGTCGGCTTCAAAAAAAAAATTAAAAATATATTAATATATAAATATAGTTATATTGTTATATAAATATAATATATAATTTTTAAATATATTTTAGATAAGTATAAATGTACATTTACACTTATTATACTTAATATTTAAGATATTTAGTGAAAATGACTTCTTAAAAAATTAAAAAAATATTTTTAATTAATATTTTGATAATCATTATGGAGTAATAGTAATTTAATAACAATTTGAGGACTAAAAAAATTAAAAAAATTAAAAAAAGATCCAAAATATGTTGAAAACGCAACTCAAACTTCAAACGGCCATAACTTTTGATCCGGGTGTCCGTTTGAGCTCTACCACATATCAAATCGAAGCCTGCGACGAGCTCTACGTCGCTGTGACTTAGGGGGGCCCTAGTCAAGCGATTTTATATGCCAAAAGAGGCCCAGAAGGCCTCCAAAACTGAGTTTTTAGTCGGGGTACCCCGATTTTTTAACATTTTGTGGATTTTCACCCTCGTTTAAGGGGGTATTATTGGATTTTTTTGGTGGGGTATGAATTTATTCCAAGGTATTACATTCATATTGATATTATGTCTTTGAAATTTCATCATTTTTTATAATGCACTGCTATTTATAATCAAATATATAACAATATATTCATATTTTTTAAATATTCACACCTAAAAATTAATTTTTTTAAATAAATAATTAAACATATTTACATATAAAATATATTAGCTTTATCTAAATAATAACTAATATCCATTTTATTTAAAATATCAATATATGAATATTTATATACCTATATATTAATCTAACTATATATATATATATTAATCTAACTATATATATATAATCTAATAACTATATATATATATATTAATATAACTACATATATATATATTAGTATTACTATAAATATATATATTAATATCACCATAAATATATATATTAATATCACTATATATATATTAATATAACTATATAAATATATATTCATATAACTATATATATGTTAATATAACTATATATATGTTAATATAACTATATATATGTTAATATAACTATATATATGTTAATATAAATATATATTAATATAAATATATATTACTATACGAATAAATATAACTAAATAAATAAATAAATATATATATAGATATATATTAATACCAATATATATATATATTAATATTACTATATATATTATAATATAACTATATATATATATATTATAATATAACTATATATATATATATATTAATATAAATATATATTACTATACGAATAAATATAACTAAATATATAAATATATATATATAGAGATATCATGAATTGGAAAGCAAATCAAAATAGAGTAGTGGTAAGGGCTTAGGCACGCAGGGGGGAGGTCTCGAGTTCAAATCCTGGTGGAGGCAGGGGTGCGCGCGCATGGGGAATATTGGAGCAAGCACTGTTAAAGGGTGGAGGGGGGTGCGTGGGGTGCGTGGGGTGTTGTATAGGGGCCAAAAAGCGCTGTAAAAGGGGGGGGGGGGGGGTTCAAGCGCTATAAAAGCCCCCCCGATTGGCAGTATTTTTTAAATTTTTTTAACTTTTATCAGCGCTAAAACGAGAGCACTGATAAAGGAAGCGCTGATAAAGGGGACCCCCCCTTTATCTACGCTGGCTTTATCAGCGCTTTTCTAGCGCTGATAAAGGCCATTTTTAGCGCTGATAAAGGCCGTGTTTGTAGTAGTGGATGCTCAATATATAAGAGGGGGGTGAATTGTACACTTTAAAAATTTCCTTAAAGAAGGAAAGATCTAAGTTTAACAAATTTAAACTAAGAAAATTCACAACACCTCTAACACCAATTGAAATATTGGGACAAAGTATGAAGTTACAAACTTCTAGTTCTATACACTTGCTTAAATCTGGAAAGTGATTCTGAAAAACAGGTTCCGGAATTATGGATCCGGAAAATGAAACTTAACCAAAGTTTACAATATGATATTCTACATTAAAGCATATAGAATCTAGCTAAATCAGAGTATACAATTGTAAGGAAGTATAAGATAGTTATACTTTCTTAAACATACAAAATGCAGTGGAAAAGATAAACTTGTAACAAAAAAAAGTAATAAGATATAAATATTTTAACCCAAAGAGAAGAGTATCCAACAACCTTAGATAAAGGTCCCTTGATTTATACTTTCAAGAAATTCTATCTTACCCATACTTGGGTAAGACCTTGATATGAAGATCAGAGTCTCTATCTTTCTATCCCCGCAAGCCCTCAACTTCAAGGTAGTTGGAACCTCTGTCTTCCTCAGTAAGGAATCCCTCGAACTTCAAGGTAGTCGGCACCTCTATCTTCTTATCCCCGAAATCCCTCAAATATAATCAACATCATTCAGAGTCGCACGAAGAAATCTAAACGAGAAGTTCAGTACACATGAGGCATGAAAAGATTCTCTCTCTAGAAATCACCTTAACAACGTGTGGTCTCTAGAGTGATCAACTTCTTATTGAGCTCTTTCAAATGAGCTCTTATTTATAGGCTCGGTAGCAATGGTCGACTCCCTCCTCCAACGGTCATATTTTCCTTAAATTTCGGAGGGACCTATACACGTGTCACTCAACCAATGGTTAGTTTAAAAATAGAATGGATGACATAATTTTATAACAAAACATGTGTAACTGAAAGCACGACATCGTTTTATAACAAACTTAACAAATCAGAGTGTAAGTAGAAAGTTCAGATTCTAACCAAAAATTATATTTGGAGTCAATATTACAAGGATATTCAGATTCTATTTATCAGAATAATTTGGAGTCGAATTTCATAAAAGTTCGTATCCATAATTCGTAATCAGAATTCACAACCAGAATTCGTAATGAGAATTCTACACTAGAATTCGTAATGAAAATTCATCAGAGAATTCGTAATGAGAATTCATCACAAAATTCGTAATGAGAATTCATCACAGAATTCGTAATGAGAATTCATCACAAAATTCATAATGAGAATTTGTCACAGAATTCGTAATGAGAATTCGTCATCAGAATTCGTAATGAGAATTTGTCATCAGAATTCGTAATGAGAATTCCTCATAGAATTTGTAATGAGAATTCATCACAGAATTCATAATGAGAATTCGTCATCAGAATTCGTAATGAGAATTCGTCATCAGAATTCGTAATGAGAATTCGTCATCAGAATTCATAATGAGAATTCATCACCGAATTCGTAATGAGAATTCATCACAAAATTCATAATGAGTATTCTGCATTAGAATTCGTAATGAGAATTCATCATCAGAATTTGTAATGAGAATTCATTACAGAATTTGGAATGAGAATTCGGATCCTGAAACATAATTCTTCATATTTAAGTTTTTATACGATTATGAGAATATAGATATGAATCCAATTTTTATACTTAAGAAAAATTTTGATATGAAAAATGAAAACAAGAAAGAGGTAAATTTCCTTAAGGAAAATTTCCTTATAGAAGTAAAACAGGGGTAAAACATATTTTCTTAAAGATAAGGTGTTTGTGATTTTCAAAACAAGAAATGGAAATGTCATAAGGAAAATCTTATTGACTCAACAATCTCCCCCTTTTTGGAAAGCACAAACATCCTTACGAAAAAGAATACAAGAGATTAGAATAAATTTTTAGACTTTGAAATTATAGCTCATCTCCCTTTGTTTATGAATGATAGTGAATAAGACTAACTCCCCCTTAGGCTTTGGAAATATAAGGATCATATTCAAAATTCCGGAATAGAATTTTCATCATCATAAGAATGAAAAACTTCGTAATGAGAAGACCCCCCTTACTTAGGGATAGTTCTTCTTTAGAAATTTTTCTTCTCCCTTTTAGATTCTTCCTTCTCCCCCTTTTGAGTAATTTTTTCCTTCTCCCCCTTTGTGATTTTTAAAAAGAATTGAGGGAATGGAAAAGATAATAAAGTACCTGAAATATTAGTACATGCAACCAACCAAAAGACAAGTAACAAAAATTTCATTACTACTGGAAAGAACTAGTATAAGGAAAACAGTACAACAAAAGATCGGAGTGGTCTATTTTGTTTCTTTTTTCCTTGGGCATAATCATTTTGACAATTGTCTTAAGCTTCTTCATTTCTTTGTGGTCCTCCTCCACTTGCTTCTCTAAAGTAATGATTCTTTCATCTTGAGCCTCCATTGCCACTGCCTGAGCTTTAAGAGATTCATCTTGCTTTACAACCTTTTCTTCCAACTGATTCTGAAGATCCTTTTCTTCCCTGTAGTATAGGACAAGAGAATTTAGCTTCCCATTCAGATCTTTGACCTCCTGCATCTGAACATCCTTCTCAAGAGTTAACTTCTTCTCAAAAGAATTTGTAAGATACTTGATTTTAGAGTCTTCGGTATCAAAAGCATCTTTAACATCTAATTGGAATTGGTCAAGATCTCCCATCTCTTGAACAACTTTCTTAGAATAATTGGTTATCTTCTTGCAAGAAAATCTATGAGCATCATAATTGATAAGAAAGTTTTTATGATCAGCCTCAATCTTAGCACACCTATCCATAACCATGGATACAGAGTCCGATTTTTGATTTAAGCTATGCTGAATCATCTGGAATCTAGATTCTATTGCTGAAAAAATCGGAATGATGTCCACCATCTTCTTTAGGGGCTGTTCAAAAGAGTCATGTCTAAAGACGTATGACTCCGAATATGATATTCTGGTTGGAGATGGTGCTTCCTCTGACTGTATCAGCTTCCTTTTGGATGATCCGACAGCTTCTTTCCTTCTTATAATATCTTTCTTTGGAGTTTCAACAACCACTTGTTTAACTTTATTAACTTTTAGAACGGTCTGTTCATCAGGAGATTCTTTCTTACTTTCTGAAAGTTGAACAATCTCATCTTCATCAACTTTCTCCTTCTCTGCTCCAGCTTCAACATCCTCAGGCTATATAAATTCATGATTGCGACTTTCTTCCTCAGAAGACTTTTTCACTTCCTCTTCACCTTTCTCATCAACTCTAGGTGTAACAATTTTTGAAGATCCGACATGGGAAGTCCGGAGTGAAAATTTCTCGGAAGCACTATCCTTCTCATGATAGTCTTCAACCTGTTTGATTACATCACCAGAGCCACCTGTGCTCTCTGCTTTCTGAATTTCTTATACTACTTGCTGAACTCTCAGCATCAATTCCTTCTTAGATTTCTTCTTCTTATAATTTTCCAGAGTCTTCTCACCCGGAGTTTCAGAAAAACCTTCAACCAAAAATGATTTCGGAATGGGTAAATTTTCGGATGCTACTTCAGTGGCTTTCAGAAGAGATTGAACAATTTCTGCATCTGACATTTTCTTCTTCATCTTATTCTCCTTGGCTTGTTTTTTTAATTCATCAACTGCTTTCTCTTTCATGGCCTTAGCCTCAGCAGGGTCCAATCCGAATTGTGGTTCCCCTTCTTTTCTCTTTTCTTTATCTTGCCTCCACTTGGAAACCACCTCATCTAGATAAGACTTTTGTTTCTTGGGTTTGGGAGGAGCAGATTGAGTTTCCTTAGACTTAGGGGTTTTCTTAGCAACTTCCACTTCCTTAAATTCCCTTTTCTTTCCAGATTTCTTTGACGGTTCCAGAGTTTGTTGATCTTTCTGAACTGCATCAGCCTCTTCCTCTAGTAAAGATTAGAATTCTCCAGATTCAATAGAAAAACTCATTTTCATCCTCTTCAACGTATCATCACTAACCAACATTACCTTGCAATTTCTTGGCTTGGAGGTGCATGAAACTTTAAACGAATCAAGACATCTGATAATAAGCTTGGAAAGCAAGGCTGGATACATTATAATTTGAGCTTTAAGATTCCCTTCTTTAATATTCTTCACTATAATCAGAACATGCCTCATCAAATTTAACTTTCTTAGATTTACCAAAAAGTCTAGGATATAAATGTCACTTTTCTTGAGGTTATCCTTATCACCCCTTCTCGGTATGAAAAAAACCTTGTACCCATAGCTGTAGAATCCGATTATTCAAAGAGAGATGAGAAATCTTAGCCGTCTTGACATCTTTAAGTCCAAGGCATTCCTTGGCCTTCACTTTATTAAAACTTCCTTGATTATCCGGAAGATTGTGTGAGCAAAATTCAGCTTCACATTCATATGATAGACCCACCAAGCTTGCTGCCTTAGTGTAAGATAATTTGTAAGTCTTCCCATAAGACTTGAATGAAAACTTCTCTTTGTCATCTTCCTCAAGGAAGGAAACAGACTCATAAAACTCGATCAAAAAGTCCGAATAAACTGGATCATGATTCGATGGCTTTGATAAGCATACATCCTCCCAACCATTCAATCTGATATTCTTAGATATAAGAGAATCGTACTTGTAGAAATTTTGATGCACCAACCTCTCCTTGTAAACTAACCACATAGAGATGGGCTTCCTAGTTGACATATCTTGAGAAGTGGCTTCTATAGACATCCGGAACTGAAAGCTTCTGAAGAAATCGGAACAGACTTGAAAAAAAAACGGAGCGGCCTTACGTAAGAAGGACAGAGCTTCGAGACGCAACAGCATGATATCTGATGTGGGACAACCCTCGGGGGTCCCCTTTATAAAGGAATTGAGGCGACGATTCAAATTCCACAATAGATCGAATGATTGAGAATCATTGAGATTTGATCTGACGGTTGAGAAACAAGCCGCAAGGAAATCTTGACTCCGATATTTTGAGGTTTTAAGAAAAATAATCGGATTGAGAAATTTTAAAACGTATAAGAAAATAACATCAAGTAAAATATGATTACAAAAACTTAAGTAAGGAAATAATACCTTCCGGATTGGCTAGAAAGATTGTTCATAATAGGTGACATTCTTCTAGATGAAAATTTAACTATGAAAATCTTACTACGAAAAACATGAGTATGAAAAATTTCATTACGAAAAATCTCAGTATGAAAATTTCATTACGAAAGATTTTCAGTACGAAAATTTCATTACGAAAAAATTTTTAGTACGAAAATTTCATTACGAAAAATTTTCAGTATGAAAATTTCATTACGAAAATTCTCAGTACGAAAATTTCAAAATATTACTATGAAAAATTTTCAAAAGCTCACTACAAAATTTTTTCAAAAGGTTCATTACGAAAAAATTTCAAAAGCTCACTATGCTTTGTTTTTTGAAAATCTCATTATAAAAAATTTTCAAAAGCTCACTATGAAATGTTTTGAAAAGTTTAACAAACAAATGTACTCCCCCTATAAAAAGAAGTTTAATACTGTAAGGAGATTGTTTCAACAAGAAGTTAATGAAGGAATATTACCTTATGGTTATCATTCCTAACTTCTGTTTAATGTATTCAAATCTATTGGAAGGTAAAGATTTTGTGAAAATATCAGCAAGTTGATCCTGCATTCCGATAAACTGAAGAATGATATATCCTTTTAGTGTGTGATCCCTAAGAAAGTGATGCCTAATATCTATGTGCTTTTCACAAGAGTGATGTGCAGGGTTTTTACTAAAGGGAAATGGCACTATTATTATCACACAAAATTTGAGTCTTAGTAAAACTCAAGCCATAGTCTGTGAGTGTGTGTTGCATCCACAACACTTGAGCACAACAACTTCCAGCTGCTACATATTCAGATTTAGTAGTGGAGAGTGATACTGAGTGTTGCTTCTTGCATGAACAAGAAACTAACAAATCTCCTAAAAAATGACAAGTTCTAGATGTACTCTTTCTATCCATTCTACACCTACCAAAGTCATCATCTGAAAAACTTTTTAAGATAAAATCATTTCCAGAAGTATAAAATAGTCCTAGATCCATGGTTCCCTTTAAGTAGCGAAAAATTCTTTTCACTACCTTTAAATGAGATTCCTTAGGATTGGATTGATATCTGGCACATAAGCATACTGAAAACATTAAGTCTAGACGACTAGCTGTCAAGTATAGTAAACTTCCTATCATACCTCTAAAAGATGTTTGATCCACTGGTTTCCCATCTTCATCAAGATCAAGTGTGTTTGAGGTACCAATAGGAGTACTAATACTCTTAGTGTTGTCATATACATACTTTTTAAGAAGATATTTAATATAGTTATGTTGAGATATATAGGTTCCTTCTGGTTTTTGAGAAATTTGAAAACCAAGGAAAAATGTTAACTCACCCATCATACTCATTTCAAACTTAGATTTCATTAGACTTGCAAAGAAATCAGTTAATGATTGTTGAGTTGAACCAAATATGATCTCATAAACATATATTTGAACAATCAAAACATTTTTCTTGTCTTTCTTTATAAAAAGGGTTGCATCTGCATCTCCTTTAACATAGTTATTTTGAAGCAAAAATCCTGTTAGTCTATCATACCAAGCTCGAGGGGCTTGTTTAAGGTCATAAAAAGCTTTGGTAAGTCTAAAAACATGATTAGGATATTTTGTGTCTTCAAAGCTAGGAGGTTTTTCAACAAAGAATTCCTCTTGGATGTAACCATTAAGAAAAGCACATTTCAAATCCATTTGAAAAATTTTGAAATTAAAGAATGCTGTAAAGGCAAGTAAGATACGAATAGATTCAAGTCTAGCTACTGGAGCATAGGTTTCTTCATAGTCTATTCCCTCTTGTTGATTATAGCCTTTAGAAACTAGTCTATCTTTATTCCTAACTATGAATCCATTTTAATCACACTTATTTCTGAAGACCCATTTTACTCCAATAACAGAAGTTTCCTTAGGTCTTTCAACCAAGGTCCAGAATTTATTCCTTTCAAATTCATTTAGTTCATCTTGCATGCCTTTGATCCAATCATCATCACATAAATCTTCATTAGTGCTTTTTGGTTCTAATTGGGAAAGAAATGATAGATGTTATATTTCATTCCTTAAGGAACTTCTAGTCCTTACAGGTTGATTCACATCACCAATGATACTATCATTGAGATGATTCTTTAGAAACACCTGATTTGGGTTTTTTAAAACCTGTTCATCAACATAGGGTAGAAAGTATTCTGGGGTAAATGTTTCAGAAATATTTTCTTGAACATTTTCCTTATCAGAAGGATCTTCTAACAAAGTTTGATAATTAGTTTTTGAAAACACATCCGACGATATAGGTTGGGATGATTTAAAAACAAAAGGATCAGATTCATCAAATTTTACATGCACTGTTTCTTCAACAGTACATGTGTTTTTGTTGAAAACTCTATAAGCCTTAGAAGTTGTGGAGTAGCCTAAGAAAATTCCTTCATCAGATTTTGGTGCAAATTTGTGTAAGTTATCTTTAGTATTCAGGATGAATACCTTGAAACCAAAAACCTTGAAGTAGGAAAGTCTAGGTTTTCTACCATTTCATAACTTATAAGGAGTTTTATTAAGAAAAGGTCTAATCAAAACTCGATTTATAGTATAAAAAGCAGTACTTATAGCTTCAGCACAGAAATGCCTAGATATAGAATATTCACTCAACATGGTTCTAGTTATCTCTTAAAGAATTCTATTTCTTCTTTCAACTACACCATTTTGTTAAGTAGTTCTCAGTACAAAAAAGTTGTGAGTAATACCTTTTCTACTACAAAAAGTTTCAAAATTAGAGTTTTGAAATTCTCCTCCATGATCACTATAAATAGTTTTTAGTGGAAGGTTTTTCTCATTTTTAACTTGGGATCTAAAACTTTTGAAATAAGAAAAATCTTCAGACTTATTTCCTATAAAATAGACCCATGTAAATCTAGTGTAATCATCAACTAGAACAAACACATAGTATTTGCCACCAATGCTTCCAGTTTGTGTTGGTCCAAAAAGATCCATGTGCACCAACTGTACCGAATTATTTTTTCAGACTTTACTGATTGATTTAAAACTAGATTTATGTTTCTTTCCATATTGACAAGGATCACAAAATTTATAAGAATCAAATCTAAGCTCCAGTAGATCCTTAACTAAACCTTTCTTAGAGAGATTACATAAGTTCCTAAGGTTACAGTGACCTAGTCTTCTATTCCATAACCAAGAATGATCTTCCATTGCACTTAGTCAAGGTATGTCTTGGCTCCTAAGGTATTCTAAGTTCAAAGTGTAAACATTCTCTTGCCTATGGGCTGAGAGAATAAACTCTTCCTTGGATTTGTGTACTAAACATTTATCATTCCTAAAATTCACAAGGTAATCTTCATCACATAATTGGATTATGATAATGAGCTTGTGCTTAAGACCCTTAACAAATAAAACATTTGAAATCAAGGTTTTACCAGAAGAACAATATTACCTATACCAACAATTTCTCCCTGAGCGTTGTCTCCGAAAGTTACTTTTCCTCATTTAGTATTGACAATCTTTTCAAAATAGTTTTTGTTACCAGTCATATGCCGGGAACATCCACTATCCATGTACCATGTATTTCTGTTGGTACTTTCCCTATTTTTCTGAAAATAAGATCAAAGTTAGGTTTTCGGAATCCAGACTTGTTTGGATCCGAAAATGTTAGAAAGAAAATTTTTGGGAACCCACATCTTCTTAGAAAAATAAGCCTTATGAAAACCTAAAGATTGGGTTTTGTTTAAAGAACAATTCTTTGCCCAGTGACCACCACATCGACACTTGGTACAAAATGGGGCACTTTTAGAAACAAAATAATTGTTACTAAAAATTGGTTTAGCATGGGTATAACCAAATCCGGATTTGTCTCTTAAAGGTCATATTTGTGAATACATCTTATCAAAATTTTCTTTACCTAAGGTAAAGTTCGAAAAACAATTCTTAAGGAAAATATTTCAGACTTGAGTTTTATAACCAAGTTTTTATCTTCAAAATCATTAGATTTGGAACTATAGCTAGCCTCTAAGACATTTTTCTTATAAATTACTTTTTCTAGATCTTTAGAAAGTTTATTCTTTTCTGAATTTACTTCCTCAAGACTTTTTGAAATACTTATAAAATCATAATTTTTCTCATCAAGATCTTTAGAAAGATATGATATTTCTTTAGTAAGAATAACATTCCTAGAGTTTTCCTTATCAAGTTTTTTATTGAGTTTTGAATTTTCAATATCAAGAAGTTCAACAAACCTAGAAACTTATTCATAGGTAGGTAAAATATTTTCTTCATTAGAAGAGGATTCCTCATCAGAAGAGTTATAATATTTACTATCATTAAAATTCAAATAAGCATTGGTCAATGATTCAACATTGTATACCTTAGCCATTAAGCAATGATTGTTAATAGGTAGTTTGGCTATAAGACCAAGATTCTTCTGTCCAGAAGATTCATAATCTGAAGATTCATATGAAGAGTCACCACCACTGGCACTCCAGGTGTCATTATCTTTCAGAACTTTCTTAGCTTTGGCTTTATAATAATCTTCCTGTTCCTTTCAGAATGCCTCTATTTTCTTTCTTTCTTCTTGAGCAAAGAACAATTAGGTCTTATGTGTCCAGCTCTCTTGCATTCGTAGCATGTGACTTCGGAATCTTTCTTATCTCCCCTTTCCTTCTTATTATACCTGGATTGGAAATTTCTTTGTCCAGCTATCTTGTTCATCATTCGAGCAAGATTTGCTAACTCATTTTCTGAGACTTCACTCTCACTAGATTCAGATTGGATAACAACTTTCTTAGATTTGGATCTAGTAACTCTCTCAGGAGTCTTAGATTTCATATGATTTGATGTTGTAGTAAAAGCAATAGTACCACTCCCATTCTTCTTTTTCATGTTGTCAGCATCTCTCTTCATCCTTGTTTCATGTTGAAGAAGAGTTCCAAAAAGTTCATCTAAGGAAATTTGAGTGACCTTCCTATTCTCATCAATAACTGTTCTCTTTGATTCCCACTCATTGGGCATAATATCAATGATCTTGTCAACATGAACTTCATCATCCAGACCTTTCTCTCCCATAGATTGTAATCTATTTACGATAGTCATAAACCTTTTTTTCACCTTACAAATGGGTTCTCCATAAGGAAAGTTAAAACCATGATACTCAGCTCTAAGCATGGATCTTCTGGTCTCAATCACTTTGGATGTACCAAAATGCATAACTTCGAGTTTCTTCCATATACAGTTAGCTGCTTCACAAGAAGAAATTTGGCTATATATGTTCCTAGTCATTGAACAAAGCAAAGTATTACATACCTTATATTTTAATTGACAATCATGCTTCTCTTGGTTTGTGAAAGTACTAACTTCCTTATCAGGAATTTGGTAACCTCCAGTAAGCATAAAAAATTTTTCTACTCCAGTATTGATAACAAATGTCTTCATTCGATCTCTCCAATACTCATAGTCATTTCCATCAAAAATTGGTGGTCTTGTAGGATTTAGGTTGTCAATGGAACCAACATTCATTCCTGCCATCTTAAAAATCTATCTACACAAAAACTTGTTAAAAACAAAAGTTAGGATTCAAGGAAAATATTCCTAAGAAAGGAAAAAATATAGAACAATGAAAAACTGAGCAAGAAAAACTTATATGTGAATATAAGTATTTCAGAGACCTCATCTGATACCAATTGTAGGATTGAAATAATGATGTAGATACTCAATATACAAGAGGGGGGGGGGGGGTGAATTGTACACTTTAAAAATTTCCTTAAACAAGGAAAGATCTAAGTTTAACAAAGTTAAACTAAGGAAATTCACAACACCTCTAACACCAATTGAAATATTGGGACAAAGTATGAAGTTACAAACTTCTAGTTCTATACACTTGCTTAAATCTAGAAAGTGATTCCAAAAAACCGGTTCCAGAAATATGGATCCGGAAAATGAAACTTAACCAAAGTTTAAAATATGAGATTCTACCTTAAAGCGTATAGAATCTAACTAAATCAGAGTAAACAAGTGTAAGGAAGTATAAGATAGTTATACTTTCTTAAACATACAAAATGAAGCAGAAAAGATAAACTTGTAACAAAAACAAGTAACAAGATATAAATATTTTAACCCAAAGATAAGGGTATCCAACAACCTTGGATAAAGGTCCCTTGATTTATACTTTCAAGAAATTCTGTCTTACCCACACCTAGGTAAGCCCTCGATACGAAGATCGGAGTCTCTGTCTTGCTATCCCCGCAATCCTTTAACTTCAAGGTAGTTGTAACCTCTGTCTTCCTCAACAAGGAAGCCCTCTAACTTCAAGGTAGTCGGCACCTATGTCTTCCTATCCCCGGAAGCCCTCAAATGTAATCACCAGCATTCAGAGTCACAAGAAGCAATTTGAACGAGCAGTTCAGTACACACGAGGAATGAAAAGATTCTCTCTCTAGAAATCACCTTAACAACATGTGGTCTCTAGAGTGATCAACTTCTTATTGAGCTCTTTCAAATGAGATCCTATTTATAGGCTCGGTAGCAACGGTTGGATCCCTCCTCCAACGGTCATATTTTCCTTAAATTTCGGAGGGACCTGTACACATGTCACTTAACCAACGGTTAGTTTAAAAATAGAATGGATGACATCGTTTTATAACAAAACATGTGTAACTGAAAGCACAACATCGTTTTATAACAAACTTAAAAAATCAAAGTGTAAGTAGAAAGTTTGGAGTCTAACCAAAAATTATATTTGGAGTCTATATTATAAGGATATTCAGATTCTATTTATCAGAATAATTCAGAGTCGAATTTCATAAAAGTTCGTATCCATAATTCATAATCAGAATTCACAACCAGAATTCATAATGAGAATTATGCACTGGAATTCGTAATGAAAATTCGTCAGAGAATTTGTAATGAGAATTCATCACAGAATTCGTAATGATAATTAATCACAGAATTCGTAATGAGAATTCATCAGAGAATTCATAATGAGAATTCTTCATAGAATTCATAATGAGAATTCATCACAGAATTCGTAATGAGAATTCGTCATCAGAATTCGTAATGAGAATTCGTCATCAGAATTCGTAATGAGAATTCATCATAGAATTCATAATGAGAATTCATCATAGAATTCGTAATGATAATTCATCACAGAATTCGTAATGAGAATTCATCACAGAATTAATAATGAGAATTCGTCATCAGAATTCGTAATGAGAATTTGTCATCAGAATTCGTAATGAGAATTCGTTATCAGAATTCGTAATGAGAATTCATCACAGAATTCATAATGAGAATTCATCACAGAATTCATAATGAGTATTCTGCATTAGAATTCGTAATGATAATTCATCATCAGAATTCGTAATGAGAATTCATTACAGAATTCGGAATGAGAATTCGGATCTTGAAACAAAATTCTTCATATCTAAGTTTTTATATGATTCCGAGAATATAGATATGAATCCGATTTTTATACTTAGAAAAATGTTGAAATGAACAATGAAAACAAGAAAGAGGTAAATTTCCTTAAGGAAATTTTCCTTATAGAAGTAAAACAGGGGTAAAAACATATTTTCTTAAAGATAAGGTGTTTGTGATTTTCAAAACAAGGAATGGAAAAGTCATAAGGAAAACCTTATTGACTCAACAAAAGAAACAACTTTTATTTCCAAACTTGAAAATAAACCCATCTCCATCTAGGCATGATACATAAATTATGTTCTTGGTAACCATTGGTACATAATAATAATATTTTAAAAACAAAATCATTCCTATTAGAAATGAAAGTTGGTAGTCACCAATGTCTAGAGCATCCGTCCTCTCACTATTAGTAGCTCTCAAATCCACCTCTACTCTAGAAATATTTCAGAATATACTTGGTTCCTATATTTGGATACATATATGAGCACACAAAGTTATATCTGATACCCAATGTGTAGATATTGAAAGATTACACTCGATAATGAACACACCTTTAGCTTCCCCTTGCTTCTAGGTGTAGTTTCTCTTCCAGTGTTTTGTCTCACCACATGCAAAACATACTACATCATTTTCCTTTATCTTCCTATAGATCTTCTTCTTCTTCTTGGAAGGATGGTTCTTGGGAGATTTAGACTTATTTTGAGTCTTGGGCCCCTTTTCCTTATTCTTCCTTTTCTTATTCACCATAAAGACCTCAGGTTTATCACACCCCATGTTCTTATCCACTTGGTGAATCAAAGTAAGAATTTATGAAATAATCTTATAATTATTTATCATATTATGATTAACAATAAAACTAAATAAGGTCTTGTTAAATGATGAAAGTATGATATCTATACGCAAATAATATGAGAATTTAATCCCTAAGATTTCTAAGTAATCAATGTAGCTAATAATCTTGACTATATAAGGCCTAGCTGGAACATAATCTCTAATATTCATTGTAAACAAAGCATTAGAGATCTTGTACTTCTCTTATATCACCTTCTCTTGATAAATATCCCAAAGGTGAGACATCATGCTATACCCACCCATGTCCTCATGTTGCTTCAAAAGCTCATTAGTCATGGATGATAATATGAAACATTTAACATTTTTGGAATCTATCAAATTTTTCTTATAGAGTGATAACTCTTTATCACTTACCTCATTACTAGGTTCATCAGGAATAGGTTCTTCCAACACATGTAATTTTATTTCACAGTGAAGGATAACGTGTAAGCGCCTTTTCCACTCTTGGAAATTTGTGCCAGTGATAAGGTTATTCTTCTCAAGTATGGATCACAGTGATATGTTTGAATTAATTTTAATTTCGTTTCTATAAAATAAGATGAGAAAAGTTTTTGTACTTTATCTGGTAAAATTTAGCAAATAAATAAATATTTTATTTATTAATATCCCACTATTTTATTGAAACCCAATATCCATTACAATTAGCTTCAGGATATCCTGTTTCTTTTACATTTTAGTGGCAAGGATCCATATTTCCCTTCTCATTACCCCAAATTTGGTTGGTCAAGAAACTTGAATGGTTTTAGGTAGGCATTACAAATGACAACTGTATTAACTCACAATTCCTCGATCTATTGAGTGGACTCCCCAATCTTGAAATCCTTAAAATGGATTTCTTAAACCCTTGCCTCTCAGTTACACCAAATCCTGCTTTGGTGGTCAACCCTTGATGTGAATTAAGTTAAGTCAACCCAAAAATTCAAGTTATTACTCCCCTATAATTTAAGGCACCCCAACTTTGGATGGTCAATCACTTTGAACTATGATTCAATTTTAACTAAAGTAGTGGAAGGCTATACCAACTTAATATATATAATTGAGGGATTTTATCATTTTATGCATAAATTTCCAATTATTATCTTTATTACATGCTTGTTAATATTAATTGGATTTAATTAAGTGATTAACCATGTATTAGATAATATTTATTTAACACCCCAAGACTTCATAGTGTGTTATTTCTTCAAAATAATTCAATAACTTGCACTACACGCAACACCGAGTTAAAGCGCACCATGACTTACCAAACTAGCCGTTATGAATAGTAATACCTAATTTTTGAAATTTTATAAATTCTATATCTCAAAATGGACTTCATTTTTGGATTCGGAATATCAAAATTAGCCTAGGGTGAAATTTTGGTACTTTTCGGATAACTTTAATATTTTGATGAATAGTGAAAATTACTAAATTTTAATTAAAAACAACAGTTTTAATCAAAATAATTAATAATGATAAATTATGAATTTGTGTGGTTTTAAAGTATAATTAGAATATATTTTTACCATTTTATCCAATTCTATTCATTATAATTAATTTCACTTTGAAATTAGACCTAAACAATTGTTAATCTTTTGATATATATTGTTTCTTAAAAACACACTATTTGTTGTGACAACGGGAACTAATTATAAAATTAATTAATGCAAATTATATGTTTGGAATTTTGTAAAATAGACATCATTTTTGAATTCAGAATATCAATTATAGCTTAGGGTGAAATTTTGGCATTGTTCTGAAAAACTTCAATTTTTGATGAATAGTGAAACTACTAAGTGGTAGTTAAAAAAAACTGAATTTTTCATAAAACTTAATTTTACCACTTCTGTGAATGAAATTTTGAAAATCCAAGAGACACAGTTAATATCAAGAAGTAAAATGTGGTTCAATGAGATGAAAATAATTTTTGGTGAATAGTAATTTTTTTACTTTTATTTACCACAGTTAAAAGTAAATAGGGTAATTAAGGGTAGAAATGATATTAATATTATCCAAACACATGTCCTAATTCTATTGGAAAAGTGTATCTCGACCAAAAAAAACCTTAGGAATAACATATTATCATTTAGGTCCACTTGGATTAGATTAGGACATTTATTATTATTTAATTCAAAGAAGAGTTAAAAGAGTTAAAATCAAAGTTTATTTACTAAAACATTTTTAATATAGGGTTATAAATAAGATAAATTAGATTTTAAATATTAATTAGAAATCTAATAAAATTACCTACATAATTATATTTTATTTATAAATTTTAGACATTAAATAATTTAATTTATTTATGACACAATGATGATGCAGTAATTACCATAATAGTGAAAAATTAAAATAATTGATATTATAAATACCTAAATAAATATAATTTGAGACTTTTAATGAATTAAACTAATTTTATAGGATAATATGACATATTAGGATTTATTTAATTGAATTTGTTTGAAGTAATCATTCTGTTATGAGTTTCACAAAAATAAACTATTGAATAGTGTCAAAATTGACATAAAAGAGTTTTTAAAACAAATATTATATTATTAATTGATATTAAATTCCTAAAAATCTAAGGTTCGGCCAAGAGACTTATATCATGATAGGTGTATCATTAATGGACCACTTGGAGGTCTCTTAGATGTATATAGTAAGTTTATTAACTATATAATATAAAAATACAAAGTGACATGGTAAATGTTAAACTAATTAACTAAGAGTTAAAACTAAAAGATAAGGTTAATATAGTAACCCAAACCTGTCTAAATTCTATTGGTTGAATGGTTTTTGACCTATCCCAACCTTAAACTTTGAATAATCAACTTTGGAGCCATTAGAAACCAAATATGAATTTATTATAAATTAATATTTCTAGCTTTTCCAAAGGTGCCCCTCACCCCTCTTATAAAAGGGCACTCCCCCTTCTCATTACTTCACACCTTCAAAGACTTTTGGTTTGGCCAAAATCTGCCCAAATACTCTCTCACCTTCCCTCAATACAACCTATAGGCCTTAGTTTGATCATAAAGCTAACCTATGGAGCCCTTTTGATCAAATCAAAAGGAAGAACCCGAAGAAGAGGTAATGTTTTCACCACTTTTTTTCAAATTAATTTCTTCTTCCACTTATTATTTATTTTTTATTACCATTATAAAATAATAACTCTAGTATATTATATATACTGTTATGTTATTATAAATATGGTACAACCATATTCAGTATTCTATCCACCCTTTGAATAACATGTCACCATACGTGCGTACGTACGGCTTACCGTCTCCATGTCGTGGTGTAATTGTTATTCAATATATTATTATTTGGATGGGTATAATAATAATGTGTAACTCATGTAAATAATAAATATAACATGATAATTATTCTGTATATATGATATACTATCCAATTATATATTATTTTAATATCAAAAGAATGATATTGTCGCTCGTGCGTACGTATGGACTACCGTCTCCACGAACGTGATGAGATTCATTCTCCATCATATCCATTCAAGTATAATTATCATTTGATGATTTAAAAATAATGTTTAAGGACTTGATATCATTTTGAATATGAAAAAGATACAAACTAACCATTACAAACATGGCTTACGTAACAAAACATATAAAAGAAAACGAGTAAGTTAACACCTGAAACGACGATAATACTAAGATATTATTACAAAGAAATGTTAAAAGATCATATATGATATCATATTAATATATATTATTCTTGTATAATTTAATAACAATTATTTCACCATTATACAGGAGGTTAACCTACCCTTAACCAAGGAAAAGTACAAGGTAAGGGTTTATTTCACAATCTCTTCATTATCCGAGGTTGTTTATACGCAATTATCTACTAGAATCTCTTTATCATCCACATCCATGTTTCTTCGAAATGTATTTCAAAACATTTTTACTATTTACAAAGAATATGGGTTAAATTCATTTATACCCTTATGTGTTTTTAAAGAAATCTTTCTGTCGTTTTCTAAACAAGGCACTTTTTACCTTTCAACAAATTTAAGGTAAGAATGTTTTTTTAACTTATACGGCGGGTGCGGCTATTTACCGCCATTATAAAATCGTCAAAGCTTCCCTTACAAGCTTATACTAATATTTTCAAAGTAAATGTTTTATTTTATAATTATGTGACTTTTAAATGATTTCGTTATGAATATTTTAAGAATCTTTGAAAGGTACTCTTTATCAAGATCATAATTTTAAATGTTTTAAATATTTATCTTTCTAAATATTTTTAATTAATTTTCATGTTTTCAAAATGATTTTAAGGATTTATTTATATGGACATGAAGGTTTTGAAATGATATTTCTTTACAAAAGTTTCAAAGTGGTATGGGACACTTTGATTCAAAAATCTCTTTTAAATTACTTCCTTTATAAATGTGTGACTTTTCAATGATTTCGAGAAAAGAGATATTTCTCTCAAATAGTTTTGATTTCATCTATGTCAACATCCTTTGATGGATTTTAATCTTATTTGAAGTTGATTTATTATGATACAAAACTTCTATATTATATTGAAGGTTTTGTGATATTTTTGACTATGGATGTGCTATTTTTATACCATTCATGGTTTATGGTGAAAATATTGACATTTCATATGCTAGTTTTAATACGAATGTTTATGTTATGTTTAAACCTTTTCATATGGGAATTCATTGGACTTAATATGTGACGGGTGGAGCCCGATATAGCTCCTCGATGCATCGGTAGGTCTCATGAGAAAAACTAGTGTCTTGGCACAAGGCCTTGGCAAAATCTTATTTGTAGTCTTGGCACGAGGCCTTGGCTATGTGGTTATGATAGTCTGGCATTATGCATTCCATCATTATGAAAGTGGTTATTGATATTGCATGTTATTATTCGATTAGTAGAATATCCATGTGAATAAGTAAATGGCATTATTTCATTTTACTTTTTCCATACTATGTTGAAGTTCAAGTTTAAAAGGCTTTTGTTTTAGTTATACACTGCCTTAAATGTTTATTCTTATTTATGAAAGTTTCCGCTATATTGTTATCCTTACTGGGCATTTGAGCTCACCCCTTTTCTATGTTTTATTTTTCCCAGGATGTGAAGAAGTAATTTATGAATGACCTGTAGGGATAGTATGTGGGGATATGAGTGTGGAATATGGAGACTATGTTGTCGTAGTTGTTTTTCACTTTATGATGTAATGTAAAACTTTATGAATATATCTAGTGTTTCTAAGGCTACTAAACCAATCGGTCTTTCGAGATTTGATCTTTCTTGTGATCATGCCAATGTTATGTAATAATGCACCGACTCTGGGTAACTGGGGTCGGGGCGTTACAGTTGGTATCAGAGGAAGTTTAGTACAAATCTTGGAAGCTAGATTTAGATAAACTCTGATTAGAGCACATAGACCTAAGATGGACCTTGAGGATTAGTATAGAAGAACTTCCTAGAATTTTGGTATTGTAGAGATTTTGTGAGTTTTCTGAATAATACATCCCTGTCTGGATACGAGCAGGTAGAGGCGGCTCTAGCACAAATGTACCTAGGGGTAAAACCCAAAAACACTGCTTTGAGCTAGACTCAAACGGGAACTAGTGCATGACAACGGGCCTTACTGCACTCTAGGTTACGACACTCCTGGGGGATATTCTTAGGATAATTCTCATTTTCTTTACAAACCATTATTAAGGGTTTATGAGTATACACTTCCTCAAAGGAGACATTTTAATGGTTATGGATTATATCCATAAACTATTTAATTTATGTTATGTGTTTTACAAGTTTGGGATTAGTTATTGTTATTCATAAACTAATCTAGTGTATGCCATTGTTTAGAAATGGCACCCAATAGAAGGAATGATAACTCCAGCAATGCACATGATCCAAAGAGAAAGAAGGATCATATCTTTCATGGTCTTAAGCCAAAATTTATAAGAGAAATAGTCTCCCATGTATTATCATCATATGAAGAAATAATATCATGTGTTGATAAGATAAGTAAAGAGTTTACTGAGTCCTATGGCTTTGAAGGGAAGCAAGATAAGAAAAGGATGGAAGAGAGAAAGATGGATAAAGGGAAGAGGGAAAAGAAGAATTTTCCCATATGTGATAAATGTGGGAAGAAACACCCTGGAACTTTCCTGAAAGGAATGGGAGTTTGTTATAAGTGTGGAGGAAAAGGGAAAAAAGTATGTGACTACAAGGGTAAGAAAGTGGTTTCAAATGTACAATGCTTCATTTGCAAGGAGTTTGGACACTATGCGAAACTATGTCCCAGTCATCAGACTATGCCGCAAATGATGCCATTGGATAATAATCAAGTTATGATACTACCACAGATGAAAAGTAATGATTAGAGTTCTTATGTTGATTATGTCAATTGAGTGTTGTCTCAACAATATACTTGTTATAATAATTATGGAGTATATAAGGATTGTACTGCAGTACTATTTCATTAAGGACTTGAGATTGTGTGGAACAAAGAAAAGTGACTCAATAGCAGGATAAATTTTTTGTAAAATATATGGTTGAGAGAATGATAAACCATAATATAGTTCTGATACCGAGGTAGTGATTTTGGAATAATACATGATTGATTTGGATAAATTATATTGGATATTCTTGACTACCTTGAAACTGATTAATGATTTGTATATTCCATCATTGTTTGGGTTTAAAACATTTTTGGATTGAAGGAGTATATCTATTATTCTTTAAGGAATAAGGGATCATGAATGTAATCAATAAGGTTTTATGGTAATTCAGGATGTTGCAGTGTTTTAAAAGAATACATGATGAAGGTGTTCACATGTTATTACACGGAAAAAAGGATCTTTATTGTGTTTACCTTCCTTATAAATTTTGGACTGAAGTATTTTGGATAGTTCTAGTTTGGATTATTTTGGATTTCCATAAAAGGACAACCCGGAGGTTGGGCGGCAACCCGTCGCGTCCGGTAAGGCCGCGAGACTTGAACCCACAACCGAAGGGCGACAAGGGTGTATCACCTACCACTGACCCACGTGATGTCCTGGATTGAATAATGTCGTTTTTTTAATGGTTCTGCTAGATGAATTATAAATTCATTTTTTAACCCTATATGAATAGGATAAATAGAATATTATTTTTAAGTTCTATTATCTTTTAGAGTGAAAGATGAGTTTGTGGTAGAAATTAGATAAAGGATGGAACTCTACTTGTCAAGAATATTTTTTTTCTTCTCTTATTCTATAAAGAAATTAATTCTTATACTTTATTTAAGGAATACTAAAACCAAAAATGTGTTATCCTAATACCCTATGTTTTGTTGAACCGATGGTATTTCAAATCATCATGGATTGATGAATTTAAGGACCTCAATTTTAAACATGTTTGTGATTGATGAACTCAATAACTACCTATAAATATTTACATTTTTCCTCCAATTATATGTCTCTAATTTCCACCAATGTTCTCCTAATCGAGATCATAATTTGGTGGTGACCCTTTCATTTCTCTTTTCCTCATATTAAGACTAAATTTTAGTAACCCAATTTCTGATGTGGGTTTTCCCACAAAGATATTTTTTATTTTCAACCTTTTATTTTTGAAGAACAATTTCAAATTGCGAGGACGCAATTTATTTAAGGAGGGGAGAATGTAACACCCCAAGATTTCATAGTGTGTTATTTCTTCAAAATAATTCAATAACTTGCACTACACGCAACACCGAGTTAAAGCGCACCATGACTTACCAAACTAGCCGTTATGAATAGCAATACCTACTTTTTGAAATTTTATAAATTCTATCTCTCAAAATGGACTTCATTTTTGGATTTGGAATATCAAAATTAGCCTAGGATGAAATTTTGGTACTTTTCGGATAACTTTAATATTTTGATGAATAGTGAAAATTACTAAATTTTAATTAAAAACAAATTTTTAAATCAAAATAATTAATAATGATAAATTATGAATTTGTGTGGTTTTAAAGTATAATTAGAATATATTTTTACCATTTTATCCAATTCTTTTCATTATAATTAATTTTACTTTGAAATTGGACCTAAACAATTGTCAATCTTTTGATATATATTGTTTCTTAAAAACACGCTATTTGTTGTGACAGCGGGAATTAATTATAAAATTAATTAATGCAACTTATATGTTTGGAATTTTGTAAAATAGACATAATTTTTGAATTCGGAATATCAATTATAGCTTAGGGTGAAATTTTGGCATTGTTCTGAAAAACTTCAATTTTTGATGAATAGTGAAACTACTAAGTGGTAGTTAAAAAAAACTGATTTTTTCATAAAACTTAATTTTACCGCTTCTGTGAATGGAATTTTGAAAATCCGAGAGAAACGGTTAATATCAAGAAGTAAAATGTGGTTCAATGAGATGAAAATAATTTTTTGTGAATAGTAACTTTTTACTTTTATTTACCACGGTTAAAAGTAAATAGGGTAATTAAGGGTAGAAATGATATTAATATTACCCTAACACATGTCCTAATTCTATTGGACCAGTGTATCTCAACCAAAAACAACCTTAGGAATAAAATATTATCATTTAGGTCCACTTGGATTAGATTAGGACATTTATTATTATTTAATTCAAAGAAGAGTTAAAAGAGTTAAAATCAAAGTTTATTTACTAAAACATTTTTAATATAGGGTCATAAATAATATAAATTCGATTGTAAATATTCATTAGAAAGATAATAAAATTACCTACATAATTATATTTTATTTATAATTTTTAGACATTAAATAATTTAATTTATTTATGACACAATGATAATGCGGTAATTACCATAATAGTGAAAAATTAAAATAATTGATATTATAAATACCCAAATAAATATAATTTGAGAATTTTAATGAATTAAAATAATTTTCTAGGATAATATGACATATTAGGATTGATTTAATTGACATTTTTTGAATTAATCATTCTTTTATGAGTTTCAAAAAAATCAACTATTGAATAGTGTCAAAATTGACATAAAAGAGTTTTTAAAACAAATATTATATTATTAATTGATATTAAATTCCTAAAAATCTAAGGTTCAGAAAAGAGACTTATATCATGATAGGTGCATCATTAATGGACCACTTGGGGGTCTCTTGGATGTATATAGTAAGTTTATTAACTATATAATATAAAAATACAAAGTGACATGGTAAATGTCAAACTAATTAACTAAGAGTTAAAACTAAAAGATAAGGTTAATATATTAACCCAAACCTGTCTAAATTCTATTGGTTTAATGGTTTTTGACCTATCCCCACCTTAAACTTTTAATAATCAACTTTGGAGCCATTAGAAACCGAATATGAATTTATTATAAATTAATATTTCTAGCTTTTCCAAAGGTGCCCCTCACCCCTCTTATAAAAGGGCACTCCTCCTTCTCATTACTTCACACCTTAAAAGCCTTTTGTTTTGGCCAAACTCTACCCAAATACTCTCTCACATTCCCTCAATACAACCTAGAGGCCTTAGTTTGATCATAAAGCTAACCTATGGAGCCCTTTTGATCAAATCAAAAGGAGGAACCCGAAGAAGAGGTAATGTTTTCACCACTCGTTTTCAAATTCATTTCTTCTTCCACTTCTTCTTTCTTTGTTATTACCATTCTAAAATAATAACTCCAGTATATTATATATACTGTTATGTTATTATAAATATGGTACAACCATATTCAGTATTCTATCCACCCTTTGAATAACATGTCACCATACATGCGTACGTATGGCTTACCGTCTCCACGTCATGGTGTAATTGTTATTCAATATATTATTATTTGGATGGGTATAATAATGATGTGTAACTCATGTAAATAATAAATATAACATGATAATTATTCTGTATATATGATATAATATCCAATTATATATTATTTTAATATCAAAAGAATGATATTGTCGCTCGTGCGTACGTACGGACTACCGTCTCCACGAACACGATGAGATTCATTCTCCATCATATCCATTCAAGTATAATTATCATTTGATGATTTGAAAATAATGTTTAAGGACTTGATATCATTATGAATATGAAAAAGATACAACCTAACCATTACAAACATAGCTTACGTAACAAAACATATAAAATAAAACGAGTAAGTTAACACCTGAAACGACGATAATACTAAGATATTATTAACAAAGAAATGTTAAAAGATCATATATGATATCATATTAATATATATGATTCTTGTATAATTTAATAAAAATTATTTCACCATTATATAGGAGGTTAAACTACCCTCAACCAAGGAAAAGTACAAGGTAAGGGTTTATTTCACAATCTCTTCATTATCTGAGGTTGTTTATACGCAATTATCTACTGGGATCTCTTTATCGTCCACATCCATGTTTCTTCGAAATGTATTTCAAAACATTTTTACTATTTACAAAGAATATGGGTTAAAGTAATTTATAACCTTATGTGTTTTTAAAGGAATCTTTTCATCGTTTTCCAAACAAGGCACTTTTACCATTCGACAAATTTAAGGTAAGAATGTTTTTTTAACTTATACGGTGGGTGCGGCTATTTACCGCCGTTATAAAATCTTCAAAGATTCCTTTACAAGCTTATACGAATATTTTCAAATTAAATGTTTTATTTTATAATTATGTGACTTTTAAATTATTTCAAAACGAATATTTTAAGAATTTTTGAAAGGTACTCTTTATCAAGATCACAATTTTAAATGTTTTAAAGATTTATCTTTCTAAATATTTTTAATTAATTTTCATGTTTTCAAAATGATTGGAAGGATTTATTTATATGTACATGAAGGTTTTGAAATGATATTTCTTTTCAAAAGTTTCAAAGTGGTATGGGACACTTTGATTCAAAAATCTCTTTTAAATTACTTCCTTTATAAATGTGTGATTTTTCAATGATTTTGAGAAAAGAGATATTTCTCTCAAATAGTTTTGATTTAATCCATGTCAACATCCTTTTATGGATTTTAAGCTTATTTGAAGTTTATTTATTATGATACAAAACTTCTATATTATATTGAAGGTTTTGTGATATTTTTGACTGTGGATGTGCTATTTTTATACCATTCATGGTTTATAGTGAAAATATTGACATTTCGTATGCTAGTTTTAATACGAATGTTTATGTTATGTTTAAACCTTTTCATATGGGAATGCATTGGACTTAATATGTTATGGGTGGAGCCTGCTATAGATCCTCGATGCATCGGTAGATCTTATGAGACAAACTAGTGTCTTGGCACAAGGCCTTGGAAAAATCTTATTTGTAGTCTTGGCACGAGGCCTTGGCTATGTGGTTATGATAGTCTGGAATTATGCATTCCATCATTATGAAAGTGGTTATTGATATTGCATGTGATTATTCGATTAGTAGAATATCCATGTGAATAAGTAAATGGCATTATTTCATTTTACTTTTTCCATACTATGTTGAAGTTCAAGTTTAAAAGGCTTTTGTTTTAGTTATACACTGCCTTAAATGTTTATTATTATTTATGAAAGTTTCCACTATATTGTTATTCTTACTGGGCATTTGAGCTCACCCCTTTTCTATGTTTTATTTTTCCCAGGATGTGAAGAAGTAATTTATGAATGATCTGCAGGGATAGTATGTGGGGATATGAGTGTGGAATATGGATACTATGTTGTTGTAGTAGTTTTTCACTTTATAATGTAATGTAAAACTTTATGAATATATCTAGTGTTTCCAAGGCTACTAAACCAATCGGTCTTTCAAGATTTGATCTTTCTTGTGATCATGCCAATGTTATGTAATAATGCACCGACTCTGGGTAACTGGGGTCGGGGCGTTACAATTTATGTATAATCCAATTAATTTTAGTTTTATCTTACATGCTTGTTAATTTATTAATTCATGTGATCATGACAAAACATATATAATGAAATAACCGTGAAACTTGATAGAAATAAAATAATAAAGTGGTATGATCATGAGATTTTACTAATGGTTAGTTTATCTAGTGGTTGATAAACTAACCATTAACATAGGGAAAAAACACCTTAAAATAATTAAGGTTCATGTTACAACTTTTCGCCTGTCCACCTATGTATCTCTCTGGGATTGGTTTTATCTCGACTCCAAACTTGAACTGCCTCCACTAGCTTGGGAGCTCCATTCGTTACATATGATTTTACTCACACGAAGTTGAGGGAAACAAGAAGTTTACATAAAAGAAACCCTGGGCACGTAGACCCTTACATAATAAGAATAGATATGGAACACATGCCAATAATTTAATTTAATAATAATTTAAATAAAATAAATGTATATTTCCTATTGATGAGTCTCATTCTCATAATATCCTACACTCAATATTACCAAGGGAGTACACTATGAGAAGGTGCCTAAAAGTCCTATGAGTCCCCACCCATGATATCATGTATCATTCGTTTCCCTAAAATGATATTATCCAGCTATATAACATATATTTAAGAATAGTGTCATAACACTTCTAGGTTATCATCATAGCGGGGAACTGATATGACCTTTCAGTGCGACAACTACTCTTGGGACATTATCACATATTATTTTATGTAGAAGAACAATCATGTTGTGATAAGAAGTTTATTAATATTAAAAACTATGAATACAAGTCATCATAAAGTACATATAAGTTGGTTTTAGGGAACCAAATCCAACATCGTGATCCAGGGCCTGTAGGCGATTCACCAATACCTCTCTTAAACAACTTTAATGTAAAATCAAATCCTTCGTTCTCGATTTTGATAGTAGATGGTCTAGTTTAGTTGGCTCATGATCTTCCCACTCTAGTTAGTGGTGTATATACTAGATCCCATTCCAAACATGAGATCTCTATCTCTTCTTCACATGGAAGTCACCCCTCGATGCCTGGGGCCAGAATCAAGAAACAACTCCTTAAATGATATCTCTCATTATCTAGAATGATTGATCCCTATGAGATCAGGTGAAGACTGAATTTATGGCTATAAAAATGATTCAAAGTAACGCCTCTCTCATTTCAGTTCTAGATCCTAAACAAAATTACTCTAGAATTAAAGATTTCACCCAAAAGTTGGGTTTACATGATTACATGCATGGTGATCTAACTAATAAGAACATATGTTTTTTTGGAAGAGATCGGTGAATGTGGAACTACTTGAGGTTTCTAGCCAACATATCTCTATAAAGGTTTCCTTTGGTAATCATTTTTGTTTCATCTATTTTGTTTATGAAAAATGTGATGTTACGACTAGGGAATATTTATGGTGTGACTTTGGATCCTTCAATCCAAGGGGGTATCCATGGCTGGTTGGAGGTGTTTTTAACACCATATTGGATCCGTTTGAGAAGAAAGGCAGCTATCTTTTTCTCTAGAAGGCAATGACTGACTTCTATTCATTTTTGGACACCAAAGGGATGATGAAAATGGTTTTATCAGGTGAAAAATTCATGTGGTGTAATAACCAAAAGGGAATCTTATGCACTTAAAGCCGAATGGACCGATGCTTTACTAACCTACATGCATTATCCCTAACTCCCAATTTTTATATTTCTCATCTTTTGATATCCTTATTAAGACACTCTCTAATCCTTATCATCCTGGACTATATAAGAGCTAACAACAACCATGTTTTCTTCTCCAATCTTTGGGAATTTGACCCCATGTTTTATGATGCGGTTAGTAAGTCTTGGAACAAGCCCATAGAGGAGAGTATATGGGTTGGTTTTCACAATAAAACCAGGAGGTTAAAATCAGACTTACATATATGGAGTAGCAATCATCCCTCTCAGTTTATGGATTTGGATTCTATGAAGGTGGATATTGAAATAGATGAGGCAAGATTGAAGGAGAGCTGGGATGGATACCTCTTCAGTGATCTTGTTAAAAAAACTAGCTTTCATAAAATGTTTTTTGAAGAAGAAAACATGGATTGTGACCGGTCCAGGGCTATGTGTCTTAAATAAGAAAAAAAACATGTCATATTTTTGTGCCTACATTAGAGAGAAGATTAGAACATGTATTCCCAACACTCGCATGGAGGATAGATCTTTTACCAATGACCTATAGACATTGGGAGGTATGGATACATCATACATTAAATATATATTGGATAATGTTAACCCTTACATGAAGAAAGGTTATCCAAGGATCAATTTAGATATTTTTGAGTGTATTTATAGTGTGTTTTTTGATCCCATCAACTATTTTCTTAATAGTATTATGAATAAGGATGAGGTTTTGGATATTTTTCGCTCTCTTAATCCTAAAAGTTCACTCGAACCTGATGGATTTCCAAGATCCTTATTTGTGTACACATGGATATTATTAATAATGATCTTGTGAATATCATCCAAGATTTCTTTTAGGGTGGTGAAATTCCTAGGGTGGTGTTTGCGATAACTTTGGTTCTCATTCTGAAGGTCAATGATCTGTCTTCACTTTAGAAATTTAGACCCATAAGTATGTGAAATTTTCCATATAAGCTCCTAACTAGTATCATCAACAAAATACTTACAATTCATTTGCATAAATGGATATCAGAGTAACAATAAGACTTCATCCCTGGAATATATACCAAATCTACTATTAGTTTGGATCAGGAAATGATTAGTGATATCAACATTAAAACCCTAGGTCTAACATTGCAATCAAGGTTGATATTGATAAGGTGTACGATATAATGGAATAAAATATCATCATCAAGGTTATGAATTGTATGGGGTTCTATTCTTGGGTGGTGGACCTATTCTTCATGCTCTTAAACTCTCCTTGGACTTACATTACTCTTATGGGAAAGTAATGTGGATTCTTCAAGTCAGTCCCGAGGCTCAGGCAAGGTGATCCCTTATTGCTTATTTTTTCATTCTTGTGAAAGACACCTTCAGAAGACTTATATCTTAGTGCATAAAAAATGGAACCATTTTCCCTTTCCAGTGAAGGCCTAACCTTAATGGTATCTACCATATTATTTTCACTAATGATATACTTATTTTGTGAACAGGAATAAAAGTTCCATTCAAAATCTTAATAAGGATTTGGGGGTTTACAATAAATGGATCAACCAACTTATCAATAGGAAAAAAATAAATGTATTTATATAAAAATGTATCTCTAAGATAAGGGATAACAAGATTGAGAGGATTCTTTTATTTTCCAGAAATAATTTTCTCATGAATTATTTGGGCGCACTGATCACCCTAGGTAGAGTGTGTATTTATCACTTTGAGGGACTAGTTAATAAAATATATACTTGCATAAACAATTGGAAAACCATTTTATTTCCTTTAGAGGGAATATTACCATTGTTAATAGTGTTATTTCATCAATTAAAATACATATTTTATCAGTTTTAAGGGTACCAAGACCATTATTAGGAACATTGAAAATATCATACATTCGTTCATATGGGATGCACACTCAGATGGCCGTTTTCACTGGGTTTTGTGGGAGAGGCTAGAAAAATCAGTGGAATTGGGAGGTATAAAATTGAGTAACATTTTAATAATTATGAAATGCATGTCAGAAAATATAGCATGGGAAGAACTAGAGGGTGGTTCAATGTGGGAAAGTTTCATCATGAAGAAATATGGATCTAACCTAGATACGATGAAGGGTCAATCCTTGAGGTTTTGATAAAGAATCAGAGAGAACATTCTAAATATTCAACTTCACTCTCGAGGTATTATTGACCAAAGTGATATTAGTTTTTGGAATCAAAACTAGGTGGGTGATCTTATGAGTTTTCTGGGGTGTCTGACTCTAGATATTTCCTCCCCTCAGGCAAGCATGTATCCTACCTACATTCATCTCATTATGAATAAAAAATAACTAGACATCTTCTAGAATATTACAATGAATGATGAGAATAATAAACTGGTTTTTACAAGCTCATCATCGGGGATTTTTTCATCAAAGGCTTATAGTTCTTTGACAGAAGTGAACCTCACTAGGGATGAGTGGGGAAGTGTCCTCTGGTTTTGTGATATTCTTATGAAATACTGCTTCCTTGTTTGGCACATTGGATCACATGTCATATCCATAGAAAAAGCGGTTAAAGGTAAAGTAATTTATATAGTTTCTAAATGTACATGCTGCATCAACTCTAATGAATAATCATCTCACCATTTTTTCTTCCAAAGTAAATGGGTATTGGAGGTATGGGGGAAGCTCAGGGATATCATTGGCTTCATTTTTCAGTTGTACACTATCGATAATATTTTAGGAAACTAGTTTTATGGAGTTGGTAACAATAAGAAGGAACAAAAGGTGAGAGTGATCTTCTTGGATGTGGGTTGTTGGTGAATTTGGATGGCCTAAAACAAAGCTTGATATGAGGGGACTCCTAGATCTTGATTGGATATATCGACTCATTCTCCGAACGTGGCAATGGATCTAGGAGTTCTTATGAAACAGTGGGATAAGTCTTGTCACGAACCAGCCCGGGTCGACCTTAAACTGGTCACCCAAACCTGCCCACAATAAGGCTCAAAGGGTGTTCCTGATCCACACGGGTTGGAAATTAGCACCAGAAATAAAAATTAAATAGGTGGGAATGATTTGACCCATTAACGAAAGAAAAATAAATAAATAAAAACTAAATAATGAATATGAAATCTAGCAGCGATGATAAAATAAAATTGTACATACCTCCATGTGACCCTATGGGTCACCACTGACCTCAAACTAACATCACACTACAATGACCGAATCCAAGAAAAAAGAAGCTACCAAAGATAAAAACAAAGATAAACTACAAGCATGAGCATTAAAACTCAGTAGGCTAGCCTGAAAAACTATTCCTAGTGCACTTCCTTTAAATTAAAAAAACATCAATTTTCAAGTTTGAACTAAAATAGATCAAAGTATTATTTTCTAATAATTTTACTCAAAAACAAAATACAACTCATTGCCCTTTTTCTTTTCCGAAACCAAGTTCATTCTATTAGTGTGTCTTTAACATTTTTAAAAAGGGAAGTGATACTTTCATTTTTTATGGAAAGAAAGATTATAAAATACTTCGACTTTAAAACCTTTTTCACAAGCTTTTAGAAACCAACACATCACTTCCAAGAAAACACTACACAAGAAAGTACTATAATATTCATATAACAATGGAAATGAAAATGTACCTAAAATAATCACATTAATTATCGCAAGAAACTAAGAGTTAATAAACATAGGTGAACCCAAGAGATCAAGAATAATCCAGAATGTACTAATACATGATACCCCATCCCCGGTAGCATGTCACACATGATGAAATCAAAAACACACTACATCCACCCTAACTCAAGATAGACTGAGGGGCCCAATCCCATAACAATAAACCCATATATATCCACCTACTATGGGCCCCTAGTCAGTACGTCAACTACCAGTGCAACAATTGTTCTTAGATAATTCTCTCAATATGCCAGGTTCCCATGTCTCATGTATATAATGGGGGTGATCCAACTGATTCTAACTGAGCATCCAATAACAAATATATAATAATAATAGTTCATAATAAGTTTCACCCTGAGCCACACCAAGGACTGATCTCATGCCTTAGAACAAATAGAACACAAATAGTTCCCACCGAGGAACCCTAATAATGGATCACAAGGATTTCACAGTGAGGAAATCCCATCCATTATACATATAAAATGTGTGAAAAATATCTAATGGAGGTTTTCATAATAAATACTTTTATCAATGTCACAATGTTTTCAAACGGGCCGTTAAGAATTTCACAAAACCAACTTTTATTAAACATACAATCCGTCTTTCAAGAAGAGGCATCAAACGTGCCATTTTCATTTAAATAAATTTATATAACTCCAAAATATTTCCATCTCACTTTAAAACCAAAACCATTTTCTATGAAAGTTCCAACCGAGACATAATTCATCATCACATATCAAATTGATTTCAAAAGATAAATACACAATTCCTTTAACTTAAAACCACTTGAAAAACTTTTTCAAGAAACCCCAAATCATCATTTAACATGATAAATAATTATTAAAAAATTCAAACCACACTTTACATACCATAATCCACTCAAAAAAATCCAACCAGTCATTTCGTCGAACATTTGGTGTGCACTTATTTAGAAAAACAAGTCTAGCTATCAAAAAACAAGGCTTAAAACTACCATTTTCATACCAAACATTTAGAACAAGAATCACATATCAATATTTATTAGTAATAGAAGGTGCGAAAATAATGAAACTAATGATTATTAAATTAAAAATTCAAGTGCACAAGAAAACCTACCTTAAAGCTTTCTAACTCAAGCAGCAACCTGCTCTCACACACACACTTCCATATATATATATATATATATATCCTTAAACCGATGCTCGTGTTCCCTGCACCATGAGGTAACATGAACATAGAAGATATATATATATATATACATACATACACACACACATATATATATATACATATCCATACCTAGGAATATGCATGCACGCCTTCGAAACTGACTGCAACTCCATACAATAAAACCATGAGACTCAAAAACATCATAAATACCTAAATTTTTTTTATATAAAACAAAAGAACTAAAATTATTTATAAACCAACAGAACATTCAAGAAATCAAGGTATAAGGAAACACCATTTTAAAGTGAGCGTGCCAAACATGCCTTTTAAATACATTTTTGATATCAAAAGGAAAAAACTCTATTTCCCGATTGTACTCACACACACACACACACACACATCTATTTATCCCATTGAACAAATTCACATATCCTCATGTTAATTTCTACATATATATATATATATGTGTGTGTGTGTGTCTGTATACCTGTGTATATATATAGACCCATCCTATGTACATGTGTGTGTGTATATATCAAGATACATTTTATAAAATCAAAACCCAATTTCAAAATACTTTTTCGATACTTGGAATTTCAAAAGACATTTAAAAATAAATTTTAAAATATTTTTTAAAACAAATTATAAACAATTCCATTAAAAAAACCCTTTGGAGAATTCAATTCAATTTTTAGATAAATCCCAAAAGGGCCAAAACAGAACATTTCAATTTATTTCTGAACCTAGACTGGGTCAAAGAATTTTAAAACATCTCAATTTATTTTAAATAATTAATTAAACACCAATGCTTGAAATTTCAAATTTCACTTGAAATGTCAAGTAAAGGCATTATGAAAAATGGAAAACACATTGAATCATTTATCAAACTCAATTTAACATTCAAAAATAGGAAAAATTAATTAAATAAAACATTTAAAACATCAATCAATAAAGTGCTCTTAAATTTAAAGCCTAAACATGAGGTAACCTACCATAAAGGGGTGATATTGTGACAAAATTATCAGAGGAGGAAGATCACACCCTGAATAACCTTATACGCATCCTAGACATCCAAGAAAAATGCACAAAAATGAACCCCAACCATTAGGGTTTGGAAAAATTGAAGAGAAACCCCAAAAAATAGGAAGAAAAATGCACTAAAGAGAGGAGACGTTGACGACGAGAGGAGGTGCGGCCAAAAGGAGGGAGTACGGTTGAAGAGAGGGTCAACCACAAGGGGGGTCATGGCCAGAAAAAGGGTTGTTCATGAGGGAGGGGCACTGGCCAAAAAGAAACACCGCTGGGAAGGGAGGCTGCCAAGGTTGGGTCGCGTAGGGAGTAGGTTAGGAGGGTCGGTGCGATGGAGAGGGGGAGGTGCGCTTCGTGGAGGGGAAGAGGAGGGGGGGGGGTTATACCCCTAGGGTTCCTAAAAAAATAATTAAAAAAATAAACTTGATAACAAAAAAACAACAACAACAACAACAATATTCATAATAATAATATGAATATTATTATTATTAATGTTAAACATTATTTTAACTTTATTCTATTCTCATTTTATTTTATCTTCATTTTATTTTATTTTTCATTTAAATTTTTATTATTTTTAAATACAGAGCATGCCACACAGTTTGGCTGCATTGTCTGCAAGGCCGTGCACCAACTGTGTGCAGACCAAAAACTCACCCGAAAGTTTTAAATTCTGAAAATTTTACCTGGGTATCAACCCGAACCCCAACCGGAAAGATACAAGACCAAGAAAATAA
This sequence comes from Viscum album, assembly GCA_963277665.1. Classification (NCBI taxonomy): domain Eukaryota; kingdom Viridiplantae; phylum Streptophyta; class Magnoliopsida; order Santalales; family Viscaceae; genus Viscum; species Viscum album. The sequence continues at coordinate 1,164,888,429 of OY728142.1, forward strand.
TAAAATAAGGGTGTGTCCAAGGTTGGGGTGTGAGAATTATCCCCACCATAGGCACTTTATACCCCTATAAAGTCACTAAGTCAAAAGGTAACCAATGCTTGAGTCCATGCCCAAACAGAACTGAGAGAAAAATTGAGAAACTCGGGTTGAATATTCAGTCCAAAATTCACATATGAACGATCATGAAGAAACCATGACATAAAACAAGGAGAGAACAAAAGAGAGTTCTACCTACCACAAGAACTCGACTGACACAAAAACTTTAAAACCCAAACACACCACCTCGAGGAGGGTCCAATGCGGACTCCCAACCCGAAATTACCTGACTTCTCCACATGAACTGAACAGAGCCGTTGGAACTTAAATGGAAAACCACTACAAGGACACCTGATATACCCGGGCACCAGAATAAGGAACTCCCTATAACAACACCACCAGAACTAAAAATTTACCATGCTGATCTAAAACTCCCAAAACATCTAACTCCCTCAGTATGAGCAAGACACCACCTCCACTAAAACCTGGAACTCTCAACCCAATCCAAAAACCCCCAACACTCACATATCCAAATGATCACTAATAAAACTAGGACCAACCCACAGAAGGGAAAAATACACTTTTAAGAAAAAAATGATTCTAGAGGCCACATTCATAAGAACATGACTACTAATATCACAAAAGGACAAGTTCATCACACTATCACCAAAAAATATGAACTTACTATAGCAGGAAAAAAAGAACAAGGAAACTTTAAATGTCTCTGTTCCAAAATGAAAGATAGAGAACCGATACAAGGTCTCACTTACCCATGGAAACCCTAACCGTGTGCAATATTTACCTCAAGACCTGTGGCTGAGGATCTGATGGCTGAAGCATCTCCTGCCTCATAGTCATGTATGAGCATCCCTTGGTCACAACCCCTTATTCAAGCAATACTTTCTGCAGATCTTCTTTAGGTGACCCAAACATCACAACAATGGCAGGTCTTTAGAGGGATGTGACAAGATGGCTTTGAATGCTCGAACTTGACACACTTATGGCACACTAGAAAGAAATCTGACGAACTAGAAGTCAGAACCAATTAGGATAACTCCTTAGGAATAGGTTCCTCTAGAATCCACTCCTCTCAATATGGGTAACCTTCATGAATGACAAGAGGCACCAGATTACCAACCATCTATGCTCTGGGAACCAACTTATCCAGAAATGCTTCATCCAATAACTTCTAAGAAAAAGGTCCTTAGAAGAGAGAACCCTCTTCTTGATCTCTGTATGAATACCCCCAAGAAAAAGAGAAGTATTCATTATATACTACAACACCACCTCCAGAGAAAAGAAAGCTAGCTCCTTGAAACGGTCAATATAGGCCTTCACCGTCTATTGGCCTTGTTGAATACACATGAGCTCTTAACTTTTTTTCATCTTCACCTCTTCAAGTATGAACCACCGGATGAAGATGAACTTAAAAAATTCCCCTTTCATCCCAAATTGCAATGATGGTGGGGAGAACAACTCCCATTCACCCAAAGCTGGACCTTCAAACAACCCCAAGACAACTTGAATTCTCATAGCTTTGGGAGTTCCCAAAATCCTAAAGACGTGCTCCACTTACTCAAGAAACTCCACTGCCTCAAATGGACCCCGATCACCATGAAGGATAGGTAACATCCAAGAAGACTAAAAAACTAGGCTTGAATCATTAGAACTTTGAGGGACGTTTTTGGGAGGCATTTTCTAAACAACACGAGAAACATAAAATTAAATCCAACATTAATCTAAAACACAATCAGAAAGAATATCTCAAGACAAGACAACACGATTATATTCCAAACACATACAAGCATAACTAAAAATTCTCCTTTGAAATCCCCTTTCTATTTTAAATTCCAAAACCACCTTCTTTCAAGTCCACTTCCCAAATACCGAAACCACTTTACCAATTTAAATACATTTAAAGGAAAACATTTTCATTTCAAAACACCTTTTCATTTTCAAAAACATGCTTACACCAACCAAAACCACAATGAAGCACAACTTACACCAAAACACTGGAATGAGGAACCAATAGTCACGCTTAACCCAACAACATGTTAGTGAGACATTCCCTGAGCAAGCATCAATAATTATGAGGTACTTGAAGCGTGCACTCGGACTCCACATAAGTCACTACTCCATTTGATATCATGACATAATACTGGATTACCTCTATTGTCATCCCTCAATCGAAAACAGAGATAAAAGACTCAATTCCCAGACTACCCCTGACAACTCAAGGTTCAGAATGAGCAAGGGTTCATGATGCCCTTCCCATACCTACCTTCCGACTCCTAATAGTTCTAATCTCCAACTAACGGATACCCCAAATAACAAGAGCCTCTTATGATACTATTTTATCACAAACCATCCTGGGTTGAACCTAAACAGGTCACTCGAGCTATCCTGTGGCAAGGTCCAAAGGGCATTCCTAATCCCCACAGGATGAAAACTAGTGTTGGGCATAAAAATTAAATAGGTGGGAATGATTTGTCCCATTAATGAAAGAAAAATAAATAAATAAATACTGAATAATGAAAATGAAAACTACCTGCGGTGAGAAAATAAAATTGTACATACCTCTATGTGACCCTATAGGTCACCACCGACCTCAAACCAACATTGCACTACAACGACCAAATACGAGCAAGAAGCGGCTCTCGAAGCTAAAAACAAAGATAAACTATAGGAGTGAGTATTAAAACTTAGTAGGCTAGCCTGATAAACTATTCCCAATGCACTTCCTTTAAAATAAAATAAACATCAATTTTCAAGTTTGAATTACAATATATCAAAGTATGCTTTTCTACTCATTTTACTCAAAAACAAAATACAACTCATTGCCCTTATTCTTTTCTGAAACCAAGTTCATTATATTAATGTGCTATTAACATTTTTGAAAAGCGAAGTGATATTTTCATTTTTGATGTCAAGAAATTTTACAAAACACTTTGAATTTAAAACCTTTTTCACAAGATTTTAGAAACCAACACATCACTTCCAAGAAAAAACTATACAAGCAATTACCAAAATATCCATATAACAAGGGAAATGAAATTATACATATAATTATCACATTCATTACTACAAGAAACTAAGAGCTAATAGACATAGGTGAACCCAGAAGATCAAGAATAATCTAGAACGTACTAATACACGAGACCCCATCCCCAGTAGCATGCCACACATGATGAAATAAAAAACTACCTAAATACCTGGACACCCTAACTTAGGATAGACTGAGGGGCCCAATCCCATATAATTAAACCAAGATATATCCACATACTACGGGCCACTAGTCAGTATGTTAACAACTAGTGCAACAATCATTCTTAGATAATAGTAATGCGAAACGGGCGGGCCGGGGCGGGGCGGGCCAAGCCCGCACGGGTTTGAGCCCGCACGGGTTTGTCCATGAAAGCCCGCATATAATGTGAACAAAAATTTTCAATCCCGCCCCACCCCACATAAACCCGCGGGTTGCCCACGGGTTGCCCACGGGCTTACCCACCTTTTAAAAAAAATACTATTTATAATCATTTAAATACTATATTTTTTATCATTCTTAAAGGTATTTGTGGGGAGAAGTATGAATTAACAATAACTAGAGTTTTAAAGAATGTGATGGAACATTTTTTGTAGGTTAATAGTGGTATGCGGTAATGCTGATGTGGCGGCGAACAATTGCGATGGAAAGTATGTGAGTGATCGGTGATGGGTGATGAATGATAATGTTGATTGTGTGGTGATGTGAACAACTAAACCTGTGAATGAATGAAGTCTCTCCAGGTAACAATCAGTTTCAGAAGAAGCTATTAATGTTTTCACAAGGTTCTATCCAATTCTCTTAATAACAAAATAAAATTAAATAATAATAAAATTAAATCAACCTAGAAAATATTATGATTATAATAACTCTTATAGAATTGAAACCATGCGCAGGGGTGATGAGTTCCATTTTTTGAGAGATGGGTTGACACATCATGTGAATATGGTTAATAATTACTATATAAATAATATAATATCATATTAAAACAATAAATATAGGCCTATTTAAAATTCACATGTGAATAAATGGTGAATTAATATGACCATTACGGTGAGAAATCATATGTCACCGTTTAACCATGATTTTTTTATTAAAAAAACTAAAATGTTAAAGAAACATATATTGTAAAAATAATATATATTTTTTTAAATCAGGCCCGCGGGCCAGCCCACACCCGCATGGGCTCAACCCGCATTGGCCCATGCCCGCGTGGGCTAAAACCGCATTGGCCCGCACTCTAAACGGTCAAAATTTTTAGGCCCGCCCCGCCCCATATCCGCCCCATACCCGCAAAGCCCGCGGGCCACGAGCCTGCTTTGCATCGCTATTAGATAATTCTATAAATATTACAGGTTCCCATGTCTCATGTATATAATGGGGATAATCCAAAAGATGACAACCAAGCATCCAATCACTAATATATAATAATAATAGTTCACATCAGGCTTCACCCAGAGCCACCCCAAGGACCAATCTCATGCCTTAGAACAAATAGAACACAAATAGTTTCCATTGAGGAACCCTGATAATGGACCACAAAGATTCCATAGTGAGGAAATCCCATCCACTATACATAAAAAAGGCGTAAGAAACATCCAATGGAGGTTTTCATAATAAATAATTTTATGAATTTCACAAAGTTTCCAAACAGGACTTTAAGCATTTCACAGAACCAAATTTTATCAAACATAAATTTTCACTTTCAAACCAAAACCATTTTCTATGAAAGTTCCAATTGGGCCATAATTCATCATCACATATCAAACTGATTTCAAAATCTAAATACACACTTCCTTTAAATTAAAACCACTTGAAAAGCTCTTTCACAAAAACCTAAATCATAATTTCACATGATATATAGTTATTAACAAATCCAAACCACACTTTACATACCATAATCTACTCACAAAAGCTAACCGAGCATTTCTGTGAACATTTGGTGTGCACTAATTTAACAAAACAAGTATAGCCATCACAAAACAATGCTTAAAACTACCATTTTCATACCAAACATTTAGACCAAGAATCACATATCAATATTTATTAGTCATAGAGGGTTTGAAAATCATGAAACTAATGATTTTAAAATTAAAAAAGGAAAGTTCATGGGAAAACCTACCTCAAAGGATGGCCAATTCAAAGCTTTCTAACTCAAGCAACAACCCGCTTGCACACACACACTTCCATATATATCCTTAAACCGATGCATGTGTTCCCTACACTATTAGGGAACGCACACACAGAAGATATATATATATATATATATATATATATATATATATATATCTATCTATACATATCCATAACTATAAATATGCGTGCGCGCCTTCAAAAATGACCTCAACTCCCTACAATAAAACCCCAGGACTCAAAAACACCATAAATCCCTAAAATAAATTTTATCCAAAACTAAGGAACAAAAATTATTTAGAAACCAATGGACCGTTCAAGAAATAAAGGTCTAAGGAAACACCATTTTAAAGTGATCAGTGCCAAACGGGCTTTTGAAATACATTTTTGAAACCAAACAAGAAAAACACTATTTCTTGGTTGTACTCATATACAAATACACACACACACACACACACACACATATATATAAATATCTATTTATCCTATTGCAAAAATTCACATATCCTCATGTGAATCTGTACATATATATATATATGTGTGTGTGTGTGTGTGTGTGTGTGTATGTGTGTGTCTACCCGTGTATATATGTAGAACCATTCTATGTAGATGTGTGTATATATATATATATCAAGAGACATTTTATAAAATCAAAACCCAATTTAGAAATACTTTGTTGATACTTGGAATTTCGAAATCCATTTAAAAATCTATTTCAAAATATTTTCTAAAACAAATTATAAACAAAGACATTTAAAAAAACCCTTTGGAGAATTCAATTCAATTTTCAGATAAATCCCAAAAGGGATGAAATGGAACATTTCAATTTATTTATGAACCCAAACGGGGTCAAATCATTTCAAAACATCTCAATTTATTTTAAATAATTAATTCAATATTTTAGAATTATTTACATTTAAAATTACACTTGAAATGTTAAGTAAAGACATTATGTTAAATGGAAAACACCTTGAATCATTATTCAAACTCAATTTAACATTCAAAAATAGGCATAATTAATTAAATAAAACATTCAAAACACAAATCAATAAAGTGGTCTTAAATTTAAAGCCTAAACATGAGGTAACCTACCTCAAAGGGGTGCGATTACAATGAAACTCACGGAGGGGGAATATCACACCCCAAAGAACATTCTACACATCCTAGAAATCCCAGAAAAACACACAAACATGAACCCCAACCATTAGGGTTTGGACAAATTGAAGAGAAACCCCCAAAAATAGGAATAAAAACGCACCGAAAAGAGGAGACACTATCGGTGAGAGGAGGCGCAACCGAAAGGAGGGAGTGCGGCCAAAGAGAGGGCCTGCAGCAAGGGAGATTGTGGTTGGAGAGGGGGATACCAATGAGGGAGGGGTTCTGACCAGAAAGGAATGCCGCCGGGAAGGGAGCAATGCCGAGAAGGGAACACTACCGGGAAGGGAGGCTGCCGAGGTTGGGTCACGCATGGAGCAGGGTAGGAGGGTCGACACGATGGAGAGGGGGAGGTTTGCTTCATAGAGGAGAAGAGGAGGGGGGTTCCTAAAAAAATAATTTAAAAAAAATAAACTCAATAATAACAATAACAATAACAATAACAATAACAATAACAATATCAATAACAACAACAACAATAATATTCATAATAATAATATGAATATTATTATTATTAATATTAAACATTCTTTTAACTTTATTTTATTATCATTTTATTTTATCTTAATTTTATTTTATTTTTCATTTAAATTTTTATTATTTTTAGACATAGAGAAGGCCACATGGTTTAGCCACATGGTCTTCTTGGCTGTGTGCCAACCGTGCGTAGGACAAAAACTCACTCAAAAGTTTTAAAATATAAAAATTTTATCTGGGTCTCAACCCGAACCCCAAGTGGAAAGATCTAAGACCAAGAAAAGAATAAAATAAGGGCGTGTCCAAGTTCTGGGTGTGATAAGTCTCCTTCACTACATCTACGAATGATGATTAGATCTTCTCCTTCCTTAACCCATAGCCCATATGCACAAGGAAAAAGGGTTAAATGGCTTCCTCCAAGTCACAATATTAAAATTAACATGGATGGTTCATGAATAAATGGTCTCATACGGGGAGGAGGTGTTGTCCAAGACTCTATATTTTTTGTTTGGGATTGTATTTGGACCCTTTATCACTTTTAGTGCCTTATTATTGTACTTTGATTATGGGATTATAGATTATTTCATGCATTGGTTTTAATTGTTTTACATTTAAACATTGTATGGGATTGAAGATGTGTGCATGTGTATAGGAACATCAGGCTAGTGCCTACCATGTGTGTGATATGACTACTCAGTATTGGTCACCAACCTATGGCCTATTGGAGGCGAGATTGGGTTAGTCATGGTTCAGGCCTCTTCAGGCCGAGTCATGATAGAGTGATATCAAAGGAGTCAGTTATACCTTAGGACCAGAGTATGTGAGATTGGTTTGGGTTTTATGGAAACAATGTTAAGTGTTTATAGTTAGTCTTTTAGGATAGGGACTCTAGTATTTGTATGGAGACCAACATATATATACAATAGAACTATGATCACCTTCCTTTTGACTCGGTACATGTAGAAGTTGGTTGAAGGGAAAACATTTGTACAATATAGGAATGAGTTTTGGTTTCTATGTCATTCTTGATTCAGATCCCCAAATATACTCTTTGACAATATCATGTCTTATTTATTTCAAGATGCCTTTAAAAATACAACCAGCCAGGGTTCTAATGTGTGATCACGAGGATAATCCGCTGAGTGATGAGGCTTCAGTATAGGGGTTTGTACGAGAGATAGTACCTATGGGTGGTTTACTAGCTATATCACCAACCATTGAGTAGCAGTTAGCGCTGATAGTGATAACTAAGGATGCATTTAGGTTGAGTGCACTTCATGAGTTCCAAAGGTAGTGAAATCCCAAGTTTCAGGGCGATCTAGACCCCTAGGTGGTTGAGGAATGGATTGATGTAGTCACTTGAGTTTTTCGCCTTATGAGGAGGTCTATAGATCAAATGGAATTCCTCACAGTGAGTCTTATTTAGGGATTTGCTAGGATATGGTGGAGTTTGGTGACTTAGTCACATGATGAGACAACTCTCTCCGGATCATACTTCGAGCCTCTCTTTAGGGAAGAGTTTTATCTCTCCACATTGCGATCAATGTGCAGCCAGTAGATTCTACATCTATAGTAGGGAAGTATAGTCAGGGAGGAGTATTCCGCGAGGTTTAATGATCTATAATGGTACTTCATGGATATGATATAAGATATATTATTTAGAATACTGAAATTTGAGTAGGTTTTATGCTGATATATCAGGGATTTAGTGATTTCTCTTCGCATTCCCACTTATACTGGAGTACTGGAGCAATCCTTAGTGGCAGAGAGATTTCTGGAAGAGAAGGCATCAAAAACAGGTTCTGGTAGTGAGAACTTAAAAGCAAATACATTGGAAAAAGGTAACCGACGACATTCAGAGGGATTCAGGCATGTCATATGCTTCAAGAGATGATCCTAGGATAGAGGATCAACAGTGTAGGGATATCAGGATGGATCTAATTAGCTAAGGGATAGGTGGTCTTTCTCATATGATGGTCAGATACATATCATATAGGATTGTTCAAATCATCATACAACTAATCAGTAGATATTATAGGGACCACCAAGGTAGATACATAGGTTGGAGTAGGTAGGTCTGTAGGGAAACATATGTGGAAGAGGGGCCGATAGAGCAGTAGGTGGTGGTCATACGTTTGACCTATTACCACCACCACCCTTAGGTGATCCATTTTAAGCTCAGAGAGTTGGTTATCATGGATGAGGACTACTATAGGATATGTGGGACCATGACCTCGAGGCTCCAAGGATGATACGAGGTACGATTTGTGTGTTTTCCACCTTAGTTATAGTATTCATAGACACATGTATGGGTCATTACTTTCTTGTCACTTCTCTAGTTTGATACTTATAGATTCTAGTTGAGCCTTTGGATTGACCCTTTCACTTGGAGACTCTAACAAGAGGTGACTTAGTGATTTCACACTTCTTACGATAGTGAAATATAATACTTGGAGGTAAGATCTTTTCACGATAACTATTTGTATCAGTGACGAGGCATTATGACATCACCTTAGGTATGGACTGACTATCCACAATTCATGCCCAGATTGACTATTTTAGTTGAAGGATGCGGTGTGTCCATAGTGATGGTATGATGTTTTCTTTTGTGGGTGAAAAGGAAACATTTTCAGAGCTGGACAAGATCAGGCATAGGAGGGTGCAGCCAATTAATCACCAGTTATCTAGAATGACTCTTCGAGTGGTGGATGCTATGTTTTATCTGTTTCTTGTGGTGGTGGTCGAGTATAAGGATCTCTTTCCAGAGGACATTCTAATATTACCTTCCCATTGATAGATAGAATTCTACATTTACTTACACCTTGGGACAACCATGATATCTACACCAGTATATTAGATGGCTCCTGTAGAGCTTCATGAGATGAGGGTGTAGTTATAGTACTTATAGGTGAAGGGATTAATGAGACTCGATATTCCCCCTTGGGTAGACCCGGTGTTGTTAGCCAAGAAGGTTGATGAGAGTTTGAGGTTATGTGTGGATTATTGGAGCTTGAACCAAGTGATTATGAAGAATAAGTATCCACTACCGAGGATCGACAAACTCTTAGATCCGTTGAGAGGGGTGCGATGGTTCTCGAAGATTGAAATCAGACAAGGCTATCACCAACTGCAAGTATAAGATGAGTATATACCAAAGATAGAATTTAGATGTATCTCTGGTCACTATAAGTACTTAGTGATGACCTTCTATATGAAAAATTCCCTAGTAGTGTTCATTGGAATCATGAACTAGATATTTTAACCTTTCTTAGACCAGTTTATGGTGGTTTTTATAGATGACATCCTAGTGTACTCAGCATCTGATGAGGAGCACACGAGACACTTGAGGATATTCCTAGACACAATACAAGATCACCATCTTTATTGGAAGCTCTAAAAGTTTTAGTTTTGGATTTGAAAGGTCCATAACCTGTGACACGTCATCTTATAGGCATGAGTAGCGATGGTCCCAATGAAGGTTGAGGAAGTGCTTGATTAGGAGCCACCAAATAGGGTTACTGAGGTGTAGAGTTTCCTTGTATTGGTAGGGTAATATTGTATATTTTTAATCAATTTATCTAGAGTGGCATAACCCTTGATATCTTTGACCCAAAAGGTGCCATTAGTGTTTTTAGAAGTTGAGGAAGAGGTTAAAAAGCGACCCCATCTCAAGATTTCTAGAGGAGGGTGTCGAGTACATAGTGTAATGTGATGCCTTAGGGACCAGACTTAGTTGTGTTCTAATGTAGAGGTAGGAAATGATTTACTATGGGTCCAAGTAGTTGATATTGCATGAGTAGAACTACTCGACCCATGATCTTGAGCTAGCAGTTGTAGTCTTCACCTTGAAGATGTGTGTTTCGCGCGGAATCCGGGGATGACCTCCTGGACGGGAGATTCAAACGTTCCGATCGGTTTCTAACGGGTTTGTTCGTAGAACCGGAAACATCCAATGATTCCACATCCGTTTGGACCTACTTTCCAAAGGCAGGCGCTCATTAGCTTGTGGGCTAATGAGGCTTAGGAATTTGCATTGGTCGAGAGGATGGGAGGTCGGACTCATCACACCTTTTTGAGGGGAATTATTGTCTACTCCGGGACTCTCTTTATAGATTTAAGTTAAGTTCGTGAATCCTTATTACATTACCAAGTATAAAATGAGCTTTCCTTTAGTTTTAACAATCAATGATTAAATATGCAAGAAATTTAGAGAATCTTTTATATGTATTCGAGGTTCTTCATCAATATAGAATCATCTATATTTGTTTAGAGATTCTTGGTCAATGGTATCCTTCAAAACATTTATATAAAAGTCTCTTGGTCATTTTGATGACCAGGCTGGTTTTAAAGCCACTCAGTGGGGCACTTGAAGTTTATCGTCATTCAGAAGGACAGAGATTATTTCAATGTTGGGATCGAACCCATAAATGGGCTACCTACGTATCCTTTGTTTTAAAAAAGGAATCAGAACCCACGTAGTTCGAGGAATGGGATATGATGTTTTATGATTGATGGCTCAAAGATGAATGTCATAATTACTTTTACACTCTATGCTCACGTGAGTCATGCTCGGTGTGAGAAACAAGAGGTATTGGTAAAATTTAGACAATTGTGCCATAAAAGATGCAATCATAAGAATTTGTTTTGGGGCTTATGTATAGATGACTGCCCAGATAGGTGAAGGTTTAGGATTTACTTTTAGGAAGAAAAATCCATGAACAGGGTCCACAAAGTTATATGTGCTTCATGGAGATTTGAATACTCTAATCTTGGGGCTTACTCCTAAGGAGGATGCCCAAATTAGGAGGGGACTTATGATTGGGTTTTATTCCTAAAAAGGAAACCAAAATCAAAGGGAAGTTTATGACTGGTTAAGAGAAATTTTAAGAGACTTGGGGCTTACTCTTAAGAAGGATGCCCAAGGTTATGACTGAGTCTTATTCCTGAAAAGGAGACCCAGGTTAGGGGACTTGGGGCTTACTCCTGAAGAGGAAGCCCAAGGTTATGACTGAGTCTTTATTCCTGAAAAGGAGACCCAGGTTAGGGGACTTGGGGCTTACTCCTGAAAAGGAAGCCCAAGGTTATGACTGAGTCTTTATTCCTGAAAAGGAGACCCAGGTTAGGGATTAAGGTTTGGGGCTTACTCCTGAGGAGGATGCCCAAGATTAAAGGACTTTGATTGGGGCTTATTCTTAAGGAAGATGCCCAAATCAAAAAGGTTTTATAACTGGGGATTATTCCTGAAAAGGAAACCCAGGTTAGGATTCTCTCATCTTAAAGGATGAGGTTGAATGAATGAACTCTCAATCTTTTATGACATAAAGATGTTTAAATCACTAGGTTTTGAGAGATATTTCACATAATTCCTTTCAGATAAGGATGTCAAATCAAGAAATCATGCCAAAAATGGCTTTGAAGAGTATCTTGAAGACTGAATTTTGAATAGGAAGAGTGAAATGGCTTAAGAGGGGTGAAAAAGGGCAAGATGGGCACCCAAAAAGATAGGGGCGCGCAAGTATTGAAGGTCGCGCAAGTCCTGCGGCGGCGCGCAAGTATTGGTCGCGCAAGTATACTTGCGCGACATAAGGGATACTTGCGCGATTTTCAACCAGAGTGGAATTACTTGAGCGACTCTTTATTAAACCCTTTCTCATCCTCTTGAGGTTCTTCCAGAAGAGGGACGCGCAAGTTATATTGAAGGAATTAAGTCGGCGCGCAAGTGTTTGATAAGTTTCAACACTTAGGCCTTCCTTCTTCCCTTTAGATCTTCCATTCTAGGTAAGAAATTACCTTAGAAGTGTTCTGGAAGCTTTGAGAAGAGACTTGGGCGTCGGGAGCTTTGATCCGAGTTTCTGGGAAGAGATCCTCTCGAATGGGGGGCCCACAGGGTCTATTTATAGGCAAAATAAGGCCCTGGGCGGTTACCGAGCGGTTACCGGGCGGTTACCACTTAGGTCGCGCAAGTCACTTGCACGACCATAAGGTGTCGCGCAAGTACTTGCACGATCACTAGGCGGCGCGCAAGTGTACTTGCGCGACCATGAGGGAACTTGCGCGACCTATGGGCAATGTTCTCCTTGTTCATCCCTTTGTCGATTTTTGATGTTTCTTCAAAGGATGAATCACTTTGAGATCAGATATTCCCTTTTCCGACCTTTAGATTCTGTGATGAAAGGAGCGTCAACAAAAGTCCCCCCTCAGAGTTGGATCCGGAAAGAAATGAGGATTTGACTCTGAGGAAATCGAATCCCTCCAAAGGAAAAGGGAGTGCGCGCAAGTCTTTCAAGGCGCAGAGGGCAGCGCACAAGTGTGCTGGAACTTGACTTTTATTCAGATTTCCTTTGTCTTTTGTGTGGGCAGTTTAAAGTCATGCACGCCGGACATAAAGGGGCTAATGTTTAAGGTCGAAATAGCTTTGACCGAAAAAATGGATTCAATTCCTTGATAATTTATCTGAAAACAAATTACCATACTCAAGTATGAGAGAAAATATGTAAACTATGACTTAAGAATATTTGAATCTGAGGAATGATATGAAAAAGAGCTAAATAGCATTAGAAGAAGTAGTTTCCAAGAATGAAGTTACTATTATTTAACAAAACCCATTAGGGGGTTGAAATATGCAGGGCCACCTATGGGCATTGGCTGCATAGTCAAATAAAATAGCATCTTTTGGCTGACAAGTCTGTTATGTGGACTGTTTATGCAAGGCCACCTATGGGCACGTGCTGCATAGTCAGGCAAAAGAACTCCCAGAAATTTACTTTCCTAGTGCTAAAAACCAGTGAAAGTTTATGGAGATTCAAATTTTCTAAAGCATAGAGTTTGTTGTATGGAAAGAGGTACTTGAATATGGAGAAGATATTTCCAAACAAGAATATCGAAGAACTGGATGAATATCACTCCTACGAAGGTCTGACCCAAACGTAGGGAAGAAGAATAAACCATAGACTTGAATACTTTCAGATCATGAAAAAGGATATGGGACAAATACGTTAAGGATGGCTATTTTTGCGGATCCCTACATACTGTCGTTTTAAGACAAATAAGGACAAAAGAGGCATTCTTCCCAAGAATGAAGTTACTATTATTTAACAAACCCGTTAGGGGGTTGAAAACATGCAGGGCCACCTATGGGCATTGGCTGCATGGTCAAATAAATAGCATCTCTTGGCTGACAAGTCTGTTATGTGGACTGTTTATGCAAGGCCACCTATGGGCACGTGCTGCATAGTCAGGCAAAAGAATTCTCAGAAGTTTGACATTTTTGTGACCATAAGTCATGAAAAGGGTTATGAAGATCTGAAAATATTTAAGGTTAGGATTATAATACATAAAGATGGGTATTTTCCAATGTATATAGAGATACATAGGTCAATGAAAACCATAATCATGTTGTGGCTGGGTCCTGAATTGAAACTTGGACTTCACTACGTATCTCATAAGAATGAGAATCAAGCCATACGTAGTTCTTGAAATGCAGTTTAACGTCGTGCAGGACGAAAGGATGAGTGATCTTAGTTTTTGGGGTCATAGAATTCGGACCATAATAATGAATACACAGTGTGTGTTTTCATGAGGACTTTTCAGCCAAGGGACTGAAAGTGAAATTTGGGGTTAGGCCCAAAAGACTTGGGACTGGATTCGAGGGACACTCGAATGTTCCTACGTATCCCATAAAGATGGGAATCAAGTCCACGTAGTTCTAGAAACTACCCTTTGTACAAATTTGGTTCGTACATGTGAAGGGTGAAAAGGGACTTTAGTGCAATGATGGTTTTAACCTAAGATAAAAAGTTTAGGCATTACCATGTATGTACGTAGTCTTTTTGAAAATGAAAACCATGATTGAAAAAGAATCAATGTTAAATAATGGTTCCTTCTCAAATGAGGAAATCAAAGAATATTGTAGTTTATTGTCGTACTGGACAAAAGTGTTGTATAGTTTAACGTCATATAACAAGGACGAAAGTGAATCAATGTAAAGATATTGATTCCAAGGGTGGTTTCACAAATCATCATCATATGAGATTGTGGTGAACCAATGTGAAGAGATTGTTTTTGGGCTTGAACCTTTGGGAGGTTGCCTACATACCCAGCCTGGAGGGCAAGGATCAAAGTCTGTGTAGTTCAATTAAAGAATGAATTAACGATCAAATTGTTTTTTGGGTACAATGATCTAATAATGTTGTTGGGACTTACACATGGTTAGTGGCCCAAAGGGAGTGTTATGGTTGATGTTCGCTCTAAGCTCACGTGAGTCATACTCGGTGTGAGAAACAAGAGGTAATAACAACCTTAACGATGCACAGTTTAATGTCATGTAGGACATATCAAGGACTTTCTGTACAGTTTAGCGTCATGTAGTTAGGACGATGGGGACAATACATTTTAACGTCATATTGGACGAAAGGGGGATTGTGCAGTTTTAATGTCATGCTGGACTTTTGATGATTATATAGTTTAACGTCGTTCCGGACGTGAGGGACTTTTATACAGTTTAGCGTCATGTAGTTAGGACGTCACAGTTTAACGTCTTGCTGGACATATTTGCAAATAGTTTATGGTCATATACATGGACCAGGGATGATGCAGTTTTAAGGTCATGCTGGACTGTTTATGGAACTTTTTTCACAGTTTAATGTCGTGTGGGACGAAGTTGCAGTTTAAAGTCATACTGGACCATTGCTGTATAGTTTTAGCGTCATATAGTAAGGACGAACTGATGCTGTACAGTTTAAAGTCATGTAGCTAAGACTAAGGTGAATCAATATGAGGATATCAGTTCTGATCTTTTTACAGTTTATCGTCATGCTGGACGTTGGAAGTGCCACACAGTTTGATGTCATGTTGCTAGGACACAATATAGTTTTAATGTCATCTCGGACAGAATACAGTTTAGTGTCATGTAGGACAATAAGGGACTTAACACAGTTTAACGTCATGCTGGACGATGAAAGTGCCACACAGTTTAATGTCATGTCGTTAGGACAAAATATAGTTTAATGTCATCTCGGACAGAATATAAGAACTTCTATACGGTTTATTGTCATGTAGGACAAAATCAAGGACTATGCAGTTTAAAGTCTTGCAGTTAGGACTATTGGTGCTGCACAGTTTAGTGTCATGTTGCAGGGACATAAGTGCGAATAGTTTAAGGTCATATGCACAGACCATACAGTTTATCGTCATGCTGGACGTAGTTGTAGTTTAAGGTCATACTGGACCATTGCGTAGTTTAAGGTCATACCGGACCTAGTTGTTGATGCAGTTTAAGGTCATGCTGTATGAACCAATTGTAAGTCTTGGTTCTGGGGACCATATTTTGTGTTTATACAAAATACTTCTTCAGAAATCTGGCATTAGTTGGAGTCGTGATGTCTTCTCCATCCATTGAGATTAAACAGAACCAAAGATTAACTCTTCGTCTGATAAAGACTCTGCCTGATTAGCCTGTTTAGGCTGTGCCGTTTGATGGGGCGGTGCCCGTGACTTTGAAGTAGATGGCATGAAATCTGCCAGAGTCAAAGACAATTTAGGCTTTGATGCATACTCATCTTCTTCTGATTCCTCTTTCTTCTTTGAATTACGCTGCCCTTTTGAGGATTTGTCCTTTGATGGAGGCTTTACTGCAGCTTTTGTAGGAGACACAATTGGCTTCTTCAATTGTGTTCGCAAAATGGAATGGGTCCGATTGATTGTCTTTCTGACCATCCAATCATCATATTTTTTCGCAGTTTTGCTTTTGACTTCCTGCCACTCGCCTCCTTCCTCTGGATCTGTAGCGGTAATACACGCTACATGAGCTGAAGAACCCTTCAATTTGACTTGTCCCAAGTCAACCATCTTTTGTAGGAGGTCTTTAAAGACAAAACACTCCTGGATGGGATGTCCCAACATTTGATGAAAGGGACAATAATTGGGACGGTCTTCATCTCCTTCCTTGTTTGGTCTCTTCGGCACTGGTAATTGAACCAAATTATTTTCCAGAGCTGAAATGAAGTAACCAGGAACTTGCTCACTTCGGAAAGAGTATGTTTTACTCTTCATATCCTCAAATTGTTTTCGTCGTTGATCTTTTTGATCATTTGGACGAAACAGCCTTTGTTGTTGGCGTTCAGGAGGTGGAGCCCTTCGAGAAGATGAAGGTTTTGAAGTAGAAATAGGTACAGGTGCCTGTTTAAGCATAACTGTAGCAGTTTCTGCTTTACCCATTCTTCTTCCTGGAGCTGATGGAATTACACGAGATTTAACCTTAGCCTGCATAAGGGAATCTTCAATCTGTTGAGCGATTGAAGTAAGGTCTCGAAACCCTCCTGTGTATTTCACAGGGATCAATGGCGTGCGTAATTCGTCACGCAAATTTGCCACACAGATTGGCAATAATTCCTCCTGAGGGAGTGATAAACTCAAGGAATACGTTAATCCCTTCCAACGAGCAATGAAATCAGAGACTCTTTCATTCTCCCTTTGCTTGCAGTTTGTAAGATCGAAAACTGTCGTTTTTGGCAAAGTTGAGCTGAACTGAAGAAGGAATTTTTGACGAAGATCCTCCCATCCGATGACTGACCGGGATTTCAAGCTTGTATACCAGACAAAAGCTGGTCCTTGCAAGGTTCGCACGAAGCATCTGAGTTTCACTGCTTCTTGTTGTTCTGGAGTTCCCATCATAGGATCACAACAAGACACGTAATGCGTCAAATGTTGTTCAGGGTCGCCTGATCCATTGAAAGTAGGGAAAATAGGGTTTCCAAAACTGGATGGAGGAGAAATTGAATCTACCCATTCAGGGTAAACTTTCTTTTCAGGTTGAACTTGCGCCCGTTTCCCTTCCATAGTTTCTAACCGAGCTGTTAATGACTCAATAGTAGTTATTAACTTTTGAGAAACGTCAGGTTGAACTTGGTTTTGGGTAGGTGCAATGAATGGAGCTTGGACAGCCGTGGAGGTTGGTGCTGCAACTAATGGTAGTGCTGCCAACCGTTGTTGCGTTTGACCCGTAGGATTAGACCTCTGTGGGTGTACTGATAAAGGAGGATATTCCTGATCCATCTCAGTAGTTACAACAAATTCCTTCGGCTGTCGGACTTCAGCATTCTTAAGAAGAAGACTACTCTGAAGTAGTTCTGCATTCAACCTTCTTAACTCTTTCATTTCTTCCTCCTGTTGTGCAAGCCTTTGCTCTAATGAGAGCGATTGACCTCCTTCAGAGGAAGGGTGAGAAGTAACCTGATTCTTTCCTTTCCCCTTATTGGATCCTTTTCGGAGAGGGGGAAGTGGGTTACTTGAAGGAATACCCAAATTTTGGGTAAGCCTTTGATTACGTGTGCGCACACCTTCTTCATTTAGGTCTGTGTGCGCAACTTCTTGAGCAGGAACCTCTTCATCTGATCCCTCTGATTGAGCCTCATCTGGTGAATCAGCAGCAACGGCAGTGATGACATTAATGGATGCATATTTCATGAAATCCTTTCTATCAGCATTTCTATGATATTGTCTCCTTTTATGTCCATGATAAGACATGGCATTCCGTTGACTTGACCCCTCAGGAATTTCTTTGTGAACCGTCACTTGGAGAGAATCTCCTGACATCTTGGCTCTTCGTTCCTCTTGAGGCTTATTCCCTAATCGAGAGAATACTGACTTTCTCTGAGAGAGGGATTGAAGATTTGAAAAAGTCCCCAGTCCGGTGGACTGGGGGTGTTCCTGTTGCTTCTGCTCAACTCCTCGAATCCCATTCGTTGATTCTGAGGGTTGGGTTAGAGAAGTCCCCAGTCTGGCAAGCTGGGGTGTCTCTTGACATGCTATGTCTGAGATCTTCTTGAAATCTCTCTTGATCTTGCGGATCTTAGTTCGGAAATTAGCTGGATGCATTAACCTGTATCCACTTTTATCACCTGGTTCAACAGACCGTTGGATGATTTCCGAAACTTCTGTCATTTGATGACGTGTTTGCTCCAGACGAGAGGATTGCGCAATATTCTCGCCTGCTTGATGTAGGAGCAATTCAACAACCTGTTCTCTATATACTTGATTTTGAGAGGAACTAGTTGAAGCTTGATCTCGAGCAAGATTTTGATTATGAACAAAGCCCATTGACTGTGGCCGGCCATGGGCAATAACATTGCATGAGACCATTTTCGGCGGGCTTTGCTGACCGGAAAGCACTGTGAAATGTAGTGCTCCGTGAATACCCCATCCTCTGATATGAACATTAGATGGAGCATTGGAAATTAACTGACGCAATTTTCTCAGCGCGCCAAGGCATGAACGTTGAAGGGTTCTCTGTTGCTTTTCGGCCTTCGGATACCGAGAGACTGATAGAGATGCCAAATCAATCTGGCGTTGTAACCCTTCTATTATCTTAAGATGATTTTCATATTCATCGTAAGATAATACCTTCTTCTTTAATTGACAAAGAGTTTTCCATATGTTAAGACGAATATCATGGATTCCATCATCCGTCAACATCTTTGGAATGTCATACTGTGAATCAGCCAAAGGCCAAAACATGACTGGTACTTCACCTTTTGCCAGTTTTTTCCTCATGTTCAGCATTTCCTCTTTATCATTAAATGAAGATTCTTCTACCTGTTTGGACCAGATTTGGTGTTTCCTTGTTGCTTCATCGGATTCAACAAGATTGGTAGAGGAATCACTATTCATGCTGGAAGATGAATGACCTAGGGAAGGTTCGGAGAATAACCTGAACCCCAAGCTATCTTCTGATGGAGAAAGAGTTTCACCTGCCGATAGTAAAACTTCAGACATGACTGGTTTTACGTTTGCAAGTGCCTCGAGATAGGAGGGCTTTCTCGTCACTACATTGCCTTCTGAAGAATTTTCGAGACAATGTGAATCACTACTGCAGAGAGGACTTTCGCAGCGAAGTTCATCACCATGAGGAGGACCTTCATGATGGGTTACAGCAAAAGATGATATCTCTTGCTCCTTGGTCTTCTGACCACACAGAGGGTTCCTGTGGTTCTCATCTGAAGAAGAAACTTCAAGATTGACCGAATTTTCATGAAGCAAGTCTTCATGAGGAAGTGTCTGTTGAAGACCTTCGGGATTAATGTTCCTGTTATTGGGAACTGAGGGAGTAGAATCTTGAATTCCGACAGATAAATGTCTGAGGGATTCAAGAACTCCAGCATCGAGCAAGGCCTTGTTACAGATTGGCCTTTGATCTCCTGACTGTGCTGGGCGGATCTTTTTATTAGATGCCTTCTTACTCGCTTTAGAAATCACTTGATGACGAAAGTGATTGCTCTGAGCAGGTGTATGTGCCTGATCAGGAAAGATGGTCAGGTTAGGCTGACGATCATCGCTCAAATCAGGTGTATGTGCCTGACTTGGTTGTCCATATGATATGGGGGAGTAGGCCCCACAACCCTCTTGGACTGGAACAGATGTGTGTGTCTGTTCCGGAGTGAATTGTTGATGTGTCACTCCACTGCTAGGGATAGATTTATGTGTCTGTCCCTGAGATGAAGCTGAAGCTGTTATGATATCTTGGCAAGCATCCAGAATATGAGCAGGAATTTGCTTCTGCTCTTTCACCATTGACAAAATATGTTTGGTGACTTCAGCCGCCGGAACAGGGATATACGTCCATTCCGGGCTTGGAGTAGGTGTATGTGCCTGCTCCTGTCCTCCTTTTCCTGTCAGTGAATCCTGACAGTACTCAAGTGTGGAGGTAGAGAGTTTAGTCTGCCTCCTGTTTGTCGTCGGGACTTTCCGACTGACTTCTCCGGGTGCTACCAAGCGAGACTGTTGGTAGACTTGATTAGTATCAGCAGGTGTATGTGCCTGCTGATTACACTTCGCCAAACGCGGTTGACGAGATCCATCATATGTAGTCAGACGAGCCTGCTGACTAACTGCTGATGTATAAGCAGGTGTATGTTCCTGCCTATGGTACTCCGCCGGAATTGCCTGGCGGGATCGGCTTGATGCTGCCAGACGAGTCTGCTGGACAGCGGGATTAAAACGAACAGGTGTGTATGCCTGCTCGTTATTTGCCACCAAGTTAGGTTGGTGTACTTCTCCGGAGATGGCAGGGATGACAACCTGCCTATTATTAACCGGATTCCGTCTCTGGTGATTCATCTTGCCTGCTCGGGTTCGAGGAACCTGAGCTGAATGCCTGGAGCCGGTACCCTCATCATGTTGAGGGTGCACTACCGCACGAGTCTGGCGGCGATTGTTGATGGGAGCCCTTGAGAAGGACTCATGTTTCTTTGAATTAAGGTCCCGCGGGACCTGCTCATTCACTTCCTCAGAATAAGGGAGTGAATGGAAATTGCGTTCCGGGGATAACGACCCGAAACGGTTGGAGACGGTAGTCAGCACCGCCTGCTTCTTGATTGCTGGTCGCCGTTGTCCGGACGACCAGGTAGAATTGTTAACTTGGAGGGCTTGACGAGCGGCCTCCAGAGTTGGGATAGTACCGTTACGACGGTACTCCTTAACCAGTGCATTTGAAACACAGCGTTGAAGACGCCGAGTTGGTGATGTCATCCTCAGAGCGGATGACGTTCCAGCAGGAGTAGCAGCATTGGTTTTCATGGCAGCAGACCTCACATTAGAGGTGTTCTCAGCAGCAGTATTCACAGGGGTGAATTTAAGGAAAGCCATTTTTTGTAGAAGATCTTGAAAAAAGAGTGCCTGTTCCATATAACAGACATAATCAAGATGAATCCGGCTACTGCATCTTTTGGATGATCATATGTCAATGATTGCCTTGTTGGCCCAAGGGGCCTAACATCTAAGAAGAACATCACTTTAACTTGGTTAAGGATTCACGTCGGGTTCACCATTTTTTGTTTCGCGCGGAATCCGGGGATGACCTCCTGGACGGGAGATTCAAACGTTCCGATCGGTTTCTAACGGGTTTGTTCGTAGAACCGGAAACATCCAATGATTCCACATCCGTTTGGACCTACTTTCCAAAGGCAGGCGCTCATTAGCTTGTGGGCTAATGAGGCTTAGGAATTTGCATTGGTCGAGAGGATGGGAGGTCGGACTCATCACACCTTTTTGAGGGGAATTATTGTCTACTTCGGGACTCTCTTTATAGATTTAAGTTAAGTTCGTGAATCCTTATTACATTACCAAGTATAAAATGAGCTTTCCTTTAGTTTTAACAATCAATGATTAAATATGCAAGAAATTTAGAGAATCTTTTATATGTATTCGAGGTTCTTCATCAATATAGAATCATCTATATTTGTTTAGAGATTCTTGGTCAATGGTATCCTTCAAAACATTTATATAAAAGTCTCTTGGTCATTTTGATGACCAGGCTGGTTTTAAAGCCACTCAGTGGGGCACTTGAAGTTTATCGTCATTCAGAAGGACAGAGATTATTTCAATGTTGGGATCGAACCCATAAATGGGCTACCTACGTATCCTTTGTTTTAAAAAAGGAATCAGAACCCACGTAGTTCGAGGAATGGGATATGATGTTTTATGATTGATGGCTCAAAGATGAATGTCATAATTACTTTTACACTCTATGCTCACGTGAGTCATGCTCGGTGTGAGAAACAAGAGGTATTGGTAAAATTTAGACAATTGTGCCATAAAAGATGCAATCATAAGAATTTGTTTTGGGGCTTATGTATAGATGACTGCCCAGATAGGTGAAGGTTTAGGATTTACTTTTAGGAAGAAAAATCCATGAACAGGGTCCACAAAGTTATATGTGCTTCATGGAGATTTGAATACTCTAATCTTGGGGCTTACTCCTAAGGAGGATGCCCAAATTAGGAGGGGACTTATGATTGGGTTTTATTCCTAAAAAGGAAACCAAAATCAAAGGGAAGTTTATGACTGGTTAAGAGAAATTTTAAGAGACTTGGGGCTTACTCTTAAGAAGGATGCCCAAGGTTATGACTGAGTCTTATTCCTGAAAAGGAGACCCAGGTTAGGGGACTTGGGGCTTACTCCTGAAGAGGAAGCCCAAGGTTATGACTGAGTCTTTATTCCTGAAAAGGAGACCCAGGTTAGGGGACTTGGGGCTTACTCCTGAAAAGGAAGCCCAAGGTTATGACTGAGTCTTTATTCCTGAAAAGGAGACCCAGGTTAGGGATTAAGGTTTGGGGCTTACTCCTGAGGAGGATTCCCAAGATTAAAGGACTTTGATTGGGGCTTATTCTTAAGGAAGATGCCCAAATCAAAAAGGTTTTATAACTGGGGATTATTCCTGAAAAGGAAACCCAGGTTAGGATTCTCTCATCTTAAAGGATGAGGTTGAATGAATGAACTCTCAATCTTTTATGACATAAAGATGTTTAAATCACTAGGTTTTGAGAGATATTTCACATAATTCCTTTCAGATAAGGATGTCAAATCAAGAAATCATGCCAAAAATGGCTTTGAAGAGTATCTTGAAGACTGAATTTTGAATAGGAAGAGTGAAATGGCTTAAGAGGGGTGAAAAAGGGCAAGATGGGCACCCAAAAAGATAGGGGCGCTCAAGTATTGAAGGTCGCGCAAGTCCTGCGGCGGCGCGCAAGTATTGGTCGCGCAAGTATACTTGCGCGACATAAGGGATACTTGCGCGATTTTCAACCAGAGTGGAATTACTTGAGCGACTCTTTATTAAACCCTTTCTCATCCTCTTGAGGTTCTTCCAGAAGAGGGACGCGCAAGTTATATTGAAGGAATTAAGTCGGCGCGCAAGTGTTTGATAAGTTTCAACACTTAGGCCTTCCTTCTTCCCTTTAGATCTTCCATTCTAGGTAAGAAATTACCTTAGAAGTGTTCTGGAAGCTTTGAGAAGAGACTTGGGCGTCGGGAGCTTTGATCCGAGTTTCTGGGAAGAGATCCTCTCGAATGGGGGGCCCACAGGGTCTATTTATAGGCAAAATAAGGCCCTGGGCGGTTACCGAGCGGTTACCGGGCGGTTACCACTTAGGTCGCGCAAGTCACTTGCACGACCATAAGGTGTCGCGCAAGTACTTGCACGATCACTAGGCGGCGCGCAAGTGTACTTGCGCGACCATGAGGGAACTTGCGCGACCTATGGGCAATGTTCTCCTTGTTCATCCCTTTGTCGATTTTTGATGTTTCTTCAAAGGATGAATCACTTTGAGATCAGATATTCCCTTTTCCGACCTTTAGATTCTGTGACGAAAGGAGCGTCAACAATGTGGAAACACTACCTAATGGGAAAGTGGTTTATCATCCACTTTTACCACAAGAGTATCAAGTATATCTATTATTAGAAGGTTCTTAACATGAAAAATAATCGATGACTAGATGTCATCCAAGAATATGACTTTTATATTGTCTGTACTACTGGGAAGGGGAATGTGGTGGAAAACACCCTCATAAAGAGATATTGTTCATAGTTTATGAGAAAGGCATCAAAGTAGTTAGCCTATTTGTAGTTGTCCTTGGTGTATGGTGATGGAGTATATTACCTACAGTCGATGGTTATTACCGCTTTTCTTTTATAGTGAGTCAGGGAGGTACAACTTGGGGATACCGACTGTGAGACCCTATATACTCAGACAAAGGAGAGAATCAAGGTCATGGAGGACATGATGTGGTCTTGAATATTGACTTTTTTAATAACCGGGGGGATCATCTACCCTTAGTAGAGTTTTCATACAACAACAATTATCATTCCACTATCATTATGGAACCATTCAAGGACATGTATTGGCTACTCTATAGGTTAATACTTTATTGGAATTATCCAATAAATTCAGTACTCATGGGACCAAAGTTGGTTTAAGATATGACAAAGAAGGTGTAGATCACCCAAGAGTGGATGAGGGATACCCATAAACATCATAAGTCCTATGTGGACTGATGATAGAGGCCTATGTAGTTCTAGGAGGGAGACCGTGTATTCTTGAGGGTCTCACCTTGATGTAGATTACATAGATTTGGATAGGGAAGGAAGTTATTAATGAGATTCATTAACCCTTTCTAGATACTATGTAAAGTTTTCAAGGTGGAATATCACTTATCTATACTATCACAGTTAGACTGGGTACATGAAGTCTTCTATGTTTCGCAGCTAAGGAGGTATGTGTATGACCCATCTCATGTTATCGACTGGGGTGAGATATAAATTGAAGATGAGGATACCTTTATAGTGTACCCGATAGTGATTAAGGATCAACATGAGAGGATCCTTAATGGGAGATCAACTCCCTTAGTTTGTGTCTAGTGGTATCATGAGAATATTTTGGAGAGCACTTGGGAGTGTTAGACATAGATGTGATCCCAGTACCCTCATATTTTTGAGTGAGTTTTTCACTTTTTGAGACAAAAATCCCTAAGGTGGGTAGAATTTAATGATCCTGATGATTCCATTTATTACTTCATAATATTATATGGATTATTTTTGGAGTTAGATGCTGAGATGGTGTGAGATTCTGAGACCTGGTGAGCCCAAAATTGATATTTGGGAAATATTAAAAATATTAATATCACACATGCATAGTTTTCTTGAAAATATAGAATAACTCTTAAATGGAGGCTCAAATCAGAAATCTGATGCCAAATTTGAGTTCAAAGCATGATTTTTACCCTAGGCATGACATAATTTATATTGGAATCGGGCGTTGGGCTTGAGCACCATCATGAGAGAATAATTAAATAAATTTAATTATATTTATTTAATTATTAAATTAAAAGACTAACCTAATAATCTCACATATATATGATGCTATGGACAATTTACAAGGCTATCCATATAGCCCTGCAAATTTTGAGAGAGAATTGGAGGAGATCTTGGCAAAAAACATCAGATCAGATTGAGATCATAGATTATTACACCAACAAAGTTCATATATATTTCCAAAAATGGAAATACAAGACCATTATTCATCAGTGATCAATTAAAACTCTAGGTAGAATGTTTAATTTGTGTGTTTTCCATCCCTTTTTTATCCTGGTTGAACACAAATCAATTCCATAAATAAGAATTTATTCATGCATCAACAGTTGATTTCATTTATTCATTGTTTTATCCCTCTTTGTTCATAAAATTCTTCGAAAATGGATGACGGATTAAAATGAGCAAATTCTGATGTTATTTCATGCCCTGAACCTAATTAGGGCTTGAGACACAACTACCCCAAGCTTTCGTCTATAGGCCATGGGGTGGAGACCAGTGTTGAAGGTATAAATAACATGAGGATGAATTTACTTAAGTACCTATATGCACACACCCATCCATCTTGATGAATAAGTGTAGAGGAATAAAAGTAAAAGATGAAAAAAACTAGGGAAATGGTCATTCATGTAAATCCTCTAAATAATAAAAGAGCACGTTAGTGTAAACTGAAAAGTAAAGGGGAAAAAACTCATGCCCAACTAGAAATATGAACCAACCTAAAAAAACTGAAAAGTAAAATGCTGAGAGAACCTAGCTTATGATATCCAAGTCATGACCACCATACATGATCCAAAGTACCCGGTATCCCTAAGCTCCTTTGAAGTCACCGCTAACCTGTCCATCATCTGTATAAGACATGACATGTACGAGAAAAGCCCATTCTGGGGTGAGTATATACATACCCAGTAGGATGCCCCAAAAGATGATGGGGGATAAGTAAGAGATACAAAAGGAATAAAAATATAGTAGATATTAAACAGGATACAGCTCAACCTAAAGCAATATAAAGAGTAATCTCGTACAAGAAAAGGGGATCAACACAGTGAGTAGATGAACTAAATTTCAAGTATTTTCTACCCATAATAGAAGAGTAACCTCATCCAACCATGAGAATATAAACATGGAAAGCATGTGGCATACCCCATGTGTCTTTATAACCCATGGAAAGAGAGTAACCAAATCCAAAGGTATGGAAATAGATGTATATATATATTCTTAGTCAAAAGAAACCTAAACGAGAGAGAAAGGGGATCTCCATCTTACATCTCAGCCCAATAAGTAGATTCTTTAATAGTTCCAAAATTCCATCAATGATTCCCAACATCTCACACGTCTGCCCATAAGTAACCATCCAAGTCATTCCATGCCTTGTCACTATGCCACACATTCAAGGGGACATAATCTCTAGGTAGAGTACTCATGTCCTGGTTCAACATGAGGGTTCCACTCAATGGTAGAGAAACCATGTCTAGCCCAGCTGGAGGGTTCCACTATAGAAGTTGATAGAGGACCTATGCCTAGCCTATCTAGAGGGTTCCACTCTAAAAGTTGATAGAGGACCCACACCCAACCCAGTTGGAGGGTTCCACTCTAGGAGTCTGTAGAGGACCCATGCCCAGCCCAGCTACAAGTTTCCATGCTAGAAGTATGCAGAGTAACCATGCCTATCCCAACTGGAGGGTTACATTCTAAAAGTTAGTAGAGGAACCATGCCCAACCCAGCTAGAGGGTTCCACTCTAGGATTCATCTATGACCCATGCCCAACCTATCTAGAGGGTTCCACTCAGAATGCCTCTCATGATCCTGTGTGATCACTACCATTGTCGAGCATCGCCTAACAAAGAATCATGCAATAAACATTACAAATTATATATAAAAATCTAAAACCAAGGGAACCATCATGTTATATGTGAAAAAACTCAAGATAGGATACTCACATGCCAAAATATGAGTCCAAATGAAGAAGCTATGAGAGATTTAAGTTTCCTTAAAAGGAGCCATGGGGTACACAACATGTGAGGGGACCCACATGGCATGTGGTCCCACTCCATCACCTAGCTGTGTCCCTGGAGGTATATGCGTCACCTACCAGATAGGTATATACAATGTGTAGGGGATATACATGGTGTTCTCATGCCACACGGGGTCCCACCCGTGTGCTTGGACGTGTCTGTGTACTTTTACCCCATGTCCATGTACTTTTACCCCATGTCCATGTATTTTCGTACACGGTCATGTACTCTCACAAGGGGTCCCACCTGTGTGCTTTTCCACATGGCTCATACAACCAGGATGCAGTACATGTCATGTAGGTGGGATACACGTCATGCCATCCTTATAATTATCCAAAACCCTAGCCGCTGTAGCTAGGGCCTAACACGCCGTGTGTTCTTCAAACCACATGGCGTATAGTCGATATTTTTACATAATTTCAGATCCATGATCCATGTTTTGAATCCTACCATTCCTCTTAAATTATATCCTTATTTCCATCTGATATTAGTGGATCTAGTCTTGATTCACCATTTTCGTCCATTTGGTGGTCGCAAATCGATTTCATCGACCCACAGGGGTACCACTGTATGCACCGCGCTTCTCACTTCCTTTTTTCAATGATGATTCAACTATCGATCATCAAAAAAATTACCAAAATCCTTAAAACATCCCAGATCTTTCCTTGGTTATTCAATCCTTACCTTGTACGTGATTTAGTCATGATTTTAGGGGTCCAATCAGGCTCACTACCACCCGACAATGTCGAACCAGGACCGCATGGTCCAACCGGTGAATAACGTGAAGAAATTGAGGGAGTAATTCACAAGAACAGATGTTTAATCATTATTGTAAAATATTTCTTGGCCAACAATCAATAATATGGATATACGAGTTAGAAAAAAAGAATAATTAATTTAAAATTTCAAAACACGGGTGCATTCTGAGGACATAACTGGTGTATATCAAAGAAGGGGATTAATCTGCTCAATAAATTTAATCAAAGGGGAGTAAACCAAAAATTGACTTGTCCTACCTGGATATTGGATCATTCTTCATTGAATAACATTCTCACAAATGATAAAAGGAAGTTGTTGTGTTTTTTTCATCCCAATCTTCCTCGATCCAAGGTTTGGTCGTCGTCCAGGGTGATTCACTAATGGAAAGAGGGGAAGAAGATCTGGAATAGTCCTAGGGTTTATGCAGCTAACCTTGGAGGATTATACATGAAATTATTTTTATAGACATTTCTTTTAGGTAAAATAAATAAATAAATAAATTTAATTAACTAATTTATTCACCGAACGTACCAGCAATGGATGAGATATCTGAACGCTCCATGATGACCTATTTTAGGTCACACCTAGGGTAAAAAACTTGTTCCAGACTCAATCAAAGTCTCATATTTATGATCTAAGCTTCCATTTAAGAGTTATCCCATTTTATTTAATAAAATTAAAATGCATGATATAGAATATATTTAATATTTTTATAAAATTAATTTCAGGAATAGTGGGCCTTAGGATTGCATACCATCTTAGAGCCTGACTCTAGAAATATATGTAGAAATATTTAAAATTTTTTCAAGAAAGAAACCAAGTCTCTACATCATTCCCTTTTCAATAATTTCATCCCTGTAAAGAAAAACTGAACAAACAACTCGGTATACTGATCCCACACCTGGATCTCCTGCTCCTAGGAGCTCTCCTATATGTTTCTATACTGCTAAAACACATAAACCAAGGGGATGGTCCATCCACATAGGGTCCTATCCCGCCAATCCTCAATCACCACTAGGTTCTCTACAAATGTGGTTCCATCCTCGATGTCTAGATCACCCTAGTCGATGATGTGTGTGGGGTCATGCACATATCTCCTCATCTGTGACACATGGAATACATTGTGAACCCGATCCATCTGTGGGGGTAAAGAGAGTCGGTAAGAAACCTCAACAACCCTCTATATGATATCAAATAACCCTATGGACCTTGGTGATATCTTTATTCCCCGACCGAACCTCCTCAATACTCATCATGGAGAGACTCCTAGAAAAACATGGTATCCCTACTCGAACTCCAAGGGCCTACGATGGAAATCTGTGTAAGATTTATACCTACTCTGGGCTATCCTCATCCACTCATGGATGGACTGTACATTATCTGTCATCACATGCACCATATTTGGGCCCACAAGAGATGTATCACCAATATCTATCTATCACAAGGGTAACTTGAAGGGTCTTCCATATATGGACATAAAATGTGCCATGATTATAGTAGAGTGGTAACTGTTATTATATAAAAACTATACAAAAGGCACGTGATACTCCCAACTCCGACTAGAATCTAACACACAAGCTCTCAACATATCCTCCAACACCTGGATGGTGTGCTCGATATGACCATCTGTCTGAGGGTAAAAGGATGTAATCATCCTCATTTAGGCACTGAATGTATCCTATAGTCCTCTCCACAATTTTGATGTAAAACTCACGTCACAATTAAATAAAATCATCGAGGTAACCCCATAAAGTTGAATGATCTCCCATATATACAACTACCCCAAACTCCCCACCTTACTCTGCTCCTTGATAGAAAGGAAGTGTGTAGACTTCATGAGTCGGTCAACTATCATCTATATGGAATCATGTACCTTAACTTTCTGCATAATCCCAGTAACAAATTCCATGGATATGTTACCCCCTTCCACTTCAGGATCTCAAGGGGTTTCAAAAAACCATTCGGAACTTGGTGCTCAACCTTAACTTGCTGATAGGTGAGGAAATGAGAAATGAACTCAGCTACGGTCCATCTCATGCCAGACCAAAAAAACTCCTTAAGGTCTATGTACATCTTCCCCACATCAGGGTGTACATCTAGGGGAGAAGTGTGGAACTCTCTTATCACCACCTCCCGTATCATGATTGGAACCACCATTTGTCCATAGAAAAGATGACACGATTCCCTCATTCAGAATATCCATATGGTGAATCACCTATAGATATTTGGTCATGTAATACCTCAAAATCAATGTATCTTGGCTGAGGTTCTCTCACACATTTGAGAAGTGGAGTCAAAACCATCGACTGAAGAAAAGTTGTACCCTCCTACTCCACCAAAGTTAGCTGTAGGGATGCCAACTGCTCTGAATCTTCATGTACCAAGTGATCCTAAGACTTCCTGCTAAGGAAATATACTAATACATTACCCTTCCCAATATTATAGACTATTTTAAAGTCATAGTCCCACAAGATCTCCAACCAGTGGCACAATCTTAGGTTTACATTTCTCTGCATGAAGATTTACTTGAGAGTCTGATGGTCTGAGTAAACCACAAAGCGCTCCCCCTAAAGGTAGTGCCTCCACATGCTTAGGGGAAATACTACCACTTCTAGTTCTAGGTCACAAGTCATGTAGTTATGCTTGTGGGGTCTTAACTATCTTGACCTGTATATGATAATTTATTACTACTACATCAACTCGCATCCAAGACCATCTCCTAAGGCATCACAATACACTACGTACTCCACAGCCTCATCTGGTAGTCACAACATAGGTCCACTCATCATCCTTAACCTAAAATCCTCAAAGGATCTATAGAATTGATCAGTCCAGGTAAACAGATTCGTTTTCCATGTCATGGTGGTTAAAGGGGTTTCAATCTTGGATAAGTATTCTAAAAACCTCTTGTAGTACCCTACCAAGCTAAGAAAACTCCACACCTTTGATATGATCTTGGGTGGATCCCAAGAAAGAACTGCATTGATCTTTTCTTGGTATATGAATAAAATGTTCTTATAAATGACATTACCTAGAAAGTGAACTTCATGAATCTAGAACCGGTACTTATAGAGTTTCCCATAAATTTGGTGCTCTTGAAGAAAATCAAGAACCATCCTCAAGTGCTTTGCATGCTCCTATTATGATTTAGATTAGATGAGTATGTCATCAATGAAGATGACCAAAAATTGGTCCAAGTATGACTATAATAGCTAGTTCTTTAAAGCCATAAATATGGAAGGGGCATTCATCACACCAAATGGAATCACTAGGAACTCATATTGTCCATAATGACATCAGAATACCATCTTTGGAATATCAGACTCACGAACCCTCAACTGGTGGTAGCCGGACCTAATATCAATCTTTGAGAACCATCTCATGCCCCAAAACTGGTCAAAGAGGTCACAAATCCTTATCAAGGGGTAATTTTTCTTTATCATTTCCTGGTTTAGGTAATTATAACCCACACAAATCCACAATCTCTCATCCTTATTTTTCATGAACAACACTAGAGATTCCCAGGGGGACACACTGGGCCTAATGAAACACTTTTCTTGAAGGTCCTCCAACTAAAAATCTAGCTCCCATATCTTGGTAGGGGCCATATGATATACCATAGAAGATATTGGAGTGGTCTTGGGATGAAAGTCAATGAAAAACTTCATATCTCACCTTAGAGGTAGTCCCAAAACGTCTTAGGGGAAGACATCCATGAAATATTCCACAACTAAAGGAATCCAGATGCCTAAAGATCCTATTGCACCAAGGGATACACTCTCTAACTAATGGGTGAGGGGTTACAACCTCCAGCTTGAAGAACCCTCTCACCCTGCCATGAGATCTCTCTTTCTAGAAAAGGATAATCTCATCCCGTCAGTGAGAAGGCATATGAATCATCTATAGTGATAGTAAATCTGGGTTCGAACCATGGAAAACCAATCCATACCCAAGATGAAGTCATAGGGTTCCATAATGATGACCAAAATGTCCCACATGAACCTCTCTCCACCAAGAGATAACTTGAAATTCTGGCAGATAAAAGATACAGAAGAAGCATTCCCTATAGGAACCTCAAGATGAAGCTACTGGGCTAGTGCCCAACTTGGAGCTCCAACTCTCAAACTAGGAGTATAGAGATAATGTAATGAATGGAACCTTTTTCTACTAATACTAAATCAAGAGTATAATAAACATAGATCATACCACTAATCATCTCATGCACTCTGGGGTCATCTACCTCCAAAGTCTACAACTACCTGTGGCCTCGACCGCTAGCTTCCTAAGCCTGACATGGACTGCCTAATTGTGGTAGTGAACGAATCTCATAACATCATCCAACTCCAAAAACTCCTCCTTATTTACCATATCTGTATCCCTGGGTACCACCATGTCTTCTCCTAGGATATCCCTGATCATGAAACTACCTTTTTGGTGGTGGTATGTCAGCTATCTTCCTGCGTTCCTTGGAACTTATGGTCCGTCAGTCACACATAATTTGACCTCATCCATCACAAGCATAAAAATAACCTTCTCAGGGATTACTTAGTGATCCGCACTATCCCTATACCACACGACCACACACCTAATTCTAATCATGAAATAATATCCTATTCTAAGATCCTGCTGACTGGTGCCTGCTAGCTATTGCAGATGAATCAGATATGTGATGCCCACTACTAGCTCTAGCTGTATAGAATCCCTTTGATAGAAATATTTCTTTCACTAGTGCCCACTCCAGCACCTTGACATATGTGGGGATGCACAAGGGTACCATGCAAGCATGTATCTCTCTACAGAGTCCCTACTCAAACTTCCATGCTCAGAAGTAGCCATTGTAGATCATGATAAGGGAGTATCGGGAAAGGTCTATGAACCTTGCTGCATACTCATCCACTGCCATCCCTCCCTACTACAGCTCCAGAGTCTCCTAAATCTGAAATGAGCACAAACATAAGGGGTATTACTCCTAACAGAACAACTACTATAAGTTTGTCCATGAGAGTTTCTACTCATCATGTATCTGTGTAACAAGGCTCCACCAGCACCCAACTACTCCATGAAAAAGGTTAGCTGCCAGTGCAACCACCTAACCCATTGGTGTTTGGATGAGACTAAAAATATAGAATACTAACTATAGAAAATCCTATACTGCTTGAGGATCTTTCTTATCATAGAATCTCAGCATCCTTTGGCACTAGAACTCATGGAGAATGCTAAGCCTACACACATCCTCAACCTACTCTGCTGGGATGATCTGCTGCTCAACAGGTGGGGGTGTTGCTACCTACCCACTTGGAGGAAGAAGCTCATGGGATAGACACTGAACTGAGGCCTCAACACTCATTAGATTGTTTTGATGATTCATAACTGGTATCCAAGATGGCTGTCATTGCAAAGTCATCCTCAAATTTAATCAAGACGTACCACGATCAGATGAGCATATATATATATAATAAAATGGGGAGATGAATCAAGAAGGACAGTCAAATAATCAATCGTATATGATGAATTAACCTTTTATCCCTACAACAAATGTATCAGTATGCTGAGTCGACAAGTAGGTAGTAAAGGTCCCAGTGAATAGATACATCAACCACCTATACCATCACTAGATTCCTTGTCCTAAGAGTCACACTCGAAATACTTTGACATTTTTCCCTAATTCCAACCAAATTTATTTAAGGGGACTACTATATAGAACATACCAAGGAATTAATTTCTCTAATACCAATCTATCATGACTCGAACCTAACCAGGGTTTGAGTCGTAGCAGCCCTAATCCCACTTCCATAGGCCAGGGGGTGGTGACCAGTTCCAAAAGCATAAATAACATGGGGAGGCCTTTTCCTAAGTATCTGTATACACACACCCAACCATATTGATACAAAATCATATAAGAATAAAAGTAAAAGATTAAAAATACTAGGGAAACAACCATTAATGTAAAGAATCTTGATATCACATGAGTATAGTAGTGTAAACAAAAAATTAAAGGTGGGTAAATACACGCCAAACTAGAAATATGTCCCAACCTAGAAAAACTAGAAATTAAAATGTTGAGAGATCCCAGCTCTTGGTCTCCAAGATATGACCACCGTACAAAATCCAAAGTACCAGGTATCCCAAAGCTCATCTAAAGTCACCATCGACCTATCCGTCATCTATATAAGACATAACACGTATGGGAAAATCCCATGTAGGGGTGAGTATATAGATACCCATTAAGATTCCCTGAAATCCAAATGGGGATCATTAAGAGATACAATAGGAATAAAAATACAGAAAATAGTAAATATGATGAAGATCAACCCAATGAAAGATAAAGAGTAACCTCATCCAAGCCTAGGGGGTTCAACATGGTGAGTATATGAACTACATGTCGAGTCTTTGCCACACATAATAGGAGAGTAACCTCATTCAACTATGAGAAGCTAAACATGGAAATCACGTGGCATACCCCACACATCTTCACAACCCATGGAAAGAGAGTAACCAAATACAAAGGTATGGATACAAAAAAAATATATGCTTATTTAAAATAAAACCAAATGAGAGAGAAAGGGGATCTCCATCTAACAGCTCAACCTAGGAAGAAGAGTCTCCAACAGTTCTAAAACTCCATCAATGATTCCCAACATCTCACACATCTTTCTAGAAGTAACCATCCAAGTCAATCCATGCCTCATCACTATGTTGCACAGTTTAGGGGCCACAATCTCTAGGTAGATGAACCATGCCCTTGTACAATAGGAGAGTTCCACTCAGTGGTAGATGACCCATGCCCAACCCAGTTGGAGTGTTCCACTATAGAAGTTGGTAGAGGACCCACGGCTAGCCCAGCTGGAGGGTTCCACTCTAGAAATTGGTAGAGGACTCATGTCTAGCCCAGCTGAAGGGTTCCACTCTATAATTTTGTAGAGTACCCATTCCTAGCCTAGATGGAGGGTTCTACTCTAGGAGTTTGTAAAGGACCCATGTCCAGCCCAGCTAGAAGGTTCCACCCTAGAAGTTTGTATAGGACCCATGACCATCCCAACTGGAGGGTTCCACTCTAAAAGTCAGTAGAGGACCCATGCCCAACATAGATGGAGGTTTTTACTCTAGGACTCATTGAGGACCCATGCACATCCCAATTGGAGGGTTCAACTCGGAATTCCTTTGATGATCCTGCACAATCACTTCCATCATTGAGTATCTCCTAACCAATAATAATTCCAAAAACACTCTACATCATATATCAAAATCCACAACCTAAGGTACCATCATGTTTTTTATAAAAAAAACATAGGATAGACTACTTGTGGGAAAAAATTCGAGTCCAAAAAAAGGATATATGAGAGATTGAAGTTTTCTCAAAAGGAGATAAGGGGTACACAACTTGTGAGGGGACCCACATGGTGTGTGGTCTCACTCCGTCACCGGGACATGTCCTTGGAGGTACATAAATCACCTACCATGTAGTTATACATGGTGTGTAGTGTCACACCCCGAACTCGTACACTCTTTTATTTTATTCCCTTCTTGGTGTCGTATCTTTTAGTTGAAGTTTGGGTTTGGGTCCTAGTTTAAATTTTTTGAAACATGAAATTTTTAGTGGGTTTCGGGCTGCAGGTGACTGTGTGCAGACCGCACATTTACCCACTTTTTAAAATGAATAAATTAAATTAAACGAGGGAAAAAAATAAAATAGAGTTAAATGATATGAAAATAAAATAAATGGTAAATGTCATAATAATAATAATATTTTTGTTATTAAGAATAATAATAATATTATTATTAAGAATGTTAATCTTATTATTATGACTATTAATTTTCATAAGATTATTATTATTACTATCATTATATTATTATTATTATTATGATTTTTAGTTGGTTTTATTATTATTATTATTTTATTATGCTTTTTTACCCTAATTCTACCCTACCCCTTCACCACACACCCCTTCCCCAATTATCCCTCACACACACACTCACCCCTATACATGACACACCCCCTTCCCCCTTGTTTCCCTTGCATGTGCAACCACCCCCCTCCCTCACCGACACTCCGGTCGGCCTCCCTTCTAGCCGCATCTCCCTCTTACGATGATGACACCCCCCTTCTCCTATGGATTGCACGAATCCCCCTCCTTGGTTCCTCTCACGTACGTGACCCCCCTCCATGAACCTCCTTCGATCTGAGCTTTTGGGTTGGATTTCTTCACGTTCTTCATCCAGATCACCAAGGTAGAATCTCTCTTCACATATCCTCCCCTTTTCTAGCTTTAGTTCATCCTACCCATCACCCCATAGGGTTCGGCCGAACCCTAGGTATTTGGGTAATCCGATTTATCATATTTCTTTTGTTCCAAGGTTGTGAGAATGGTCTCTTGGGACCCTTGGGTCCATGTTCTGGAAACCGCCACTGAAGGCGAAGCGGTTCGTCTTGTCTCAGTTGGTCATCGCTATCTGAGGTGAGGTTTAAATCATGTTTCTTGGTTTCAAATGGTCTAAGTTATGTTCCTTAATTGTTTTGAGGTTCATATTAATTATCTTGTAGTGTTTTGGTGTTGGTAAAATTGTTAAAAAACTAGTTTTAGGGCAATTCTTCAATTATGCCTATGTATTAATGTATCGAATGTATTTGTTTAAATGTCATTTGAATTTTAATAGGGAAATTAATTATTTTATGTGGTGTGAAATATATTTCAGAAGTGTTTTTGACCTGTGTATATGATGAAAGTGGATTTTCTAAAACATATGGTTATGTTTGCATGTGTGCCTCGCTAAGGTACTCCTTAGAAGTGTTTTTATGATTATGAAAAAGGTGAAAATTGTGTTTTCAAAGGCACTTGATATGAGAATGCATTGATAGTGGGTTTTTAAAAAGGTAATGGATCATTTCGGCATGTTGACATTTATTTTTCATCTTAAAATGTGATTTAGAAATTAGGAAAATGATATGGAATGACTTTTTGAGTGAAATTGGCTTTGTGTGTGGGTTTTAAAAGGGGGATTTCCCCATAAAAATGGTTGAATTTAATATGGGTCCTTATGATAATTTCAAAGGGGTTTCATGAATTGATTAATTAACGGTAAATGCATTTGAAAAATGGTTTTTGGTGTTTGTGAAATTGAAAGTGGTTTGTTTATGGAAAATGGATTTTGAAGTTTGTTTGGTAAATTTATTTGTGGTGTGAAAAACATAAAGGTCTATTTGAAACTGCTCACTTTAAAATAGTTTTTCTTTAGATATTTATTTCTTGAATGGTCCGTTAGTTTCTAAATAATGTTGGTTCCTCTAGGTTAATTAATTAGAGCTTGGGTGGCTTCTTAGTGGTGCGCACACACACATACATAGGTACGTTTGTATATATATATATATATATATATATATATATATATATCTTCCTTTCACATATTCCCTCATAGAGTGGGGAATATGTTCAATGGATTAATGGTATATATATTTATGAGAATGTATGTGTCTACTAGTGTGAGCGTTTTTCGTCGTAAGCTTCAAGAGACGAAGTGTCTCGGCTTGGTCCGCTTCTTTCTCTGAGGTAAGATCTCTATGAATTAACCTTTAAATTTAAGAATCATTTATTTCTCACATTTCTCACCTAGTTCTAATATTAGTTATTGACATAGAATTGTTAGTAAAATGGTCTGTCTTGAATTGGAGCAGTTTATTTCTTATAATGTGTTTCAATGAATGGTTTGATTGTGTTTTCACATCAATTGCCTGCCGAATTTCCCCTTTGGCCCTTTTGAATGTGTTTTAGATTTACAATTCTAGTTTGGGTTTCTTAAATGGCTTTTGAAGTCTATTTCGGGTTTTCAAGTGGTGTGCATGTGATTCCTTAAGAAATGGTTTGGCATTCGAAAATTATGTGAGGCCCAGTTGGCACTTTGGTAAAACTAGTTATCTCAAGAAAACTCTCCTTGGATTTGGTCCCCTTGATTTGGTTGAGTTATATATTATGGGAGGTCCACCAGGTAGGACTTTTCTATGATCAAATGGTTGAAAGGTGGGGGATATATTCCTTGGGGTGACTTGGGGGTGACTTTGTTGTGTGTGTTGACTGTGTGTGAGGAATGTACTTGTGATTGGATACTTGTTTGACATTGTTGGCTCACCCCCTTTTAGTCTGAACATTGGAACCTAGAATAGCAAGTGAATTTTCAGTGAACGATTCCCGCACTAGTTTAGATTATGCACTGGCTAGTGGCCCTTTGTACGAACTTCGCTCTGTTAGGGGATTGGGCCGCTCAGTTAGGCCAGGTAGGGCAACGCCGAGCATTTGAGCATTATGAAATCATCGAGAGTAGACATGACTTCAGGATGAGTCACATGTATAGTACATTCTAGACTATTCACAAGCTCCTAGGTTTTAACATGTATATTGACACTCAATAATCTATGGCGGATGATTGAGGTGATTTGTTTGGTTGGTTACTCTTGTTTATTGTTTTCTATTTCCCTTGTGTGATTGTTTCTTTTGTCATTGTGTATGATGCATCTCTTTGTTAAAGGGGATGAAAATAATCTTCAAAAGTTTGTGGAAAAAAGGTTTTTAAAATGGTTTAAACTTCTCTATCCCTCTTTCTCTAAAAAGGTTAAAGCTTTATCCTTGGAAAAAAACTTAGTTTAAAATATGAAGGGAAATGGATTATGTTTTTATTTTAAAGAAGAAAATGTGTAAAAAAACATAGTTCTATACATTGTATTTCAAACTTGAAATTGATGGATCTTTTATTTAAAGGAAATTCATATGAGAATATATTGTCTGGGCATGCCTACTGAGTTTTAATAATCACGCCTATAGTTTTATATTTGTTTTTAGCTTTGGGAGTTGCTCCTTTATTGGATTCAGTCACCATAGTGCGACGTTGGATTGAGGTCTGTGGTGACCCATTGAGTCACATGGAGGTATGTACAATTTTTTTCCTCACCATTCTTAGATTTTGTTTTCACTATTTAGTTTTTGTTTATTTATTTGTCTTTTATTTATGGTCCAAATCATTCCCACTTGTTTAGTTTTGATGCCTGACACTAGTTGCCAACCCATGGGGATTGGGAACACCGCTCGAGCCATGTTGCGGGCCGAATCGGGTGACTGGTTCAGGGTTGATCCAAGTTGGTTCGTGAAAAAATGGTATCAGAGGAGGCCCTTGTTATTTGGGATGTATGTTAGATGGATATTAGGACTGTCGGGGCTTATGAGGTAGGTTGTGGGTCGGTGCCTGATCACCACCGCTCGTGATGTGACCTGAGCTACCAGGGGTAGTCCAGGTTTTGGGTCTGTTGTCTTTGTTTTGGATTGAGGGATGACAATAGAGGTGACTCGGTGTCATGCTGTGACCACACATGGAGTAGTGACCGATGTAGAGCCTAGGTGCTCGGTTCAAGGTCCTCTGGTGTTATATCTTACATGGGGCGTGGCTCACTACCATGTTTCTAGGTTGGGCATAAGAGCTAGTTCCTCATTCCGGTTGTCCATTTTTGGTTGTGCTTTTTATTGATTTTGGTTGGTTTTAGAGTGTTTTTGGAAATGAATGTAGTTTTGAATTGATAGAATTCTTTCTCTAATGGTTTTAAAACTGGTAAAAAGGGGAATTATTTCAAGTTGTTTTGAAATTGGTGAAGTGTATTTTTAGAGATTAAGTGTTTTGATTTGGAAAATTTTGGATTATGTTTGGATTTGGAAACATAACAGGAAGTGAGACCCTTAGTATTGCTTAGGATCGTCCGTATATGTGTGGGTAGACACGTGAAGTGCACGTTGACACATATGTATAGGTGATTTGAGTGGAAATGGATGAAGGCCTATGCGAAGGTTCATAGGATGCCATGGGTGGGGTTTTGGAATTTAAGTCTTGGCTTGATTTTTCTAAAATGGACTTGAATGAAAAAGTGATTTCAGGACTTGGTTTTTCTTGAAAATTGGGTTTTTCATATGTTTGTATATGTTTGATTTATGAGTCTATTACCTTTATCTTGGGGTGTTGCCTTTGGTTGTGTTTGATCTTGTTCAGGATTCCGGGTCGGTTGTCTTAGCTCAGGATGTTTATTTTGATTGAGTTTTGGCTTGATGCCAGTTTCAATTTTGTTTTTCATATTGTTCTGAATATTCCACCTAGAAATTTCCTCAAAAGTTGTTAATGAGTCGTGCCCAATTCTGGTTTCTATCAAGTGTTTCTTGTCTTTAAAGGCATTCGGGGTTCGTTAGGGGTAGTGAAGCAGTTTGAGGGGAGTAGAGCATGTCTTTTAGTGGTTGGGGACACCCGAGTTTGTTAGAGTTCATGTTGTCTTGGGTTTAGTGGATGGTCCAGCCTTGGACCAATGGGGGTGGATGTCTCATCATAATTGGAGTTGGGATGATGTGGGAGGTGTAAAAGTCCGTCTTCATCCAATAGATCATACTTGAGGAGGTGAAGGTGAAAAGAGGGGAGAGACCATCCGTAGTTAACAAGGCCAGTGGTTGGAGAAGGCCTATGTTGGCCTCTTTAAGGAGTCAACATCTAGAGCGCAAGTCCTTGGAAAATCAGGCACCTCTCATCATTCGTTAGGGTTCTCTATTTTGTGAGCGGGGTGTACAAGAGGAACCTACCTCTAAAGAAATCCATTTTGTCGGTGTT
This sequence comes from Viscum album, assembly GCA_963277665.1. Classification (NCBI taxonomy): domain Eukaryota; kingdom Viridiplantae; phylum Streptophyta; class Magnoliopsida; order Santalales; family Viscaceae; genus Viscum; species Viscum album. Next base: position 1,164,929,312 of record OY728142.1, read on the forward strand.
GACTTCCACTTCTTCAGAATAATTTCTAATGTTCCATCGGTGTTACCGGTTTGAGCATCCTAATCCATCTTGTCTCATCCCTCCAAAGTCCTGCTATTGTGTGACTGTTCGGGCCACTGGGAAAGGTTCTGAAAAGAGTGTTGTTTAAGGATGGAGTTCTGATCAGGGGATGCTCGTGTCTGAATGTGAGGCATAAGAAGCTTCAGCCATCAGTATGACAACCCTTCTTTTTATTACAACTTAAACATGCTTTATTACATAAAACTTCACTTGATCCAACAAAGAAGATCGAGAGGTTTAGTGTCTTTGGGGCTTAGGATCATTACATAAAAACTTTAAACTTGAAATACAACATCTTTATTGAAAACTTCCTTTACATGACCACTACATTCCTTCATACTTAGCATTGCATGGGATAACCTGAGGACATGCATAAGAAAAGGGTGAGCTATAAAGCCCAGTAAGAGAGTAAACAATGAATAACATGAGGAGTGAAATACATGTTAGGCAATAGGCATATCAATAGAGCATAATAGAAACATGAACATAAAGGCATGATAAAGCATGATAATTATAACATGGAAATGTGGCAACAACACTTAACATTGAATTAGCATGAGCCAAGGCTCATTGCACATGGAGCATGAGTAAACCCTCATTGCACTTGAAGCACGAGTAAACCCTCATTGCACTTGAATTAGCATGAGTAAACACTCATTGCACATGATGTATCATGATACTATACTTTACCCAATGCATTGGAGCGCTATAAAGGGCGCACCCTTCTTAAACATTTCATTTCATGCATAAGTGTGCCACATAGATCATAAAACATGGATTCATAAAACATAATCATTTATTCCACGATAAAGGGATTTGTAATTCATACATGAAACTTTATAATCAATAAGTAAATGTGCATAAAGGTGAATACCCTTGATGGAGAAATGGGCATGGTATTCACTACACAATGATATTGGCTTAGAAAATCGGTGTGATTTCGGCAGCGTAACGGCGTGACATAAGAATTCATAAAAAAGGTTGATGAGAAAGAAAGGGGTTCCTCATCATATTTACATGAAATGGACAGTAAGGAGGTCATATAGATACATGTCTCAACAATTTAAAAGGAATTTAGATTCATGATACAAAAGTATTGCTTGAATATAAAAGAAGAGAAAAAGGTTTCTTTCGGAATTTCGGCATAGTAACGGGTGTACATGGGAGGCATTTAATGAGAGAGAAAGGGGTCTCCCATAATTAAAACAATAAGAGGGAAGTATGGGAGAGGTTCAAAACCATACCACAACATTCATAATTGAAAATAAAAGGGCAATACAACTTAAAGAAAATTGACAAAAATGAGAAAGGAAGAAAACCCCTTACTTGGAAGTGTGCTTCCAAAGGCTGGAGAGAGGCTTGTGAGAGGCTTCTTGGGAGCTTGGGGCACCTTGAGAGGATTCTATAGAGAGTAGGGCAGAGGTTGGACGAACTTAAAGGGCTTTGAGTGAGGAGGAAGTGGGAGCTTGGGTGGGTTTATATAGGAAAGGTGAGAGAATTCTTTATTATTTAGGTTTGGGACCCCTTATATTAAAATAATCCAAACCACAAACCATCCCATGGTATTTGCCCATGGTTTCTGGAAAAGGAAATAGGAAAACAATATTTTACAAGTCCAAGGTCCGGATTTATTAAAAAAATAGGGTTTCTTATGTGGAGGTGAGTCACACTCCCATGGAAATTAATTTAAAAAGGCAAAGTGTTGAATAAGTCTTGAGGGCTCCATTAATGCTTTGAAAAGTAAGTCAAACAAACCAAAAACCTCATTATTTTAATGATAAAACACATATTGGCCGAACATAAGGATTATGGTATTTTATTACATCACCATTGGGTCATTATGATGTCATAAAACACATTATATATTTAAATGGTATTTAATTTTTACCCAAAAATTTGACTGTCTCAGAAAATTATGAAAAATTCACCGTTGGATAATTTCGACGTCCTGATTCCAAAAATAATATTTATTTTATCTAAATAATTTTCTAAATATGTGAATTTTTACTTTTAAAATAAAAACCGACATTTATAAAAAATTCACGGGTTTTGACAGAAATGGCTTTCAAACCTTAATAAAAATTTTAATTGCATTCATAAAATTATAAGATCATTTATATTTAATAAAAATTAATTTAATATTAATAATAATATTTTATTAAAATATTATTTAATTCAAAAATCCTTTAATTCAATAAAATATAATTCTTAATTAAATAATAACTAAAAACACCATTTGTACTTTAAAAACTAATTACAATGTATCAAAAATGACTAGAAATTATATTCATTATTATATACAAAAAAAAATAATGTACATGAACATGGTGCTATTTATTTGTTACATAACCCCTTAAAATAGCCTCACAAGACCTAAGAGTAAGGTGCGCGATGGTGACAGACTCTTGGGGTTGCTCAGATAACATCGCTCGAGTTGTAATCTCTATCAACTTCCATTTTTCCCGTAGACGATCACATTCGAGCTTGACTTGATGAAGCTCAGCTTGGGCTTGGTCAAGGGAAAATCCCAAAGATGCCACCTCTTTTCCGAGCTCCGACAAATGGGCTTCGTAAGGGGAAATTCTACTGGATGAGGCCATCGCTTCCTTTGTCTGAGTAGAAATGGTTTCGTTAAAGCCTTATATTTATACTACTCAGATGATCACTATTCAACGACTATAAAAGTAACGGTCACAAATCTTAACATAAAACTAAAGAAGTTGACATCTTATAAAAAAACATTTTTCATAAAGGAACATTTAACTGGATCAAGAGGGATTTTCCATTAATGAAACTTTGGGTCGTTACAACATTCCCCCCTTAAGAAATTTTGCCCTCGAAATTTTCCTTTTCCCACACTAAAACAAATGTGGGTAACTTAGCTTCATCATATCCTCCGACTCCCAAGTTGCTTCTTCAAACTTGTGGTTTCTCCACAACACCTTGACAAGGGGCATTGTCTTATTTCGTAGAACTTTTTCTCTACGATCTAAGATCTTCACTGGTTGCTCCTCATAAGAAAGATCGTCTTCTAATTGTACCACCTCGGAAGAGAGTTCATGTGAAGGGTCTGGTATGTACTTCCTTAAGAGGGATAAATGGAAGACATCATGCACCTTGGCCATAGTAGGTGGAAGTGCTAGTCGATAGGCCACAGCCCCAACACGATCAAGAATCTCGAAGGGGCCGATGTACCTTGGACTTAACTTCCCTTTCTTTCCAAACCTCATGACCTTCTTCCACGGAGATATGCGTAAAAACACCATGTCTCCGACTTTAAACTCAAGGTCTCGTCGACGATTATCTGCATAACTCTTCTGTCGACTTTGGGCTGCCTTGATATGCTGCTGAATGGTTTTCACCTTCTCCACCATTTCTTCGACCATTTCTGGTCCAAGCAGCTTACGTTCACCGACCTCATCCCAACATGCCGGTGTTCTACACCTTTTCCCATACAGGGCTTCATATGGTGCCATTTGGATGCTCGAGTGGAAACTATTATTATAAGAGAACTCAACCAGAGGAAGATGTTGATCCCATCCTCCTTTAAAGTCCATTGAGCATGCTCTCAACATATCCTCAAGTGTTTGGATAGTCCGCTCAGATTGGCCATCAGTTTGAGGATGATAGTCCGTACTGAAGTTTAGTTCAGTATTCAGAGCATGTTGAAGACTCTTCCAAAACTTAGAGGTAAATCTTGGATCTCGGTCAGACACAATAGATAGTGGTACTCCATGCAACCATACCACTTCCCTGATATATATCCGTGCCAGTTGATCCAAAGAGAAATCCTCTCGAATAGCAATGAAGTGTGCAGTCTTTGTAAGACGATCCACAACAACCCAGATTTCATTGTTTCCCTTGGATGTCCTTGGAAGTCTGGTGACAAAGTCCATGGTGATGTTCTCCCATTTCCATTTTGGTATGGGCAATGGTTGCATCATCCCCTTAGACTTCTGCCTCTCTGCCTTCACTTTGTGACACACCAGGCACTTTGATGTATATTCAGCGATCTCCTTCTTCATATTATCCCACCAAAAGTTTTCTCGGAGATCTCGATACATCTTTGTGCTCCCTGGGTGAATAGAGAAATTTGAACTATGTGCATCATCCAAAAGTTCCTTCTTCAGCTCCGAACTTGATGGAACACATAGTCTTTTCCCAAACCGCACAATTCCTTCTTCATTAACATTAAACTCTGAGGATTTTCCCTTTTTGATAGCTTCCACTTTTTCTTGGATTCCTACATCATCCTTTTGAGCATCCTTTATCCTTTCCAAAAGAGATGGTTGAGCAATCATTTGTGAAAGGATTGATGATGTTCCCTTCTTTATGATTCCCACATCCATCTTCATCAAGTCTAAGAAGATTGGATCCTTCTCAATTCTCATCATTGATAGAATAGCTGGATCCTTTCTACTTAGGGCATCTGCCACCTTGTTCGCTTTCCCAGGGTGGTAATGTATTGAACAGTCATAATCCTTGATGAGCTCTATCCATCTTCTCTGGCGCATATTAAGCTCTTTCTGTGTGAATATATATTTAAGTCTCTTGTGGTCAGTATATATCTCACATTTCTCTCCATAGAGATAATGCCGCCATATTTTCAAGGCAAAGATCACCACCGCCAACTCCAGATCATGCGTTGGATAGTTTCGCTCATGGATTTTCAACTGACTTGAGGCATAGGATATCACTTTATCATTCTGCATCAGCACACATCCTTAGCCCTTCTTCGAAGCATCACTGAATACCACAAAAAGCTCCCCACTTGTGGGTAAAGTGAGCACGGGTGCAGTGATAAGCCTCCTTTTCAACTCCTTGAAGCTTTCTTCGCATTCATCACTCCAAGAAAACTTTACTCCCTTTCGAGTTAGCTTGGTAAGAGGGTTGGACAATCGTGAGAAGTTTCTCACAAATCGTCGATAATATCCAGCTAACCCCAAGAAGCTACGGATATCAGTTACCGATGTTGGCCTCGGCCATCCCTCAATTGCATCTGTTTTGGAGGGGTCCACAGATATCCCATTGCTTGTGATGATATGGCCCAAGAATGAGACCTCCTTCAACCAGAACTCACACTTGCTGTACTTTGCATAGATCTTCTCCTTGCACAAAGTCTCTAGTATAGTTTTTAAATGCTCCTCATGGTCCTCCTTGGTTTTGTAGTATATTAGAATATCATCTATAAAGACTACCACAAATTTGTCTAGGTAATCTCTAAAGACTATATTCATCAAGTCCATGAATATTGATGGAGCATTGGTGAGTCCGAAAGGCATTACTATGAATTCATAGTGCCCGTATCTTGTACGAAAAGCAGTCTTGGGGATATCTTCCTTCTTCAACCTTACTTGATAATATCCCAACCGCAAGTCGACCTTGGAGAAGTATTGTGCTCCACGCAGCTGATCAAACAAGTCATCGATTCTTGGGATAGGATACTTGTTCTTTATCGTGATTTTGTTAAGCTCACGATAATCGATGCAAAGCCGCATTGACCCATCCTTCTTCTTGACGAAGAGGACTGGTGCACCCCATGGTGATGCACTTGGGCGTATAAACCCTTTATCCAGATTCTCCTGTAGTTGTTTCTTCAGCTCTTCAAGCTCAACAATAGCCATTCTACATGGAGTCTTGGATATTGGTAGCGCCCCAGGTATAAGTTCAATTGAGAACTCAACATCTCTTCTTGGAGGAAGACCAGGAAGTTCCTCGGGAAATACTTCAGCAAATTCCCTCACAATAGGAATTTCTTCAAGGGTGGTTTCTTCCTTAGACTTAATCATCTGAGCCAGATATGCGTGCTCATAAGGCAGTAATATCCATGCTTGAGATGGTGGAGTTAAAGGAGATTCATCTTCCTCCTGACACTTGTAAAGAATCGGGGGTCGATTCTCCATATGGAGTGTGATTTCCCTCTCCCGACAATTTATGTTGGCTCTATATAAGGAAAGCCAATCCATCCCAAGAATTGCATCAAATTCCACCAAAGGGAGTATGATGAGGTTCGCTGGGAAATTCAATCCACAGACTATAACAGGGGAGGACTTATACTCATGGGATGCAATGATTGCCCCATTTTCCGTACTCACCGACATCTTTAATTCCATGATTTGTGGTGGTACAGGGATTGTTCTACTAAACTTTTGAGATATAAAAGAATGCGTAGAACCTGAATCAAAAAGTACGTTCGCTATTCTTGAATGAATAACTAGCGTACCTGTCACCACTTCGTTGTCGGGGTTCACTTCGGTAGAAGTGATGGAAAAAGCTCTTCCTTGCTGTCTTGGAGGTTGTTGATTGCCTCCGATAACCCTTGGATTAGGGAACTGATTCGCAAAATGACCCGGTTCTTTGCATTTGAAGCATTGAACAACGCGTTGAGGTTCGAACGGAGCGTTCCTCTCCTCTGTCGCAGCCGCGGGTCCTTCTTGCTGACAGTTAAGAGCTAGGTGCCCTTCTCTTCCACACTTGAAGCATTTTCTTGTCCCCCTAAGGCAATTTCCAGGGTGCTTCTTTCCACACTTTTGGCAAGTGGGGTGCTGGAATTTCTTAGCGCCACTGGATTTATCCATCGGACCACCAGCATTGAAGTCCACCTTACGCTTCTTGTCCCCATGATACCCCTGTGATTCTCCGATCTCCATTTCAACCTTGAGGGCACATCGAACAATTTCCTCATAGCTGTCAAAGTCACGGATCGCTAATGCTTTCCGCAAGCTAGGCTTCAGCCCACTAAAGAAGCGGTCAACCTTGCATTCGGGGGTAACGACAAAGCTGGAAGCGTATCGTGCAAGACTTGTGAAGTTTTCCTCGTACGCTCCCACAGATTCTTCATCTTTCTGTTTGAGGGAAAAGAAGTCCCTTTCCATCTTAAGACGGAGGGTGCATGGAAAATATTTATCGAAAAACATCTTCCGGAATTCCTTCCATTCCAAAGCCTCGATCTCCTCCTCAGGCTTCGTATTTTTGATCAACGTCCACCATTGATCAGCTTCACCCTCCATACGATAAGCCGCCAGGAGAACCTTCTCTTTTTCAGAGCATTGGAGGATGGAGAATATCTTTTCAATGGAGTTGATCCATTGTTCAGCGATCGTGGGATCAGATGATCCACTAAAAGTAGGAGGCCTTTGTCTCATGAAGCTTTCAATAGCGACTTGTTCTTTCTCAGGGGGGGTTGAATGTTCCTCTTGACCAGTGTTTCTATTCAAAACTTGAGTTAGCTGAGAGAGAAGCGTGACAAAGTTCGCGATTCCCGCTCCCATTGGATTGGGCATCTCATAAGTACAATCATCACACTGATCTTCACAACGGTTGTTATCCCGAGTTCTCCTATTACCGGCCATTGGCTAGAATAAAAGGAAAGTTAGGGGTAACACATAAAGGGTAATCCAAAGACAAAAGTTGATGACTTATAAATAAACTTTAATCTCTTTAACTCATGAGTTTATAGGATTCAATCCAGGATTTTCATGATCTTCCTTCTAACATATATTCTTAGGGGCATTTTTTCCTTAATAAGGGTTCATACTAAGATTGTGAATTTATCAAAAAATATCCCCCGGGAGTGTCGTAACCAAGAGTGCAGCAAGGCCCGTTGTCGTGCACCAGTTCCCGTTCGAGTCTAGCTCGAAGCGGTGTTTTCGGGTTTTACCCCTAGGATACATCTGTGCCAGAGCCGCCTCTACCTGCTCGTATCCAGACAGGGATGTATTTGTTTGATAAACCACTTACTTAGTATTTACCAAAACTTAGGGATGTTTTTATTATGCTTAGTCTTGTATCTAAGTCTTTACTAGGGTTTCCTAATCCTAAAAATAACTAAACCTATCCTCTGATACCAACTATGACAACCCTGCTTTTTATTACAACTTAAACATGCTTTATTACATAAAACTTCACTTGATCCAACAAAGAAGATCGAGAGGTTTAGTGTCTTTGGGGCTTAGGATCATTACATAAAAACTTTAAACTTGAAATACAACATCTTTATTGAAAACTTCCTTTACATGACCACTACATTCCTTCATACTTAGCATTGCATGGGATAACCTGAGGACATGCATAAGAAAAGGGTGAGATATAAAGCCCAGTAAGGGAGTAAAAAATGAATAACATGAGGAGTGAAATACATGTTAGGCAATAGGAATATCAATAGAGCATAATAGAAACATGAACATAAAGTCATGATAAAGCATGATAATCATAACATGGAAATGTGGCAACAACACTTAACATTGAATTAGCATGAGCCAAGGCTCATTGCACATGGAGCATGAGTAAACCCTCATTGCACTTGAAGCATGAGTAAAACCTCGTTTCACTTTAATTAGCATGAGTAAACACTCATTGCACATGACGTATCATGATACTATACTTTACCCAATGCATTGGAGCGCTATAAAGGGCGAACCCTTCTTAAACATTTCATTTCATGCTTAAGTGTGCCACATGGATCATAAAACATGGATTCATAAAACATAATCATTTATTCCATGATAAAGGGATGTGGAATTCATACATGAAACTTTATAATCAATAAGTAAATGTGCATAAAGGTGAATACCCTTGATGGAGAAATGGGCATGGTGTTCACTACACAATGATATTGGCTTAGAAAATCGGTGTGATTTCGGCAGCGTAACGGCGTGACATAAGAATTTATAAAAAAGGTTGATGAGAGAGAAAGGGGTTCCTCATCATATTTACATGAAATGGACAGTAAGGAGGTCATATAGATACATGTCTCAACAATTTAAAAGGAATTTATATTCATGATACAAAAGTATTGCTTGAATATAAAAGAAGAGAAAAAGGTTTCTTTCAGAATTTCGGCATAGTAACGGGTGTACATGGGAGGCATTTAATGAGAGAGAAAGGGGTCTACCATCATTAAAAAAATAAGAGGGCAGTATGGGAGAGGTGAAAAACCATACCCCAACATTCATAATTGAAAATAAAAGGGCAATACAACTTAAAGAAAATTGACAAAAATGAGAAAGGAAGAAAACCCCTTACTTGGAAGTGTGCTTCCAAAGGCTAGAGAGAGGCTTGTGAGAGGCTTATTGGGAGATTGGGGCACCTTGAGAGGATTCTAGAGAGAGTAGGTCAGAGGTTGGACGAACTTAAAGGGCTTTGAGTGAGGAGGAAGTGGAAGCTTGGGTGGGTTTATATAGGAAAGGTGAGAGAATTCTTTATTATTTAGGTTTGGGACCCCTTATATTAAAATAATCCAAACCACAAACCATCCCATGGTATTTGCCCATGGTTTCTGGAAAAGGAAATAGGAAAACAATATTTTACAAGTCCAAGGTCCGGATTTATTAAAAAAATAGGGTTGCTTATGTGGAGGTGAGTCACACTCCCATGGAAATTAATTTAAAAAGGCAAAGTGTTGAATAAGTCTTGAGGGCTCCATTAATGCTTTGAAAAGTAAGTCAAATAAACCCAAAACCTCATTATTTTAATGATAAAACAAATATTGGCCGAACATAAGGATTATGGTATTTTATTACATCACCATTGGGTCATTATGATGTCATAAAACACATTATATATTTAAATGGTATTTAATTTTTACCCAAAAATTTGACTGTCTCAGAAAATTATGAAAAATTCACCGTTGGATAATTTCGACGTCCTGATTCCAAAAATAATATTTATTTTATCTAAATAATTTTCTAAATATGTGAATTTTCACTTTTAAAATAAAAACCGAGATTTATAAAAAATTCACGGGTTTTGACAGAAATGACTTTCAAACCTTAATAAAAATTTTAATTGCATTCATAAAATTATAAGATCATTTATATTTAATAAAAATTAATTTAATATTAATAATAATATTTTATTAAAATATTATTTAATTCAAAAATCCTTTAATTCAATAAAATATAATTCTTAATTAAATAATAACTAAAAACACCATTTGTACTTTAAAAACTAATTACAATGTATCAAAAATGACTAGAAATTATATTCATTATTATATACAAAAAAAAATAATGTACATGAACATGGTGCTATTTATTTGTTACATAACCCCTTATAATAGCCGCATAAGACCTAAGGGTAAGGTGCGTGATGGTGACAGAATCTTGGGGTTGCTCGGATAACATCGCTCGAGTTGTAATCTCTATCAACTTCCATTTTTCCCGTAGACGATCAAGTTCGAGCTTGACTTGATGAAGCTCAGCTTGGGCTTGGTCAAGGGCAAAGCCCAAAGACGCCACCTCTTTTCTGAGCTCTGACAAATGGGCTTCGTAAGGGGCAATTCTACTGGATGAGGCCATCGCTTCCTTTGTCTGAGTAGAAATGGTTTCGTTAAAGCCTTATATTTATACTACTCAGATGATCACTGTTAAACAGCTATAAAAGTAACGGTCACAAATCTTAACATAAAACTAAAGAAGTTGACATCTTATAAAAAACATTTTTCATAAAGAAACATTTAACTGGATCAAGAGGGATTTTCCATTAATGAAACTTTGGGTCGTTACAATCAGAGCCCCAGCCTCAGGTCTTGAGGTAAAGCTCATGCACAGTCAGGGTGTTAGAGGCATGTGAAACCTTCACTTGGTTCTTTATCTTTCATCTTGGAATAAAGACATTCAGGGTTTCCTTATCCTTGTTTTCCCACTGTTGTAAGTTCATCTTTTGCGGTAATAGTGTGATGAACTTATTCTTTCGTGATCATAGTAGTAATTTTCTTCTAAATGTGGCCTCTAGAATCATTTGTTTTTCTTAAAAGTGTATTTGGCCCTTGTGTGGGTTGGTCCTAGTTTTATTAGTGGTCGTTTGGAGATGTGAGTGTTGGGGGGTTTTTGTCTTGTGTCGAGAGTTCCGAGTTTTAGTGTAAGGGTTGTCTCGCTCATACTAAGGGAGTTAAATGTGTTGGGAGTTTTAGATTAGTTTGGGAAATTCTTAGTTCCAGTGGTGTTGTTATAGGGAGTTCCTTATTTTGGTGCCTCGATATGCCAGGTGGCCTTGTAGTGGTGTTCCGTTTAAGTCTCTGTGGTCCCGATCAACTCAGGTGGAGAAGTTGGTAGATTCAAGTTGGGGGTTCCCTAGTTTTTAATTGTGGTAAGGGTGTCATTTGGATAATGTGGAGAGGTCAAGATGATTTTTGGGATCTGGGTTTTCCAGGTTTCTATGTAGTAGGTTTCTCATTTAAGTCTTGGTGGAGTTGTTTGGGTTTTGAAGTTTCCGTGTTAGCCGAGTTCTTATGGTGGGGAGAAACCCTTGTGTTCTCCCCTCATCCTCATGTTGTGATTTATTCTTGATCAGTCATGTGTGACTTGTGGGATGAATAGATATCGCGAGATTCATGGTTTCTCTTAGTTTTGATCAGGCATGGACTCAAATTTTAGTTAAATTTCATCTTAGTGACTTTCTGGGGGCAGAAAGTGTCTGTGGTGGGGAGAATTGTCACACCTCAACATCAGACACTCTTTTATTTTATTCATTTCTCAGTTTTGTATCTTTTAGTCAAAGTTTGGGTTTGGGTCCCAGTTTGAAATTTTTGAAACGTGGAATTTTCGGTGGGTTTCGGGCCGCAGGTGACCATGTGCAGACCGCGCATTTACACAGTTTTTCAAAATGAATAAATTAAATTAAACGAGGAAAATAAAATAAAATAGATTTAAATGATATGAAAATAAAATAAACGGTAAATTTCACAATAATAATAATAATAATATTTTTGTTATTAAGAATATTATTATTATTATTATTATTAATGTTAATCTTATTATTATGACTATTAATTTTTTTAAGATTATTATTATTACTATCATTATATTATTATTATTATTATGATTTTTAGTTGGTTTTATTATTATTATTATTATTTTATTATGTTTTTTACCCTAATTCTACCCTACCCCTTCACCACGCACCCCCTTCCCCAATTATCCCTCACACACGCACTCACCCCTTGTACACAATGCACCCCCTTACCCCTTGATTCCCTTGCATGTGCAACCACCACCTCCCTCACCGGCGCTTCGGTCGACCTCCCTTCTGGCTGCATATCCCTCTTCCGGCAGCAACACCCTCCCCCTTCTCCTTCAGCTTGCACGACGCCCCCTCCCTGGTTCCTCTTGTGTATACAACCCCCCTCCACGAACCTCCTTCGATCCAGGATTTTGTGCCGAATTTCTTCACGTTCTTCGTCCGAATCACCAAGGTATAATATCTCTTCAAATCTCCTCCCTTTTTACAGCTTTAGTTCAGCCTACCAGTCTCCCCATAGGGTTCGACCGAACCCTAAGTCTTTGGGTAATCTTATTTATTGGTTTTATTTTGTTTCAGGGTTGTGCAAATGGTCTCTTGGGACCCTTGGGTCTGTGTTCTGGAAACCACCGCTGAAGGCGAAGCGGTTCGGCTTGTCTCTGTTGGTCTCTGCTATCCGAGGTGAGGTTTAAATCCTATTTCTTAGTTTCACACGGTCCAAATTAGGTTCCTTAATTGTTTTGAGGTTCATATTAATTATCTTGTAGTGTTTTGGTGTTGGTAAAATTGTTAAAAAATTGGTTTTTAGTGTAATTATTCAAGTATGAAAATGTATCCACGTATCGAATGTATTTGGATAAATGTCATTTGGATTTTAATAATGAAATTAATTGTTTTATGTGGTGTGAAATATATTTCAGAAGTGTTTTTGACTTGAGTATATGATGAAAGTGGATTTTCTAAAGCATATAGTTATGTTTTCATGTGTTCCTCACTAAGGTACTCCTTAGAAGTGTTTTTATGATTATTAAAAAGGTGCAATTTGTGTTTTCAAAGGCACTTGAGATTCTAATGCATTGATATTGGGTTTTTACAAAGGGAATGGATCATTTCGGCATGTTGACTTTTGTTTTTCATCTTTAAATGTGATTTGGAAATTAGAAAAATGATATGGAATGACTTTTTGAGTGAACTTGGTTTTGTGTATGGGTTTTAAATGGGGGATTTCCCCATAAAAATGGTTTAATTTAATATGGGTCCTTGTGATAATTTCAAAGGGGTTTCATGAATTGATTAACTAATGGTAAATGCATCTGAAAAATGGTTTTTAGTGTTTGTGAAATTGAAAGCGGTTTGTTTATGGAAAATGGATTTTGAAGTGTGTTTGGTAAATGTATTTATGGTGTGCAAAACATAAAGGTCTGTTTGAAACTAATCACTTTAAAATAGTGTTACTTTAGATCTTGATTTCTTGAACGGTTCATTGGTTTATAAATAATGTTGGTTCCTCTCGGTTAATTAATTAGAGCTTGGGTGGCTTCTTGGTGGTGCGCACACACACATACATAGGTACGTATGTGTATATGTATATATATATATATATATATATATATTCCTTGCAAATATTCCCTCATAGAGTGGGGAATATGTTCAATGGATTAATGGTATATATATTTATGAGAATGTATGTGTGTGCTAGTGTGAGCATTTTTCATCAGAAGCTTCAAGAGATGAAGTGTCTCGGCTTGGTCCGCTTCTTTCTCTGAGGTAAGATATCTATGAATTAACCTTTTAAATTTAAGAATAATTTATTTCTTGTATTTCACACCTAGTTTTAATATTAGTTATTGATATAGAACTGTTAGTAAAATGGTGTGTCTTGAATTGGAGTGGTTTATTTCTTGTAATGTGTTGAAATGAATAGTTTGATTGTGTTTTCACATCAATTGCCTGAAAAGATGCCCCTTTGGACTTTTTGAATGTTTTTTAGATTTAAAATTATAGTTTGGGTTTCTTAAATGGGTTTTGAAGTGTATTTCTAGTTTTCAAGTGGTGTGCGAGTGATTCCCTAAGAAATGGCTTGGCATGCGAAAATTATGTGAGGCCTGGTTGGAACTTTGGTAAAACTAGTTATCTCAAGAAAACTCTCCTTGGATGTGGTCCCCTTGATTTGGTTGAGTTATATATTTTGGGAGGTCCGCCAGATAGGAATTTCATTTGATCAAATGGTTGAAAGGCGAGGGACATATTCCTTGGGGTGACTCGGGGGTGAATTTGTTGTGTGTGTTGACTGTGTGTGAGGAATGTACTTGTGACTGGATACTTGTTTGACATTGTTGGTTCACCCCCTTTTAGTCTGAACATGGGAACCTAGCATAGAAAGCAAATTTTTAGTGAATGATTGCCGCACTAGTTTAGATTACACACTGGCTATTGGCCCTTAGTACAAACTTTTCTCTACTAGGGGATTGGGACCCTCGGTTAGGCCAGGTAGGGCAACACCGAGATTTTGGGCATTATGACATCATCAAGAGTAGGCATGCCTTCATGATGAGTCACATGTACAGTATATTCTAGAAAATTCATGATATCCTAGGTTTTCCCATGTATATCAGCACTTAGTTATCTATAGTGGATGATTGAGGTGCTTTGTTTGGTTGGTTACTCCTGTTTGTTATTTTCCATTGCCCTTGTGTGATTATTGCTTTTTCCATCATGTATGATGCATCTATTTGTTAAAGGGGATAAAATTATCTACAAAAGTTTGAGGAAAAAGGTTTTTAAAATGTTTTACACTTCTCTACCCCTCTTTCTCTAAAAATTTCATTGAAAAGAAATTAGTTTAAAATATGAAGGGCAATGGGTCGTGTTTTTCTTTTAAAGAAGAAAATGTGTAAAAAAACCTAGTTCTATACATTGTATTTCAAACTTGAAATTGATGGATATTTTATTTAAAGGAAATGCATATGAGAATAGATTGTTTGGGCATGCCTACTGAGTTTTAATACTCACACCTATAGTTTTATCCTTGTTTTTAGCTTTGGGTGTTGTGCCTTTCTTGGATTTGATTGTCATAGCGCGACATTGGATTGAGGTCGGTGGTGACCCATAGGGTCACATGGAGGTATGTACAACTTTTTTTTATCACCATTCTTACTTTTCATTTTCACTATTCAGTTTTTGGTTATTTATTTGTCTTTAATTTATGGGACAAATCATTCTCACTTGTTTAGTTTTGATGCCCGACACTAGTTACCAGCCCGTGGGGATTGGGAACACCCCTCGAGCCATGTTACGGGCAGGCTCGGGTGACCGGTTCAGGGTTGATCTGGGTTGGTTTGTGACATTTAGGGGATATACACAGTGTGCCCATGCCACTTAGGGTCCCTACCATGTTCTTGACCATGTCTATGTATCCACCCTATGTCTGGGTACTTTTACCCTGTGTCTATGTACTTTTGCCCTGTGTCCATGTAATTTAGTACATGACTGTGTAATCTCACATGGGGTCCCACCCATGTGCTCTTCCACATGGATCTTCTACCCGAGTATGAATTACATGGCATACAGGAGGGCCACACGCTGTTCCATGCTTATAATTTTCTAAAACTCTAGCCGTGATAGCCAAGGATCAACACACCATTTATTCTTAGAACCACATGTCATATATTTAGTATTTTTATAGAATTTTAGATTCACAATCCATGATTTGAATCTAGCTATTTCACTTTGATTATTTCCTCATTTCCACATGAGATTAGTGTATCTAGTCCCAATATTCCATTTCTGGCCATTCAGTGGTTGGAAATCGATTCCATCGAACCATGGGGGTTCCTCCGTACACAACGCACATCCATATTTCTTCTGTTTATGATTATTTGGAAAAAAATCATCAAAATGACCACCCATATCTTACAAACATCCTATATCTATCCTTGGTTCCTCAATCCATACCTCATATAAGATTTTTTTCGTGATTGTGGGGGTCTGATTGGGCTCAGTATCACCTGACAACGTCGAACTAGGACCGTAGGGTCCAACCGATGAAGAAAGAAAAGAAATTGAGGGATGAATACAAAATAAAAAATGTTTAAACATGATTAGACAATAAGTATTTGCTAACAATCAAGAATGGGGATACTTGGGTTAACAAACAAGAATAACCAATTTAAAATTACAATACACAGGTGCATGCTCAGGACAAAATTGGTGTAGATCAAAGAAGGGGATTGATCTTCTCAATAAATTTAATCAAAAAGGGCATAAAACACAAATTTACAATTTCTACCTGGATATTGGATCACTATTCATCGAAGAATATGCCCACTAATGATCAAAGGAAGTCGTTGCGTTCGCTAAGTCCCAATCTTCTCTTATCTAGAGTTTCATCATCGTCTGAGGTGATTCTCTAATAAAGGAGGGGAATAAGATCTTGAATCCTCCCAAGGTTTATGTGGATAACCCCATAGGATTACATGGTAGTATTCTTATAAACATTTTTAGGTTAAATTAATAAATAAATAAACTTAATTAACTAATTTATTCCCTGAACATACCACCAACGGGTGAGATATCCCAACACCCCACACTGACCTTTTTTAGGTCGTGACTAGGGTAAAAAACATGTTTTGGAATCAAATGTGGTCTCTTATTTCTGATCTTATCTTACATTTAAGATTTATCCCATTTTATTTTAGAAACTATGTGTGTGTGTTATAAAATATATTTAATATTTATATAAAATTAATTTTGGGCACATCGGGCCTCAGAATCACACGCCATCTCAATGCCTAGATCTGGAAATATATTTAGAAATATTTTATAGTATTTCAAGGAAAAAATTGAGTCTCTATAGTTTTACCCTCTACATTTTGTGTTTTATGGAT
Source organism: Viscum album (assembly GCA_963277665.1). NCBI lineage: Eukaryota > Viridiplantae > Streptophyta > Magnoliopsida > Santalales > Viscaceae > Viscum > Viscum album. Next base: position 1,164,945,997 of record OY728142.1, read on the forward strand.
TTCTCCCCCATTTTTTTACATGTTCATCATGGGAAATTGCTTTGGCCCATGATTCAATGAAATAGGGGTATTCGGTCATTACACAAACATTATTTGGTGCCAAAGATTGATATTATGGGTGCAGTTTGTGATTGAGGTGTGATGATGGAGTATGATTGGAGGTAGACTAGATCAGACCGAGGTTTCTCATTCTTCTCAGTTTTGACGCGCAACAGTGATGAATGGATCAATGATGATGTTTTTTGGGCATATACGAACCCAAATACTGATGATCAGTGATGGTTGGGGTTGGCCGACCCTAGATACTTGATTCAAGTGAGATTTTTAGTGATGGAAGCATGGAGGAAATGCAGAGAAGTACCCATGGGTTTTGGAAAATCCTGGATTACACGACATGTAATCTGGAGATACACAATGTGTGGGACCCTCTGTGTGGCGCTATGGTTTCTGTGGAGAAGAATAAGATCACACACTGTGTGAAATCTTTCACACACTATTTTTCCTACGATAGAGGCTCAGTGTGTATCTTGGAGGATACATGGTCATGGGAAGGTCGGGATAGAAAGACATGAACATAGTACATAGGTAGAGCCGTGTACTTAGACACAACTAGGTGTACATGGGCATGACCAGGTGTACACAAGTTAGTACACAAGAATGACTAAAAGTACATGGGTATGGATAGATGAAATAGGTAGGGTACCAAAATACCTCTATATTCTGTGTATATATACTTACACACCATGTATTTTGAGGCTTACATGCCGTGTGGGGTAGTACCACATAAGCATACCAGAGGTTGGGCTGGACACATCATGTACCCCTAGTACACACTATGTACCCCCATTGAAGGTTTTTGGAGACCTTCATTTATTTAGTATTGGACTAGTATCAGTTGAGTGTGTTCCCTTGGTCCATCCCCTCAAGGGTATAGTGCAACATTACGTCCACATATCTGGATTGTGATCCCTTCTAAAGGATGATTCTTCGATAGAGTTTTTGGTGTCCCTATGTGAGATCAGAGTGTAATCCCATACCATTCATTCTTATACCCTAGATGTGGTTTGTGGAATCAGTTTGACCTATATGAACTAATATTTTATCCTCTATCTAGTAGTCCATTTGAGTAGGGTTTGCAATATCATCGGTATGTGATCCAATACATAGTGGGTTGATCAATATTGAATTTGTGGTGTCCCCCAATGGTCCTGGGTGTGATCCCCTATCTGAGTATTGGGGTCTTTAGAGACCAGTGAGTTTACTTGGGTGTGGAATAATGATCATGACCTATTAGATGATTTATATGATTATAGCATGACTCAAGGAGTGGGTTCTCTTGTAATGAGAATTGAATTGAAGATTCATGCAGAATCCCATAGCTGGGAGTTTGGTTGTGACTGCTTGGAGGCGTGTGTTCTTCCTGAGTATATCTATGTATTATTTAAGCATTGATTTATATATATTTGTTATTAACTTACTATTCTTGATGCTATGTGTTTAGTGTTTTTAGGGTTTCCTACTGGGCATTATTATACACAAACCTACATGGGATCTTCCAACACATGTCATGTATTATGCAGATGATGACCCATTTGACGGTGTCCTGGGAGGATAGGAAGATAGTGGAGCATAGAATAATCTAGAAAGACAAAGGAATTTTTCATGTGATTTTATTTGTTAGTAGTCCTCACCTTCTGATCAGGTTGGAATCACTGAAGTTTTTTTTGGGATTTTATTTGGCCCCCATTATCACTTTTAGTACCTTATTTTCATACTCTAATTGTGGTATTATAGATGTATACATGCATTGGTTTTAATTGTTTTATATTTTTACATTTTATGTGTTTGGATATGTGTGTGTGTATATAGGTACATTAGGATAACAACTCCTATGTGTGTGACATTTCTACTTGATGATAGTTTCCAACCCATGGCCTATTGAAAGTAGGCTTGGGGTTGTCGTGGTTTTGGCCCCATCAATCTAGGCTGTGACACCAGACTGAATATTACTTAGGTCAAATAGAAAGACCTGATTGCAACCCAAACTCATGCAAGACATGGGTTCATATATTAGGTCATAAATTTACACTTATACTTGAGTTTATTTAGGTATGTTGTATTTTATGATTAAGTGGATGTTAAGGATGTAAACATGATGCTACCAATGTATATTGTAGCTTACAATTGGGCCATATCATAAGATGGATGCATGGACAATTCATTGTGTATGACTGACTATATTGTGTGACATATGAATGCAACTTTCTTTGATTACTTTGATAGTCATATGATAATAGATATCATTAAATAAGTATTCCACATTGGTTATTAGTATGTCTCATTTCATAATATGATATTCCCAAGAGTGTTTTACATTCATGTAAGAGTTTCATGAACTGGTTGATGTATTTACTCATGCGTTATAAAAAATGAGTAAATGAAATCTCAATCGATAAAATTCCTCGATGGATTTATAATGTGTACTTTCATGAAATGGTATGTGTTCCCACACTTGTTCATCCTCAGGTGAAACTACCTCACCCAAATCTCTCTTCTTCCACCTATTTTACACCATAAGGTGTTAGCATGCCGTGAGGGATAAAGAATCTTGCTCATACAACGAATGATTCAACAACTCATAGATACCTCCAAAAGAGGGATGTCTTGTGGATGCCTCTTGGTTATCTTCATCAAGACCATATAAAGATGATGAAGTGGGAGGACCAGTATAAGGGATATATTCATTAGTTTCTTCATTTTCAGTTTTACGCATGATTTCATTTTCCTAGAATGATGATCTAGATTTAGTTTTTTTAATCATTTCTCATGTATCTAATAAGTGTTTTTAAATACCTTCTAAACATAGTAGCGGTATCAGAGCCTACCATGAATTTAGATTCATGAAATAATGAGAGAAATGAATATTTTCATAATCTTATTCCCTGTTGTAATGTCAATAATAAAATAAGATTGGAACTTTTGTTTGGGTCATATGAGTTACAAATTATGATACGAGATATCATAAGTAGTGAATCAATATAAATCCCATGGGTTTGTATTAATCGTATCACATGATTCTCATATGTTGTATCCTATGATTGCGCAATGCTATGTTTTAAAAACATTTCATCGAATCACCTTTGTGACATCGATGCCTATCATTAAATACAATATGGTTATCATAGGAGACAATAATGATATCATAATAAAATATGATTGATGGTGCTCACCGATGTTATATCAATTGTAACTTATGATTTCCCCTAGATGGTAATATGTTATTATCAATAGTAATCCACGACATGAGTTGGATTGAAAAACATGATTGTTGAAGGAAAATTTATTTTTATTTAAATTCAATTATGAATTGAATTATACTACTTATAAATTGTTTATAAATAATTATTAAAGGTATTTTAAGGATATTATTTAATTTATAGTGTTTATAAATTAATTAATTATGTGTTTTTATAATTAATTAATTAAATTTTTATAAAATATTTTTTAATAAATATTCCAAAATATTGAGTGTTATTAATGAAATATATTTTACAAAATTGTATGGAATGCTTTATTAATTATAAATAAAGTGTTTATTTGGAAATCATAAGGGTAATTTATAAAGTGTTTATAAATTACAAAATAAGAAGGAAATATAATTGTTTATAATTAATTATGAATTTTTAATAATTGATTAATTTTAATTGTTCAAATTAAAAGGATTTATTTGGGATATTATTTAGATCACATCAAAAGAGTTTTGATGATTTATTTGATCAAGATTTAAATAATGTTAAGTATGTGATATTTAGATTTTGTAAAATGTTTACTTAATAGAAGTTGAAGTATAAAACGTTTATATTTCATGAAATATAATACATTTAAAGTGATATTACATATAATGAATAATATAAAGGAGTTAATGTTATAAAATAAATATAAAGTGTTTATATTCAAGATTATGGAATGTACATAATATATAGCTAAATTATAAAGTCTATATAATTAGATTTTATTATTCATAAATACTTATTTCAAGTTTAAATATATGAATTGTTAATTTATTTGAATGTTATTTCCTTGTTTATTATCTATAGACAAAAATTATTTAAATTATGAATATGTGCATGCTTTGGTTTTAATTTGTTAAATTGCTTCTAAGATTATCATACATGCATTCGAGGAGTTACATGCTAGGTTTGATAATGGATTTAGTTTTTATCCACCATGAAATTGATTTTTATTTAAATCTATTATATTGAATATGATTTTTGAATATAGTTTATATATATTAGGTATTAAAATTATAATGAATTTAAATATTTATTGATTAAAGTATACCTGGGTAGAGGGATTTTGGGTAAGACTTCCCACTGGTATGGAGGCTTATGCCTTATTCTAGAAAAGTCAGGGTTGGATATCTATAGCTCTAGGATTAATCATATGGATATTTCCAATTTTATATAATTATAAACATTTACATGAAATGTTAATGTAACTTATGAATGATATGTATTAGGATATGTGTAAATATATTTTACTTCTATTTTTTGGTGAGTAACATAAACTATGAGTTGTGTAAACAATTACACATCAACATGGTTTGAACATATTGATTTTTTGGATGGAATATGAATCCAAAATAAATCAACAAAATCATTCATACATAAAGGGAATAACATATGATTATATAGTGATATCAAATGTCCTTCAAAATACTAAGTGCTAGATTCCTTCCAAAGTGGAACCTAGCAAGACCTAGATTGTCTAACCAAGTAGGCCATGCTGAAGCTGGGTGCCCCTAAATTATCTTGTGTACGGAAAAATTAATAAGGTGACCTTGAGGGTTAAATTGATCAATCTCGGTGTTTTATTTGGGTTATACTTAGCTGAAAAAATCTAGTAGTTATGATACTAGATGAATAGAGTTGGGTTTATCCACCTAATAGATTGGATAAAGAGTTTTCCACTCAATTACCCAAGATCCATATATGATATTATTGGGATTATTACCTATATAAATAGTTAATTAATGAGAAAAATACTAAATCAACCTAAATATTAGTCAAATATCAATCTTATCCCGCTAATTGGTATGATGAATTATAAAAGGGTTTATCAATTTAGTGGGTTCCCATTTAATAAAAGTCCTTATTAAATGGCAGTAAAACATGATAATCATCTAATAAAAGATTATTTTATAAATAATATAACTACCATCATCAAAATTAAATTTTATATCAATCCTTAAAAGAATAATATTAATGTAATAACTTTCTAAGGCTAGTAATTGAAAGAAAAATTCTTAAGTAAAAGTAATTTTATGTGTTAAAATAGTCCCTTCCCAAGTAACTAGTACTGAAGTAGTTTAATAGGTGAATATAGATGCTTATAAGAAGAATATAATGGTCCAATTGGGGTTTTAACATAATTAGATACAAAATTCCCTAATGGATTCTAGTCTTTACCCATATACTCAATATGATTGAGTATACTATTGACTTGGTGAGACAGATGATTTACTATAAGGCATGTTTCTGTTAAGGAATTCATATTTATTTCATCCATTGAAATGTTTTGAAAATCTGAATGAGTTAAATAAATGTTTACCCTATTATTATCAAAGTGTTGATAATAGATAAATTGGGAATATGATGTATAGGTTCTGGTGTCGTATAGAGAGTACAAGTGGGAAAAAGTTCAAATAAGAAGATTAAAAGTTTGTTAAAGAATCCAAAAATGTTTCATCAAGTAGACAATAATGGTTGTTGAAATGAGAATGTGTTATAAAGAAAAATAAATAATACCTCTATATGATATAATTTTTTGGGATACCTGAAGGGGTTTTAGAAACTCTATGAAATATCCACGTCAGGTATTGATGTTATAGAAATCAATTATTCAATTTTGAAGGGCATATGATACTAAATGTATATTCTGATGCTTCTTGGTTTATAGGAATTTTGAGGTGGTGGGTGATATATTAAAGTTTATTTTAATATTTCTATACCCGAAACCAAGAATGAGGATCTTGCACATAAAATTTATAAATAATTTATTTAATTTTAGAAGACATGATTACCTTGGATTAAGATCCTTTTTCCATTGATGATATTTATAATATAAAAATGACCATTTAAGGTTTCCTTCATTATTGTATGAGGATACACATATATAATCCCTCTAATGGTGATCCACACACGATCCTTTGATCTCCAAGAAATTACAATCGATCCTCGGTTGCTAGCATGACAAATTGATTATCTTGATTTGTTTGTTTTTATTGATCTTCCTTCAGCCTTGAAGGAATATCTCTTGCATTTCTTATTCTTGAGAGGGAGAAAGAAGGATGATATGAGTCAAGTGAGAATTTTTTGTGCGCAAAAATTCTCTATTCTCAATTTCACACTCTACATAATAGACATAACCGTATATTTATAGAGCTTAGGTTTATGTTAAAATAATTATTTAATTTCATTCCAACCATTAAATAATATTATAACATTTAATTAACCCCATGTCCCATAGTAATAATAATAAGATTTTGTGGTGTGCACTAACATGCACAATAACAAATATTATTTAACCGACTTGTTAATTAATATTTTTCACCAAACACAGTCATGGTCCGTTCGAACTCCTATAAAATTTATTGAACACCAGAATACATATTTAATTTAAATATTTCATTTATCAATAAATATTTTTTATTGATAAAACATGTATAAAATTATCTATATGTCTTTAGAATAATATTTATTCAATTAATTAAATTAAAATATAATTTAATCGAGATCATTAGAAACACTTAGTGTGTGACCCTCTAGGATTCTTTCTCATTGGCATTAGGCGGGCTTTCATATAAACCCAGATTAGTATATAGAAATGGGTTAAGGAACCCAATAAAAATAACTTAATGTTTTAATGATGAAAACCACATAAGAACTCTCCCTATGTAATGTAATCCTTTTTTTGTAATATCTCATCACGCAGGTTTCACATCCATGTTACCAATCTACATGATTGACATGTCTTTATTCTACTATTTGAAATAAACGTTTTATTACACCATAACCATAGAATTTAATGTGAAAGTTCTATTCTAATTAAAGGGAAAATATTCTAACTTCCATAAAGATGTAAAGGAAAAATCCTTCCTTGACTTATCCATTAATGAAATGTCATTTGTGACACATCCAACGTAGCCAACTTCACCATGAATTGTTATCATTATGGTTTATGAAATACATCTAAGTATGAGAGTCGTAACATGAATTAATAATAATCTTAAAGTATAATGACCATTACACATGCTTGTAGATAGGAATATTTGATGACACCAAAAAATTCAGAATTCCTACTGGTGGGTCTATTATCATAATCTCTCATCTTGAAGATTGCCAAGTGCAAAATTCATGAGAATAAGCCTCATCCACTTATGATTACTCTCACCCGACATTCTATATACTATATGTCCCATTATAGCATGTTATGCAACCATAGAACTATATGAATATTTTTATAGAACTTAAAGGTTCTCATCATAGTAAATAACTGGTATGACCATATCAATACAATAAATACTCTAGGACATTATTACATTAAAGTCATGAAGAACAATGAAAAATATGTAATAAATTGTTTAATTAATATTTACTACATCAAATATACATGTAATCAAATTAAAATATGTTGTTCATAGGACACAAACTCCAACAAATTTCTACTTGGACTAGAGTTGACTGCCTATGAATTTTAGTCTACTAGACCTCACATGATAATCATGTTTCTGTTGAGTCAAGAATTTATTCAAGGGGTCCACCACATTGTCTTATGTGGAAATACTTATCACTGGAACCTCACCTATCTAGGAAAAATACCTCAATAGATGATAATTCTGATATATATGCTTTGTCTATTGATGCGATCTTTACTCCTTTGTGGGAGTCACTACTATAATATTATCACAATAGAGTGTGATTGGATATTTACTACTAGGTACCATGTCAAGATATTGTATAAAGATATGCATCCACATAGCTTCTTTAGTTACTTCAGAAGCTGAAATATATTCAGATATTGCTGTAGAATCTACAAACAAAACCTTCTTTGAGCTCTTCTAACTCACAACACGTCCATTCAAAGTGAATATGTATGCTATTTGTGACTTCATGTCATCTCGATCAGTTTGGAAACTAGAATATGAATATCCACTGATGAATAATTCCTCATCTCCTCCATAAACCAAAAAAATATGCTTAGTACACCTTAGATACTTAAGAATAGTCTTAAATTCTATCCAATGGCGGTCACCCGGATCAGCTTGATATCTTCTTACCACACTTAATGCATAGTATACATCTAGACTAGTACATAAAATATAATACATGACTTACCAAATCACTAATGTGTATGGAATTATTTCCATCCTATTTATTTTCTCCTATTTCTGAGAACACATTTTCCTAGAAATAATAATTCCATTTGATTCTGGAAATAATACCCTCTTGGATTTGTAACACCCCAACCCGAGTTACCCATATTCGGTACATTATTTTAATACATTGGCATGATTACAAGGAATCAAGTCCCGAAGGACCGATTGGTTTAACAGTCTTGGAAAATAGATCACATATATGAATGTTACATTAAACTTTATAACATACAAAACAACATAAATAATCCTTTATGAGTGCCATTATTCCCTTGGCTTAACCCTGCATATCAATCACAATACACTTCTTGGAATCCTGGGAAAATAAAACATAGAAAGGGGTGAGTTCAAACGCTCAATAAGGGTAAGCAATATAGCGGAAACTTTAAAAAATAAGCATAAACATTTAAGGCAATGTATAACTAAAAAAAGTGTTTTAAACTTGAACTTCATTATAATATGGAAAAGATAAAATGAAATAATTCCATTCACTTATTCACATGGATATTTTACTAGTTGAATAATCACATGCAATATCATTAACTACTTTCATAATTATGGAATGCATAATGACAGACTATCATAACCACGTAGCCAAGGCCTCGTGCCAAGTCTACAAATAAGATTTTGTCAAGGCCTCGTGCCAAGACACTAGTTTGTCTGATGATACCTACCGATGCATCAAGGAGTTATAGCGGGCTCCACCCATCACTTACTAAATCCAATGCCTTCCTCATATGAACAGGTTTAAACATAACATAAACATTCATATTAAAACTAGCATATGAAATGTCAATACATTACCCATAAACCATGAATGGTATAAAAATAACACATACATAGTAAAACATATCACAAAACCTTCAACACAATATAGAATATTTGTATCATGATAAATTAACTTCAAAACAAGTTTAAAATACATTAAAGGATTTTGACGTTGATGAAAATGATTTGTAAAACTCTTTGAGAGAAATACCCCTTTTTCATGAAAACATTTAAAAGTCACACAATTTGGAAAAGAATTCATTTAAAGACATTTTTGAATCAAAGTGTCCCATACCACTTTGAAACTTTTTAAAGTAATTAACATTTTAAAAAATTCATGTCCATATAAATAAATCCTTAAAAACCATTTTGAAGACATGGACATTAATGAGAAAGATTTAGAAGAATAAATATTTAAAACATTTGAAATGATGTTTTAGTAAAAATTCCCTTAAAATAATACCTTTTAAAACTCTTTAATAAAACATGGACATGGATAATAAATATGTCCCAGTAGATACTTACGTAAAAACAACCTCGGATAATAAAGAGATTGTGAAATTAACCCTTACCAATTTGGTAACTTACGAAACATACACCCCATGAAAGAGGTATCATACAATGAATATGTAAATATACATAAATTAATGTTTATTACATAAAGAATACAATTATGGGCATTACATACACCACATAAAAGGTAATAGTGTAAATATGGCATGAATCTCACGAGAATAAGGAGTGAGATGAAAACCCCTTACATAGTATTTTTCCTTGGTTGAGGGTAGGTTAAACTCATGTATAATGGTGAAATAATTGTTATTAAATTATACAATAATCATATACATTAATATGATATCATATATTATCTTTTAACATTGCTTTGTTAATAATATCTTAGTATCATCGTCGTTTCGGGTGTTAACTTACTCGTTTTATTTTATATGTTTTGTTACATAAGCCATGTTTGTTATGGATAGGTTGTATATTATTCATATAAATAATTATATCAAGTACTTTTTTAACCATAAAATAAAAATTATTCTTGAATGGATACGATGGGGAATGAATCTCATCGCGTTCGTGGAGACGGTAGTCCGTACGTACGCACGAGCGACAATATCATTATTTTGATATTACAATAATATATAATTGGATTTTATATCATATATATAGAATAATTATCATGTTATATTTATTATTTACATCAATTACATATCATTATCATACCCATCCAAATAATAATGTTTTTGAATAACAATTATACCACGGCATGGAGACGGTAAGCCGTATGTACGCACGTATGGTGTCATGTCATTCAAAGGATGGATAGAATACTGAATATAGTTGTAAAATATTTATAATAACATTAAAGTATATAGAAGATACTTTATTTATTATTTTATGAAGGAAATAACAAATAAAGAAGAAGTTGAAGAAGAAAGGAACTTAAAAAAGGGTGGTGAAAACATTACCTCTTCTTCAGGTTCTTCCTTTTGATTTGATCAAAAGGGATCCTTAGGTTAGCTTTATGATCAAACTAAGGCCTCTATGTTGAAGTGAGAGAAGTTGAGAGAGTATTTGGGTAGGGGTTGTCCGAACCAAAAGGCTTTGAAGGTGTGAATAATTGGTTATAAGTTGTGTCCTTTTATAAGGGGGAGGAGTGGCTCTTTTGGAAAACTTAAAGCATTATTTTATAATAAATTCATATTCGGTTTATAATGGATCCAAAGTGTAATATTAAAAGTATAAGGTAGGGATAGGTCTAAATCCTTTCAACCAATAGATTTTAGATAGGTTTTGTTCATTATATTAACCTTATATTTTAGTTTTAACTCTTAGTTAATTAGATTGACATTTACCATGTCACTTTGTACTTTTATATTATATAGTTAATAAAATTACCATATACATCCAAGATACCCCCAAGTGGTCCATTAATGATACACCTATCATGATATAAGTCTCTTGGCTGAACCTTATATTTTTAGGAATTGAATATCAATTAATAATATAATATTTGTTTTAAAAACTCTTTTATGTCAATTTTGACACTATTTGGTATTTGATTTTTTGTGAAAATAATCACAACTTTATTACTTCTAAAAAGATACATTTAATAAGATCTAAGATGTCATAGTCACATAAAAAATTCGTGTATGTCATAAAAACTTTGAAATTATATTTATTTTAATATTTATATTACCATTTATTTGATTCTTTCATTAATAAGGTAATTACTGCATCATCATGGTGTCACAAATAAATTTAATTATTTAATGTCTAAAAATTATAATTAAAATACCATTATGTAGGAAATATTTTTATATTTCTAATGAATATTTATAATTGAATTTATCTTATGTATAACCCTATATAAAAAATGTTTTAGTTATTAAAATTTGATTTTAACTATTTTAACTCTTATTTGAATTAAATAATAATAAATGTCCTAATATAATCCAAGTGGACCTAAAGGGTCATATTTTATTTATAAGGTTGTTTTTGGTCTAATTAAACCTATCCAATAGAATTAGGAAATGTGTTAGGGTAATAATAATATCATTTTTACCCTTAGTTACCTTATTTACTTTTTACTATGGTAAATAAAAGTAAAAAGTTACTATTCACCAAAACTTATTTTTATCTTATTGAACTAAATTTTAATCCTTGATATTAAAAATGTCTCTTGTATTTTCTAAATTCCACTCACAGAAGTGGTAAAATTAATTTTTATGTGAATTTACAAATTCTCCTAGGAGGTGGGTAAAAGACGGTGAAAAAGTTTAATAAAATTTTTATATATCTAAAATTATTATAAACTGACTCCAATGAATTAAATTGAATTTATATAGGTATTATGTATCTATTTTGACCTAAATTAAATTTAAATAATATAAATAAATATTTAAATAAAAATCTGGTTTTAAACAGTAACTCAGTGTTTTTCACTATTCATCAAAAATTGAAAGTTTTCAGAAAAATACCAAAAATTTACCCTAAGATAATTTTGATATTCCAAATTCAATAATGAAGTCTATTTTACCAAATTCAAAACATAGAAGTTTCATTTATTTATTTAAAATTAATTCCCGCTGTTAAAACAAAAAGCGTTTTTTTTAAGAAACAATAACTATCAAAAGATTAACACTTATTTATGTTCAGTTTAAATGTGAAATTATGTCCAATTACAAAAATTGGATTAAATTGTAAAAATATATTCTAAATATAATTTAAAAACACTAAAATTCATAATTTATCACTATTAATTATTTCGATTAAAAAAGTTGTTTTTAATTAAAATTTAGTAATTTTCACTATTCATCAAAATATGAAAGTTATCTGAAAAGTACCATAATTTCACCCTAGGATAATTTAGATATTACAAATCCAAAAATGAAGTCCATTTTGAGAGATAAAATTTATAAAATTTCAAAAAGTGGGTATTACTATTCATAATGACTACTTTGATTGGTCGTGGTGTGTGTTAGAACTCGAAGTTGCATACAACACATGCTACTGTATTATTCAAAGAGAAGCGTACCGTGGAAGCTTGGGGTGTTATAGGATTATTCCATTATAAATCTATTTAGTATCCTTCCAATGTATGTACTTTGACTTAGGCTGAGAAACCTCATGAATCTATCAAAATGGATCTTAATCCTAAGAATATATTCTGACTCAACCAAGTGCTTTATAGAGAAAAATTTATTCAACCATGCCTTGACAGACTATAAGACTCATATTTCCTTTCCAATGAGTAATACGTCATCAAAATATACTCTTAATAAAATAATTTTATTCCCATTAAACTATTTATAGACATAAGGATCATACTAATTCTTTATGAAACCAAATTCTATTATGGATTCATCAAAATTAATGTTCCATCACCTAGATGTTTTATTTAATCCAAAAAAGTATTTTTGTAATTTTCATATCTTGTTGGAATCCTTTGGAGTCACAAAACCTTCGGGTTATGTCATATAGGCATCTTCTTGAAGGTTCTCATCAGGAAAGGATATTTTGAAATCCATTTTTCAAATCTCATTATCATGGTAATACATAATAGAAAGTATAATTCAAAAGAATTTTAGCATTGCAATGGTGAAAATTTTTCGTCATTGTTAATGCCTTGACACTATTTAAACCCTTTTGCAACCAATCATGCTTTATAGGCAGTGAATTGTCCTTCAATGTCTTATTTCATTTTGAATACCCATTTTCAACCAATATGATTTACATCCACTAGAGGATATACTAAAATCTAGACTTGGTTTTGGTATATGGAATCTATTTCAAAATTCATGGATTCTTTCCACTTGGAAACATGTATGCCACTTACTACTTCCTTGTAGGTTATAGAATCATTATTATCTACTAATAATGAGTCACCATCCCCAATGACTAAAAAACCATACCATTATGGTTCTCTAGACTCTATAATAGTCATTTATAGTAATTGTTTCTATATAATAAATTCTTCTTCTATGGGGTTTTTTAGAATTTATTCTTATTAAAAATATTGTGTATCTTGAGCCTGGTCTCCATCAAAGTCTATCTATATCTCACTATATCTTTTAGAGATAATATCCTTCTCAAGAAATGTGGGACGTCTATCAAAAATCAACATTTTATCTATTGGATTGTATAGGTAATATCCCATTGTTTCTTTGGGATATCCTATAAAGATACACTTTTTGTATAGGGGTTCAAGATTTTTACCTAAAGAGGACTTAAAAAACTCTTTGAAACCCCACACATGTAAGTATGTCAACATAGGTTTCTTTCCATTCCAAAATTAGTATGGTATACTAGGTGTAGCTTTAATTAACGCTTAGATTAGTATGTATGCTTCTATTTATAATGCATATTCTGAAAATTATAATGGAATACTTTCATGAATCATCATTGATCTCACCATGTATAACAAGGTGTGGTTCCTCCTTTCACTTACACCATTCCATTAAGGTGTATAAATAAGTGTGAGTTGAGATAAAATCTAAAAAATCTCATAGGTAATCAATGAAGACTTGATTAATATATTCTCTACCATGGTCTAAGTGGAGTTTCTTAATCTTATTACCAAGATGGTACTCAAATCCATTCTTATATTCCTTAAATTTGTTAAAAGAATCCAACTTATACCTCATTAAGTAGAAATATCTATATCTACAAAAATCATGAGTAAAATTTATGAAGTATGAGTACCCACCCCTTGCCTCAAAAGAAACTAGTCCACACATGTCTGTATGAACTAATTCCAGAATCTATTTATCCCTTTCACCTTTTCCACTAAATGGGTATTTGGTCATTTTACCTTGTAGACAAGAATTAAATAAACTAAGTGGTTTTAGTTAAAAAGAATCTGACTATCTATCTTTGTGAATTTATTCAAAAACTTTTTGTTTACATAACCTAACCAGTGATGCCAAATTTGGGTGTGGTAGGAGTCATGTGAAGTTGTTTCATTATCAATTTCTATTACTTGTTTTGTGTAGTCCCACACATAAAGACCTTTATTTAATTATGAATTTCCATAAAAATGATATCTTTATAAAATTAGCAACATTTATTTCTAAAATTTAAAATAAAACCATCCATATCTTGGCTGGATATGGAAATAATGTTTTTGGTAACTGAAGACACATAATAACAACACTTTAAAACCAATATCATTCTATTTAGAAACATGAGGTAGTAGTCCCTAATTATTATATCAAAAAGTTTATCTCTTTTGGTGGATTATAGATCTACCTACCCTCATAAAATTATTTTAAATCTACTTGGTTACTATATTTGAATACATATATGAGCACCAAAAGCTATATTTAATACCCAATTTGTAGAAATAAATAAATTACAATCGATAACAAACATACATAAAGCTTCCCATTTCTTCTTTAGGTTACAATTTTTCTTCCAGTGACCATTCTTTCCACATGTGAAATAAAAAATATCTTGTTCCCTTTTCCCTCCTTAATATTCCTCTTCTTGGAAGGGAATTTCAAAGAATCCTTGGCCTTGGGGATTTTCACTTGGACTTTCCACTTTTTCACCATAAGGATCAAAGGATTTTAATGCTTTGTCTACTTACCCACTTAGAAAAGAAGAGTGAGAATATCTAGAAGATACATATCAATTTTTTTCATATTAAAATTTTAAAAAATCTAGAGAAGCTATTAGGGAGTGATTCCAGAATGAGATCGGTGCTAAGTGCTTGAGGGACTTTAAACCCTAGAACTTTTAGTTGCTCAATGTAGCCAACAAGATTGACTACATGAGACCCATATAGGGAAACCTCTTCATGATTTCTCTAAAATAACACCATGTAAATATCAAACTATTACTATCTATCGATCTCCTTATATAGGCCGCATAGATGCTCGAGTATGCTATATGCATCCATGTTTTCATGAGACCTCATGAGCTTAATGGACATAGATGAAATCATCAAAACTGAATGTCGACTACGTCATTCATATGTTTCTCATATTCTAGGAAATATTCATCACTCACCTCCTTATTAGGTGGATCAGAAATTGAGGATTCTAGCATGTCTTATTTCTGCTCATAGCGCAAAACAAACCAAAGGTGTATGTACCATTCCTTGAAGTTACTGCTAGTTAGGAGGTTTCATTTCTCCAATATTTATCATAGGGATAGTTTGGATGATGAGATTTATATTTTATTATATAATTAAAATATTATATTATTATTAATTTTCTTGATTACAAATTATGTGAGAAATAATAAATTATTTGATTTTATTAATTATCCCACTATTTTTCAAGTCTCAATATCCCTCTCCATTGAACTTGTAATGTATAGTTTATATGAAATTCTAGTGGCATGGATATATATTATATTTCTTAATGATCTAGACTTTGGCCATGAAAAACATAGGAAAGTAATTAGGTAGGCGGTATTACCAACTGTGGGCTTGTAACTTCTTGATTCGTTGAGTCCCTATCCTGAAATCCTAAGTTCAATTTCCTCAACACTTTCCTCTAAATATGTATTGAAAAAACATTGGCTATTAAACTAAATACATGATCAATTAATTCATCCCAAAAATATCATGAGAACCCCCTGATAAAAGTAAGTTTCTAGACTTTGTCCATGTACTATACTTAGTTTTATGGTTTAATTCCCAATAAAGTAACAAAATACTTAGTCTGAATTATTATTAGGTTGGGGGACTTTAATTAATTTATGAATAAATTTTATATTGTTTCATAATTTACATGTCTTATTAATATTTAAATGAATTTTACTTAATTAATTAACCATGATAGATAAAACATTTATGCATAATCCATTTATTCAAATTCCATATGTTCACATTAATTCATTTATTTATGTGATTACAATATTTAATACATAAAAATAAATACTGAATAGACATAAATATATAAATAAAGTAAATGAACCTATCATGAGATTATCTAATGGATGAATTAATTTAAAAACATTAAATCAACCTATATATGAACCACAAGAATAACTCCATTTGTTGGTCATGGCATGGGTTACAACATTCCACCCATACATCTGTGTATCACCTAAGTTGGCATCTTAATAGTTCCATCTTGAACCACCTCCATGCACCTTACGATACTCTATTAATTAAGCTTATTTATATCTTACAATAAAATGAGGGGAACCAAAGGATTTATTAAAGGAGATTATATAAATAACCATGTACACACATGTCCTACATAATAATAGAGGGATGGATGACTTATAGGCCTTAATTTTAATTTAATATTAAATAATTATAAACCCATGACATAAATTAAATTAAATCAATGAAAACACATACATAGGTCTTGGTCAAGATCATTATTGGTAATACATTGAATGAATACGAAAAAGTAACTAACTAACATTCATTTATTTAGTCATTCTTTATTATTAAGATGATTGCACTTGAATTAATTAATTAATCCCATTTCATCTTAAAGTTCATTTGAACTTAATTGGAGATACCCATAATTTTTGGAATTCATAGAAAATAAACATTATAACCAATAATGAAATATTTATGACAATAAATTAATCGAGCATTTAAATTTTTTTAAAACCTTTATTAAATTGTCAAACACACAATGGCGTGCTAATCAATAAAATAATGTTTTAATGCTACAATTTTTAAATTTAATGTATTTTTAATTAAATCCTTTAATGGGATACAACACGACATGTACAGACCAACTACACACTATGTATCTCAATTTATGTTTATCTAGGGTACATGCTTGGGTCTGTGGTGTGTACCTCAACCAGACTACACGACATGTAAAGAACAGCTATACACTATGTATCCCGCTTTCTATGTGTTTAGGATGAATGCTTGGGTATTTGGCATGTGCTTTGGATATGAGGATCAATGAACTACATTACATGTATACTGTATTCACATCCTATATATCATAAATGCTTTATGTTTTCTGTCTCATGCGATTTTGATAGTGTATAATTTCTACAAATATTTTTACGCTGCTAACCTGTATAGAATACTCAGTGTGTACACTGATACATAGCATGTAATCCAACAACTGTGTGCCAGGTTGTCCAGTAAACATATTAAGTGTTGGATTTGGTGGCCTAGAACCGACTACTTTGTACTTTATTCATTAATAAAAGCCTTATCACATCTTGATTTTCTTTTCTGTGTAAAAATGCACGTGATAATGTCCTAAGGATAGCCGTTGCATTAAAGGGTCATAGCGTATCCCTGCTATGATGAGAACTCAGAATTTTCATAACACTGTTCTTGAATATATGTTATATGGACGGATGATGTTATTTGAGGAACACAAATAATACATGCCATTTGGGGCGAGGACTCATAAAACTTTGAGGCACCTTCTCATGGTGTGTGCCCTTGGTAATATCCTGGAGGATATTATGAGAACGAGACATTTCAGTAGGAAATTCACATTTCATAGTGTCATTGGCTGTTCCTATCTACGAATGTGTATATTGGTCCTTAGAATTTAAGATTATTATTAATGGGTATTACAACTCGTGCACTTAGATGTATTGAAGAAAATGGTGACGAAACACTGTTCACAGTGAGGTAGGATACATTGGGTGCGTCACAAGTAATACTACATTAATAGATAACACAAGAAAGGATTTGTCCCTTCTGTTCCATAAAAGAAGTAGATATCTCAGGCCCTTTGATGAAATTGATATAGCCTAAATAAATCCATGGCCATGGTAAGGTATGGGTGAGTTCAATTTTGAAAAGTCAAAGAAAGAATAATCAAGAACATGGGTTGATGACACTAGCATGCAACCCGCTTGATTTGAGATATCATGACAAGGGATTATATTACATGGTAAGCGTTCGTATGAGGTGACACGTCAATGCGACATCAACTTCTTTCTCTTGGGTTCCTTGACCCGTTGCTAGATAGTAATCTTGGACTTTAGGCAAGCCCACCTAATGCCAACGAGAAAGAGGCCTAGAGGGTCACACACTAAGTGTGTCCATGTATCTCAGTTAAATATTAATTTAACAAGTTAAACAAATATTATTCCCGACTATGGTTTAATAATTATTTAAGGATGCCTGATCACATTTATTTCGACACTAGTTATTCGAGATAATATATTGTGGACGAAATAATATATATTTATTATTGAGTAATGCAGTTACATTTATTTAAGAAATAAATAGCCATTACTCAAGGACTCATAAATGTGGTGGAGGAAATAAAGAAAAATGGAAAATAAAAGTACACACCATGTATATTGAATATACACGTCGTGTAGTTTTATGGAAAATGAGTACAGGTCGTGTATTAATGATTACACGGCGTGTAGTTTTTCCAGTCATGTTTTTGAGGAAATAATATCGTTTTATTAAATGATATTTATTATAATCAGCGTGGGCGCATGTCAAGGAATTAATCATTCGACATGGGGGATTTTCAATAAGAGTTAATGAAATAAATAAAACACATAACACATTTATTTATTGTCATAACTCTATAACATCAAACCCGATTATAAATATCCTCACAACCCTAACACTTTTCCCCAATCATTGTGCACAACAATTATGGAGAGTTCTCTCAAGGACAAAAGGAATCTTTCCTCCCAGAACACTCTCAAGACCGAGAGAGATCGACCACTACTGGATCAAGGTGATCGAAGGAGGACTTCTCAAGCGAAGGTTATTCCACGCTAGCACCCGGATATCCCTTTGGCGACGTCTAGAGATACGTGGGGCATGTGTGGATCACTACTAGAGGAATCCTACACTTGTATTACACAATGAAATGATAGATCACACTAGATCGTGACCAGAGACATCAACGAAGAAATAATTCTATCAAGGTAATTATTGTCAATTAATTAAATTAATTATAACTAACATATGATGATCCTATCAATGGTTTTGGGACCCTTCTATTTCTTTTTTTCTTCATTCTATTCCGAAGATCCGGAATTTTACATCGTGATGGATCTTAGATTGATCATTGTTAACACTAAAATTAAAGTTGGGAAAACCCACCAACACGCTTCCACTGTGCCCAGAACCTACATTAAGTACACCACATGCAATAACTACTTGGTGCATCGTGTATCCCTCGATACATCTAGATGCAATAAACCAGAGTACAAAACATGTCATTATGATTATACGCCATGTAAACATATCTTACCAGCCAAAATATTTGGTAGTTCTTGATGGAATATCTAATCTATCTTCATCTTTTCTAATACTTTTAAGAAAATAAAACACCGAACAAACATGATTAATATTCCAAAGCGTGTTAATTGAAATCGTATTAAATAATAAATAATCATGAAATTAAAATCTAACCACAATTTCAGATAGACCAATAACCAAATAAATAATTATAAATTTAAATGTGACTGCTCTGATACCACTTAATGGTTCCAGGTTCAGTGAAAGTTCATAGTGGTGGGTGATATATTAAAGTTTCTTTAAATATTTCTATGCCCAAAATCAAGTGTGGGGATCTTACATATCAAATTTATAATTTATTTATTTATTGTTTGAAGAAACAATTACCTTGTATTAGGAACCTTTATTCATTGATGATGTTTATCATCTAAAAATGACCCTTTTAGAATTCCTTCATTACACTAAGAGGATCCAAGGATAGAATGCCTCTAGTGGTGATTCAAACATGCTCATTTTGATCTCCAAGAAACACCAATCAATTTCAGAGTGATATCATGGTGAATTTATTATCTTGAATTGTTTGTGAGGATCTATTATCATTCAATCTTGAAGGAATATCTCTTGCATTTCTCATTATTGAGAGGGATGGATAAGTATGATAGGATTCGATAGAGAATTCACCTTTCACAATAATTATCTATTCTCAATTGCACACTCTACATAATAGACATAACCATATATTTAAATATTTAAGGTTTAGGTTAAACTAATTATTTATTTGAATGTCATCCATTAAATAATATTATAACCTTTAAAGAAACCCATTCCACATTATAATAATAATATTATAATTTTGTGGTGTGTATCAAATTTCACAATAAAATATATTATTTAACCAACTGGTTAATTAATATTTTTCACTGTACATAGTCATGGTCTGTTCAAACTCCTATAATATTTATTGAACACTTGAATAAATATTTAATTTAATATTACATTCATCAATAAATATTTTTTATTGATAAAACATGAATAAATTTATCTCTCATTCTTACTATTAATATTTATTCAATTAATTAAATTCAATTAAATTTAATCAAGATCATCAAAAACACTTAGTGTGTGACACTATAGGATTATTTCTCATTAACATTATGTGGGCTTGACTAAAGTCCAAGATTACTATCTAGAAATAGGTCAAGGTACCTAAGAGAAATTAATTAATGTTGTAATAATGACAACCACATATTAACACTCACTGTGTAATATAATTCCTTTATCACAATATCTCATCAAGATGGTTGTACATCCGTGTCACGAACTTATATGCTCGATATGTATTTATTTTACTATCTAAAATAAACACATCATTACACCATGTTCATAGAATTTTATGTGACAATTCTATTCAAATTAAAGGGCTAAGATATCAACTTCCGTAAAGAGAGAAGAGGAAAATCATTCCTTGACTTATCCATTAATGACATGTCACTCATGACGCACCCAATGTATCCAACTACACCACAAACTATTATCATCATGATTTATGAAATAAATTTAAGTATGAAAGTTGTAACATGCATTAATAATAACCTGAAAGTATAAGTACCATTATAAATTCTCAAAGATAGGAGTATTCAATGACACCAAAATATGAAAAATTCTTACCGATGGGTTTGTTCTCATAATATCTCATCTTGAAGATTACGAGGTGACAACTTCATGAGAAGAATCCTCATCCACTTATGAGTACTCGCACTTGACAGTCTATATACTATGTTTCCCATCATAATATGTTATCCAACTTTAGAACTATATCAAGAATATTTTCATAGCACTTCAAGGTTCTCATCATAGTGGGGAACTTCTATGACTATATCAATGTGACAAATACTATAGGACATTATTATATTAAAGTCATGTAACAAAATTAATAATATGTAATAATATGTTTAATTAATATTCAATACATCAAATATACATGTAATCAAATTATAATAAGTTGGTCTTTGGACACCAAATACAACATATTATATGAATGTTATAAGTATCCACAAGTTCAAAATCAAGGGTGTAATTGATAGATCTTATATTTTGAATTCAAGTGATGAAGAAAAGAGTTTATTTATCAAATATTTGAATGTGAAATAATATATCAAGCTTATATGAATCTATGTAAAAGATGTGTATAATTATCTCATTTCTCTTATATTATTAGAAAGTTTATTATTTACAAATTGTTGTTCAACAATATTAATCCTATACACATTTTTTTATGATTCATTGAATTCTATAACATGATTTTAAAATAAAACAATCATAAAAATGACTTATCTAGGATAAAATTTTTATCTAGATATTTTTTGAAATATGTGGAAAGATGTTCCAGCCACCCATTAGTGGTATATTTTAAGAAATAATCTTATTTTCATAGAAAATGATCCAAACATATAAAATACCATATATGATATGAAAATAATAGTTTATTTATTATATTTTCCTATTGAGTAGAAATAAGTGTTATTTGTTAACACAAATGAGTTTATGTATTTTAGAATGATATTATTAAGATAATATAATGTCTAAGAGTACAATAATATTATATTTTATCTTAAAGAAGTTTAAAGTTAACAAATAAAGTATTATACTAGTTTAAAGTTAAATTTTTTTCAATTTAATATCTTAAGGAGTTTAGGATAAATGATCATAAATAGAAATGTAAAGAGTTACATTTAATTACTTTGGGAAAGTGAATATCACTGTTTCCTAAAGGATTATACCAGTCAAAATTCAAAGTAAATTTCAATTAATATCCTAAAATAGTTTTAGGGTATGGTGGTAAAGAAAAATATAAAGAGTTACATTTAATCACTGTAACAAATTGAATTTTACTTTATCCTAAAGGAGTTTGGGATGCAATGGTAAGTAGTTATGTAAATTGTTATAGTAATTACTATTAAATATTAATGGAAAAGTTTCAGGTAAATGAGTTGAAAATTAGGAATATGATTCCTAAATATCACAATTCTTTAAGTCTACTTTCTCCATATATGTTACTCACTAAAAAGTTTAATGGGAGAGTTTTATAATACGGTCAAATTATAATTCACTTCGAGTCATAGGTATGATTTTGTTGATCCTTGGTATTTTTATTTTGTGGTTTAGGAAGTTTTTGAGGTTTATAGGTTGGAAACTTGGGTTTTTAGAGAAAACTAACTAGGATTATGATTTGGATGCATGGTTCATAATAACCATGTGGTAACCATGTAGTATGGCACATTGAGGCTCTAGTTGAATTTTTTATGGTTTGATCATGGTTATCCAAACCATGAAACTCTCCAAGGAAACCACATGGGTGTATGAGTAGGGGTACAAATGTATCACACAACTTGAGCATAGTTTGAACAAACTATGAGAATCTTTCTATGTAACAATGTGCCTCATTTTTCAAAGGTAGAGATGACATGCATTGTTGGCACATGGTTTGTCTAACCTTGTGGCAAAACCATGCGCCTCGATCTAAACCTTTATAAAGTTGGATTTTAACCCTTTTCTTGGCTGTTTTTATATATAACCACCTCATAATATCCATTAGGCTCTAACTAAACCTTCCCCAATTCTCTAGAGGCTTCTCCCATGGAGTTCTTGATGGGTTTCCTTCATTCTGGATGGATCTCTTCAAGGTATGTTCCATTTTTGATCCATTTTTCTCTCCTCTTATTATATCCTCACTAAATATCTTCTCCCTATGTCTCGTTGGAGCCTTATTGGGTTTTGGATGGTAGATATGGGGGGGTTTATAGATATTTTATGATGTTTCTTATAGTTCTAGGCTGATGAAGACTCGATCTTTTTGATCCCAATATCTGTTCTCAAAGTCGATTAGTTCTCTATTATTCTTGAGTTTGGTGTCTCTATATTAAGGTTATAAGTCATTAATTACTTGATATTATTATACAACTACTTTGGTTTTTTTAATAAAAATCATGGATTTAATATCAAGTTGGATATTTTTCATGAAATCTAGATTTTTATAGGTTTTATTCATTAAAAATAGATTTGTGCACGCTAAGTGTTCGATAAAATGTCTAATTGATGGAATTATTTCAAAATGATATTTTCAAGCATTGAAGTGGGAATTATATATTTTGAAATTTTTTTATAAATAGTGAGCATGATTTTCAAATGTTTTTTTTGGAAAACATAGAACATTGATAACATTGGGTTTATCAGTAAATGGATGTATTCCAATTTAGTGTGTGATACCAGTAAATGTTTGATATCAACATACCATGGTAGGACTCAATATCAATTGGATTCACTTTATGCTTGGATTAGTGTTCCTTTTATGTCTGAGTGTATATTCCCATATATTAGATCCCAATCTTTTTCTTTGTCATTTGTGCTTGGATTTACACATGATGGTATATTGCATGGTTGGTTTCTCATTTTCTTATCTTATGGTGTATCCATGGTTATTTTTTATTATAACTTCATAATTTTTTTCATGTACTTGTCATATTCCATGTTTTTATGAATATGAAAGGATTTTATGAAAATAAAAAAATATTTTACAAAATGATTCTCTGAAACTTCTTTATAAACTAGTTTTATTTTAAAGATTGAGCTAATGTTTTTATAGTGTTAGACTTCATATATATTATTTGGTGAAATCCTACTGGTCTTTGTGATCACACACTACTTTTTCCTTTGGAAATTTATATATTTGGTTTTTTAGGACTTAGGTAAAGGGAAGGGAATCATGTAGTTCATCAGCTTCTCTTGGTTGTCATCACCTTCTTAGTGTGGTGAATTGGTGGTGAAAAATGGTCAAATGAAGAATTTTTTATCTTTAATTGTTTATTTATAGGTTTATATATTTGAATTTATATTTTATGTCTCATGGATGTATACTATTATTTCTTTTTAATTTGATTATTCATCATTTATACATGAGACTTGTTTCAGTTGTTTTTTCTCTCTCTACCTTTTGGAGGGCCTACCCAGATGACATGTCAGGTTGACCTGGGATGGTTCATTAATTTTTTTTATCAAAGTGATCACCTTTCTTGAAGGTTTATGACATTACCTGGGTTTGGTTCTGGATTTATGGTATACGGGAGTTAGTACCATCGGAATTCAGGTAGTAAGTGTGGGAGGGTGCTTGGCCATCTCACTATCATGTCTGAACTCGAGTTACCATGGGTGGTTATTGATTTTTTCAAATCTTTAAACTTGGTGTTTGATGTTATTTAAATGATCTAGATTTAGGTTTTATTTAAAATAACATATTCCTTCAATGTTTTGTCTTTAATTCATGGAATCTAGGGTTGCTTTAAATTCTTATCATCTAAAGGTTTAAATTTTGGATTCTTGAAGCTGAACTTTGATTATGGAATTGATCTCAAAATAATTGGTTATTTTATTTGTGTTTTTTATAAAATTAATCCTAAAATATCTCTTTTGAATCCAAGTGAGGAAGCTATGAGACAAGTTCTGTAGGAAAATCCTCTAGTGGATCCTTCTATAGTGGAAGTTGTAATCCGTACCATTCATACTCTAAGTCAATCTGGTGTTGTAATCTTGGGATGATTGGTGGATCAAAAAATATAATTTACTAAGAATAATACACCCATCTTATATGGTGACAAAGGACCTCCATAATCTAAAGAGTGGCTTGACCAGACCTAAAGGATCTTCCATTTTTTGAAAATTTTGAAGGAATCTAAGGTGGATTTTGCAACTTACATTATTGAAGGACCAATAAGGAAATGATGGGACTCTATCATGAAAGATAAGTTGAATGAGTATCTTACCTAGACCTATTTCAAGAAGATATTTAACCACATGTTTTATCTTGAAAATTTTCATGTGGTGAAGACCTATGAATTTTTGACCTTAGAGAAAATAGAGCATGCAGTTTTGAAGTATTCCACACATTTTTTTGAGTTGGTTCACTTAGAACCTTATATTATTACTAATTATTAACTTAAATATCAAAGGTTTGATATGGGTCTAAGGGCCAATATTTGTTCATTTATAATTCTCTTATGCCTCTTGACCATTGTGGAGGTGGTCGATAAATCAACAATGACCGAGGCAGACATAACTGGGATAATGGGTTTAAGCAGAGCTCCAATTGCTATAGTTGTTATCCAGGGTGTGTCTTCTGGATAGAAATGAAATGAAAATGTAACATCCTGATATTTTTATGAAATATTTCTCCTTAAAATAATTTTATTTATTTGATTTCTTTCATTACATCCAACAATGAGTTCAGATGAATCATGTAACATTAATAAAATATTATGTGTTCATTATCAACTTGATATTGGATTGGAGGGTATGAATAGTAATAAATAAATTATGAAAATTATATTTTATAAACATTTATAAAATTAATTTATATGTTATCAAATGATTATAATTAAAAAAATTATTTGAAAATAAAAGTGATGTTTTTTTATAAAAATCTATTTTTATGTGCGCAATGTATTTTTATATTAAGAAATTAAATTAATAACTATTTATAAATGGTTTAATAAATTTTATACATTATTTACTTTATCAAATATTTTAAACAATCATAAAATATATTTTTCTATGCATTGGAAAAGAATAAGTCTAGTTTTATGTTTAAAAATGTATTTTTTTCTAAAAAGAGGCTTTGTCTTGTGTTTTATGCTTATTTTAAAATTAATTTATTACTATTTTAGAAATTTAATTTTTTAAAATGGATTCCATAGTTTGAATCAGGTGTTTAAAATTTTTTAAATAGGTCCTTTTATTTTTTATAAATATAAACAGTAACCGTGGTAAAATTTATCACCTTGGTAAAAGGAAAATCGGGTTAATCTAGATTATAAATAAGTGATAAGGACATAAATTTTCATCCTAATTATTATTTTAAGAATTAAACTAGACCCTTATAACCTTACAATAAAATTTTATCAGTTTAATAGACACCATTCCATGAAAATTATTTATATATTTTTCAAATCAAAGAAAGTTACAAAATGTCACTCTCTTAGTTTTAAATATCCTTTATGTGTTCACATAGTGAAAAAATAGTATTTAATGCATATTAATAGTAATATTTTGAATAATAAATTTATATTTTTGATTTTAATTTATTTAAAATTTTTAGGTTTTATATAATTACCTTAAATGCTTACACGACACCAAAATAATATTTATTCAATTAATGAAAAAGTAAAATAAATGTTTTTTGAAATATTAAAAGTGATATAATTTAAGTAATTTATAGTGTTAAAACAATTTTATATTTGAATATTACATATTAGTGTTATTTTAAAATATTATATTTGAATTACAACACTTTTTTATGTCTTTTTAGTCATATTAAATGAATAGTGTCAAAATTTACAATAACGATATTTTATGAAAATAATATTTTATTAAATTATTTAAAGATAATAAAAATATTTAAATAATACAATTTAGATTTTATATGGGAAAAAATTTCACAACTTTTCCATTTATAGTCCTATTTTTACCTTATAAGTAAAAATTACAACTCTTAAATATTGAAAAAATTATTACTATAGTTAAAATTAAAATTGGTTAATTAAGGGTTAATCAAAATGATATGGTTTAAAATGACACAAAAAATTGTATAAATTATATTAGTTTATGGTATTAAAACCCTATCATACCTTATATTCAAATACATATCAATTTAGAGGCATTTATATCAATAATGAATTTATTATAATTTAATCTTTTGAGAAATTCCAAAAGTGCCCCTCAGCTCAATTATAAAAGGGAATCTCCTTACTAACTTATTTACACCCCTTTTATCCTTTTATATCAACATAAATATTCTAATTTCTTTTATAAACTTTTCTATACACATTCTAGAGGTTACAATCCTGCCAAAAGACTAACTTTTGAGCCCTTTAGAGGAGATCTAAAGGGCTCGTTTCAAAGAAGAGGTAATCACCTTAATCAACTTTTCTACTATTATTTAACTTCTATAAATATATGGTATTTATCATAAAACAATAAATTTAGTATATTAAATATTATTAAATGTTATTATGATTATTAAAATACCATTATACACCTCTTTCCCATCAAACGAAAAGCGAGAGTATCAATAATGCATACGTAAACTTACTATCTCCATGTAGCGATACGATTCATTTTTCATCACCAAACTTTATGGATGAGTTTAATGTTTATATATGATATTTATGAAATAATTACACTTATATAATTATAATATCACATATACCTAATTTACATCCAATCCTTTGGTAAACAATAACGTCATTCATGTGTACGTGTGGACTACGACCTCAATGAAGCGATGCTATTTTTTTCATTTATATTTTAATTAGATGGTAATGAGGAAGAATTTTATGAATATATATGATATATATGATATATTAATTATCATAAAAATTTCAATTAATAGTTACCTTTCTTTCGTTCCATCCGTCAAAAAATGAAAACAGAGTTTATGCGTACGTATAACCTACTTTCTCCATGAATATTGTAATTCATTTTCATATCTCATGGATGAATATAAATATATATTTAATTAATATATATATTATATTTATATAATTATTAATATTTTGGATATTATGGATCCAAGATAAATGTACAAGGACTGAAGCTACTAAACTGAAATACTCATGATAAACGAAAGACTTAACACCCAGAAATGATGATTTTAATAAGGAATTATTGATACAAGGGGGTGTTAAAATGTTATAAAGGGATCTTATATGATATTATAAGCATAGAAATTAATCTGGTATATAATTATAATAAATTAAAACATATTATACAAAAGTTAAGATTTCTTTCAAAGAAAGGTGAACTCAAGGTAATGGGTTTTATGTTAAAATCTCATTGTTTGTTGGGATTATTTATGATTAAGTTATAGTGATGGAATCTTGTGATCAAAATCTAAATATAATCATGAATTTTATTATTATATAGTTATTTATTTAAAATAAAAGTTTTCCTATCATTTTCTTTACCTTATGTACCCAAGATACTAAAAATATGTTTTTTTAAAAAATCAACTTTATTTATCTCTTTTGTCAAAAATGATTTTTATTCCATATACATATTTTATAAAAATGTTTTAAATAATGTTTTTAATATTCTCCTATGATTTTTAAATTTATTTTTACCTATGTTTTATTTTCTTTAATTTTTTTAAAGGAATATTTTTATCATTTTTCAAAAGAGGTACTTTGTGAATTTTCTAACAAAAGTATTGAAAGAATGTTATTTAACTTATACAGCATAAATAAGTTTTCTCTCCATCATGAATTTTTACTTTGAATATTCCTTTACAAGTTTAAATGGTTATTTTCAAAGAAAATGTTTTCCTTTATAATTTCATATTTTTTTAATTAAATTATTTCAAAATAAAAATGATATTTTTCTCAAGAATTTTTAATGTTATTTTAATGGTATTTAAATTCATTAAATACAAAAATCCTTGATATCACTTATGATTTACTTGGGATATAATCCAAGAATACCATCCTTATTATTTATCTAGATGGTTTATGATTATGATAATAATATTTTTATGAAATCCATTTCTTTTACATGGGTTATGCTACGATGAAATGTTTATTTAACCCATTTTTTTCATGGGTTATGATATGATGAATGATTTATGATCTTATGGAATTCATATGTATGATTTTAATTATGTTATGGGTTAGAACTATATCTCCCTCAAATTAATTGGGTAAATATTGATATCTCATGATATAAATAGGAATGGAATTGGGAGTGAACCATGTTTAGTAAGGGACTTTGTAAACTATGATAGTATTGGGAGTGAATCTTGAATACTATGATGGTTTAGAATTTGAAAACATTCCACAATTATATTCTTAACAATGATCCTTGACTTCAAAGAAAATGATTTTTTATTCTTATTTTTATTCTACAATTCTATATCTTATGTCAATGTTATGCTCTCATGGCTAATGTTCTTTGATTCCCTTATGATTAATGTCATATGAACAACCAATATTTATTACATGAATTAATATTATGATCTTTGATATGTAGGTTATGGTTTTCAAATGTTAATATCATGTTCTTATACCCTTTTCTCATGTTATTCTTATATGATCATTGTTATCTCCCTTATTTACCCTCACTGATCATCTAAGCTCACCCTTTTCTTATGTTTCCTTTTCCTAGGTTATGAAGAAAGGTATTAAGTATGATATGTCTAAGAAGGGTGATAGCTTTGAAAAGATAAGTGAGAGATGATGTAGATATTTTATGAACAATTTGTTTATGTTTCCATGTTTCTAAAGATACTATACCTATATGATTATTTCATAGATTGAAATGTTATGTAATGAATATTAATCAATTAATATGTAATATCTATGTTTGAAAATTATGGGTCACTATAATTGGTATCAAGGAAAAGTTTAGTTAACCCTCGGATACTAGGATGAGAAAAATTTAGTAATAACCCTAGGGATAAGTATAAATATATGATAAAATGATAAAGTTTTTGTAATGATCATGAATGACCTAGGTTAAGACTAAGGTGTTATAGAATAAGGTGTCATGATTCAGAAATCTTGTAAATGATTTTTCATGATTATGTGGTTTCCCACAATTATTATCGTTTCTCACACTGATTTTTTGTTTTAGTCAATGGATTGAGCCCAAAAAATCATATTAATGCTAAATGTGTTGGAAAATGAAATTATTATCCACCCAAGAAACCAAATGCTATGGGAGTTTAAATAAATAATACTGTTTCTATGCTCCCAAAACTTTCTCAAAATATGAATAATTATAAGCTTCCAAATGGGAAAAGGAGGAAAAAATATTTTGTTGAGTCCTTTATGAGGAAAAACTAACCATATTTTAGTGGGTCTACTGATCCACTAGTTGCTAAGAAATGGATCAGTACCACTAAAAATATATTTTCCATTCTCTAGTGTCTAGAAAATGAGAAAATTATTTTGGATATTTATCATTTATAAGGAGAAGAGGATTAATGGCAGAATCTTATCTTGACCATGAGGAAACATGAATAAATTGACTCCATGGAGTGGGATGAGTTTAAGAGTTTATTTTTCAATAATTACTTTCCTTTTATTCTTCACTAAAAAATAGAGAAGGAATTCCTTGATCTTAAGAATAAGGATAATGAATCTATTGGTACCTATGAGGAAAATTTTATAATACTTATTTGGTATGCTTATGGTATTATCATCCAACCTGAAAGTAAGGTTGATTAAATCTTTAGTGGCTTAAAACAAAGTCTCCAAAGGGTGTCATCCATAATGGACTTTATTAGATATGAAGAAATCGTTTGATGTTCTATCGAGGTGGATATATAGAAAGAAGTTACCCATTAATATAATGGTTTTGATAAGAAAATAAAAATGGAATTCAAATGAAATTCTAAAAACCATTGATAGAAGAAGACGATATTTTCTTTATTCTTAAAATGTGAAGGAAACATTGGGTAAATTTTATTAAGAGGACTGGTAAATGTTTCAAGGGTAGAAAATAAGTTCATTAGGTAATCAAATGCTCAAGTTATAGGAATAAGTTAGAGAATTATACAAATAGAGAGAAAGATCCATATAATTCACCACACACTCCAGTGTTTTAAATGAAAGGAGTATGGTAATTATACTAACCAATGTCCAAATACAAATGTTAATTATGATGATAAATATCTAAAACCTCTTAATCCGAGAGACAAAGGGAAATATCACACAATTACTATTTCTGATGAGGGGTATGATAACAATGTGGTGAAAGACACACTTACCATCCAATCTAAAACTACTAATATCTTATTTGATTCAGATATAATTGATATTTTATATCTAAAGAATTTTCTATGGGTATCATAGTACCACCTAAAAAATTAGATATTGAGTTAGTTAGAAAAAACCCTAATGGTATGATGATCACATCTTCAGTCTATGATTATTCTCTGGTTGAAGTTTGTGTGAATTTGTTTGATAAAAATCTTTTTGATTTTCCTCTAGTTGAATTCAATGTTATTTTGGGAATGTATTGAATTTATTTATATAAATACCACATCAATTGAAAAGAAAGGGAATTTAAGTTTGATATTCCAAACCAACCCATGATCGCCTATCAGTAATGAAAAAAATGAACATATGATGTGAATTACATTCATCATAGGGTCATGATTCATATACCAAAGGGTTATTTATCTCATATGGTTGGAAAAAAACTCAACATCAAAGATATGACTATTGTATGAGAGTTTATTGATGTATTTCCAAAATAATTTCCTGGTCTTCCACCGAATTGTGAAGTTAAATTTTCAATTGAAATCATACTTGGTGCTAAACCTATATCTAAGACTCCATATAGAATAACCCCAATTGAGTTATAAGAATTGAAGGAACAACTCTAGGATAATTTTGACAAGGGATTAATTTATCCAAGTGTATAAACATGGGGTGCACCTATTATATTTTTTAAGAATAAAGATAGATCAATGTAAGTTTTCATTAATTATTGAGAACTTAATAAGATCAATATCAAGAACAAGTATCCCCTACCCCATATTGATGACTTTTTTTATAAATTTCACAGAGTTAAATACTTTTTCATGATTGATTTTCATTATATATATCATTAATTTATGGTCAAGAAGGAGGATATACCTAATATATCATTCCATAAAAGGTATGGAAACTATGAAATTATAATGATACCATTTGGTCTTACCAATTCCCCCTCTATATTCATAGATTTAATGAATAAAGTCTTTAGATATTAGCTTGATCATATTATGGTGGTCTTTATAGATGATATTCTTATTTATTAAAATGTCAAGGAAGAGCATAAAGATCATTTGAGAATTGTCTTGAATACCCTAAGAAATGTGAAGATTTATGAAAAATTTACCAAGTGTGAATTTTGGATTTGGAAAGTTTCATTCTTGGGTTATATAATCTCAAGTGAGGGTATATTAGTAGAGCCTTAAAAGAAAGAAGTTATTGAATATTAATCTAATCCAACCACTGTGACTAAGATCCATAGTTTTCTTGGTTTGGATAGATATTATTGATGATTCATGGAGAATTTTTCATAGCTATTAAATCTAGTCACCAAGTTAATTTAAAAGAGAGCTAAGTTCATTTGGATAGATGAAAGTGAGGAATTATTTAATGAATTGAAGAGAAGGATAGTCAACACACCTATACTTATAGTACCCTAGAGTGGAGAAGTGTTTGTAATCAATAGTGATTCATCAAATAAAATAATATGATGTTTCATTATGCAGATTGATATGGTTATAACTTATGTATAATGAAAATTGAATGTCAATGAAAAAAATTATCCAACACATGATTTGGAGTTAGTTGAGGTAATTTTTTCATTAAAGACATGGATGCATTCCCTCTATGGATAAATGTGTGACATATATAATTATAAAAAAAAGTTTAAAGTATATTTTTACTCAAAAGAAATGAACATGCACCAAAGAAGATGGATAGATATGATTAAAGATTATGACTTATCAATACATTACAACATTGGAAAAGAGAACAAGGTGGTATATGCTCTGCATAATGAACTAACTTGGATACCCACTCAAACCAGTAACCGACCCAATATTTCACATACCCAAAGGGTGTTCCCAATCCCCATGTACTAGAAACTAGCACTTGGGTATCAACAACAACCAAAGGGAACAATTTTTCCAAACCTGAAGCACACAACATGGAATATATAGATACACAGTAGGAAAAAACAATATGAGATACAAAAAAAATATGCCATAAATAAAAGAAAATAGTAGAATCAATACAAACCAAAATTAGCTAAAAACTACAAGGTATGAGTCCAAAAACAAAGGTAAAAACTAAAAAATAGAAACAAATACTCCATGTGATAAGCGGGAAATATCCTATTATATCACAACCCACTACCCAACTCTATTTAAGGAAACCTTTCCACCTCACTACAGTGCCTTGTATTTCCCTACATAGAAATACATAAGAAGGTATACACATTAACAAATGAGTGAAAAGGGTGTGATCTAAAATGATTAGTAGGATAACACCTAGGTGTTCTATAAAAAGTCTCTATACAAAAATCTGAACATGATCAACTTTAAAGAAAACATAGAATGATAATCAGTTAAATGTTTTTTATATCAAAATAGATCTAATTTTTTTCCATTTTTATATAGTCTCAAATAATCCAGGTAAAAAAGTTTCCAATAATATCACATATATCAAATATATAAATCAAATAAAAGTAGTATAACTCAAAATCACAAGTAACATCACACCAAGGATCACTACATGTCAGGCTAGATAGAACACTCATACCTAGAAATAGACAATCATGCATATCAAGTCCCTATACATATGCATAAAATGTAGGGAGTATAGAAACACCTCAAAAAGTGTACCTATCGACAATGTCTAATAGGTACCTTGAACAACATGACTCTTGAGTAGATGAACACCCCATGAGTGAACCACCGACAATATCAATGAATGGGGCATATTACTAAACCTTCCACCTAAGCACCCAAAGCTTCCTATGTGATGCATTTTCCAAAATCATTTCATTAAAATGATTATTTGGAAATCATTTCATAAATAAAATTCACAATGCTTTTAAAATACCCTTTTCTTTTACCAAAATAAGGGGAAAACCATATTTTCTAATTTTTTTGCAAATACACACAAATCAATCAATAAATCAATAATATTATTTTATTTATAAAATTTTTATAAAACTAGAGAAATTAAGGTTCATCCAGCACAAGCTAGATACAGAACCACCTACCTTAAACTTGAGTTGCACATGCCTAAAACTAGATCAAACACCACCGTAAGGAACAAATAATAAGAAACAGAGGCCCTAACTATGATTCAAAAAAATCAGAAATGTATTCCATAACAACCAAGGTCAACAGATAGGTTAAGTCACACATAATTCAGAGAGATCGTATTGACGCACCATGATCAACAAAGGATCGACCCATGGAAGAAGATCACAGAGTGGATCTAGAAAGGATCAATAAGAACATAACCAAAATATCAATGGATCTAAAAATATAGCAGAGTGGTGGTGCTGTGACCAATGGTAATGAAAAAGTAGAAATATCACTTACCCGGAGAGACACAATGCATCCACCATAAAGATTAATCACTAAAAGAAATGATCCAAAAGGATCAAAGATCCCCAAAATCACCTGGGAGAGATCCTGGGTTTCTCTAGAGAAGCTTTCATATTGAATTAAAAGAAAATGATACACGTAGAATGGTTAAAACCACTAGCCCTGAACCATTCTTGATGTGATCCCTTTTCACACCATGAATTTTGAGATTTATAAGATACAATGAAAAAGGCATCACCTCATATTAAAAATAACACCAATCAACATTTTTATGATATGAACTAGTTTCAAATCTTGTAAAATTTTCATGCTCTGAACCATTTCACAACATATTCTTTATAATAGATTCTTATTTTGTAACAAGTTCATGATGTGAAAGTGTCTAACAAGAAGTCAACAGTTTAGATTCTATAGAAAAAATTTGAACCACTTATGAAGATCTCCAAACCTAAGGAGAACCCTCAATATAATTTGATACATTTATACCCAGACTTCAAAAAAATATACATCCCCATACATTAGGTCATTTTACACAAAAAATTATCTCTATCCTCAAAAGATCTGAAACGCAACCAAACAAAAAGAGAAACAAAAAGGGATATGATAAATACCTAAAATAAGGTAATGGGATGTTACATAAATAGCCCTGTACACACAGGTCCTTCATAATAATGGAGAGAGGAATGAATTACATGCCATCATTTAATTTAATATTAAATAATTTTAAACACATACAATAAATAAAATAAAATAAATTCCAACACATACATAGGTCTTGGTCAAGCTCATGATTGGTCGTACATGTAAAAAATATGCAAGAGTAACTAGATAACATTTATTTATTTATTTTTTCTTTATTATTAAGATAAAATTTCCTGCATTAATTAATTAATAAATTCCCTTTTATCTCAACGATCATACAAACTTAATTGGATACAACCATCATTTATGGAATTCATAGAAAATAAACAACAGAACCAATAATAAAATATTTATTACAATAAATTAATTGAGTATTTAAAATTATTAAAAACTATTATCAAATTCTCAAACACACAATCGTGACACAATTAGTAGAA
Organism: Viscum album; assembly: GCA_963277665.1. NCBI lineage: Eukaryota > Viridiplantae > Streptophyta > Magnoliopsida > Santalales > Viscaceae > Viscum > Viscum album. The sequence continues at coordinate 1,164,982,110 of OY728142.1, forward strand.
TAAAGGTTTAATGATTTTATTTTTCAATTTAATATAATTTTTAATTCTTTACTTTAATGGTGACTACACGGTGTATATATACCAATACATACCATGTATCTTTGTTGCTGTGTATCATGGGAACATGCCTAGGTTTGTGGCATGTACCTTGGTTGGACTACATGATATGTACATACCAGCTACATTTTTTTTCTATATAAAGCATGTTTGAGATGTATGCCTGGATATTTGGTGTGTGTTTCAGATGCATGAATTGATGAACTACGTGCCTTATACACCGCATATAAATAATTTATATAATAAATTCTTCAGGTTTTTAGTCTGATGCAGTTTTGATAGTGTATAATGACAAAAAATATTGCATGATTTACACCACTAACTAGTGTAGACTACATGACGTGTACACCAATACACACCATGTAATTCAAAAACCAATGTGCCATCTTGGACTGCTCTACATGTGGTGTACAATAAATTCACCATGTGTAGTAACTGTGTGGTGCACCACGTATCCCTCTAAACATCCATATTTAGTTCACTAGGGTATACACTGTGTACTTATGAGTACATGCCATGTAACCCTATCTTACCGAAAAAAGAATTGGTATTTCCCAATGGCATCTCCATTTATTTTTCATATGTTCTTAAACCATTAAGAAAATGAAACACTGAAATAATAACGATTAATATGATGAATCATGTTAATTCAAATTAGATTAAATAATGAATAACATGAAATGAAAATATAACCACAATTTTGAATAGATCAACAATCAAATAAATAATTATAAATTTAATCGTGATTGTTTGGATATCACTTGAAGGTTTTGAGTGCAGCGAAATCACATGGTGGGTGATGGGATAATTAAAATTTATTTTAATATCAATTTCCTAGAACCCCAATAGAGGATATTTCATGTTAATTTTATAATTAATTAATTTATATTGGAAGAAATTTTTTTACTCATCTTAGGTTTCTTTCTTCATAGTTGATGTCAATCATCTTAAAAGACCCTTTTAGATTACCTTCATTGCGCTTTTGAGGATCCAAGGGTATAATCCCTCTATCGGTGATCCACACATGCTCCAATTATCTTAGAGAAATGCCACTCGATCTCCAGGTTCTAGCATAGCGAGTCAAATACCTTGCATTGTTTGTTATTGATTACTCATTCTTTGATCTTGAATATTTCTATCTTTCATTATCATTCTTAAGAGGGAGAGATATGGAGGACTTGAAAGAGAATTCATTGTTTATAACAATTTTTTATTTTCAATTACCTTCATAATATCCATAACAAGCTATTTATAGAGGTATGGTTTAGGTTAGAGTATTTTTTAATTGCATGATGACCCTTAAATACTATTAAAACATTTAATAAACCCCATTCCACAAAGTAATAGTAATATAATTATTATTTCATGGTGTGCGCAATCTTGTGCAAATGATAAACAATATTTACCAATTTATAAATAATTATTTATTACCTGCCATGATATTGGTCCATTCGAACTTGTTGTTTTTTATTAAATAACAAAATAAATATTTTATTCATAAATAAATATTTCATTCACATACTAGAGAATAAATATTTATTAGATATTCAATAAAATAAATAAATAAATTTTTATTCACTTGTCAGTGAATAAATATTTATTTAATTTATGTGATCAATGTAACATAAATAAAATTATTCATTGGTCTTGATAATAATATTTATTCCATTAATTAAATTCAAATTTAATCTAATCACGATCAACAGAAAAATTTAGTGTGTGACCCTCTAGGATTCTTTTTCGTTAGCATTAGGAGGACTTTCCTAATGTAAAAAATTACTATCTAGAAATGGTTCAAGGCACCCAAGATAAAGAACTTAATGTAATAATGTTGAAAGCCACATACAAATTCTCAATGTGTAATATAATACCTTTATCACAATATCTCATCAAGAAGGTTGCACGATGGTGTCATCAACCTATATACTCGATACGTCTTTCTTTGACAATCTAAAATAAACACATCCATACACCATGACCATAAAATTTAGGTGATAGTTATAATACAATAAAATGGATTAGATATCAACTCCCATAAAGATGGATAGGACAAATACTTTCATGAATTATCCATTAATGACATGTTAATCATGATACACCCAATATACCCTACTTCCCACCAACAAATGGCATGATATATTTTATCAATAAATCTAAGTGAAAGAGTCATGACTTTCACTAATGATAATATTAAATTTTAAGAACCATTAAACACACTCACATATAGGAATATCCGATGACACCAAAACATGAGGAATTCCAACTGGAGGGTCTATTCTTATAATACTTAATCTTGGAGATTACTAAGTGTGATATTCATGAGAAGAATTCTTATACTCTTACTAGTACTCACACATAAAGGTATATATACTATGTGTCACATCATAATTTAACCAACCATAGAACTATATTAAGAATATTTTCATAACACTTCAAGGTTCTCATCATAGTTGAGAGTTGCTATGAACTTATCAATGTGAGAAATACTCTAGGATATTATTACATTAAAGAAATGAAAAACAATGAACAATATATAATAATATGTTTAATTAATATTCAATACATCAAATATACATGTAATCAAAGTACAATCAACTGGTCCTAGGAAACCAACTTAAACAATATCCCACTTGGACTAGATCCAACTTTTTATAACTTTTAGTCTGCTAGACCTCACATAATAATCAAGTTTTTACTGAGTTAAGTATTTATTCAAGGGGTCTTCCACATTGTATTCCATGGAAATACTACTCAATACAACCTCACCTCTCAGAGAATAATACCTCAAGAGATGATACTTTTGAAGTATATGCTTTGTTTGTTGATGTGACCTTAAGTCCTTTGCAAGAGCCACTGTTGTAATATTATCATAATAGAGTGTGGTTAGATCTTTAATTTTAGGTACCATGTCAAGATCTTAGATGAAGTTACGTATCTATACTTATTCCTTTACTTCCTCATAAGATACAATATACTAAGACTCCACTATATAATCTATTACCACAACCTGATTTGAGCTCTTCCAGCTCACAATACTTCCATTTAGAGTGAATATGTATCCCGTTTGTGCCTTCATTCCAACTTGAACAATTTAGAAACTAAAATTTTCATATTCTATGATGAATATTTCATCATCTCCACTATATAATAAGAATATATCCTTAGAACACCTCAGATTCTTAAGGATAGTTTTGAATTCCATTGAATGGCGGTCACCTAGATCAGCTTGATATTTTCCTACCACAATAAATGCATAGGAAACCTCTAGACTAATAAATATCATATAATACATGAATGATCTAGTCACTAATGTGTATAAAATCCTTTCCATTCTGTTTCTTTACCCATGTGATTGAGGACACATTTTCCTAGAAATGTGAATGCCATTTGACATCTGTAATAATACCCTCTTGGATTGTTCCATACTAAATCTATTAAGTATCTTTTCAATATATGTACCTTGACTTAGAACAAGAAACCTCTTAGATATATCATGATAGATATTGATCCCAAGAATATATGTTTCCTCACCTAAGTCCTTCAGAGAGAATCCTTTATTCATCCATGCCTTAACAGTTTACAAGATTGGTATTTCGTTTCCAATAAGCAATATGTCATCGATATATAATATTGAGAAAATGACCACACTCTCACTAAACCATTTATATACGTATAGATCACATTCATTATTTATGAAACCAAATTCCATTATGGCCTCATCAGAACGAATGTTCTAGGGCCTGGATGATTAATTTAATCAATAAATGGATCTTTGAAACTTTCATACCTTGTTGGAATCTGTTGGAGTTACAAACCCTTTGGGTTGTGTCATATAGACATCTTATTGAAGGTTCCCATTAAGGAATGCTATTTTGAAATCCATTTTCCAAACCTCATAATCATGGAAGGCTGTAATATTAATTAAAATTATGACGGATTTCAACATTTTAACTGGTGAAAAAGTTTTGTCATAGTCAAAGTCTTAACTCTATTTAAACCATTTTTCAACTAGTTATGACTTATAGGTATTGAATTGTAGTTAAACTTCTATTTTATTCTTGAATACCCATTTAAAACTAATGGTATTTACATCCACTAGAGGGTCTACCAAATAATAGACTTGGTTTTGGTACATGGAATCCATTTAAGAATTCATGGATTCTTTCCACTTAGAAACATATGTTCCATTTACTTCTTCCTTATAGGTTAGAGGAAAATTATTATCAACTAATAATGATTCACCATCCTTAGTGGAAAGAAAAACATAATTTTCTAGTTCTCTAACCACTATTATAATCCTACGTAGTACTTGTGTCTCCAAAATAGTTTCTTCTTCCACATGGATTTGTGAAATTTGTTCATATACCAAATCTTGTGTGCCTTGATCCTTGAATTAATTAAAGTATATCTTTATCACACTATATATTTTAGATATTTTATCCCTCTAAAATAATGTGGAATGTATTTTCACTATAACCTTTTTGTATGAGGGGCCATATAGGTAATATCTCCTTATTTACTTTGGGTATCCTATAAAGGTACACTATGTGCCTTGGGGTGCAAGTTCGTTACCTAAAGAGTCCTTAAAAAATTCTTTGGTTCCCTACACATGTAAACTTAATAACATGGTTTTTATTCCACTAAAAAATCCATATGGAATACCATTTATCAATTTATTTAGTACTTGATTTAGTATATTTGATACTATTTGTAATGTGTATCCATAAAAGGATAATATAATACTCACATGAATCATCATTGATTTCACCATGTCCAACAAGGTGCGGTTCCTCCTTTTACTTATACTGTTCCATTAAGCTGTATACGGAGAAGCGAGTTGAGAAAAAATCCCAAACTCTCATAAAAAATCAATGAAGTCTTGATTTAGATATTCTCTACCACGGTCTAAGAAATTTTTTCCTAATCTTCTTACTAAGATGGTTCTTAACTTCATTATTGTATTACTTAATTTTTTAGTGGAATTCGACTTATAACTCATTAAATAGAAATATCCATATATACTAAAATCATTAGTAAAAGTTATAAATTATGAGTACCCACCCATTTCTTCAATAATAAATTATTCACACACATTTGTATAAACTAATTATAGATTCTCTTTGGCCCTTTCACATTTCCCACTAAATGGGGATTTATCCATTTTTCCTTGTAAACACACATGACATACACCAATATATTTTAGTTCAAAAGAATCTAAATATACATCTTGATATAATTTAGTCAATTGAATTTTTTTACATGACCTAGCCAGTGATTCCAAAGTTGGTTGTGGTATGATTCATGCGAGGTTGTTTCATTATCAATTTCCATTATTTGGTTTGTACAGTACAACACATAAAGACCATTATTTACATATTCCTTACCATAAAAATTCAATATTTATAAAATAAGTAACTTTTATTTCCAAATAAAACCATATTTATTTAGTCTGGATACTTATATAATGTTTTTGGTAATGGATGACACATAATAAACACCTTTCAAAACCAAGACCATTCCAGTAGGCAACGTGAGGTGGTTGTCTTCGATAGCTACAAAAATAAGTTTATTTCTATTGGATGCTCATAGATATACCTCCCATCATTCTATTCTTTTGAATATACTTGGTTACTATATTTGAATAAACATGTGAGCAACAAAATATATATATAATACCCAATTTTTATAAATAGATAAATTATACTCAATAAAAAATACACCTGAAGCTGCCCCTTGCTTCTTAGACTGAGTATAGTTTTTCTTATAGTGTCCATTATAGCCACATGTAAAAAAACATCATGTTATATTTCTTTCCCATTGATCTTCCTCTTGTTGGACGGGTGTTTTGAAGAAGCCTTATCCTTGAATATTTTTTCTTGGCCTTTCTAGTTTTTCACCGTAAGGACCTAAGTCTTTTCGTGCTTCATCTCCTTATCCACTTAGATAAGAAGAGTGAGAATATCTATAAGAGTCTTATAAATGTTGTTAATATTAAAATTCACAATAAACTTGGATAATATTTGAGGGAGTGATGCAATAATGAGATAAGTTACTAGTTCTTTATAGAGTTTAAACCCTAAAACCTATTGGCAGACAATTTAGCCAATAATCTTCACTACATGAAGCCCATATGGGGAACATTCTCTAAGATTTCTCTAAAAAATAGCTTTAGATATATAAAATTTATTCTATCTAGCTATCTCCTAATATATACCACAGAGATGATCGAGCATTCTATACACATCCATATTTTTGTGAGGCATCATGAGCTCAGTAGACATGGATAAATGCATTAAACAATGAATGTTGACCTCATTGTTCATATGTTTCTCATAGAATAGTTAATTTTCATGAAACACCTCCTAATCAAGCGGATCAAGAAGTGAGGATTCTAGCATTTATGATTTTTATTTGTGGTGAAAAACAACCTGAAGGTGTAATGACCCAAACTGTTATTAATGAAGTTTCCATTTGTGATTTAATTAAATGATTTATTATGTAATATAGTTATAGAAAATACATGCACTCACTTCGTTATGTCTTTCGATTTAAAATACTATTAAGAATATTACCATTGTTAATATAGCCATTAAACAGTGATCACATAATTATTATAAATATTGGGATTTAACGAATCCAATTGACTCAGATAAAGGAAGTGATGACCTCATCCAATAGTATTTTACCCTATGAATCACATTTATCAGAGATTCTGAGGGATATAACATCACTAGTATTTTCCCTTGACTAAGCCCAGGCTGAGATCCAACAACTTAAGTATGAGTGAAACCATTTATGGAAGAATTTCAAGCTCATCGAGATCACAACCCAAACAATGTTTGTTGAATGACCCCATGAAAGTCTCACCATCACACACCTTACTATTAGGGTGTACTCTTGTGTAATAAAGGTATATTTTTCAAGACATTAATAATATGAATATTTATATTGTATAGAATAATGAATTTTATTTCATTTTTATTGTTACTTTATAATTTATTTTGATTTTGATTCAATTAAACACAAATTGTATTTTTAGGTAATATTAAAATTAAATTAAGGGATCTATTTTGTTTAATTAATGGATTTTTTAAATAAATAGTATAATTAAATAAGATTTATTAATTATAAATAGTCATATAATTTTTAATGAAGTGAAATTTACTTTTTATAAGGGTTCAAAAACTGTTATTGTCAAAAACCCAACATTTTTCAATAAACATAGAATCTTATTTTAAAAGTGTAAATGAAAATATTTAATTTTTTTATAAAATAATATTAATTTATGAATCATAACGTCGAAATTATCCAACGGTGATTTTTTTTTATAATTTTCTAAGATAATCGAATTTTTGGGTAAAAATTAAATAGCGTATAAATATACAGTGTGTTTTATGACATCATAATGGAACAAAAATGATATAATAAATAATATAATGAGAATTATAGTCTAAATATATGTTTTACCATTAAAATAGTGTTATTTTAAGTTTACTTTATTAATTTTATTAAGCCTTTATGAATCCTCCAAAACATTTAATATATTTTAGAGTTTTAAATTCATTTATTCAAAAGTGTGACTCACCTCCACATAAGAAAGAGAATTATTTTAATATGATCCTCCATTTTACCAATAAAATAATTAAAACCTCTCAACTTTTGAAAAAAACATGGGAAGGTTTGTGGTTTGAAATATTTTATTTTGTTGATTCCAAAACCTAAATATTAAATAAACCCCTCTCTTTTACTATATAAAACCACCCAAGATTCCACTTATCTTTACTAAAAATACTTGGAACATGAAATTATTATTTCATATTCTCTATATAATCGTCACAAGGTTCCCCAGGCTCTAAAGAATCCCCTTTCAATCTTTTGGTGTCATACTCTTAAGGTAAGGGATCCTCTCTTTCTCACTTTTATTCAAGAATATCCTCTATGTTATTCCCTTTTATTTTTAATTAATAATGATGGGGTATGTTTTATAACCTAAAAAATATTTCCATTATGATTTATAATTGGTGAGAGACCCCTTTTTATCTCATTAATCCCTCCTAAGAACACCCATCACCATGCTGAAATTTCATATGGTTTCTTTCCTTTCTTATTTTTATCCTAGTTTCTTAATCTTGTTATGCCATTTTATTTTCAATTACTAATTATTGGGTATGTTTTAGAAGACCCCATAATTCCCTTATTATGTACAAATTATGAGATACCCCTTTCTCTATCATTAATTCCTCCCATGTACACCCATTACCATTTCGAAATTTCGTAAGCATCCTTTCCTCCCCCTTTTCTTCAAGCTTATTTATTATCATATGCCTTGTTTTTCTAATTATAAATTAGTATAAATGTACTTACATGTCCCTATTACTTTACAATTAATTTAATAATTATTATAGACCCATTTCTTTCTCATCAACCCATTTTATGATCTTTTAAGTGACGCTGTTGTGATGCGGAATTTTCACCGCGATTTTCCATGCCAAACCAAATGTGTAGTGATTACCATACCAATTTACTATCAAGGGTGTTAAATTTTATGAAAATATAAATTTTTATTTGGGAATTAAATTTATTTATTCCAAACACCTTTATCTTGGAATAAATTATGATGATGAATGAATCCATGTTTTATGATCTTTGTGGCACACTTAAGCTTGAGAATGAAATGAAAGTGATGGGTGCACCTGAAATTATATAACGCTCAAATGCATTGGGAAATGTTTAGTATCATAATAAGTCATGTCGGTATGGGGGGGGGGGGGTACCTGATTCATTTATGTTAATTTTTCCCCCATGATTTCTTGGTGGTTGAACCTTGACTTATGTTAATAATGCAGTGTTTTAAGTTGTTTCTACATTTCCCATGTTATGAATATCATGCTACATGATGTCTTAATAGTCACATTCTTTTATACCTCATTGATATTACTGTTATAACATGTATTATTATCTTCATGATATTCCATTTTTATTCCCTTACTGGGCCTTATGGATCCCCCCTTTCTTATGTAATTTCCCCAGGTTATCCAATGCAAGCTCAAGCATGTTAAAGATGTTTTCAATAAAGATGTTGTAATTCATGTTTAAAGTTGTAATGAAATGTACCTAATTCTAAAATACACTAAACTTATCAATATTTCAGGTTGTATTAAGTGTTATTTTATGTAATTAAATCATGTATTAATGTGTAATAAAAATAAGGGTTTTTATAGTTGGTATTAGAGAAAAGTTAAGTTATTTTTTGGGATTAAGATTAGAAAACTCTAGAAAAATACTTAGAGATAAGACTAAGTATAATAATACATACCTAATTTTTTTGATTATAGAGTTAGTGTTTTATTAAGAAAATATATCCATGTATAGATACTACAAGTGGATGTGGGTCAGGAATAGATGTACCTAGAAGTAACAACTCCAGCAAGGTTTTCCTGGCCTGACTCGAGGTAACCTGGTGCACGACAATGAGCCTTACCACGCACATGGTTTGACACTTCTAGGGGATATGCTTTAATTATTAATAATCTCATTATTAACCATTATTAAGGGATTAAAAATATGAACAAAATAGTATATGTAAGGAAATAGATCATGGATAAAAAATACTGAATCCTAGAAATCCATAAGTTAAGGAAATACATATAAGTTATATTTTTTCTATTTGATGTCATTAAATTACCATTTATGTTTTTAAATGTTAAAGATAATCATAATTAATTTTCCTTTTATTCTTGACAATGTCCATAAATAGGAGGAAACATGTAACCAATAAATATGAAGAGCAATGTGATGACTACCCCAATGAGATGCCCAACCTGATGGGAGCATGAATCACACACTTCATGATGATACTATCTCAGATAAACCAAGTTTTTAATAGAAACCTAGATCAAGAGGAGCATCCAAGTCCCCCTAAAAGAGAACAATACACAATGAAGACTTTAATACAAAAAAGGAAACCTAATTTTGATGGATCATCTGATCTATTAATCATAAAACAATGGATCAACTTCACTGAGAAGATATTCTCCATCCTTCAATGCTTCGAACAAGAGAAGGTTATTTTGGATATTTATCTTATGGAGGGAGAATTTGATCAATGGTGGACATTGATAAAAAATATGAAGCCTCAAGAAAAGATCTAATTAGTGTCATGGATGGATTTTCAGAAAATGTTTTTAGATAAATATTTTCCCCACACAATCCGACTTAAAATGGAAATGGATTTCCTTGCCCTCAAGTAGAAAGATGATGAATCTATCAGGGTGTATGAATAAAAATTCACAAGGATTGCACAGTAAGCCTTCATATTTGTCATTACACCATAATTCAAGGTTTAATGCTTCTTTGGTGGGCTAAAACCTAGCCTATGGAAAGCACTAGTTTTCCATGACTTTCATAGCTATTAGGAAATTGTCTGATGTGCCCTCAAAGTTTAAATGGATATCAACAAATCTCAGGGGTATCATGGGGATAAAGAACAGAAAGGGGAGATCAATTCTGGTGTTCGGATAGAGATATCTAACAGTAGTAATAAATTTTAGCATCCCACTTTACAAAGGCACAAAAAGAATCACCCTATAAATTTCCTATAGGGGATGAGGAAATTATTTAGGTGTGGGAAGGAAAGGAACCTAGCTAGTGATTTACGATAAGAGAAACCCACTACTTCAATGAAAGAAATGAATGATCTAGTCAACCCTTAGTGTATTGTTTATTTATAAAACTTTAATAAACTATGGAATTTTTCAAACTAATGAATTAAGCTAAGGGTTTTCGGAGAAAACCAACAACCTCCAATGTAGTAAGGGTGAAATTTCTTCATCACTACAATTGAATTGAATCATGAAAAAAAATGGTGACATTTACACCAGTTATTCATTAAAAAATAGAGACATACTTTTTGATTCTGGTTTTATGTATTTATTTATATCATTAATGTTTAGTATAACTATTCAAACACCACAAAAATCATGGAAATATATATTTCAGTGAAAATAAAAAATTGAGAAATTATTGTATCCCAAGTATATAACTCCTCCCCTGTTAATTTTTGTGGGATGTATTTCTTATAAAACCTTGCCATACTCCCTTTGGTGGAATTTGATTCAATTTTGGGCATCGATTGGCTTTCCTTATATAGATACAACATAAATTTCCATGAGAAAGAAATCACTCTCTATATTGTAGATTGACCCCTAATTCTGTACAAGTGCAAGGATGAGGATGAATCTTCTTTAGCACCATCATATAAAGCATGGATATTATTGCCCTATAAGCAAGCGTATCTAGCTAAAATGATTGATTCTAAGGGAAAAATAATCCTTGAAGACATTCCCATTGTGATGGAATACGCTGATGTGTTTCCCAAGGAATTTCTTAGTCTTCCTCATAGATGAGATGTTGAATTTTTGATTGAGCTTATACCACAGGCATTACCATTATCCAAGAATCTATATAGAATGGCTATTGTGGAAATTGAGGAGCTGAAGAAACAACTGTAGAAGAATCTGGATAAAGGTTTCATACACCCAAGTGCTTCTCCATGGGGTGCACCATTTCTCTTTATCAAGAAGAAGGATGGGTGAATGCGCTTTTTCATCGATTATCATGAGCTCAACAAGATCATGATAAAGAATAATTATCCCATGACTCAGATTGATTACTTGTTCGATCATATATGTGGACCAAAATACTTTTCTAAAGTGTATCTACGGTCGGGATATTACTATGTTACGGTGAAGAAGGAGGATATTCCCAATAATTCTTTTTATACAAGGCACATGCACTATAAATTCATAGTAATGCCTTTCAGACTCACTTATGCTCCAAAAATCTTTACGAACATGATGAATAGAGTCTCTAGATATTACCTAGACAAAGTTTTGGTAGTATTTATAGATGATATTATAATATACTCTAAAATTAAATAGGATCATGTGGAGAATTTTAATACTGTGATAAATAACTTATAAAAGGAAAATATTTATGCCAAGTAAAAAAATGTGAGTTTTAGTTGAAGAAATTTTCTTTATTGGGGAATATCATCACAATAAATCAGATATCTATAGAACCTTTGAAAATAGAATCAATTGAAGGATGGTCGAGGAAAACATTTGTGATAGATATCCATAGTTTCCTTGGGTTATCTGGGTATTATCATTGATTTGTGAGAAATTTATCATGATTTTCAAAACCTCTCACCAAAATAACTTGGAAGGGAGTTATGTTTGCTTGGAATGACTAATGAGAATAAATTTTAATGGAGTTGAAAATGAGACTTATCACTGCACCTGTGATCACACTACCCACAAGTAGAGGAATTTTCATGGTATTTATCGATGATTTGAAGATGGGCCTGGGCTGTGTGTTGATGAAAAATGAAAAATTTATTGCCTATTCTTCAAGGTAGTTGAATGTTAATGAATATAACTAACCGATACATGATCTGGAGTTGTTTGTAGTGATTTTCACTTTAAAAATTTTGTGGCATTATTTGTTTGGGGGGAATGTGAAATATGTACAGATAAAAAAAATACTCAAGTATATATTCACAGAAAAATAGACGAATATGCGCCAAAAAATATGGTTAGAGATGATCAAATACTATGACTGATCAATCTACTACCATCTTGGGAAAGAGAATAAAGTGGCATATGATATTAGAAGAAAAGATCTGAAAATTCTTTCATTGATGAGAATTGAGAGGGATCTGATCTTCTTAGATTTTGAAAGGATGGACATGGGAATCATAAAGGAAGGAACATAATCAATCCTTTCACAAATGATTATTCAACCATCTCTTTGGGAGATATTAAATGATGTTAAAGGATTTTATGCGAAAATTAAGAAGAAAGTAGAAGCTATAAGGAAAGGTAAATCCTCATAGTTGAATGTTAATGATGAATATTTTTTGAGATTTGGATCAAGACTATGTATACCATCAAATCACGAGTTAAAGAAGAAGCTATTGGATGATGAACATAGATAAACCTTCTCCATCCACCTAGGAAGAAAAAATATGCATCAAGATCTCTAATAACACTATTGGTTGGACAATACGATGAAGGAGATCACAGAATATACATCAAGATGTATTGTATGTCAACAAGTGAAATCAAAAAGGAAAAAAATACAAGGGTATGATGAAGCCATTACCCATACCTATATGGAAATGGAAAAATATCACCATGGACTTTTTCACTAATATTTCAAAGACATCAAGAGGGAATAATGCTATATGGGTTGTGATGGATCAAATTACAAAGACTAAACACTTCATTGCGATACAAGAGGAATTATGACTGGATATACTTGCATGAATATACACGAGGGAAGTAGTCCAGCTATGTAGAGTACCACTATCAATTGTATCTAATCAAGACCCAAGATTCACCTATAAGCCTAGAAGAGTCTCTACCATATTATAAATACTGAGTTGAACTTCATAACAACCTATCACCCTCAAACTGATGTACAATACAATTGGACTATCCAGACACTTGAGTACATGTTGAGAGCATACTCAATTCAATTTAAAGGAGGATGAGATCAACATCTTCCTATGGTTGAGTTATTTTACAACAACAGTTTCCACTTGAACATCCAAATTTATCCCTATGAATCCCTTTATGGGAATAGGTGCATGACACCTGCATGCTGGGATGAAGTTGGGGAACAAAAAATGTTGGGTCCTGAAATGGTTGAGGAAATGGTGGAAACTTTTAAGACTATTCAGAAGCAAATTAAGGATGCTCAGAGTTGGAAAAAGAGCTACACTAACAATTTTTGATGAGAACTAGAGTTTGATGTTGAATACATGGTATTACTATGAATATCTCCATGAAATAAAGTGATGAGATTTGGGAAGAAGGGAAATCTTAGTCCAAGATAGATCGACCCCTTTGAGATCCTTGATCACATCAGAGCGGTGGCCTATCGACTTGAACTCCCACCTAACCTATCTCGAGTTAAAAATGTATTTCATGTATCACTCTTGAAGAAGTACAGACCTGAACCCTCACATGTTCTCAATATATAGGTGGTATCATTGGATAATGATCTTTCCTATGAGGAGCATCCAATGAAGATCTTAGATCATAGAGAAAAAGTTCTATGAAACAAGACAATGCACTTTGTCAAAGTACTATAGATAAACAAAAAATTTGAAGAAGCAACATGGGAACCAGAGGAAGTGATGAGATATAATTACTATTTTCTATTTTAAGGGGGGTGAAATGAAAATTTCAAGGGTGAAATTTCTCATGGGGGGAAGATTGTAACAACCTAAACTGTTATAAATTAAGTTTCCCTTTTTGATTTATTTAAATGTATTATTATATAATATGGTTATAGAAAACACATTTACTTACTTGGTCATATATTCAGATTTAAAATACCATTAAGAATATTACCATTGTTAATATAGTCATTAAAGAGTGATCACATGATTAGTATAAATATAGGGCTTTAACGAATCCAATTGACTTAGAAAAAGGAATTGATGGCCTCATACAATATAATTGTACCCTATGAAGCCCATTTATTAGAGTTTTTGAGGGAGACAGAATCACTAGTCATTTACCTTGACCAAGCCCAAGCTGAGATCTAAAAACTTAAGCATGAGTGAAGCTGTTTATGGGAGAAGTTCAAGCTCATCGAGATCCCGACCCAAACCATGTTTTCCGAACAACCCATGAAAGTATCACCATCACACACATTACTCTAAAGGCATACAACAATGTAATAAAAGTATATGTATCTAGAAATTAATAATATGAATCTATATATTATATAGAATAATGAATTTGTTTTTATTTTTATTGTTTCTTTATAAATGATTTTGATTTTGATTCAATTACACACAAATTGTATTTTTAAGTAATATTCAAATTCAATTAAGGGATTTATTTTTATGAATTAATGAATTTTTGAAATAAATAGTTTTATTAAATAAGGTTTATTAATTATAAATGGTCATATAATTTTTTATGAAGTGAAATGTAATTTTTATAAGGGTTCAAATTCTATTATTGTCAAAAACCCAACATTTTTCAATAAATGTAGAATATTATTTTAAAATTGAAAATTTACATATTAAAAAATTATTTAGATAAAATGAATATTATTTCAAATAAAAAAATCTAATTTATCCAATGGTTATTTTTTCATAATTTTCTGAGACAAATGATTTTTATGGTAAAAATTAAATATCGTATAAATATATGGTGTGTTTTATGACATCATAATGACCCAAAAATGATTTAATAAATACTATAATGGATGTACTTTGATAAATATATATTTTCCCCTTAAAATAATGTGATTTTAATTTTAATTTTTTAATTTTATTAAGACTTTATGAATCCTACAAAAAATTTAATATATTTTAAAGTTTTAAATTCATTTTTTTAAAAGTGTGACTCACCTACAGATAATAAAGGGAATTATTTTAATATTTTAGTTCCTTTTACTAATAAAATAATTCAAAAATATACACTTTTGAAAAAACAATTGGCAAAATCCATGGAAAGTTTTGTGGTTTGAAATATTTTATTTTGTAGAGTCCAAAACCTAAATATGAAAGAAATCCCTCTCTTTTCCTATATAAAACCATCTAATATCTCACTTATCTTCACTCAAAATCCTTGTAACATGACCTTAATATTTCGTCCTCTCTCTATAATCCTACCAAGTTTTACCCTTGCTCCCAAGAATCCCCTTTCAATCTTTTGGTGCCATAATCTTAGGGGAAGGGATCCTCTCTTTCCCATTTTTATTCAAGAATCTCCTCTATGTTATTCACTTTTATTTTTAATTCCTAATGATGGGGTATGATTTAGTACCTTACCCATACTTACATTATTACTTATAATTGGAAAGAGACACCTTTCTCTTTCATTAATCTCTCCTAAGAGCACCCGTCACTATGCCAAAATTTCATAAGGTTTCTTTTCTTTCTCATCTTTAACCAAGTTTCTTTATCTTGTTAGGCACTTTTATTTTCAATTAATAATGATGGGTTATGTTTTTTTAAACTCCCATATACTTCTCATATTAAGTAAAAATTATTATATACCCCTTTCTATCTCATTAATCCCTCCCATGTACACCCATTACTGTGCTGAAATTTTGTAAGTACCCTTTCCCCCCCTTTCCTTCAAGATTATTTATTTTCATATGCCTTATTTTTCTAATTATAAATGTGTTTAAATGTAATTAAATTTACCTATTACTATAAAATTCATTTAAAAATTATTATAGACCCATTTATCTCTCATAAACTGATTTTATGAACTTTTAAGTGATGCTGTTATGTTGCCAAATTTTCACCGTGATTTTCCTTGACAAACCAAATGTGTAGTGAATACCATACCCATTTCCTATCAAGGGTGTTTACTTTTATACAAATATACCTTTTTATTTTAGAATTAAATGTATTTTTTCTATACTCATTGATCATATAATAAATTGTTTTATGATATATGTGTCACACTTAAGCATGAGAATGAAATAAAAGTGATGGGTGAGCCCAAAATTATATAGCGCTCCAATGAATTGTGTAATGTTTAGTATCAAGATACATCATGTTTGGATAGAGGGGTACCTAATTACTTTTTGGTACTTTGTAAACCATAAAGTCTTTCTGGTTTAGCCTTGACTCATGTTTATGATGCAGTTTTTTAAGTTGTTGGCACATTTCCCATATTATGATTATCATGATATATCACGACTTATTATTCACGTTCCTTTATACATCATTGATATGACTTGTCTAAAATTTATTGTTATCTTCAATTTATGGAATTTTTATTCCCTTAATGGTATTTGTGGTTCACCCCTTTCTTATGTATTTTCCCCAGGCCCTCCAATGCAGTTTTAAGCTCAAGCATGTCAAAGAAGTTTTCAATAAATATGTTGCAATTCATGTTTAAAGTTGTAGTGCAATGTACCTAATTAAAAAAATACACTAAACTTATTGATATTTACGTTTTTATTAATTGTAATTTTATGTAATTAAATCATGTATTGATGTGTAATAAAAAGAAGTATTGTTATAAAAGGTGTATGTACCATTCCTAGAAGTTACTGCCAGTTAGGAGATAGTCTTTCTCCAATATAGATCGAAGGGATAATATATATTATGACCTTTCCATTGGTTCTAAAATTTTAAAGATCAAATTATTAGTACTTTTATTGATTAAAAATTAGGTGAGATATAAAAAATTAATTTTTTTATTAAATATCCCACAATTTTATCAAGTACAAATAACCCTCGCTATTGAACTGAGAATGTCAAGTTTTTATGAAATTCTAGTGTAAAGGATCTATTGGGAAACAATACCTCAAGGTAACATTGAAGCATTTTTGTCTTGATTGTATTTTTTAACAAAGAGGGTTTCTATGGTCTTTTGTGGAGTTTTAGAGATATTTTTTACAATCTGTGTTAATAAAGAACTATGAAAAAGGAATGGATGATCCGGAGGTGGTAAAAGAAATGTATACAAGGCGATGCCATTTCCTAGTGTTTGAAAAATTTTTGGGCCTCATAATTGGGAAAATGGAGAAACATGTTATTGGAAAAAGAAGTTTCACACAATATTGAAGATCATTTGGAATGTTTCATGAAAAGCATGTTTCTGGATCTTAACATCAAAATATATAAAAGGAATGAAGTGTGTGAAAGATCTGGAATTTGTACGAAACATGAGGTTACACAAAAGAGGATTGTGCACCCAATGAAACGTCAAAATTAGGTTTTGTGTGTTTTGAGGGGATCTTGCGCAATGTGTTTAGTCTTATGTGTAGGGGTCAGTGATGCCTATAAATAAGAGGTGATCCCCCATCATTTTAGAAGCTCAAAACTTAGAAGAAATTAGAGCTCTGAATCACATAATAATTGCATGTAAAGGGAGTTTCATGTAATATTTGGCGTTGCACATAATAATTGAAGTTGTGCACAAGAAAGGGAGTTGTGCGTAAGATTGGTGTTGTGTGTAAGAAGGAAGTTGTGTATAAGAATTGGTTTTGTGTGCAAAGTATAAAACTTGCATGCAAGGCACAATAAGGGTTGCGTGAAAGATTTGAAGTTGTACAGTACATCTATGGTAAAGAAATATTCATTAGTTGATGAAAGTGGGGCATCAATAGAGTATCTACATATATTGGAGGATGTATTAATTAGAGATAATGAAGGGAACTACAATTATATAAATTGTGAGCGGATATTTTAAAGAAGCAGTGATCACACTTCAGTTGAGAGAGTAGTGAGATTTCAAATTGTGATTGGTTATAAACAAGGAGGGATAGTGAGTCCACTCCGAACATTGTAAACAATGGTGTGATTTTAGTGCATTTGGTAAATCATCACATTTCCATTGTATGCTCCTTAGACATATCCCAGTGAGGGTGAACCAAGTAAAAATTGTTGTGTCTCGTGCATGCTTTAATTTCTAGTCATACTTTTCTATGAGAAAGAGGGAGAAGACAATTTTGTTTAACAAAGAACCAAGATCGAAATGTGAAGTTGTTTTAATCCGTCATACCCTAATTCACCCCCCTCTTAGTGTATTTTACCCAGTGGACTAAACATGATTAATATTTCCTATTGTATAACCCCAAAAGGGCTGGTCAAACTATTTGAATATATTTGGGTTTGAAAATATTTTCTAACTGAAGGATTGTGGTTCCTTGATCTGTTCAAAGAACTCCCCAATCCTCAAAATTCTGACTTGTATTTCCTCAAAAACTTACCTCCAAATTACGCCAATTTTATCAAGGGTTACTCCTATTTATGTAAAATGGTTAAGTTAATGAAAAATCTTAATAAGAACTACCCTTATAAAAGTAAGTGTCCCCATAAGGGTTGTTAAAACACTTAGTTATATTGGTTTTATTTCTAATCAAGTAATGGAAGGCCAAATATGATATAATATTTAATTGAGGAATTTTAATTTATTATGAATAAATTTTATCTTATTTTATTATTTATATGTATTGTTAATATTAAGTAGTTTTTACTTAATTAATTAACCATGTTGGACAAATCATTTATGCATAATCCATTTATTTAAATTTCATCACTATATATTAATTCATTTATTTATGTGACTATTATCTTACATACATAAAATAAAATATTCATAGAAAAAAATTAATAAATAAAGTAAATGACCTGATCATGATTTTATCTATAGGTTGATTTAATGAGTAGACATTAAATAAATATATGACCTAGGGAAATAAATTCATTTTCCGGTCTTAGCCTGAGTTATAACTTTCCACTTGTACACTTGTGTATCACCAAGTTGGCATCATCATGGTTCCGTCTTGAACCACCTCCACATGCCTTGGGATTATCTATTAATTACAAGTATTTATTACTCAAACATAGGTGAGGGGAACCAAAGGATTGGTTAAAGGGGATTACTTAAATATCTTTGGAAATTCAAGTCCTATATAGTAATGGAGGGAGGGATGACTCAAGGGCTATCATTTAATTTAATATTAATTAATTGAAAACCCATGAAATAAATTAAAGTAAATAAATTACAACACATACATAGGTCTTGGTCAAGCTCATGATTAGACATACATGTAACGAATACGCAAGAGTAACTGGATAATATTCATTTATTTATTTGTTATTTTTTATTTATTATTAAGATAAACATGCCCACATTAATTAATTAATTAATTTACTTTCCTCTTATTGACCACATGAACTTTATTGAAGATACCCATCATTTATGGAATTTATGGAAATTAAATGGTAGAACCAATAATGACATATTTATTACAATAAATTACTTGAGAATTTAAAATTCTTAAAAACCGTTATTAAAATTTGAAACACACAATGATGTGTCAATAAATAAAATAAAGTTTTAATACTGCAATTTTTCAATTATATATATATATTTTAATTATGTTCTTTAATGGGAGACTACACGACATGTACAGATTAGATACATGCCATGTATCTCATTTTTCATGTATATAGGGCACACACCTGGGTCTCTAGAGTGACCTCAACTGGACTAAATGATGTGTATAGACCAACTACACATAATGTGTTACACTTTCTATGCGTCTGAGATGGATGCCTGAGTCTTCATCATGTGTTTCTGATGTGGGAATTGATGAACTACATGCCTTCTACACTATATATACATCATGTATATCATAAATTCTCTAGGTTTTTAGTCTCACATTGTTTTGACCATGTATAATTACCACATGGATTGTGAAATTTATGCCTATAACATATGTATAATACACGACATATACACAGATACGCACAGTGTGATCCGAAAAACCATGTGTTGGCATAGACTGGTCTGTATGTGGTGTGAATGAAATGAACCACATGTAGTAACTACATGGTTCATTGTGTATCCCCCGATACATATTGATGTAGTGAATTAGGGTACACAACATGTACTTCTGAGTACTCACCTTGTAACCCTGTCTTGCCATCCAAAAGTATAGAAGTTCTCAATGAAGTCTCCAGTCGTTTGTCATATATTATCAGACCTTTAAGAAAATGAAACACTGAATAAATCATGATTAATATTTCTAAGCACGTTAATTCATAACTAATTAAATAATGAATAACATGAAATGAAAATATAAACATAATTACGCATGTAACAACAATCAAATAAATAATTATAAATTTAAATTTGACCCCATTGATACCACTTGAATGTTTGGGAACAACATAAGTGCATTATGGGTGATGAGATAATTATTATTTTTTTAATATCAATTTCATAGAACCCCAATAGAGTAGAGGATCTTTCTCATTAAGTTTATAATTAATTCTTTTTGATTGGAAGAAATAAATTACCTAATCTTAGGTTTCTTTCTTCATATTTGATATCAATTATCCAAAAAGACCCTGTTGGGTTGCCTTTATTACTCTTGTGAGGATCCGAGGGTAGAATTACTCTAGCGGTGATCTACATGTGCTCCAATGATCTTCGAGTAATGTCACTCGATCTTCAAGTACTAGCATATTGAATCAAATATCTTTCATTCTTCATTCTTGATCATTCATTCTTTGGTCTTTATTAAATATCTATTTTTTTCTCATTCTTTAGAGGTATAGAGATGAACGAGTCGAAATAGAATTTTTTGTTCACAACAATTATCTCTTTTCAATTACATTTACAATACCATAACAGATAAATATAGAGGTAGGGTTTAAGATAAAATATTTTTTAATTGAATTACAACCCTTAAAAAATATTAAAACCTTTAGTAAACCTCTTTACACAAAATAATAGTATTGTAATCATTATTTTTCAGCATGTACTATCTTGCGCAAATGATAAATAATATTTACTAGTTTATAAATAATTATTTATCACCAGATGCATTCTTGGTCTATTTGAACTCCTCTATATTTATTAAATACCTGAATAAATATTTTATTAATAAATAAATATTTCATCCACATTCCAATGAATAAATATTTATTTAATATTAAATAAAATAAATAAATATATTTTTATTCACATGTCGGAGAATAAATATTTATTTAATTTATGTGATCAATTTAACTTGAATAAAATTATTCCTCGGTATTGAGAATAATATTATTCAATTAATTAAATTCTAATATAATTTAATCGATATCAAAAAAAAAAACATTTAGTATGTGAACCTCTTGGATTCTTTCTTATTAGCATTAGGTGAGATTTCCTAATGTCCAAGATTACTGTCTATAAATGGGTCAAGGAACCCAAGAGAAATAATATAATGTTGCAACATCAAAAACCACATATGAATTCTCATTGTGTAATATAATCCCTTTATCACAATATCACATCAATAAGGTTTCATGACAGTTTCATCAACCTATATGCTTGATATTTCTTTCTTTGAATATCTAAAACAAACACGTCGATACCCCATGACCAGGGAATTAGGAAAAAATTATGTTAAAATCAAAGGGAAGAGATATAAACTCCCATAAATATAGAAGAGATAAATTCTTCCTTGACTTATCCATTAATGACATGTCAACAGTGATGCACCCAACATACCCTACTTCCTGCCAACATATGGCATGGTGGTTTTTATCAGTAAATCTAAGTGAAAAATTCATGACATGCACCAATGATAATATTAAAGTCTAAGAACCATTACACACACTTATAGATAGGAATATATGATGAAAAAAAACATGAAGAATTCCTACTCACACGAATGTTCTCTTAATATTCCATCTTAGAGATTTCCTAGTGAAAAATTCATGAGAAGAAACCTCATCTGCTTACGAGTACTCACACCTTATGGTCTATATACTATGTGTCCCATTACAGTATGTTATCCAACCATAGATATATATTAAGAATATTTTCATAGAACTTAAAAGTTCTCATCATATAGGAAACTTCTATGATCTTATCAACGCGAAAAATACTCTAGGACATTATTACATTAAAGTCATGAAGAAAAATGAACTACATGTAACCGTATATTTAATTAATATTTAATACATAAAAGATACATATAATCAAAGTATAATTAATATGTATAAGGACACCAAATCCAACAATTTATACCCAAACTTCATCAATTCAAACAAACATGCATCCCTGATCTTTAGTTCATTTTCACCAACAACTTATCTATATCCTCGAAAGGTCCTATACACACCCAAAAAAGGGAAACAATAAGAGAGATGAGAAATATATGATAGAAGGTAACTGAATGTTACAAATTCCCTACCACAAGTCTTCCATACCTGAAGAGTCATGTGGAAGAATGGAGCTCTGGAAAGAGGCGAGGATATTGTTCCCTCACTAAGGTTCCATTCTTCTAAGTATCATGAGAATATGATATTTGACCCCATAAAACTCTTAATAATGGGATATAATTTCCATAAAATACTTTCACCTATGAGTCAACTATCTCCACTATATTCTCCCCAACAAAAATACCTACCTCTTACTCAATATCTTCCTAACTCAAAACATGAGAGGGATTAAGATGAAATTACCTAAGCTAAGATATATGGAAAAAACATGCATACATATTGACTAAACTAATAATTATAACCAAAAATAAACTTTCCCAAGATGCTCAGTGACCTCAAATGGTCCAACATAACTTAGATCCAACCTCCCATGTTTTCTAATACGATGGTAACACAACCAAGGATAAACTTTTAGGAAAACCCGATCACCAATGGAAAACTCTAAAGGTCTAAGTCTACGATCCACATATGATTTATGCTGATTTTGAGCTATAAATAGATGTCGATGTATATACCAAATTCTTGACGACATATTCTAAATGATTCTTAGTCCTACTATAGAGGAATCACCCACCTATTCCCAACAAAGTGGTGACCTCTATAGGTAACCATACAAAGCCTCAAAGTGAGCCATTATGATTCACAACTGATAACTGTTATTATAAGAAAACTCAACCAATCCTAGATGGATATCCCATAATCCACCAAAATCGAAGATGTAGGAAAAAATCATATTCTTCAGGATCTAAATAGAATGCTCCATCTGACTGTATATCCGTGGATGGTAAGCTATATTCAACCCAACCTATTTCCCCATCAACTCTTGAAGAATCCAATAGAACATTAAAGTAAACCAAGGATTCCCATTTGAAATGATGTTAGAGGGAATAAAATTAAACCGCATGATCTCCTACACATACATCTTACCCAAAACTTCTACTTTAGTGGTGTCCTTGATCTGAATAAAATGAGCTGATTTCATCAATCAATCAATCACTGAGCAGATTACATTCTTCCTGTAGGGAGTTTTTGGTAATAACACAAAAAATTTCATGGAAAAATCATCCCATTTAAAAACCATCACCTGAAGAATCTAGAGTAAACTAGAAAATTTCATAAGATTTTCCATTATTTGTTAGCAGGTGTAACAACATAACACAAAATCTACAATGTCATGATTCATACCTAGCCACTAAAATCACCTTCTCTTGTCATAATACATCTTTGTAGTGCTTGGAATAAAAAATCATATAGAACTATGACAGTAAAAAAAAAAGATCTCCTTGCATATGATGAGATGAAAAATCAATACCCAAAAATAGATAATTCCATTTGAAGTAGAAGAATAGCTTGAAATGATATGACCACCATAAAGGGTTTCTCAAATTTCTTTGAACTCATAATCCTACTACCAAACCTATAGAATAGACTTAATTATATATGATAAAAAATGAACACTGGTTAGAAACATGATTAAAATATACTCCTGATAATCCAAAGGAAACTGAGTAAAGAGTTCTATAAAGTTCCACTCCTCCTTCGATTCAAGAATAGCCCATGCTGGTACTTTCCAGCAAGATAATCTGCAACAACATTCTCCTTCTCCAGGGTGTCGGTGATGTTGAAGTCAAACATCTGAAGTTATTCCATCCATCATCTCTATCTAAGATTCATGTACTTTTAAGAAAAGGTATAGCTCAAACTTTTATGATCTGAAAAGATTGTGAGTCTTTCTCTAAAATGATAGTGCCTCAAAATACTTAAGTGCATGCATAATCTTGATAAGATCTAAATCATGAGTGGGGTAGTTCCTTTCATGAAACTGAAGATGAAAATAATTTTAAGACACAACATGAAAATCCTGCATAATTAGACAACCTAGACGATCACTAGAAGCATCACAATACACCACATACCCCTAACTAGGATAAACAAAATCATAATAGGATCCAATTTCATGATCTATTTCAACTCATTGAAAGAAGACTGATATTTCACATCCCATATTAATTTCACCCCTTTATTGGTAAGATCTATAAAAGGTGATTCCAAATTTTAGAAATACTTGATGAAATTTTGATAGTATCTAGTAAGACAAAGGAAGCTCCATATCTCAAAGACATTTCATATATCCTGCCATGAAAATAAAACATTTACCTTCTCAAGATCAATTGAAAATCCATGATCATAAATCACATCTCCCAAGAAATTCACTTCTTGGATCCCGAAAATTAATTTTTGAAAGGTTTCCATACAAATGGAGACTCATTGTGATTTATAGAACCAAACTCAAATAGTGCTTGTTCTCACACTTAGATCTTGAATAAACCAAAATATCATCCATGATCACTACCAAAAATGTTTCAAGATACTGATGTAATTTCTAGTTCATCAAATATATAAAAACTACAGGAGCATTAGTCTGACCAAAAGGCATCACAAGATATTTATAATGGCCATACATACTCTTGAAATCCATCTTTGGTATATCATATTCCCAAATTCCGAGTTGATGATAACCTAATTAAAGATCAATCTTAAAAAACCAATTTCCACCTTTAACTGGTTAAACAAATTATCTACATGGGGAAAATGATACTTATTATTAACTGTCACTTGATTCAACTTCTGATAGTCCATTAAAAATTAGAGTGAACCATCTATCTTATTAGCAAAGAGTATAGGGGCTTCCCAAAGAGAGACACTAGTGTGAATGAAACCTTTTACCATCAGATCATCCAACTAAATATTGAGCTCCTTCAACTCTAATTGTTCTATATGATATGAGGGTATTGAAACTAGATGAACACTTAGTACTAGATCAATTGTCAACTCAACCTCCCTCACTAGAGGAATACCAAAGAATTTATCTTGGAAAACATAAGGAAAGTCCAAAATAATAGTGGGAATATCCACAAGAGAATAAATTTGATCAGGATCAACTATAATAATATACAAAAAACTCTACATAACTAGACCTTAGATCCCATCTTCCTAAACACAATCAAGTGATC
Source organism: Viscum album (assembly GCA_963277665.1). NCBI lineage: Eukaryota > Viridiplantae > Streptophyta > Magnoliopsida > Santalales > Viscaceae > Viscum > Viscum album. The sequence continues at coordinate 1,165,007,955 of OY728142.1, forward strand.
CCATCATCAGCATGGAACAAGTCACACCAATGATAACAATCAATATTAGCACAATGAGCAATAAGACAATCCATATTGATGATGATTCCAAAAAGATCTTGATTGGGAATGAAGAAATCCCAATCTAACTCTATATTAGCTATTGAAAATGAATAAGAAGGAAATTTAAACCCTTACTCTTTCCTCTTCCCAAGAGGTATTTCTAACTCTATAATAAAATACATGATCTACCTTGGAATTTTAAACATATCAAAAAAATGGGAAAAAATAAATGAGTGGGAGGCATCAATATCACCTTGGAATTTTAAACATATCAATAAAATGGGAGGAAAAAAATGAGTGGGAGCCATCAATATCAAATAAAGTAGCCGCTACAAAATATGAAAAAATATGGTATCTCTCATTGTCCCTAGACCTATGCCAAATTTCATTGAAAACTCATCAACTATGTAAAGGTGATTCACTCTTGAGACCTTTGGTTGTAGCCCTGTAGTCCTTAAAGCATACTATGCCATAATAGTATTTAGATATGACGATCCTTGACAGTAATGAGGTGTAGTAATATCCTAAAAATATTCTATAGATTCCCATAACATCCAAAACCATTACACATCTTTATAGGTGCAGGAAAATATTTCTAGGTATGTCCAACCTTTCCATATTGATAATAATTTAGGGGAACACTACTAGTTTTAACTGATGGTATAAAGGATTCCCATTAATATGAACGATATCCACCACCCCTATGATGCTCATGAAACTTCCTTTTCCATCCTTTCACACCACTAATGCGTCCAAAGTTTTAAATAGAAGGGGAATAATTAATAACCTTGCCTTATATATATCCATATTTTTCATTATAGCCTTGTCTACCATCTCCATATAGGTAGAAAGCCTTATCATAAATACCTATGATCTAATATCCAGGCGAAAATCCTAAAGGAACTTTTGATCCTTTAGTTAATAATTATTTACTACTTTCAGAGAAAAAAAACCATATCCATGAACCAATTGGTGTACGCTGATACTAAAATATATACCTTATACAATGAGTGGAACTCCAAATACTTTTTTAACATAAGATACTATGGAAATAACTATTGTAAGAAGAGAGTCTTGAAACCCTTCTAGTCCATGCCCACATGTCTATCCACATGTACCATGGAATCCCTTAATCACTTGTTTAGACCCTCTATTCTAAACACGACACACTTCACCTTGATATTCTCAAGTGTATCCAGGAAGTTGAAAATATGATCCATCTTTTCCAACCAGTCCTACGCCTCTTGAGATTCATTTTTACCTCTAAATTATGATGGATTATTGTGTAAGAACTCTCATGATCAATCCATTTAACCTGCAGCTCCAGGATATACCCCAACAACTATGTTATGGGCTTGTGGTACATTTTGGTCTATGGCACAAATTATTCACATGATAATATTTATAATATTCAGATCTAAAGGTATATTTCCTTGAGAAGCATAAACTACACCCTCCCATGGAACTTATGAAATATTTCTCAAAGGTATATCACCCACACTGAAAATAGAAGTAGTGATCAAATGATTAGAAAAAATATCAGTTCAAACAAGAAAACCATAAGAAAAATATTTACTCAAAATAGGAGACAGACTTCCCAAAATCCCATGGTAACTTGAGTATTGTCACAACAAGATCTAGCTAGACACTGAGTACAACCAACCCGTTAAGTCTTGAAAATCTAATATCCATTCTACCAGCATCCCAAAACTGATAAAAAACCACATTTTATACCAAACTATAATGAACTGACCCAGATACCCCCAAAAACCGGTACCCAACCAGACCCATCACATACCTGAAGGGAATTCCTGATCCCCACGGGCTGGAAAATAGCACTTGAGAATCAACAACAACCATAGAGAATGATTTCTCCCAACCTGAAACAAATAACATGAAAATTATACACACACAACAAGAATAAACATTAGAAGAGAAAAACATGAAATACATACCATAACAAAAAGGAAACAACATAAGCGATAAAAACCAAAATTAGCTAAAGAAATTCCAAGGTAGGACACCAATAACAAAGGAAAAAACTGAAAATTATTAACAACTACTCCATGTGATAAGTGGAAAATGTCGTATTATCTCACCATCAACTATCTAACTCAACTGACAGAAACCTCACTGCCTCACTGTGGTGCCTTGCCTTTCCCCGCATCGAAAGACATGACAAGGTCTATGAACTGTCGAAGGGGTGCATAGTGTGTGAGCTAATAGGATCAATAGGATCCAACCAAGTTATTCAATAACAATTCATTATACAAGAATCCGAACATGCTTAACTTTAAAGAAAATAAGGAATGATAACAAATTAAATATTTTTCATATCAAAATCATAGTAAAACATTCCCCTTTTCCCACAAATTCAAATAATCTAGGTAAAATAGTTTCAAAGCATATCACATATATCAAAGATAGTAATAAAATATAAGAATAATAACTCAAAATCAGAGGTAACATCATGCCAAGGATCACTATAGTTCAATCTAGCTAGAAAAATCATACCTAGACATAGAAAATTGAGCACATCATTTCCCTAGGCATATGAATCGAATCTAGGGAGCATAAGAACACCCCAAAAAAGTGAACCTCCTGATAGTGTCTAACAAGTACCTAGAACAATAGGCTTAGGGATCAGAGGAACACCCTTTGAGTGAACCCCCCAATAATATCAATGAATGAGGCATATTACAACACCTTCAACCTAAGTAACTAAGTCTTCCCATGTGATATATTTTGAAACTAATTTCATAAAAACCATTCATTGAAAACCATTTCATAAATCCATTTCAAAATTCTTTAAAAATACCATTTTCTTTTATAAAAAAAAGGGGGAAAACATCTTAAAAAAAACCATTTTCACACACACAAATAATTCAATCAATCATGCCATTTTGTTTATAAACCATTTTATAAAACTAGACCAACCAGGTTTTATCCAATATAGGTTAGATATAGAATTACCTACCTCAAAATTGGGTCAAACACACCTGTAACTAGATTTAAACCCATCATAAGGAACATGGAATAAAAAAGGAGGCACTATCTATGGTTCACACACCTCATAATTGTATTCCATGACAACCAAGAATATGGATAGGTTAGGTAAAAAATACCTTAGAGAAATAATACCCACCGCACTATAACCAACAAAATTCTAACCCTTAGAATAATATCACACAATATATCTATAAAGGATTCATAAGAACATCACCATAAGATCAACAAATCTAAAAATGTAGCACAACAACGCAGTTGTGACCAATGGAAATGAAGAATTAGATCACTTACTCAGAGAGATGTAACACATCTACCATAAAGATTAATCACCAGAAGAAATGATCCTAAAGGAGAAGAGATACCCAAAATTTCCTAAGAGATATCCTCGGTTTCGAGATAGATTCCTACACGTTGAATAAAAAAAATCATACGTGAAGGGGGGTTAAAACCACTATCCTTGAGCCATTCATGAAATAAATCCCTTTTATGATGTGAATTTCATGATTTACAAGATATTCCCAAAAATGAATCTCTTTGGATTAAAAATAACACCGATCGATCTTTTCAGGATGTGAACTAGTTTCATAGCTTGTAAAATTTTCACGCTTTGAACCAGTTCACGACATTTTCCCAGTAACAGATTCATGTCATGTAATAAGTACATGAAGTGAAAGTTTCTAGTAGGTATTTCACAATCCATATTCTATAGAAAAAACTAAAACCACTTTCAAATCCTTCCAAACCCAAGGAGAACCATCAAAATACTTTTACACATTTATACCCAGACTTTATTAATTCAAATAAAAATACATCCTTTAACTTTAGATCATTTCCCCCAAAAAATGTTCTTCAAACTCGAAAGGTATGAAATGAACCCAAACCAAAAGAGAAACAACAAATAAATGAGAAATACCTAAAATAAGTTTATGGGATGTTACATTCTTAGTCGAAAGGATCATTCTAGATTATCAATGATGAGAATCACAAAAGATCCAATATTTATACACTTGAAAAGTATGGATCTCGAAATATTTAAGGGGAGAAATATTATCTTTCACAAATGTGTATTCAACCATCGATATATGTGAATATTAAAGAGGAAAAAATGAATATGTAGAGATTCAAAATAAGGTGAGAAATGCTCTTGAGTTCAACCTTGATTATGATAGAATAATAAGGTTCAGGAACCATATATGTTTTTCTTCAGTACCATATTTGAAGAAGGATCTGATGTATAAAGATCATAAATATACATTCTCTATTTATCATGGAAGTATAAATACATATAGAGATTTGGAAGAGTATTTTTGGTGGGATGGAATGAAGAGAGATATTGTAGAGTATGTTTCTCAGTGTTTGTTTTTTTAGTAATTTAAGGAGAAGAGACAAAATTATAATCAGATTTTACAACCATTACCCATCCAAAATGAAAATGGGAAAACATTACCATGTATTTTTTCATCAGAATACCTAATACACCTAAAGGGAATAATGATTTTTGGGTTTTATTTGAATTCCTTACAAATTTAGTAGACTTCATTTACATTAGAAAATATTTCTCTCTTGATCAACTTAATCAGTTATACATTAAGTGGTAATATTGGATAGTGTACCAATATTAATTATATCTGATTAGGATCCCAAGTTTTCCTTGAAGTTTTGTATAAGTATTTAAAATGATCTATATATAGAGTTATTTTTCAATACTTCTTATCATGCTCAGATAGATGGTTAGTTTTACAGGACTATTAAAAATATAGAATACATGTTAATACCTTTCTATATTGATTTAAAATGTGTTTGTGATAAAAACCTACCTTTAGTGGAATTCTCTTATAATAATATTTTTCACTCCAGCATTCAAATAGATCCTTAAGAATCCATCTGCGGTAGGTTATGTAGAATTTAAAATGATGGAATTTCATTTGAGAAATATAGATTTTTGGACTTGATCTAACTGAGGAAACAACAAAGAATGTTAGATCCATTAAACAATATATACGAGTATCCTAGAGTTGATAAAAAAATTATTCTGAAGATCATCATAAAGATCTAGAGTTTGAAATTGGTGATAAGGTTTTCCTATGAATATCTCCGTTGAAGAGGGTGATGAGATTTGAAAATAAGGGAAATCTAAGATCTGGGTATCTAATTCCTTTGGAAATTATTGATTATATAAGGATGGAATATTATCAATTTTCTTTTTCCACCAAACATCTTGTAACGTCCAGGTTCCGGAAGCCACCCAGAGGAACCCCGTACCCGGTTGGTCACATGGCCTCAAGTGCATTTCCCCGAACATCAGAGGCTGCCGACTAGAAGCGAGGGCCTTGGGTGTGATAGTTGGGAAACTATGCCCTCATTGGAAGAGTACATAGTGGAAGTAAACAAACATGAAATAGAGAAAGTAGTATATATCCAACAACAGTAAACAACAGAAGACTGAGATAATAAACAAATGGAGCAATGCATAATAAATGATTCATAATAAATATGTCTAGGAAAACAAACAAACAAGTCACTATGCTGAATACAAATAGTTCTGAACCAAGTACAAAATAAAAAGATAACAGTTCCTCTGCATCGCAAGCCTAGGCATGGTCCCATGATCTCCATCTTCATATAAATTCAAGTACCTGAAGTGGAAGGGAGATTTCCCTTATCTATACCTGCAACAATATAATCTGTTTGGGACCAAAAACATGACCCAAACAGGGTGTGAGACTAAATCCCAGTAGGCAACCACTCGAAGATCTATTCCTAATAGTCAGTGAATATATGGCAGGTAGAAGTAAAAAAAGTAGTAAACAGGAACATGCTGAACAATAAACAATCCATAGTTCCAATATCAAGAAACAGGTAACAAGCAGATAAACAAAAATAGGAACCCCTCTGGGAAGTACTCAAACCCATCCCCTCTAGTCCTACCTAACATGTACCAACAAACCTCTGGGAAGTACACTCATCCTAACCTCTCTGGTTTGGTCATATGAAAAAAATAAGACTCTCTGAGGAATCTCACTCGGTCAATTCCCCTTATAGTCTAAGGTAGTCAAGGACTCTCTAAGGAAGCCCACTCGATCAATTCCCCTTATAGCCCCAAGTTCAATGACTCTATGATGAAGCTCACTCGGTCAATTCCCCTTATAGACCAGGTTATTAAAAGTAAAACAAATACTCTCTGAGGTAGCTCACACGGTCTATCCCATTATAGTCTAAAGAAGTCAAGGATTTTATGAGGAAGCTCACACAATCAATCCCCTTATAGCCCAATGTAATCCTAGGATCTCTGAGGAAGATCACACAGTCTATCCCCCTATAGGATAATGCTCAAATAATCTCTGAGGAAGCTCACTCAGTCAATTCCCCTTATAGTCTATTACACCCGGTTCTCACGGCCCTGTGTAGGATAATGGTATAGAAATGAAATATGTCCAAAGAAAATCTATATAACTACTTGGATAAATAGTCTACAACATATCAAGCATATCATAATATAACTCTCCATCCAACAACAACAGGCATGGAAAACAGGAAAGTAGCCAAACTGGCTAAACCTGAACAAACAGTCGTAAATAGAACATGAAGGGAAAAACATCCAAATAATAGAAAAACAACCCTATTATTATCAATTTAACCTCCACACAATCATACAAGCATGGTCGGAAAACAACAGGGTTAAAACGGCAAACACGCAATACCCCGTTCAAGGGTATTGGTGGAAATTGCACATAATACTCAAAGAATTTGAATGTAAAGGCACAAACCACCTACCTCGGCATTAGGTGATAAATATAGTTGAACCTAAATGCTTGAATCACCTTAAAATGTCTTATATCTATGAAAATGTATAAAACGTTCAACCCATGATAACATGGAAAAGAGGTGGAATTGGAAGATGATGCTCTTGGAGAATGAAGAACTCACCGATGCAATTCCAACACAACTGATGGTGTTTGATTCGGAGGACGGATGCACGCTTGGGGGATTGTCGAAGATCCGCGGCCTTACAATGCTCTCAGTCGAACGAGACCTAAAAGGAGTGAGTTCTAGTGATTAGACGCGACCCCGGTGCGTTTAATGAAAAAAATAAAGTACACAACGTGTACTTTTGAAGTACATGAAATCTACCCTCCTTTTATGTACTCCGCTTTAGGTGGCCTCCAAGTCACTCCCACACGGCCGTGTGTGTGGCCATGAAACGAGTAGCACACGGCCTCTAGTGGCATCATAGTACATGGTGTGTACTTTGAAAATTTTCAGATTTCCCTCTTTTTCTCAAAAATGACCATAAAAGGAAAAACATACCTGAAAAGAAGATTTGGGTTCTTTCAAACTTCCCCCCTTAAAGAAATTTGTCCCCGAATTTACCTAGCGTGACGTAGAAGAAGAAACCCCGAACAACTCTAGCCACTGAGCTCATACATCGACCTCCCTCTCCCAAGTCTCGTCCTATACCCGCCCGTGCTGCCGTAGCACTCGTACCAGAGGAATAGACCGGCCATAGAGAACCTTTGTAATATGATCGAAAATCTTGATAGGATGCTCCTCGAATGACGCATCCACTTCGAGCTCAACCTCCTTAGGTTGAAAGACACGAGACGGGTCTGAAAAGTAACTTCAGAGCTGAGAAACATGAAAAATGTCGTGCATAGCCCGATATCTCTGAGGTAACTGCAACCGATAGGAAATTGTCCCAACTCTCTCCAAAACCTCAAATGGCCCAACATACCTCGGAAAAAGCTTAACCTGTCTCCTAATACTCTTGTGTCCCAACCTCGGTGTGACACGTAGGAAAACCTGATCCCCGACCTCAAACTCCAGAGGTCATCTCCGCTGATCAGCATAAGACTTTTGATGAGACTGTGCGATATTCATCCTCTTCAGAATCAACTCTATCTGCTCTATGGTCTCCTGAACAAGAAGAGGTCCCAATAAATCTGCCTCTCCTGCCTCTAGCCAACATAAGTGTGATCGGCATGTCCTACCATACAAATCCTCATAAGGTGCGATATGAATAGTTGTTTGAAAACTATTGTTGTAGGAAAACTCCAAAAGATGTATATGATTCTCCTAAGAACCTCCAAAATCCAGAATGCATGTTCGGAGCATGTCCTGAAGCACCTAGATCATACGCTCGGACTGGCCATCTATCTGGGGGTGGTAAGTTGTAATCAAAAGTACTTACGTACCCAACACTTTCTAAATCCCCTGCCAGACCCGAGAAGTAAAGCGCACATCCCTGTCTGAAACAATGGAGTGTGGAACTCCATATATACGTACAATCTCTCAGATGTATAACCATACCATCTCATCAACACTGAAGGTTTCCTTGATCGGTAAGAAGGGAGCAACCTTCATAAGACTGTCAATGAAAACCCAAAATGCGTCATTATCACGAGGCGACCTCAGCAAACTGGTCACGAAGTCCATCGCGACATCATTCCACTTCCACTCGGGAATGGGTAACTTCTGTAAAATCCATGCTGGTCGCTGATGCTCTACCTTCACCTGTTGACAAGTGGAACACCCCATGACAAAACCAGAAACGTCCCTCTTCATACCTAGCCCCCAATACTGGCGGTGTATATCACGATACATCTTGGTGAGCAAGGATGAACTGCCCAAGTTGAGGAATGAAAATCCCACATCAGCTCCTCACGTATGTCTTCTGGCACCCATACGCACCCCTAGAAAATCAATATCTCATCCTTGCCTATGGTCCATCCAGTAATAGATTCCTCTCTTGACACACTCTCCTGTAGGACTAGACCCTCTGAGTCTGATAGCTGCCTCATTCGCACCCGATCAAGAAGTGTAGAGGTAGTATCCACAGAAGAAAGAAAAGTCTGCCCCTGACTGTATTGCATCTCCAAATTCATCTCAGAGAACAAAGCAATAAGTTTCCACTCACTGCTGGCCTCCTGAACTGCCTGTATCCGAGTCCTTTTGCTCAACGCATCAGCCACTGCATTGCCTTTCCCAGATGTATAGTCAAGCTCGAAATCAAAGGATTATAGGTACTCGACCCACATTTGCTGTCTCAAATTCAGATCAGGCTGGAAGAAAATTTACTTGATACTTTTTTGGTCGGTGAAAACCACAAAATACTCCCCTAGAAGGTAATATATCCAACAACGTAAGGCATGAACAACCACTACCAACTCCAGATCGTGCGTCGGGTAGTTCCACTTTGGTGGCCTCAACTGCCGAGACCCGTATGCAACGACTCTATCTCACTACATAAGCACAGCTCTCAGCCAGAAACCTGATGCGTCACAATAAATAGTATATCTCTTTCCCGACTATATAAAGACCAATATCAATACTAAAGTCAACCTCCCCTTCTGTTGCTGAAAGGCTGACTCACAAGAATCTGACCATAAGAAATTCGCACCCTTCTTAGCCAGACCCGTCAGCGGTGCTGCTAAGCATGAAAAGTCATGTATGATGCGTTTGTAGTTTCCAACCAGCCCTAGAAAACTCCATACCACAAAGAAATTCTTCAGCTGCTCCCAGGAAACTACTTCTCTCACTTTCTATGGGTCTACTGATACACCTGTCTCTGAGATAACAAGACCCAAGAAGTGAATCTGTTCCATCTAAAAGTGGAACTTTGAGAGCTTAGCATATAACTGATGCTCTCTCAGTGTACTCAATACAGTCTCAATATGTGTGGCATGGTCGTGTAGAGTGTGAGAGTACACCAATATATCATACACAAAGACAACCACAGAGGAATCCAAGTATGGATGGAACACTCGGTTCATCAGTGCCATAAAAGTTTCCGGCGCGTTAGTGGGACCAAATGGCATAACCATATACTCATATAGACCATACCTACTCTGGAAGGATATAATAGGTATATCTGATGGTCTAACGCGCAAATGATGGTAAACGAACCTTAAGTCGATCTTCGAGAACACTCATGCCCCTCAAAGCTGATCGAAGAGATCATCAATCCTTGGTAAGGGATATCTGTTCTTGACCATCAACTCGTTTATCTTCTGATAATTCACACAGAGCCTAAGGGTACTGTCTTCCATATTCGCAAACAGGATAGGTGAACCCGAGGGATAAGTACTGGGTCAGATGAAACCCTTTTCCTGCAACTCCTCCAACTACTTCTTGAGCTCTTACAGCTCTGGTGTATCCATCATATAAGGAGGAAATGACACTGGTGCCACTCCCAAGATGAGCTCAATAGAAAAGTCTACCTCATGCTCTGGAGGCAAACCTAAAAATTCCTCTAGAAAGACATCTCTAAAATGATCCACCACTAGAGGAATGTCTAATTGTGAAATCCCTTGGTCATCTAGATATAGACTAGAAATCTATTCCATAACTACTCCTAACCCATGATGCTCTGGTCCCGCTATGCTCGCTTGGACATCCCACTCTCCCTTATGAAGAAAAGATCCACCCTCTGGTGATACAAAACTCACCCTACGACAATAACAATAGACGAATGCCTGGAAGGGAACTAGCTAGTCCATTATGAGAATGACATCATAGCCTTTCATCTCTAGGACATATAGGTATCATAAGAAGTGACATCCACCAACCTCTAGAGGGCACTCCTTGCACTGGCGTACTCTAGATGTTCTCATCCCCAATGGTGTGTCATGCGTCAACATATCGGTAGAAGAAAAGATGCAGAGCCCAAGGCTCTCCAAAATAGCAATAGAGATAAAGCTATGGGAAGCCCTTGTGTCGAAAAGTGCAGAAGATAAAATTGAGTCTACTAAGATCGTACCTCAAACTATAGAGGGTCTGGGATCCTGCTCCTACTGGGTCTGCTCCACTACGAAAGTTTGGCCTACTCCACGACACTGTGACCCTACCTGACTGCTCTGAGCTGATCCACCCTGTTGTCGCTGAAGGACCGGTGACTGACTACCTCAGCCACGACCTCCATCTCATCTTGAATGGCCGGAAGAACTCCAGTTCCCAGACTGGTGAGAAACTTGTGGTGATGCTCCCGAATTTGGGGTCATAGAATAACCTCTTTCTCCAACTGCTGGAGAGAAAAACTGACAGAAACTCTAGAGATGGCCCATCTTTCCACAAGATCGGAACTCCATCGGGTCTCTCGGGAAACGTGGCCTCATATCCCCACTCCTCCCACACTGGTAGCACACCACGTGGCTACTAGAAGGTGCATCTCGCCTACTCTGATTTCCCCATGCAGTCTCCCTACGGTGCTTCTTGCTATCATCCAGCACTCCCTGAAAAGTCTGCATCATCTTTAGGAAGCCTTCCCTGAATAGTGCATCAGCACCAGTAACATGTATAACTGCTGGTGCCAAGACTAGGACAATAGGAGGATCTGAGGGAAGTCCCTGATTATCCTTGTCTGGTGTCTGATCACTGCCGTAAAACTGACGTACAACTGGAGGGCATCTCAGTGGCATGACTCTGTAGGGTGAATCACACAATTATATTCAAGATTATCAAGGATTGAAGACTAAAGGCACAAGAAGAAAACCGAATAATGAAATCATTCAAGTTAATCAAAACATGACTACACGGTGTGTATTTCCCCTACACGGTGTGTTCCCTTAAGTCATTCACATGGGTGTGTACTCCTTCTACAACTGGTCATGTAACACCCCAAAACACACAACGTGTTGTCCTAGAACACGGCATGTACCTGAATCCCCTTTCCATTCCCAGGTCGTTCTATATGGTTAAGCCACATAGTTCTCCTAAGAAAAGACTACACAACGTGTTTAAGGAAGACACGACATGTAATAGACAAGCTTCACCTAGCTCATGTTGTTAGTGAAACGACCTAACACACGACTGACACTACACGGTGTGTGCTAGATGGACACAATGTGTATGTGAAGGATAACACCAACCCGTGTTGTTCGTGACACGACCGGGTACCTAGGTCATACTACATGGTGTGTACAATCCTGACACGACGTGTATGTGAAAAGATAACATCAAGCTGTGTTGTTCGTGACACGACTGGGTACCTGGGTCACACTACACGGCGTGCTAAACTGGTACACAACGTGTTACCACAAGGAATTCTCCATCTCGTGTCTCTGCCACATGTCCTATGACATAATTAGAGATTAAACGGCATGTACATATGGTACACGAAATGTACATAAGAAAAAAAATGTTTCCTTCCGAACAGAAGAACACATGGCGTGTAGTCAAAACTACACGGCGTGTATTCTAGGTTTTTCCAGACATTAGGCTTTAGAAACTACTCCGGAGCTCAAAAAAACACTGAAATGAATATTAAAGGTGCCAAATTCTGGTCTGTGAGGGCCCATACTCCCCGCGAATCAATGTTTGGAATCTATACATGTTATAACAAGACAACAAAGCGAGGATACACCAAATTTCGGTCCATGAGGGCCCATAACACCTCAAGAACCAAAGTTTGGAATTCATCCAAAAAAATCCTTACACAAACAATACCTTATCAAACAAAAGGTATTTCTATCAAGGAAACTATCACAACAACATGCATATTTTACACATCACCTATCACAATCAACATGCAATCTCTAATGCATCCTAGATGGCATGACAAAAATACATGACATGTGATTTCTAGAAAGTGCCTATATGATGCATGAGATGGAATACCCTCATCTCCTTGGGTTGAAACAGAAATAGAACCTCAAAAACATCAACAACAATAGCACAAATCATGTGAATCATTCAAGGTGAAATCAAATCAATTGTAATAATTAAAAGACCATAAAAATTACAATAATGAGGTATATTGGCTTTTCCTTGTACACGAGTTAGCTACTCCTGGGCACAAATTATTACCAAGTACCTATTTCTTACTATCCCTAGCTAAAGACTTTAAATAGTAAGTCAAGAGAAAATAAACCCTTTGAAACCACTTTGTAACGTCCTGGTTCCGGAAGCCACCCAGAGGCACCCCGTACCCGGTTGGTCACATGGCCTCAAGCACATTTCCTAGAACACTAGAGGCTGCCGACTAGCAGTGAGGGCCTTGGGTGTGATAGTGGGTAAACTATGACCTCATTGGCAGAGTACACAACAAAAGTAAACAAACATGCAATAGCGGAAGCAATACATATCCAACAATAGTAAACAACAGAATACTGAGATAATAAACAACTAGAGAAATGCATAATAAATGATGCATGATATATATTTATAGGAAAAAATCCAAACAAGTCACAATGCTGAATACAAATATTTCTGAACCAAGTACAAAAGAAAAAGATAACAGGTCCTCAACATCGCAAGCCTATGCTTGGTCCCATGATCTCGAGCTCCATAACAATTCAAGTACCTGAAGTGGAAGGGCGCTTGCCCTTATCTATACCTGCAACAGTATAATCTGTATAGGACCAAAAACATGGCCCAAACAGGGTGTGAGACTAAATCCTAGTAGGAAACCACCTGAATATCTGTGCCTAACATTCAATGAATATATGGAAGGTAAAAGTACAGAAAGCAATAAATAGGAACATGCTGAACAGTAAACAATCCACAGTTCCAATATCAAACAACAAATAACAAGAAGCTAAACACAAAGAGGTAACCCTCTAGGAAGTACTCACAACCTTACCCTTTGGTCCTAACTAACAAGTACTAAAAACCCTCTAGGCAGTACACTCAGCCTAACCTCTCTGGTTTGGTCAAACGAAAAAAATAAGACTCTCTGAGGAAGCTCACTCGGTCAATTCCCCTTATAGTCTAAGGTACTCAGGGACTCTCTGAGGAAGCTCACTCGATCAATTCCCATTATTTACCCAAGGTCAAGGACTCTATAAGGAATCTCACTCGGTCAATTCACCTTATAGCCCAGGTCATTAAAAAGTAAAACAAAGACTCTCTGAGTAATCTCACACGGTCTATCACTTTATAGTCTAAAGATGTCAAGGATTCTCTATAGAAGATCACACATTCAATCCCCTTATAGCCCAATGTAATACTAGGCTCTGTGGGGAATCTCACACAGTCTATCCCCTTATATCCTAATGCTCAAAGACTCTATGAGGAAGCTCACTTGGTCAATTCCCCTTATAGTCTACTACTCCCGGTTCTCACGACCTTGCATAGGATAATGACATAGAAATGAAATATGGCCAAAGCAAACCTACAGAAATACTTAGATAAACAATCTACAACATATCAAGCATATCAGGATACAAATCTCCATCCTACAACAATAGGCATGGAAAATAGGCAAGTATCCAAACTGGCTAAAGAAGACCAAACGGTCGTAAACAGAACATTCCTGGGAAAAATATCCAAAGCACAGAAAAACACCCATATTCTTATCCATTTAACATCTACACAAGCATACAATCATGGAAGGAAAAAAATAGGGTTAAAACGGTAAGCACACAATACCCCGTTCAAGGGTATTGGTGGAAAATTGCACATAATACTCAAAGAATTTGAACAGAAAGGCACAAACCACCTACCTCGGCGTTAGGTGATCAATATACTTGAACCTTAATGCTTGAATCTCCTTAGAACGTCGTAGATCTATAAAAACGTATAAAAAATTCAACCTAATATAACTTGTAAACGAGAAGGAATTGGAAAACGATGCTTTGGGAGAAGGAATGACTCACCGATGCGATTCCCACGCAACCAACAGTGTTTGATTTGGAGGACGAACACATGCTCTTGGACTCCTTGAATATCCGTGGCTGTACGATGCTCTCAGTCGAACAAGACCTAAAAGGAGTGCGTTCTGGTAATTAGACACGACCCCAGTGTATTTGATGAAAAACAAATAAATTACACGACCTATAATTTTTAAGTACATGGCGTGTACTCAACTTTTCCATACGCCGATTTAGGCATCCTTCAAGTCACTCCCACACTGCCGTGTGTGTGACCCTGACACGACCAACACACGACATCACAGTATATGGCGTGTACTTCAAAAATTTCCCTATTTTTCTCTTTTTCTCAAAAACGACCAGAAAAGGAAAAACATACCTGAAATGAAGATCCAGGTTCTTACATATCTCTCAAGTTTATGATGTGTTCTATGTACCTCCCCTGAGGAAGTACATACCTGATCCTTCACCTGTACTAAACTCAGAGGTCATACCACTAGAGAAATATATTTCCTGTAAATAATAATCAATAGTGATTCTGGATCATATAGAGAAAGTGATATGAAACAATACCACTCACTTGGTCAAAGTTTTATAGCAAAACCACCAAATTGAGGAAGATATATAAGAACCTGGGGATGTGATGTGGTAGAAGTATCCTCATTTGTTTATATCATAATGAAAATTTTTGAGAGTGAAATACATTTTAAAGGGGTATAATGTAATAACCTAAGATTTTTATGATTATTTTCTCTTTAAATAATTTTATTTCTTCAATATATTTCCTTACACACAACATTAAGTTTAAACAAACCACATAACATTATTAAAATATTATGTGTCCATTATCGTATAACTATTAGAATGGAAGGTATGATAGTAATAACTAAATTATGAAAAATTTATGGTCTATAAATTTATAAAATGAATTCATAAGTTATTAAATTATTATAAATAAAAACAAAAAATATTTAAAAATAAAAGTGATGTTAAAAAAAAACTATTTTTACATGCACAATATATTTTTATATTAATAAAATAAATTAATCACTATTGGTGAATGATTTTAATGAAATTTATAAATTATTTAATTGATAAATGTTTTAAACATTCAAAAAATATATTTTTCGAATCATAGGATAAAAATAAATCCATTTTTATTTTTAAAAATGTATTTTGTTCTTCTAAAAAGTGGTTTTTGTCGCGTGTTGCGCACTTATTTTAAAATTAATTTTATCCAATTTTATAAATTTAATTTAATAAAATATATTTTATATTTTTAATTTGGAGGTTAAAATTTGGTAAATTTTTCCTTTTATTTTTGGTCAATATGAATAATAAATGTGGTAAAATTTATAACCACGTTAAAAGGTAAATCTTGTTAATCTAGATTAAAAATAAGTGATAAGGCCATAATTTTTCATAATAATTCTTATCATATAAATAAATTTTACCCTTATTACCTTAGGCTCAAATTTTATTATTTTAATGGACACTTTTCCCTGAAAATTATTTATATATTATTTAAATCAAATAAAGGTACAAAATGTCACTCTTTTTGTTTTAAATATACTTTATGTGTTTATATTAGGAAAAAAATTTATGAATGAATATTGATAGTAATTTTGTTCATAATTAAATTATATTCATTATGGTAATTGATTTATAATTTTTAGGTATCATATAAAAACCTTAATTGCTTACACAATTCTAAAACGGTATTTATTCAATTAATAGGAAAATACAAATAAGAAAATGATTTTGAAAATAAGAAAAGTGATATAATTTGAGTAATTTATAGTGTTATAAAGATTTTATAGGTGAATATGACATATTATTATTATTTTAAAAGATTATATTTTAATTATAACTTTTTATTTGTCTTTTAATTCAAATTAAATGAATATTTTCAAAATTGACAATAATGAAATTTTATAAAAAAATATTTTATTAAATTATTTAAAAATTATAAAAATATTGAAATAAGACAAATTAGATATTATATTGTAAAAAATTTCATAACTTGGAAATTTATGGTCCAATTTTCACCTTATAAGTAAAAATTACAACCCTTTATTATTGAAAAAGCTATAACTGTAGTTAAAATAAAAATTGGTTTAATAAGGGTTAATCAAAAGGATAAAGTTTAAAATGACACAATTTTTTTCATTTTAAATTATATTTTTTGATAATATGACAACCCTATAGTACCTTATATTTGAATATATATCAATTTTTAGGCATTTTTCTTGAGAATGAATTTATTATGATTTAATCTTTTGTAAAATTCCAAAAGTGCCCCTCATTTCAATTATAAAAGGGAACCTTCTACCTTAATTATTTATGCCACCTTGAGACTTATATCTTGAAAAAAATCTATCAATTTATCTTATTAAAATTTCTATCCACATTCTATAGGTTCTGTTCATTCCAAAAGATCAACCCTAGTGCCCTTTAGAGGATATCTAAAGGAGTCATTTCAAAGGAGAGGTAATCACCTTAATCGATCACTTTCTTTTCTACTATTATTTAACTCATATAAACCAATATTATTTATCATAAAATAATAAATTCATCATACTAAATGTTCTTAAATGTTATTATTATTATGAATATACTATTATACATCATCTTTCCTATCAAACGAGAAGTGAAATTATCGCTCATGCTTACGTATGACTTACCATCTCCATGTAGCGTTACAATTCATTTTTCATAACTGCATTTTATGGATGGATACTAAGATGGGTTTAATGTTTATATATTATATTTATAAAATAATTATACTCATGTAATTATCATATCACATCTACATACTCTCATCCAATACTTGGGGAAACAATAATGTTGTTTGTGAGTATGTGTGGACTACCACCTTCACGAAATGATGTGATTTGTTTTTCATTTAAATTTTACTTTGATTGAAATTAAAAATAATTTGATGAATATATATGATATATATGACATAATAATTATCATATAAATGTGAATTAATATTTATCTTTCTTTCATTCTATCTATTGAAAAATGAAAACAGTGTCTACGCGACTGTATGACCTATTGACTCCATGAATCATGTAATTAATTTTTATATCTATAACTTTAAATAATGACTATAAATATTTATATCATAAATATATATAATATTTATATCATGATTTATATAATGGATATGATATAAAAAATTTAATTGTACAAGGACCAGAGCTTCTAAACTGAAATACCTATGATAAATGAAACAATTAACACCCAGGAATGATGATTTTAAAAAGGAATTATTGATAAAAGGGGGTTTATAAATGTCGTAAAAGGACAATATATGATATTATATGTTTGAAAATTAATCTGATATAGAAATATAAAAAATTTAAGTTTATTATACAGGAGGTTAGTGTAGTGTCCCGTGTTTTTGGACGTGACGAAAAATCTAAAAGAATTTAAATTTCATCTTTTGGTGGATGGGACATTTTGTAAAAATGGATTTAGAATTAAAGTATTAGAGTTGTAACACTTAAAAGTGTTGTTTTTATACTTGGTTAAATACCTAAGGGTTTTTTGGGTGTCTCTTTGAGTTTTCAGAATCACTGGGCTCTGAAATCTCAAGTTTGGGTGCTCTGATAGAGGCACATGGTTTGTTTGAAACTGTGTGGCCCCTAGCATCAAATCATGTGACTTAATGTGGTGAGAAGATGTGAGGTGCCCAAGATATTCAAGGTTTACCCAAAACCATATGCCTAGCCCGCATGGTTAGTGCCACTTAGGCAGTAACCTTTCACTATTCACCACACGATTAGCGCACGGTTTGGCCAAACTGTGCGGCCCAGTTTTGAGGGTGAAATTAAAAGTTTACCCTTAATGGAATACTTAAACCACTTTTATTTCATCCCCACTCCTTCCAAGTTAATTTTCCTCCTTCCCTTCATGGGTGGAGCTCCTCCTCCCTCTCCCATGGGGTTTTGATGTATCTTTTTCATCTGACACCCAAATCCTTTGCCGTCGGAAGCTACCAAAATCCCTCAGCATGATCTACCTTTCAAAACCATCAATTTATAGTTTTAAATTCCATATATTGTGATATTTTGGTGCAATTTATTTTGACCTATTTTTGTAGCATTTGAAAAATCCTTTGATTTATTCCATTCTAGGTTAAATCAAGGCCTAATAACGGACAAGTAGAGCACTACTACATCAAGGTAGGCGGTCTATGCTATTTACCATCATTTTGTAACAATTTAGGTGTCACTCCATTGTGATACTCTCCAGAATCTTTTAGATAGACTTTTTTCTTGTTTAATAAATTATTTAAATTGGTTTTACATGCCTTGTGTGTCCTTACCTTGCCAAAAAACTCATCTGAGGGTCGTTCTCCTTGTCGTTGGCCACCCCTTTGGGTGTTCCCATCTTTAAATGACCATTTTACCATTCCTTAATCATTGAATTTTCATATGTGAGTTTCATTTGATTAAATGAATTAAATTATAATTTGAATTGAGATAAATGGTTATCTATGATGTTAACCCTTGATATTTATGCCTCACACCGTATTTAAATGTTTATGCTTGAAGATTTATTTGAATTCCCTATAACTTACTTAAATTTATGTTGTTCCATGTTCCATGTGACTTTTCTATATTTAATGCTTATTTTCTTAATCCTTTTAATTGGTGTGAATGAAATTCCATTCTTGGTCAAGCTTGATGGCTTGATATATTGAGATGTCATTTGATAACATGTGATTAGAGGAATGTTAATTCCTTGTGCCTATTCTTGTATTCCATTGATTATGATTAATGAATGTTTCCTAGTGATCATATCTTGTAGATTATATCTTAGTCATGTGTTTAATTCCTTATGGATTTGACAGTTTGAATTGTGATAGAGGAATAGCTTGTTAGATTTTGGCATGAGATTTTTATTTTATGGAATGAAATTTTATAAATGCTTTGCCTCAAGATATGTTCTTGTTCCTATGGCTCACTTTCTATGGGACAGAAGAGAACATGGGTCCTGAATTAAGGATTCCATGGATGGACTCACCGTACTCAACTAGATACTCTCAACGCACCGAGAGTGATACTTTGTCTTGCAAAGTATGGGATCACTGAGTGGTATAATTATACTTGTTAGTGACACCAGTTCCCTTGGGGATCAACCAAGGATGGGCTCATTGGAAATATGGAAACACCATTCCATGGGTGATACCCATTCCCCTATGTGAGATACTTGGTATGTAATCAGAGTCACCATGTCATGAGTGATACAAGGGACACTGTATGGCTTGCCTTGGATGGACTCGATGAAATTGGTTATTTTGGATGTCCTGTAGTGACCCTTGGGATTCTGTTTAGATTTCCTTGGATGGGCTTAGAATACAAAATAGGAATTGATGGATTGTTTTACTTTATCATTGCATATGTCATGAATATTTGTAACTATTATTATTATGATCACTTGTACGATGACATGCAATTTATACCCCAATTAAAAGAATAAGATTGGGGGTATCCATTCTTGGGTTGCATTATTTACTTGGGCTCTTGTATACCTTTTATGCATTGTGTAGGTAATCCTTTTCAGAATTTTGTCTTATTCTGAAGTAGGTGGTATGGGATGGGTGTCCAATTAGGAACCCAAACCAAGGTATTCATGTCTTAATTATTAAATGCTCTGCTTATATATATATATATATAACACTATCTTATTATTGCACGAAGTGGATTGGCCTAGACACTATGGGTTCCAGCCTATTGTGATTATATATCACACCCTACTCAGGCATTGTTTGGTACCCAAGTAGACTTTATGACTGCAGATATGGATGAAGGGAATCATTCCACTTCTAATTATTGTTTTAATTGATGATTAGTATTGATTTGGGGGTAGAGGACCGACCCTATGTTGGAGATGTTGTGTAGCAGTTTTTGGATTTTTTGTAGTTTTTTATAGAATACAATATATTCTTTGTATCCCCTATTCCACTATGATCCCATTTTTGTGTAGAATTATGAAATAGACATCATAGTTTTTACCTATTTATTTATTCATCTTCAACTTGGTTAATTATTCTAATTGGCTTGCATCCTTACTTCTACTACAGTCTGTTTATACTTAAACTTTCACTATTTTTTGTCTATCATTTTCTGATATGCATACCCTAATACATGATGGAATATTATTACCAAGTACACACCCTAGGCCCTCACAACTATTAGGTATCCTTTGTAATTTGGGGATATGTTCTTGAGGTCGTGTGGGGACCGGTCCGACTATCGGTTTAGGGGTTAGTCTGGTTGGGATGTTACAAAGTGGTATCAAAGATTTCTTTTTTACTTTTGTATTACTATTTTGGGATTGTATACAGGAGAATAGGAATGTTTCAACACTTAGTAAATAGATGTTCCTAGGAGTGATCAACCCATGTATGGGGAGAGTCCAAGTGGCTAGGGATGGGACTATTATTCATGTCGTTCATTATTACCATTGATTTGATTTCACCTTGAGTGATTGGAGTACTTCTACTCTGTACTGATTTATGTGGTTCATAATAATCACTCTTTTCCTGGTACAGTAAGGATAAATAATTACATTTATCATTATAGTAACATAGTAATTCATATTCCATACATATTCCATTCATTATAGATTTCATTATTATGCTATTTGAAATTTTTGACGTGTCTTGCGTGTTTTATTAGTGTGTCTTTTATATCCCATGTTATACATTTCAATAACATATTTAGTTCTCACCTATTTAGGTATTTTATGAGAATTATTATGAAATTTAAATTATCATTCCATGCTTATATGCCATGTATGAGTGTTCCTTGCTTACATAGTAGAATCCCATGCTTATTTTACCCATTTGTGATTATTTAGAATGATTAGTGATACTTTTAGTATGTATAATTGTTTACCATGTTTAGGTGATTTATTAGTGTGTCTATTCAAAATTTTCATGCTTTTATGTTGTTTATCATAGGCTTAAACATTCGGTTTGTTATTAAATGGGATTCAAATTCATATTTATAAGTTGGAAAGTTATGACCAATATAACCAGACCATTGTTAATGCACTCAATATTCTTAAAGACTATTTTATAAATGTTTAAGTTATTAAAATTTCCTTCTTATCTTGAATAAGTTGGATATAGTTAAATGGGACCCAATTTCCCATTGGTAGAGTGTATGGGTGCTTTATGAATTGGAACAACGTGAACTGTATAATTGAACCCTTGTAGACACACCTTTTGTATGTTTAAAGGATTCCACATAAATATTGAAGGGGTTTAATTTTCTTACCCTAAATCAAATGGTTTCTTTTATATGGGATCCTCATAAAAACTTGTAAGGTGTATGGGCACTTTATATAGTGAAATGTTTTTACCCATAGAATCAGAACATATTTTATGAGCTTTCTTCATAGAGACTTATGAGTAAACATAAAAGCTATTGACTTTAACTGAATTGGATACCTTGTTGAGTCTTGTACTATTTTTCTTGGGATTGATTTACCATGTGGTTAAAATTCTTAAATGCACAATTGGACCCAAGTAGGTCAGTTGGGGAACATATTTAATGAAATTAACCCGCTAAGGGTATTTTAAAAATCTTATTGCTTGAAATGTTTTCTTTGTTTTAGTTTAACATAAAATGAACTAAAAGGACCTGGGTAGGTTTCCTTTTAGATATGATTACCTAGTGATTATCCCCATGGGGTCGTGCTTACGCCTTTTAGTGTTGGCCTTTTAAAGTGATGTAGCCTCTTATATGGTTTTTTCATGAAAACATAAAGTAGATTTATTTTTTACTAAGTACCAATTTAATTATTAAAAGACCTTAAAATCTGCTTGAAATGTTTTTGTGAGGCCTTATAAATAAATGAATGGTTTTTATAATGGGTTTATTTGATAAAATGGACTAATTTTAATGGGATGAAACTGAATAATAAGGCTTAATAAGGATAGGTTAAAATGAATTTCCTGTTTTACCTTATGGTTAGAGTTAGTTTTTTTAAAACTAACCTCAAAATGTTTAAAGAATAAAATGAGTTTTGGTTTAATGCATTAATATGGAACCTTAAGTGGTGTTTTATCATAACCCTTGTGTAAGGGTAGTTTGAATCCTTTATTACTTATGCCTTAAATGGGTTCGTGATCATTAATATAGGTCTTTTTCTTATAGATTGGGATTAATAATTTTCCTTTTTTTTCTTAGTGACATTATCTGGCATGATCTCTTGGTAGGTTCAACGATTTCTATTTTGGTTAGGGGATATCTATTTTCAGTAGTTCCCTTAGACTCTTTAAATAACTTGTTTATTGCTTATGAATTTTTTTTTGTCTTTCTTGGTGTTGTTTAGGTGTATTCACCCCTCATAAGAATCCTAGTCCTTAAAAATGACACCCTTATTAAGACAGGTGGTAGCTCGGTGTTTTAACCCTTTCTCTGAGTGTTAGCATTCTGAAATGTTCAGTTCAAGAGGGATAGATTTTCCAAGGTATTGGATTACCAGTTATTAGGTTGTGTGACCCTTCCTCTCCTTGATTTTCAGCGTGGGACAACTTGGGAGGTTATCCTCTTATTCTTCATTAGTACAAGTGATGCGACTCTTGGGTAAATCCTCAAGATGGACCATCAGATACTTTAATGTATATGGCTAATAATCCTATGGATAATATCAAGGATGTTTCTTTTGCTAATATAATTTTAGGATAGTATGCATCGATATATGAGGTACTCGTCATCTTGATAATTGTTCAGTGAATCATTTAATTTTAGTGGTACTCATTCAAGATTTGAGCTGTTATGATTTGAATTTTGGTCAACTCTAGAGTAGAGTGACTTGGGAAATGATAAAGGTATTGGCTCATCCCAATGTCTGGGATGATTTTTAAGGATAATTAGGTGTTTGACATGCTAGTTATTCATTTTGGATTTTAAACCTAATTTATTGACATGTGAGAATGTGATTCAGGGAAGCATCATATGTATATTTAAGTGTTATTCTAATCAAGTGGTCTTGATTGGCTAGTTATCTACATGTCTTATATGAATACTTGTTAATGCATGATGGTTTCCTTTAGGACCTGCAGTCTGTGGTCGAGGAAGAATGTTCCATGGAATTAGATCCCTTTCTCTGTTAAATTTGATGTTAGGGACACTACTAAGGTGGGTATCATCATGTAAATCTGGTTAAACATGTCATTCCATATAAAAGGAGCATAACATAGATGACCATTTCAAACTGGTTGGACTCGTTCAAAATACCCCGTGGATAGCAGTCATTCATTCAAGTCAATGCTCGCTTGAGAGCATGACGATGTTGCGATTAACTATACACAAAAATAGTGAAGACACCATTTTTTTGAATGGGCCATGGTGGTTATGCTTGGGTGACCATGGTATGCCTTGGGTGGTGAAGGTATCATGGTTAAGTGATGGAGGTGCACCAGTGGAAGTAGCCAAGATCTTATAAGGAAGTCGACTTATGGTGGTACGAACAAACTTATCTTTGCATTGTTGGTTATAAAAGGTTTAGAGCCTTACCATGCATTCGTATTTAATGTGGTGAAATTTTCTCATATTATTTTTGATATCATTAAAACCGTTTATTATAATAATGTATTTACGGAGACCATGTCCCCTATCTTGGTATCATGTGAGTATACTGAGAGAGCACTGGTCTTATTCTACACTAATGTTTTAAAAGATCTTGGGATCGTTTGGGTGGTTTTGATCAATGTTGTGCTCCAGAAGTGTGTTTTTTTCTTAATTATTAGTTATTACTGAGTGATACATAAGTTTCCAAGTAGTAACACCGTGGTCAGACTAATGGAAACCAACTATTTCCTTGGATTTGATTGCCAGGCGAACATTTCTTTGGGGTCAGTCAGTGTTTTTCTCTATGGATGTTCAGCTTGTAACTTTGTCTCTCTTGTAAACTATGTATGTTGTTTTACCTTGGATAATCTCCTTGGTTTCCTCTTGTTGACTACGAGTTTACCCCAATTTTTCAGTTGGGATGAGAAGGGGAATTTTACCATGATGAACCAAATATTTCCGATTGAGTGTTTTTCCATGTTCGTGCTGGGGCACAATAGTTTAAATGGGAGTTTTGGATAGAGGAATCATTAGAAAAAATTTGTAGGTTTCAGTTATCCTTCTCTAATAATTCTTTAGTTTCCTTCATCTAGAGGATTTGGGTCAAGATTTTCAAATGCACCAACCATCTTAGCTGGGTGCCTCAAGTGTAGTCGACTAGGGATGATGCGACTTGATATCCCTCTCCCTTACCATGTTCTGTTAGTGATGAGTTTTTTCCTATCCTTTTAGGGTAATATGTCAAAAATTTAAGTGTCAGCTATATATTATCATGTAAGAGTCAATACAGTTAGTTTAAATGAGGTCGGTTTGGAACTAACCCTTTGATCAGATCATGCCGCATGTTGTGAGCGTCGTTGGAGTGCTACGAGCACGTCTTGAAATACTTTTCCAATGGTAGTCACACTGTGTTTTGGGTTTGGAACTTAAATTACACAATGGAAGCACCACATGATATATGGATAAGTAGATGACATGGAGATTGTGTCTCTAGGTGGATGTGAATGGGTGAGGTCTGTCCCAGTACTTCTGCTTATAACAAGTGATGCCTTGAGTTTCTATGTGTTATGTGTCATATGTTAAGGTGATTCTTGAAGGTGTGTTGGTAATTAGAAACACACTGTGACTATTTTATCGAGAATTCTCGACTCAAGTTGGTTGAGTGATGTTCTATTTGTTTTCCCAAGGTTTCTTGGGGATGAGAAGTTCGAAGGTGGGGAGGTTGTAGCATCTCGTGTTTTTGGACCCGGTGAAAAATACAAAGGAATTTAAATTGCATCATTTGGTGGATGGTTCATTTTAAAAACTGGGATTCATAATGAAATTTATAATGTTGGAACACATCGAAGTGTTGTTTTTAGACTTGTATAAAGTATTTAGGGGTTCTTCAGGAGTCTCGTTGAGTTTTGGGAGCGCTAGACTTCTAAATATCATGTTTGGGTTCTCGCATAGAGGAAACAAATTTGTCTGAAACCGTGTGTCCCCCAATTTCAAATCATGTAGCATAATGTGGTGAGATTATATGAGGTGCATGGGTTATGAATGTTGTACCCAAATCCACACACCTTTCCATTAGGGTTATCCCCACTTAGGTAGCAACCTTTCACTATTCACTTCATGGTTGGCGCATAATTTGTACAAACTGTGCGACTAAACCATGCGACCCAGTTCTGAGGGTGAAATTACTAGTTTTCCCTTAATGAAATACTTAAACATGTTTTATTTCCTACCCTATCCTTCCCAATGGGGTTTCCCTATCCCCTTCATGCATATATCTCATCCTTCCTCACCCACGGGGTTTTGATGTATCTCCTTCATCCGGCACCCAAATCCTTCACCATCAGAAGCTAAAAAAATCCCTCGGTGAACTCTACCTTCCACATCCATATATTTCTAGTTTACTATTTTATCTATTTTGATATTATGGTATAATGGATTTTCCCCTATTTTCAGGGAATTTGAAAAATCCTTCTATTTCATCCATTATAAGTAAAATCAAGGTTCGATAATGGATGAGTAGAGTGATACTACATCAAGGTAGAGGGTCTATGATCTTTTTCATCATTTCATCGCACTTTAGGTGTCATGATATTGTGTCGCTCACCAGAATATTTTAGAGAGACTTTGTTCTTTCTTAATAAATTATTTAAAGTGGGTTTCCATACCTTGTATGTCATTACCTTGTGGTGAAACCCACTTGAGGGTCGTTCACCACATCCTTGTCCACCCCTTTAACTAGTCCCACATTTAAAAAGTTTTTTTCCCATGAATTAATTGGTGAATTTTCATATGTGAGTTTATTTTTATTACATGAATTAAATTATAAGTTTAATTGAGAAAAATGGTTAGCCATGAGGTTAACCCTTGAGATTTATGCCTCTCACCCTATTTAAATGTTTATGATTGAAGATTTATTTGAATTCCATTTACCTTTCTTACATTTATATTGTGCCATGTTCCATGTGCATTTTCTATATTTAAGACTTATTTTCTTAATCCTTTTCATTGGTTTTAATGAAACTACATGCTTATTCAATCTTGATGTCTTGATATACAAAGATTTCATTTGATGACATGTGATTAGATGCATGTTAATGCCTTGTACCTATGCTTGTATTACTTTTCTTATGCTTAATTCATGTTGACTAGTGATAATATCTTGTAGATTATATCTTATGCATGTGATTAATTCTTTATGACTTTGATAGTTTTAGTTGTGATACATGAATATGTTGTTAGCTATTGGAATAAGATGTTTATTTTATGGAATGAAATTATATAAACGTTTTTCCTTGTGACATATGCTTGTTGATATGGATCGCTTGCTATTGGCTGGGAGAGAACATGGTTTCCGAATTAAGGATTCCATGGATGAAATTACCATACTAAGTTGAATACTCTCGATGCACCGAGATAAATAATTTTTCTTTCCAAGTACAGGCTCAATAGGTGGTTTACTTATACTCACGAGTGACACTGGTTCCCTAAGGGAGAAACCGAGGATAAAATCATTGGAAATTTGGCTATGCCATGCCATGGGTGATACCCAATCCCCTATGTGAGATACTTGGTACAAACTCAGAGTCACCATATCATGAGTGATACAAGGGATTCCGTATGGGTTGCCTTAGATTAGTTCGATGACATTAGTTATATTGGATGTTCCGTAGAAACACTTGGGATTCTGTTTAAATCACATTGGATGGGCTTGGAATCCACAATGGGAATTGATGGATTGTTTGACATGATAATTTCATATGTGATGCATATTTGTAATTATTATCATTATGAGCACATGTATGATGACATGTATATTAGACCCCAAGATGAAGCACAAGATTTGGGGTATGCATTCTTGGGTTTCCTTTTTTACTTTGGCCCTTGTATACCTTTGACGTATTGTACATGTAATCCTTTTTAGACTTCTGGCTTAGGTCGAAGTAGGTGGTATGAGACAAGTATTCAATTAGGAATCCATACCAAGGTTTTCATGTTTTAATTATTAAATTATCTAATTTTATTTACATATGAAACACTATCTTATTACTGCATGAAATGGATTGGCTTAGACACCGTGGCTGCCAACCTACTAAAATTATATCTTACACACTGATTGGGCACTATTTGGTACTTGATTAGACTTTATGATTTCATGTATGGATGAAGGGAGGTGTGCTGCTTCTGATTCTTATTTTACTTTATACTTAGGATGGAGTTTCGGAGAATATGACCTAGCCTTTTCTCGAGATGTTGTGTAGAAATTTTTGGATTATTTGCAGTTTTTTATAACATATAGTATATGAATTGTAACCCCTATTGTAGTACCCCCGGTTTGAGGTATGTGAACCTTGATTTAGTTCGTTTGTGCTTTCTGAAGTGGTTGGTTGAGGTTTGGACAATTCTGGGAAATTTTTTTAAAGTTGTGGAGGTTGTGTAGGGGTGCACAGTTGGCGCACAGTCTGAACAAACCATGCGGCCAGCCCAGGAAACCATGCACCCTTGACGGTGGGCTCCGCATGGGTGGCACACAGTTTGTCAGACCGTGCGGGCAAGCCGTGCAAAGTCCCTGGGTGAGACAGTGGCAACTGCACGATTGGCACATGGTTTACCAAACCATGTGTGGTAACCATGCGACCACTTAAATTTTGGGTTTTTAAGTCCTGGGACACTCGAGATTTCCCATTTTCCCTCATTATTCATCCCACTCATGGCTCACATGGGAGTTCCAGTTTTCAGAGGTTGGGGGAGATCCTTTTCTTGTTTTAGAGGAAAATCGAAGGGGTTTATTGGTGGATCAAAAGAGGTTCTCCTTGGGTAAGTACCTCTTTTGGTTCTTTGAGGTTTTGGTTAGGGTTAGCCCTATACCTCTCTTAGTTTCCTAGATCTACAAGGGTTTCATGTAGATATAGGGTTGTGTTTCCTTTTTGTGTTAATGTTTGAGCTTTTTGATGTTAGGAAATGGTTTTTGAGTGGTTTTGAGGAGGTGTTCACCCAGTTTAGAGTGAGTTTGGGTGAAGGGTCAATTTCTCCAAACCCTAAGAGGTAGGTGTCTTCTCTCTCAACTCCAATTTTCTAGAACTTGAAGCTTGGTTAAAATTAATTTTTGCTTCTTAAAATTAATTTTGTTTTTGATGTGTAAAATTGATTGGAAATCCCTTTGGTGGTGTTTTGGGGATTTTTGGGAAGAAAGGGGTTTTTGGTTAAAATGCCCTTACTGTGCTTTTAAAATGGAGATTTTAAAATAGGTTGTTTTTCTTAATTAGTTAGGATGGCTTGTGAAATAGTTTTTCAATAAATGGGTTGTTTTATTGAATTGGAAATTGGCATGTAAAAAGGGTGGAAGGGTATTTTCAATAAATGTTTCATTTATTGAAGTGGTTCGGCATGTAATTGGAATGGTTAATTGCATATTTTGGTGACCTTGGTGGGTTATATAGTTGTTTATGTCTTATTTGAATGTTATCTGGAAGTGGGTGGGAAGTACCACTATAAAAAAAGGATGGATAGTGGATGGAAGGGCCACCATCAATAGCAAGTGGGTAGGAAGTACCACTTGAGTGGATTGGAAATGAATGGGGTGGACGAGGAAGTTCCACTATAAAAAGGGGATGGATAGTGGATGGAAGGGCCACCATCAATAGAAAGTGGGTAGGAAGTACCACTTGAGTGGATTGGTAATGAATGGGTTGGACGAGAAGTACCACCATGGTTTTTTGTGTGCTTTGTTGGTGATGTTTGTAGATGGGGCTTGTGAGTGAAATATGAAAATGGTAATCGACTTGTGGTATGGTTGAATTGGATTCCTTGCATGGCATGGTTGATTTGGCTTCCTTGTGTGGTATGTTTGGATTATAAACAATTGGTATCTTGGTTTTGATTTATATAAAATGTTTTATATAAATGTGCTAACGGTTTTATCCTAGTGGTGTGTGTAGGGAAGTCAGTCGGGGAAATATTACTGAGTAGTTGTACTCACCCCCTGCTTTGTCACTTTGGTGTCTTTGTAAATGTCATGTACCGTGATGTGGGAAAAGGTATGGAATCACCCTCATTTAGTGGTGCATTGTTATGTTTTGGTGGATCTTGGAGCTTGGAGCTTGGTGTGGAGCTGTGGTGGTGTCATGGCTCATGGTGTTTTGTTGTTTAGTTTCCGATTTGTACTCTGATGTTTTTTGGACATGTATAGTTGAATGGTTTTGGGGTTTGTGATGGAATTGTTAGTATCACATGGTTGGGTTTGAAAGTTCATGCATCTTTAGTTGTTGGTTGGTTGAGTTGGGTTATCTTCTTAAGGGAAAATCGTTCCCCACTGTTCCTTGAACCCCTAAGCATTTATTTCTAGCCTTTGGCACCTTGGGAACATTGCTTAAGGCCAAGTAACCCTCACCACCTCCTCAATCCAATGAGGTAGGGGCAGGGTGTTACAAGTGGTATCATCTTGTTCGGTCCTTTGGAGTTGATTCTCAGATTTGGAGTTGACATTCATTGTGGTATATTCCTTGAGTCGGGATGGTAACAAGGATTAGGAATGTTGTAACATGGAATGTATAGCATAAAAGGATGTAGCTAACCCTTTTATGCTAAACTTCAATTTACTAGGAAGTTGGGTACATAAGTGTTTTGGAGACACTTATAGGCATTGAAAATCTCATTGTCATGGGTGTAGCTAATGAGATGTGTATGGAATATATGGTAGAAATGACTTCCCTTTAAGATGCATATTTCATTGGGTATATTTATTTTTGGGATGAATTGAGAAATGGTTTTTCAAATGTGTGAAATTTTAATGTGAATAAATTTGTCATTTTGAAAATGGTTTGGTTTTCAAAAATGGTAAAACATGGAAAATTTGGAAATGTGTAAAGCCTTATTGTGATAGTGTTGTGTAATGCGATTTGAAATGGGAATTATTAATGTCTACGGAAGTGAGACTCATGGTTTTTGGTTTTCTGTTTATAGAAATGGCACTAGGTACATGTTGTAGAGACCAACCGGAAGTGGCTGATGAGAACATGCTTGCACCTGAGCCCCAGGTGAACCAGTAGTTAGTCCAAAGCATAGTCTAAGGTTTCCAAGATGTGGGAAGGTAAATCTAGCATCGGTGGCTGAGCAGGATCTGTTGGGAGCTGCGGGCGGAGGAAGCATTGTGGTACCCATGGGGAATAGTGGGAACTCTAACGTTGGGTTAAATTGGAGGAGGGACACTTATTCTCAGGGTGGGAGTATGGCACATAATCTGATGGCAGGATCGGTAATTATTCCTCTGAAGCCCCAGAGCAAACCAGGATGTTTTTAGTGTGGCTTTTATGAAACACGATGGAATTAGAAATATCTTTAGAGGATAGAGGCATGAAAGGTAGGGTGCAACGGGTTTGTTGGAACTAGCAGTGGGAACGTTATCATATCAGTTGGTGGTGTTTTCATTGGAATCAGTAGTGGGTGTTGAGTAGAGTGTTCTTCCTACAATGGTGGATCAGTTCATGGATGTTTTTCCTAAAGAATTATTTGGGTTACCTCTCATAAGAGAAGTGGACTTTACAATTTATCTCCTTTTGGGGACTAGTCCTATCTCACTTTCATCTTACCAAATGGATCCTACTAAATTACGAGAATTGAAAGTCCAGTTGGAGGAGTTAGAAAATAAAGGGTTTATCTGGCCTAGCATGTCTTCGTGGGAAGCGCCGATGTTGTTTGTGAAAAAGGCGGATGGAACTTTGAGGACCTGTGTTGATTATCGTAGTCTTAACCAAGTTACAATAAAGAAAATATATCCACTTCCACAAATTGATGATTTTTTCGACCAGTTGAGGGTATCCCTGTGGTTCTCCAAGATCGACCATAGGTCGAGATATCATCAATTGCGGGTGAGGAAGGACGATATTCCTAAAAAAACTTTCAGAATTAGATATAGCCATTATGAATATTGGTTATGCCCTTTGGTCTAACGAATGCACTAGCAGTGTTCATGGCAATGATGAATCAGATATTTCAGAGATATCTGGATTCATTTGTGGTGGTGTTTGTAGATGATATTTTGGTGTATTAAAAGACAAGGGTGGATCATGAGCAACACCTAGAGACAGTGCGGGGGATCTTGAGGGATCATCAGTTGTATTCAAAATTGTCAAAGTGTGAATTTTGGATATAGGAATTTCGTTTTATTGGACATGTGATTTCTGAAAGGGGTGTTTCAGTGGATCCAGAAAATATAGAGGCAGTTATCTTGTGGAAACCTCCAAAGAATGTGTTTGAGGTATGGAGTTTCCTCCGTCTATATGGGTATTATTGGCATTTTGTTCATGATTTTTCACATTTGGCTTCACCGATGAAATCTTTGACAAGAAAGAATGTTCCATTCCAGTGGAATGAACTGTGTCAGTAGTGTTTCGAAGAGATAAAGGTTTTCCTTACATCATCACCAATCTTGGTTTTTCCAGAACCAGGAAAAGGGTACGTTGTGTATTGCGATGCATTGAGATTAGGAATGGGGTGTGTTCTCATGAAATAGAATCATGTGGTTGTGTATGGATCAAGGTAGTTGATGGTGCATAAGAAGAACTACCCAACTCATGATTTGGAATTGGCAGCAGTGGTCCATGCTTTGAAAGTGTGGCGTCATTATCTCTTCGGTGAGAAATTCATGGTATATACAGATCATAAGAGCTTGAAGCACATTTTCTCAAAAGGGATTTGAACTTGAGGCAAAGGATATGGATGAAATATCTCCAGATGTTTGATTTTGACTTGATGTACGCACTGGGTAAGGGAAATTTGGTGGTGGATGCGTTAAGTAGAGAATAATATGCTCAGGTGGTGAAACAAGAAACGGACCAGTGGCAGTTGATGTCAGTTATAGATGACATGTGGTTGGAATGTGAGGACCAGGGTGATAGAGCAGTTTTCTTTCCAGTTTTGTTAATTACTGAATTAGTTGTCCTGGTTAAAGAGGCACATATATCTGATTATGAGTGTGTGACCATGAGGTTGAAACTCAAGGGTGGGGAGACCATTAAGGGTGGAAACTAAATGAAGATTCAGTTTTGTGTTTTCAGAATAAGATGGTTGTACCAGCTGCTTGTCAGGAGGATATTCTCAAGGCGTATCATCATTCCAAGTTGGCTGTTCATCCTGAAATTTAGAAAATTTATAAAGCGTTGAAAGCGCAGTTCTGGTGGGATGATATGAAAAGAAGAGTGGATGAGTTTGTTTTGAGATGCTTGACTTTCCAGCAGGTCAAGGTAGAGCATTAGAGGCCAGCGGGAATGTTGCAGTCTTTACCAATCCTTGTTTTGAAGTGGGAGGAAATAGCGATGTATTTTTTCACAGGTCTCTCAAGAATGGCCAAAAATCACAATGCCATTTGGGTGATAGTGGATCAGCTAACGAAGTCGGCCAATTTCATTCAAATTCTTGAATTTCATACGGTAGATGATCAGTCCAAAATCTATATCTGGGAGGTGGTAAAGAGGCATGGTGTTCTAGTTTCGATCGTATCCGATAGAGATCCAAGGTTTACATCTCGTTTCTGGAAATCCTTACAGGAAACCCTTGGAACTATATTGACCATGAGTACAGCGTATCACCCTCATACGGATGGTCAATCCAAGAGGACGATACAAACTTTGGATGATATTTTGCGGTCTTGTTTCATGGATTTTGGTGGCCTGTGGGAGGAGCACTTGTCGTTGGTTGAGTTCTCATACAATAACAGTTATCAGGCATCCATACATATGGCTCCGTTTGAAGCGTTGTATGGGTGTCCGTGTCATTATCCATTATGCTAAGTAGAAACGGGTGAGTCCTCGATGGTTGGACCAAGCCTTGTCTAGGATACTACGAAGAAGATCAGGTTATTCAAGACGATAATGGAGATGGCTCAGAGTCATCAGAAATCTTATGCAGATCATCATCGACGGCCGTTGTCGTTCAAGGTGAGTGATCATGTTTTCTTGAGGATATCTACTAGGTTGGGTCATCATTGGTTTGGGAAGCAAGAAAAGTTATCTCCAAGGTATATTGGACCTTTTGAGATTCTGGAGCGGGTTGGGGAGGTGTCTTATCATTTGGCTTTTTCACCTAGGTTCAGTGCGGTGCACAATGTGTTTCTTGTGTCACAGTTGAAAAAGTATCAGCCATATCCAGGCCATGTTATTCGATGGGATCATGTTGAGCTAGAGCCAGATGCTTCGTTGGTACACATGCCAGTGTGGGTTGTGGATTGGAAAGTAGAAGTCTTGTGGGGTAAAATCATTGGTCTGGTTAGGGTTTGGTGGTAGCATGGCTAGATCCAAGAGGAGAATTGGGAGAGGGAGAAATAGATGGTCGAGAAATGGCCCGAGCTCTTTTGGAAAAGGGTGGGTTCACTAATTTTCAAGGACGGAAAGTCCAATGGTGGGGAGAATGTAGTACTCCTAGTTTGAGGAATGTGACCCTTGTTTCAGTTCATTTGTGCTTATTGAAGTGGTTGGTTGAAGTCTGAACAATTCTAGAAAAAACTTTTAAAGTTGTGGAGGTTGTGAAGGGGAGCACCATTGGCGCACGGTCTAAACAAACCGTACAGCCAGCCTAGGAAACTGTGCACCATTGACAGTGGGCTTCACACGGTCAGCGCACGGTTTGTCAGAACATGCGGGAAAGCTGTGCGAAGTCCCTGGGTGAGCCAGTGGCAACCACACAGTTGGCTCACTGTTTACCAAACCGTGCGAGGTAACCATGAGGCCACATAAAGTTTGGGTTTTTAAGTCTTGGGCCACTCGGGATTTCCCATTTTCCCTCATTCTTCATACCACTCATGGCTCACGTAGGAGTTCTGGTTTTTAGAGGTTGGGGAGCTCCTTAGCTCATTTTAGAGGCAAATCGAAGGGGTTTCTTGGTGGATCGAAGGCGGTTATCCTCGGGTAAGTCCCTATTTTGGTTCTTTGAGGTTTTGGTTAGGGTTATCCCTCTCCCTCTCTTAGTTTCCTAGATCTACAAGGGTTTCATATAGATACATGGTTGTGTTTCTTTTGTGTGTTAAAGTTTGATCTTTTTGATGTTAGGGAAGGGTTTTTTAGGTAGTTTCGAGGAGGCGTTCACCCGGTTTGGAGTGCGTTTGGGCGAAGGGTCAAATTCGCCAAACCCTAAGAGGTAGGTAGCTTACCTCTCGACCCCACTTTGCTAGAAATTGAAGCTTGGTTACTATTAATTTGTGTTGATTAAAATTAATTGTGTTTTTGATGTGTGAAATTGATTGGAAATCCCTTTGGTGGTGTTTTGGGGGATTTTTGGGAAGAAAGGGGTTTTTGGGTAAAATGCTCTTGTTGTGATTTTAAAATGGAGATTTTAAAATAGGTTGTTTTGTTGAATTAATTAAGATGGATTTTGAAATAGTTTTTCAATAAAGGGGTTGTTTTATTGAAATGGTAATTGGCATGTAAAAAGGGTGGAAGGGTGTTTTCAATAATTGTTTGATTTATTGAAGTGGTTTGGAATGTAATTGAAATGGTTAATTACATATTTATGTGACCTTGGTAGGTTATATGCTTGGTTATGGATTGTTTGAATGTTGTGTGGAAGTGGGTGGGAAGCACCACTATAAAAAGGGGATGGATAGTGGACGGAAGCGTCACCATCAATAGCAAGTGGGCATGAAGTACCACTTGAGTGGATTGGTAATGAATGGGGTGGATGATGAAGTTCCACTATAAAAAGGGGATGGACAGTGGACAGAAGGGACACCATCAATAGTAAGTGGGTGGGAAGTACCACTTGAGTGGACTGTTAATGAATGGGTTGGATGGGAAGTACCACCATGGTTTTTTGTGTGCTTTGTTGGTGATATTTGTAGATGGGGATTGTGAGTGAAATTTTAAAATGGTAATCGGCTTGTGGCATGGTGGAATTGGCTTCCTTGCATGACATGGTTGATTTGGATTACTTGTGTGGCATGTTTGGATTATGGAATGTTTGGATTATAAAAAATTGGTTTCTTGGTTTTTCTTTATATAAAATGTTTTATATAAATGTGTTAACAGTTTTATCCTAGTGGAGTGTGTAGGGAAGTCAGTTGGGGAAATCCTACTGAGTAGTTGTACTCACCCCCTACTTTGGAACTTTGGTGCCTTTGCAGATGTTTTGTAATGTGACGTGGGCAAAGGTAAGACATCGCCCTCCTTTAGTGGCGTATTGTGATGTTTTGGTGTATCTTGGAGCTTGGAGCTTGGTGTGGAGCTATGAGGGTGTCCTGGATCGTGGTGTTTTTTTTAGTTTCCGCTTTGTAATCTGATGTTTTGTGAACATGTCTAGTTGAATGATTTTGGGGTTTGTGATGGAAGTTTTAGTATCACATGGTTGGGTTTGAAAGTGCATGATTATTTTATTGTTGGTTGGTTGAGTTGGGTTATCTTCTTAAGGGAAAATCATTCCCCACTGTTCCTTGAAGCCCTCGACATTTATTGCCAGCATTTGGAACCTTAGGAACGTCACTTAAGGACAAGTAATCCTCATTGCCATCTCAAGACAATGAGGTAGGGGTGAGGTGTTACACCTATCCCCATATTATCCCATTTTTATGTCGCATAATGATATGGACATAATCTTTTGTACCCATTTATTTATTCATCTTCATATTGGTTTAATATTCTCCTTGGATTATTTCATTACTTTCATTTTTTTTTCTGTTTATACTTATGCTGTCTCTATTTGTTTTCTATCATTTATTAGTATGACTACCCTGATCCATGAGGGAATAATATCCCCACAGACACACCTTAAGCCCTCACTGCTAGTCAATAACCTCTGTAATTTGGGGAGATGCACTTGAGCTTGTGTGGTGACCAGTCCTGCTACCGGTTTAGGGGTTAGTTGGGTCAGGACATTACAGTTAGAGTGCTTTTTAAGCCAGGTAAACTCAAGGTAAGGGGTTTTATGTTACAATATTATTGTTTACCAAGATTATCTATGATTAAGTTCTGATGATGAAATCTTATGATCAACCTTTCAAGATACTCATGAATTTTCTTATCCTACATTTATTTCTTGAAAATATATGTTTTTATTTTGTTTGCCTCACCTTATGTACTCAAGAGACCGAAAATATATTTTTAAGGAAAATAATATTTATTTCTCTCTTCAGTCAAAAATCATTTCTCTTCTATATCAATGTTTTCTATTTTTTTTAAAGAATGTTTTTACTATTCTTGCATGATTTTTTAATTCATTTTTACCCATTTTTACTATTTAAAAAATGTTTTTAAATGAATATTTTTTTCATTTTCCAAATGAGGTACTTTTTTCTTTTTTGACAAAATT
Source organism: Viscum album (assembly GCA_963277665.1). NCBI lineage: Eukaryota > Viridiplantae > Streptophyta > Magnoliopsida > Santalales > Viscaceae > Viscum > Viscum album. The sequence continues at coordinate 1,165,044,979 of OY728142.1, forward strand.
ATTGAGGGAATTCTATGTTAAATTATAGGGCATGAAAAAAATTTATCCTCGTCATGATTAATTCTTCTTTTAAAGATTCATTTACAATTTTACATGGTTATTTTAAAAGAAATTTTTTTTCCTTTGTAATTGTGAAAATTTTAAAATAAATGATTTCAAAATGGAAAGGATATTTTCATTAATAATGTTTTAATGAACTTTTAATGGGATATCTATTCATCAAAGACCATAATAATTTATATCACTTATGATTTACAGGGGATATGATCTAATAATACCATCTATATTCTTTCTATAGATGGTTTATGTTTATGATGATAAGATGTTTATAAAACCCATTTCTTTTCCATGGGTTATGATATGATGAAATTTTTATGAAATATATTTCTTTTCATAGGTTCTGATATGATGAATTTTTTATAATCTTCTGGCACATATATGTATGATTTTCATTATATGATGGTTAAGACCTATATCTTCCACCAACGCATTAGGTAAATATTGATATCTCATGAGATAAACATGACTAGAATTTGGAATGAACCCAGTTCAGTAAGGAAATTTGTACATTTTGATAGTCTTGAGAGTGAAACTTGAATACTTTTATGGTTTGGGGTTTGAAACCATTCCACTATGATATTCATGGAAAAGATAATTAAATTCTAAGAAAATAATTTTTTATTCTTATGTATATACCAAAATTTTATGTCTTATCTCAATGTTATGCTTTTATGGCTCATGTTCTTTGATTACCTTATGATTTATTTCTTATGAAATTCTAAGATTTGCATCATTAATTAAGATTATGGTTTTGATATGAAGGGAATGGTTTTAAAATTTTATGATCTTTTTCTTATACCCTTATTCTAATGTTATACTTATATGATCATTGATATCTCCCTTGTTTACCCTTACTGGGAATCTTTATCACCATTTTATTATGTTTCCTTTCCCAAGGTTATGAAGAAAGGTATTAAATGTTACATGTCTAAAAATGGTTCTAGTTATAAAGAAATAAATGGGAGAAAATGTAAATATTTTATGAACAAGTTGTTTATGTTTCCAAACCTCCGAAGATAGTATACCTAAACAATTTTGGCTGGGATAAAAATGTTATTTAATGAACATTAATATATTAAGATGTATTATATATGTATGAAAAGTATGGGTTTCTATATTAAAGCTTCTCAATTTTCTTCAAGACCATTTTTTGGGGCTTCATATGGATAATAATAGGTTGTTTTCTATCAGTGTGAAAGGCTTGGTCATGCCAAGCATAATTTCATGGGAGATATAAAAATTTATCATCATTGTGGACAATATAGTCACCTTAATAATTTTTAAAGAAATATGTCCCATGGAAGTAAGATTGGGACCACTCTCACCAAGGGTTCATAGTTTCATTCTGATGCTTTTAGGGGTGGTGGGTATTGTCCTCATGCTAAAGGGATTGTGCATGTAGCTATAAAAGCTCAGGTAGGATTTGAGACCTGATATCTTAATGAAGATGAGTATGCGCCAGAGTAATCTAAAGTAAGTCTACATACTATTAAAGGTATGGTGTTTACTTCATCCTCCGTGGTAATAGATTTATTTGATATAGGTGATACTCATTATTTTATATCATAAAGTTAATTTCTATGATGGGATTTCATTTGGAACTTATTCCATTCTTATCACATATTTCTACATCTTTGGGAAAGATGTTTGAATAGGGTTTTAGATTTCCCTTATGTTGGGTGACTATAACCGACTTTGACATGGTCTAGAATTTCCTCATCCTCAATCTTGACACACTTGACCTTATTATTAGCATGGATTGAATGATCAGTTTTAGGTCCCATGTCAACTTTTCCCATCATCTATTTCATTTTATATCTCTCGATGGTGTCTCTCATATATTTAAGGGTGAGTGGGATTCTAGATATTTGATTTTTAGGCCTGTTTTTCCTTATGCTAGAGTGATCCCATTTAAGTTTTTGGAGATTCTCCCAGATGCCATTTACTCTTGTTTGAGCATCCCACTTTCTGTAGTGGTTTGTGAACACCCTAAGGTATTTCCTGATGATTTTATGGGTCATCACCAGAGAGAGAGAGGTAAAGTTTATTATTAAACTGCTTCCTAGTATGATGACCATTTATATTCCACCTTATTGCATGGAACCTATTGAGTTATAGGAACTTAAGGTTCACCCTAAAGATCTCGATTCCATTGGAATTATTCATCCTATCATATCACTTTGGGATTCACTTATACTATTTTCTAAGAAGGCATATATAAGCCTCAAACATTGCATTGATTATCAAAATATAAATCAAGATAAAATTAATAATAAGTATCCCTTGTCAATAACTGATGATCTCTTTGAAAAAAACATAGTGTGTCATTGGTTTTCAAAGATTGAGCTGTGGTCAGGGTACCATCAGTTTAGAGTCTGTGGAAAAAATATACGAATGATAGTGTTTAAGAGATGGTATAGACATTTTGAGTTTATAGTTATGCTATTCAGTCTTACTAATGATCCTATATTATTTATGGAGTTTACAAACCAAATATTTCATTAGTTATAATAATCTTTCATAGTCATGTTTGTGGATGATATTTTGGTATACTCCACATCAGAGGATGAGCATCAAGATCATTTGGATATCATCCTTAGAATCTTGAAAGAATATTTATTGTATGGAAATATTTACAAATGTGAATTTTGGTTACAAGAAGTAAATTTTCCAAGGCATGTTATATTTGAGAGAGAAATGTCAGAAGATCCTGAAAAGATTCATGAGGTAATATCATGGGAGCAGTCCAAAAATGTTTTTGAGATCCGAGGATTTTGATGTTTGGATGGTTATTATAGGCCGTTTGTTTAATAATTTTAAATTCTTACATCCTTTATGAAATATTTTACCCATAAGGGTGTCAAGTTTGAGTAGAACAAAAAATATTAGAGATATTTTTTAGAACTAAAGAATATTTTGGATTCAACTCCAGTTTTGATTCTTTTGAAACCAGGTTTAGGATATAATGCTTTCTGTGACACTTCAAGCATGGGATTGGGGAATTTGTTGATGTAAGGAAAGTAGGTTGTGGACTATGGATATCACCAATTACTCTCTCATAAGAAGAACTGCCCTACCCATGACCTTTAGTTGGAAGATATTATGAATTATCTCAAAACATGGTGACATAATCTCTTTGGGGAGAAGTTTATAGTTTATTCTAATCGTAAGAGATTAAATTATATTTTTAATCATAGGGATTTAAATTTGTGATAGTGAAACTAGGTTGAGTGTCTTCATACTTTTTATTTTTATATTTATTATAATTATATGAAATGGAATGTGATCACCGATGCATTGAGATGGGTAAGTACCAACTCAAGTTTTGAAGGAATCAATGGAGCCACTACTACAAAACTGGGTTTCTGCAGCACCACCCTTTATCAGCGCTAAAAAAAAGTGCTGATAAAGTCACCCCTTTATCAGTACTTTTTTTCAGTGCTGTTAAAGGGGACCACTTTGTTAGCACTTTTTTAATAGCGCTGATAAAGGGGGGGCTTTATCAACACTTTTTCCTAGCACTGATAAAGTGTATATTTCAAAAAAATAATTTTTTATGAAAAATAATATATTGATATATAAGTATATTTATATTGATATAAATATAATATATATATTTTAAATATGTTTTAGATAATTATAAATAGACTATTACATTTAAAATATAATAAATTTAGTGAAAATTTCTTTAAAATATTTTAGAAAATATTATTAATTAATAATTTTCTGATTATAATTGACTAATAATCATTTAATAACAATTTTAAGACTAAAAATAAAAAAAAATTAATAAAAGATCTAATATAAGTTGAAAATGCAACTCAAATTTCAAACAGCCATAACTTTTGATCTGGGTGTCCGTTTGAGCTCTTCAATATATCAAATCGAAGCCTGTAATGAGATTTATGTGCTAGTTACCCAAGAGAACCTTCTTTAAAATTTTTAGAGTCCAAAAAGGCCCATAAGTCCTCCAAAACTGAGTTTTTAGTCGGGATACCCTGATTTGTTTAACATTTTGACAACTATATATTCTGATCCGGATGTCCTTTATGAATGTATCACATATCATATCAAATATTGTTTCATTTTCTTTGATTTTACTAGTTGTGTAGTTGAAACAGACTTAATGATTAGAAATTATGGTCGTTTTAACATTCTATGGAATTTCAGATATACATATATATGTATTTATTAATATATATATATATATATATGCGTGTGTGTGTGTGTGTGTGTGTTTGTGTGTTTGTGTGTGTTGTATATATGTATGTATTTATTTATTTATAAACAAACATAAAAAAACATATTTTATATATGTATTTAAAACTAATCTTATAAACATATATTAATATACAAATAAATATATGGATAAAAAATTATAACAAAAAAATATATATAAATAGATATAAATATATATTAATATAAGGATAAATATATATATATTAATATACGGATAAATATATATATATTAATATATTAATAAATAAATATGTATTAATATAACTAAATATATTTATATTAATATGAAACTATATTAATATACGAATAAATATAACTATATATATATAAATAAATAGATATATCATTAAATGGAGAAAAAAACTAAATGGATTAGTGGAAAAGGTGCAGGCGCGTAAGGGGGGAGGTCTCGGGTTCGAGTTCTGGTGGAAGCAGGGGTGCGCGAGCAAGTGGGAGGGGGTTGCATGAGCAAGTGCAACATGCAGTGAGAGAAAGGGGGCTCCACTTAATGCTAATAATTGGGGGGGGGGGGGGTCAAGTGCTGTTAAAATCTCTTCACATTATAAATTCTTTTTTAACTTTTTTTATTTATTTTCTGACTTTTATCGGCGATTTAAAAAATCACTAATAAAAGGGGTATTTTATTATCACTAAAAGAAAGCGCTGATAAAGGATGCTTTTATCAGCACTTTTTTTTATCATTGATAAAAGGGGCATTTATCAATGCTTTTCTGAGTGTTGATAAAAGAGACCCCCATTTATCTTCACCTCGATTAATAATACCTTTTTAGCGCTATTAATGCCCTTTTCTAGCATTGATAAAGACCATATTTGTAGTAGTGATGAATGATCACTAATGAGTTTGTTTACTGAGATAGGTTTGGGAGTGTAAAAATATGATGGATAGGTGTTATTATCCTCAATAATGGATAAATAATCATTTTATGAATGATTTCATCTCAATAAAATGTAAAACACTGATTTTCAGGACCTCAGTTAAAATCCTAAATGGTGGGGAGACCTTAGGAGAGTGGTCTCGATCACTCGTAAGAACTTTGTGTTTCCATAGTAGGTTTGTTGTTCCTATATCTCTAAGGAAGGAATTTATAGAAAGTAAAAACCAGTCTTGTTTGTATATATACCCTGGGACTACCAAGATGTATCATGATATGAGGTGTAGCATCCTACCCCGGGTGCGACTTATCAGTTCCCCAAAATAGTGGCCACAATAACTCAAACACACCTCTATGAAAGCCAGAGGATGAAGAATAAGATCAATAGACTAGGGGTTTTCCATGGGGATACTATGCCCTCCAAGATCAGAGTGGGAAAAATATAATATAATAGATGATAAATAGAAGAATCACAAATAAGAAACAAAAAGCAGTGAAAATAATGGAAATAGACCAAGAAATATAAGTAAACACACTAAAGTTTAACAATAGAAGATATCAAATGATTTTGATGATCATGATGTGATAAGGGGATACAAAAATAAACCACATGCTATAAAATATACCAAAAAGAACAAAACTACTACAACTATAATCTTGACGTCCTCTACCCCATAATCCATCCTAAAGCTTAGAATCAAACATCAAAAGTTGATCACTTCCATTTATCCATACCTGAAATCATGGAGTCTTAATGGGTACCAAAGATGGCCTAATAAGGTGTGAGATACAATCTCAGTTGGCCACTACCAATGGTGTATATATAAATCCATTTCATGTAATAAATAAATGAATAGTGTGCCTTGTATGATAAATGAAAGGCAATAAACAAATAAATAGTTACTTTAGTATGAGTTCCTAAATTGACACCTGACCGATACAACATTATTTTTCCTAATCCAAATGTTTAAACCAAGGGAAATCCATACAAGTAATAATGTATGCACACAAGGAATTATAAATAAATCAACCAATGTAGTCATACCTCAAGCTTGTGATTTGGCTTAGAAGTCACATCCCCATGACATCATACAAGCATGATCATAATATAAATAAGAAACAAAAAATATGACAAAAGTAAGAAAATATATCAAATTCGATGATGGAGTCCTAATCCCATCCAAGTCAATCTATAAATAATCCCAAGGTTCACTACATGAGCCTTCAATATAACCAATGCCACAGAGTCTGTCCAAGGTGACCCATAACAGCATCCCTTGTACCACTATTGTCATGGTGATTTTGAGTCCATACCAAGTATCTTAAATAGAGAACTGGGTATCACCCAAGGCATGGAATATCCAACTAGCCAATGATTCCATCCACAGTTTCTCCCCTAGGAACCAATTTCACTCACAAGTATAAATAAAAAGCTACCCATAGATCTCGTACAAGGAAAGCCAAAGTATTGATCCTAGAGTATCAAGTAGATCAAAATCGAACATAATGAGTCTATCCATGACATCTTTAATTTGATACCCATGTTCTCTCCCAGACCATAGTAGTTGATACATAGAAACCAAGGAATATATCAAAAGGCATTTCACATACACACACATTTCATCAATAAGAATATCAATATCACATGCTAAAAAAGTTAGAATAGTTTTATAATTTAAGTCAAGAAATGATGGAAATAATCAAAAGGCATAAAATGTGGAACCAGGCACAAGGCATGTGGAATAATCCAATGTATAAGGTAATTGATAGATGAGGAATAAGGAATAACCTCAAGGGGATAAAAAATATAAAAATAAATAACATGACATATCATAAATTTAAAGATATTACATAAGGCATAAAGAATGATGCCACTCAATAAGCATAAAGCCTTAGTAATTTCCAAGGGGTTTATCTCATGGATCACAATTCATCTTAATTCAATTTATAATTTTGATTCATCTCACAAAGAGAAACACACACACACAAATGGTGGTCAATAACTAAATAATGGCCATTTAGGCCATTAAATTTGGAAACACCCAAAGGGGTGTCCAAAAATGAGGCGAACAACCCATGAATGTTTTTCCATGTAAGGTAAGGTCACAAACGATATGAGGAAATAATAAAATTAATTTATTAGATATATTTGGGGCATCTCTTGAAGGGTCCTACATACGACACAATGGCGCATAAATTAAAAAGTGATGAAAGGAGTGCAAAAGATGTAGACCACCTACCTCGATATAGTAGCACTCCACTTGTGTTTCATCGAATCTTGAATTGAGTCAGAATGATAGAAAAATAATAAATCATCAAATTCCCTAAAAATGAGGAAAAATAGCTTTGACCAAGATAAAAAATAGAGGATGGAAGAAACTTTAAATAGTAGGGAGAGGAATTTATAGATTACCACTATCTTTCCTTTTCTTCTGATGAAAAGAGATTTGGAGTCCGATTGATGGAGAGAGAAAAACCCTAAGGAGGAAGAGAAGGGAGCTTATGCCCAAGGGAGGAGGATAAAACCAATGGAGGAAAATAAGGGAGGAATAAAATTATAAATTTAAAACATTTTATGGAGAAAACAATAAAATCACCTACATAGGAATGAGAACATGGGTTGGCCTCACGATTAGCCAAATTGTGTGCCAAGTTCTGATTTAAAGGGGAACCCCTCATGGCTAGGTGCACAATTTTTATAACCATGAAAAAACCAAATGAAATGAAAATATCACCGAGGTATGAAATCCCACATGGTTGTGCACTTGGGGTCGCACTGTTGTAGAAAAAACATGCAGACCCCAGTACCCCACTGCCTCATACCACACAATTAGAGAAACCATATGAGTTGGGCTACATAGTTTCTACTAACTGTATAGCATAGTTTGACTCTTTAAATTGCAGGGATCTAGGATTTGAACGATCCCTAGACACCCCTAAGTCCTTCTTGATTCCATTAGGAAACATCATTAGGTAAAAAATTATTTAAAAAATAAATAAATGGTCCACACCTTTGAGAAAATATGGGATGTTACAACCTCCCCTCCTTAAGACAAATCATCCTCGAGTTTCCCTTTCGAGGGTGGTAAATCATCTTCTAAGAAATATTTTATCCACAGCACATGTACATAGGCCTCTCAATACCAGGTCTCATACTATACGTGCATGTGATGTCATATCACCCAAACCCAAAGAACTAACCTACATTGGAGAGCCTTCATGCTCCGATAAAAAATACACATCATATTCTCCTCGAAGGAGGCATTAATTTCTAGATTGATATTCTCATTGTTAAATGAATTAGGCAGTTCGTTATGATACAATAAAAGTTGTGATACATGGAAGATGTCATGCATGGAATAATACCTTTGAGGTAACAACAACTGATAGGATACCAACCTGACTCTCTACACTATCTCAAACTGTTCAACATAATGAGGTGACAATTTGCCCTTTCTCTGAATTCATCTGTGACCCAATCTTGGCGATACATTTAGAAAGAACTGATTTCCCACCATGAACTCCAAAGGTATACCACAATGATTAGTATATGAATTATTCCAGGACTAAGCTATATGCACACACTTATGAATCAATTGACATGTTATGAAGTCTGTTGAATGAGATAAGGACCAAGTATTGTTTCCTAACCTATCTCTAACTAGCACAAAGGTGAACATCACGACCTACCATAAAGGGTCTTATATAAAGCCATATAAATTATTGCATGAAAACTATTATTATAAGAAAACCCAACCAGAGGAATATTATTTACCCATGAGCCTATGAAATCATGAATTTTGGCCCAAATCATATCCTCTAACACCCGTATTATCCACTCGGACTACCCATTAGTCTGAGGGTGATATGAAATACTCAAGATCACCTATGAACCCAGTTAATTTTTCAACCCTTTCTAGAAATATGATGTAAAATAAGGATCTTGGTCCAAAATAATATAAAAAGGTACACCATGAAGGAGCACTATCTTTTATATATAAATATTTCCTTTCTCATCAACAAAGAAGGTCTCTCAGATTAGTAGGATGTGTGTAACCTTGGTCAACCTGTCGATGATCACCCATACCACATTACTTCATTAATGGGATCTCGACAAGACCACAACAAAATCCTTGGTGATGTTGTTTCATTTACACTCAAGAATGGAGAGAGGCTATAGAAGTCTAGAAGGTCGCTGGTGCTCTACCTTCACCTAATGATAGGTGGAGCACTGAGTGATAAAGTGCGTAATATTTCTTTTCATACCTATGCCCCAATACTTATAGAAGATATCTCATTACTTCTTGGTAAGACCAAGGTGAACATCTCAATAAGAGGCATGAGATTCCCTCATAATCTCTTCCCATATGTCAGAAGGCACCCAAAAATTTCCACAAAATAGTAGGGTTTCTCTTCCATCAACAACCCAAATAGAAGGTGGGTTCTCTTCCATGACGATCTCCCTAAAAAATCATCCCTCAGAATTATATAACTGCATCATATGAAACTGCTCTAGGAGAGAGTATTTCACTACTAGAGCTACTAATATTGGTTTCCCATGCTATTCCTAAAACATCAGGTGGATCTTAGAAAATATAGCCATCAACTGCCACTCACAAATAGCCTCCTTGATAGCCTGTATTCAAGTTTTCCAGATCAAGGAATCATCTATGAAATTTCCCTTTTCAGACATGTAATAAAGCTCAAAATTGAACAAGTATGTGTATTGCACCCACTTGAACTACCTCAGATTCAAATATAACTACATAAAGATGTATTTGAGACTTTTATGGCCCATGTAGACAATAAAACTCTCACCCAACAACTAATTCATCTAACAACAAAGATAATGAATCAAAAATTATATATTGAGGTCATGTGTAGGGTAATTCCTCTCATGACGCCTTGGCTAGTGGGACCCGTACTCTATAACCCGGCCACCTTGAATAAAAAATGCACCCAACCTGATTATTGAAGCATTATAGTAGATAATATAGCCTCTTCCTGGCTCAGGAAGAATCAGGATCAGTACTGAAGTCAGTCTTCCCTTTAACTTCTAAAAATATATCTTACAAGCTTCATTCCATTCGAATTTCACACCCTTCTTGGTCAATGTAACACCCCAAGATTTTGAAAATAAATATTGAATGCATAAAACATTGGGTCTCTAAAAAACAACACTTTGTTATAACCTATCCAATAAACATAATTTTTTCACTTATGTGATTTGAATTTCAAAAAACTGACATACACAGTTGCATTCAGTAAGATATGTAGAGTCGGATAGGATCAAATTATATTTTTTATGAATAGTAACTTGACCCTTATGAATAGTAACATACCCTTATGAATAGTAATGAATATTAAATCGGGAAAAATAGAATGTTCACCCATGAATGTATAAATACAATTTAGACATCTTATAAGTAAAAAAATGATCACAACATAAGAATTGGTATTTTTGTAAGTCATAAATATTTTAGTTACAATTTTATGATTAATTTAATAATTTAAAATTGAAATTTATTTTCATAAAATTTAATCATAAATTTTTATTTTGTTGTCTTATGATTATAATATAATTTCATGAGACCTTGATTAACTTTTCAAAGTGTTATAAAACGAGTTATAATTTTAATTTTTTTTGAATAAATTATGATTTTATTTAAAAATTGAATTAAAAATAACTAGAAACTTATTTTCAGAAAATAGATTTCATTATTTAAGTTTAAACATTGAAAAATATTTTTTGTGAATTTTTGGGATTTTTCTAAAATACTTGAATTTTTGATGAATAGTGAAATACGGTAATTTATCGTATATATAAATTATAAGTGAATTACACTATTACTAGCATCATAACTGATGTAAGAACCCTTGGTTAGAACTCTCATTAACTTATTAACATTTTTGTTCATGGAATCATCAATATTTATTTTCTTATGGAAAAATAATAAACTAATGATTAAAATATTAAGAAAACCCTCCTCTCCTCTATTATAAAAACCACCCAAACCCTTCTCTTATCTTTACTCCTATAAATCCTTGTTCCTTGTATAAATTATTCTAAAATCTCCTCAAAATCTCCTACCCCACGTTCAAAAACCCTTGGTCTCACAAAAAGACTAAATCTTCTCCCCTAAAGAGGCTCTGAAGGAAGATTAATTCAAGAGGTAAATTTCTCTTTTCAATTCCATTACATTCTTTTCAAGTTCCTCCATTTTCTTTTCTATCCTAACTTATACTCATAAAAATGTTATGAAAACTCCAATAACTTACATGTAATAAAATTTTGTTTTGATTTTGGAATAATTTATTATCATATATCCTTTACCCTTATTTTATGCTAGTAGTAAAAAACACCATCTGAGATATGCTAATTTACCACATTCAAGGATAACGGGTTTTCAATTTATATTAATGTCTTTAATTATTGTCATTAAACCATTATTATGGTTGAAAAAGACTATAATATATCTATTATGTATCATATACGGTTCTGTAATCTTTTGGTACACATGTTTTTTATTTATGAATCAAAATGAGTTCGTTGTGTTCAAAAACCGCCAATTAACCTGAACAGTTATCATTAAATAATTTATATAATAAACCATATTAACTCCAAGTAACAAAATTAAATTTACCACCATTTAACCATATGGATGTTCACTAATAACATATGAATTAAAATCTATACAACCATCCCCATTTTACATGATTCTCTGTTCATGTATATAATTATACCGATCATGAAACAAACAAACCCAAACAATGAAATTGAACCTATTAACCCATAAAAAGGCCATGAATGAACTTAATAAGGTAATAATAAATCAATTAAATTTATATATTTTTATTAAATTATTAATTAATGAACCCAAATTTTATTATTCAGGTAATTAATATCTAGGTAAGAACAACATCAGACTTAAGGTAAGGGGTTTCCTCATCCCACTTCCATTTTTGTGAGATATTCCTTATTCACTACTATTACTAGTGTGTTGTGTATGTATACTAACCATTAATGAATCATATCATGAATATATTTATTTTTATTATATTAAATGTATCATTTTATGATTATTAATTTTGGGGCATACGAACTGATTGATTACATAGAGGTAAGGGATTTCTACCCGAACCTCTATTTTCATTCGGGTTACTCTTATTATCTACATACCTCAATGAAATTATTATTTATTTTTATATACTCAACATATATTCAATGTTAATGTTATATATTTGTTTACCAACCATAGTCATTTTTTATTTTATGGGGATTTACCTGGTTTAAAAGGATCATTCAAAATTTTATCCTGATAAACAAACCCAATTCAAGGGAACTTCTCAAATTCTTACCCGTTTTCAGGTGCACACCAGAATCTATTTTAAGCCACCATTATTTTTATAAAAACACTCATTATATCATGAAAAATTATCTTTGATCATTTCTATATTTAATATAACAAACATTATTTTCCACTTTAAAATTCTCTTTAATACTTTCCTTAAAGTGCTCTAAAATATTTTATTTCTAAAGATTCTTAAGAACTCTTTTTACATGATTTCACTTTAGTGGGACATCATTTTTGCCTTAAATATAATTTCAATGTCCTGGAATTTTATTTTATGGGATATAAATGTTTAAAATATGATTTTATGGGAAATTCAAATGATTTTCCAAAAGAACTCTTCTTTCAAAAGTAAAAAGGATTTTTCTCATCTCACATTATATTTTATGAAATACATGCTTTGTTCACCACTCATTCCATGCATGTTTTGTATGTACTTACCTTTGGTATATCATATAAAAAGTATTCTTATTCTCATTATATTATAATGGGTTATGATTTGAATGTTTAAAGGTAGAATGAGACACTTTGGAATGTTTAAGGATTATTTCCTCTAGAATTTTTCAATGGTCTCATTTAAAAGTATCTTAATCTATTTCAACATCCCTTGTTGAATATTTTAATTCATTGAGGTCTATATTTTATGACATCATCTAAGATATTTTATTGAATTTTTTTTGATTAGTTTGACTTTGGATGTGATATCTTGATACCATTCACAATTTTACTCCAAATTGTTAGTGTTTATTTTAAATGACTTGGAAAAGTTATTTACATTTCAATTTTAAGTTTCAATATGAATGTATATGTTGATTATATTCACCCCTTTCATATGAGGAATTCATTGGAATTAGTAAGTGATAGATGGGACCCTCTATAGCCTCTCGATGCATCAGTAGGTATCATGAGACAAATTGATATGGACTTGGCTGAGGCCTTTCCCATTTTTAGATATGGTTTTGGATGAGGCCTTAATAATTTTTTGATGTATTGGCTGAGGCCTTGGTAGTATGTTTCAGAATGTCTGACATATGAATTTCCCTCATTATGAAACTAGTAATTGAAAGTTCATGTGGTTTTTCAACCAGTAGAATACCCCTAATTATTCTTTATTATGGAATTATTTATTTATCTCTTATTTTTACCATAACATGCTCAAGTTTATTTTTAAAGACATGTTTTTTATTTATTCACCATGCATAATGTTTATGTTTATAATATCGTCCACTATATTTATTAAACTTACTGAGCATTTGATCTCACCCCTTTCTTATGTTTCATTTTCTCGAGACATGAAGAATTTTATTATGAATGACCTGTAGGGATAAAATTAGAGTTCTAGATGTTCCCAATAAAACTTATATGTTGTATTTCATTTAAAGTTGTAATGTTGAACAAATGTATGAATCTGGTTTTCCAAAATTACTAAACTACTTAGTCCTTTGGGATATGACTTTCTTGTAAGCATTCCAATGTAATGAAATAATGTACTGGATCCATGGAACTGGGGTCAGGGTGTTAGAGTTGGTATCAAAGGAAGTTTAGTAGGAAACTTGGAAACTAGATTTATAAAATGTATATTAGAGAACAAAACCCTAATATAATATTTGAGGATAAGTGTACATGAACATCCTAGAACATTGGTAAGGAAGATATTATGTTGATCCTTCTTGAAAATACATCCCTGTCTGGATACTACAAGTGGACATGTTTGTGGAACATATATACCTATGAGTAACAACTTTGACAAGGAGTTTCAGGCTTGACCTTGGGTATCTTGGTACATGACAATAGGCCTTAATGCGCACCAGGTTTGACACACTTAGGGGATACACTTAGGATAATTTACATTTTCATTAACCAACATTATGAAGGATTTATGCCCCAAAGTAACCAAAGAATGTGGTTATAGGATTTACGATGTATTAATTTATGCTAGGTTTAGAGTTATAGAGAGTTCATTATTTTATAGACTAATATATTATATGGAATTGATTAGAAATGGTTCCAAGAATAATAAATGACAACTTCACCAATTCACATGAAGTAAGGAGTAAGAAGGATCATATCTATTATGGTCTTAAGCCATCATTTCTAAGTAAGATAGTCTCCCAAGTATCCTCATCATACAAGGAAATATTATCTTATGTTAAAAAGATATGTAAAGAATTATATGATTCCTTTGGATTTTAAGGGAAGCAAGAAAAGAAAAAGATGGATGAGAAAAAGATGGATAATGGGAAGAAGGGAAAGAATGGTTTTCCCACATGTGATAACTATAGAAAGAATCACCCTAGTAAATTTTTGAAAGGAATGAGCTTTTTTTATAAGTGTGGATAAAAAGGAAAACAATTTCTTGATTGCAGGGGAAAGAAAAAGATTTTCAATGTACAATGCTTTAACTACAGGGAGATGAGACACTATACAAATCAATGACCCAAGCGGCAAAGGTATATTCCCCAGATGATCTTATTGGATAATGATAAAGTCATGATACTACTATAGATGAAGTGGAATGATTAATATGACTTATAAATAATCATTTAATTTGAATATTTTATCAGAAATTTATTGTTTATAAGAATTATAGAATATATGAGGATTGTATTGAAATAATATTTCATTAAGTATTTTAGGTTTTATGATGATTTTAACCAAGGATAAGTGGCTCAGTAGAAAGTTAATATCTTAGGAAAGAATATGGTTGAGGGAAATACAACTATAAATATATTCCTGATGATTGAGATAATGATGAAGAAATGATTGATTTGGATAAGTACTGACTACCTCAAAAAATGATTATTAACTTGTCGAAAAGTGGTCTATGCTATCATTGATGGAGTTTACAATAATTTTGGATATATGGAATATATCCAATAGCATTTGTAAGGATGAATTCATGTTTACAATAAGGTTTTATGGTAATTTGATTTATTAAAATATTTTAAGAGGACACATGATAAAGATTTTCACATGTTTGGAATGTGAAAATTTAGGTTTGCTTCATGTTTATTAAAGGAAAATAAAGTAGCAGATGCATTGAGTAGGATAGATCATGGAGTTCTAAATAAAATTAGGATATACAAGGACACTATGTATATGGATATAGCAAGAATTGATATGGGAATGATTCTAATGTATTGGGTCAGGGTCTTTTGGAAAGTTAAACCTTTTAAGAAATGGTTTAAGTTGATCATTGTATGTGGTTTTAGAGCTTACTATCACCACATGATGCAACCTTTTCTAAGAGAATAAGTATAGATATTTGAAGTCACAAACAAAGGATAAGACTATGTTTATGAAATATAAACACATATTTATACTATTATAGAGTGGAATAATTACTAAACTCTAGGAAAAGAGTATTAAATAAAATTTTTATCCTATTATCATATTTTTTTCATGATATCAATGAAAATTTTCATAATTATAGTTTATTGTTTTTTGGTAATGATCTTTCATATGAGCATGTTCTCTATCAGTTTCCATAAAAACATGATGGTTTAATTATTCTTACATGGCCATGTTGTTCAATTAGAATGCATAGTTCTGTAGTAACCAATGTATTTCCCTTTTACTCTTATTAAGAGGATATTTTAACCATATTCCTGATGTGGGATTCCCATAAGGGAATTTTCAGGTATCTACCATTAACTTTAGAAGTTTATTTTCAAATTTTGAGGAATAAATTTCTATAAGGAGGGGATAATGTAGCACACCAAATATTGAATGCATAAAACATTGAGTCTCTAAAAAACAACACTTTTTTAGAACATATCTAATAAACATATTTTTTTCACTCCTGTGATTTGAATTTTGAAAAACTGACATGCTCGGTTGCGTTCAGTAAGATATTTAGAGTTTGATAGGATCAATTTACATTTTTGGTGAATAGTAACTTGACCCTTATGAATAGTAACATACCCTTATGAATAGTAATGAATATTAAATTGGAAAAAAATAGAATCTTCACCCATGAATGTATAAATACAATTTAGACATCTTATAGGTGAAAAAATGATCATAGCATAAGAATTGGTATTTTTGTATGTCATAAATATTTTAATTAAAATTTTATGATTAATTTAATAATTTAAAATGGAAATTTATTTTCATATAATGTAATCATATATTTTTGTTTAATTGTCATATGGTTATAAGATAATTTTATGAGACATTGATTAACTTTTCAAAGTGTTGTAAAACGAGTTATTGTTTTAAAGTTATTTTTTTTGAATAAATTATTATTTTAGTTAAAAATTGAATTAAAAATAATTTGAAAATTATTTTCAAAAAATGGATTTTTTTTTTCAATTCTACACGTCTAAAAATTTTTGGGGTGAATTTTTGGGATTTTTCTAAAATACTTGATTTTTTTATGAATAGTGAAATACTGTAATTTACTATATATATAAATTATTAGTTAATTACACAATTACTAGCATCATCACTAATGTAAGAACCCTTGGTTCTAACTCACATGAACTTATTACTATTTTTGGTCATGTAATAATCACTATTTCTTTTCTTATGGATAAATAATAAACTAATGATTAAAATATTAAGAAAATCCTCCTCTCCTCCATTATAAAAACCACCCAAACTCCCCTCTTCCCTTCACTACTATAAAGACTTGTGCCTTGTCTAAATTCTTAAAAAATATCCTCCCAATTTCCTCCCCCACTTCAAAAAACCCTTGGTCTCATAAGAAGACCAAATATTCTCCCCTAAAGAGGCTCTCAAGGAATATTAATTCAAGAGGTAAATTCCACCTTTCAATTCCTTTACTTTATTTTCAAGTTACTTTATTTTCCTTTCTATCCTCACATATCCTCATAGAAATGTTATGAAAACTTTAATAACTTACATGTAATTTAATTTTGTTATGATTATGGAATAAGTTATTATCATCTCTCCTTTACCCTTATTTTATGCTATTAGTAAAAAACACCATCTGAGAAGTGCTAATTTACCACATTTAAGGATGATGGGTTTTATATTTCTATTATCACATTCAATTATTTTCATGAAACCAATCTTATGGTTGACAAAGACTATAATATATGTATTATTTATCATCTGTGGTTATGGAATCTTTTTTTACACATGGTTTTGATTTATGAATCCAAATGAGTTCGTTGTGCTCAAAAACCGCCAATTAACCCAAACAGTTGTCATTAAATAATTTATATATTAATTCATCTTCACTCCAAGTAAAAAAATAAAGTTTACAACCATTTAAACTTATTTATGTTCAACAATGACATATAACTTCAATTATGTACAACCATTCTCATTTTAAATGATTCTCCATTCATGTATATAAGTATATCGATCATGAAACAAACAGACCCGAACAATAAAATTAAACCTATTAACCCATCAAAAAGGCCACGAATGAACTTAGTAAGGTTATAATAAATAAATTAAATTTATATTAGGTTATGTAATTATTTATTAATTAACTCAAATTTTATTATTCATGTCATTAAGATTAAGTGAAGAACACCATTAGACTTAAAGTAAGGGGTTTCCTCATCTCAATTCCATTTTTGTGAGATATTCCTTATTCACTACTATTACTTGTGTATTGTGTATGTATAATACCCATTTATGTATTATATCATGAATCTCTATGTTTTCATGGTATTAAAAGTATCATTTTAAGATTATTAATTTTAGGGCAAACGAACCGATTGATTACAAAGTGGTAAGAGATTTCTACCAGAACCTCCAATTTCATTCAGGTTACTCTTATTATCTAATTACCTCAATAAAATTATTATTTATTATTATGTAATACACCTGGGGATTTAAATGTTTTAAAAGGATCATTCAAAATTTTTTCCCGATAAACAAACCCGATTCAAGGGAACTTCTCGAATTCTTACCCGTTTTCAAGTGCACATGAGAATCTATTTTAATACACCATTATTTTTATAAAACTAATTATTTTATCATGAAACATTATCTTGGATAATTTATGTATTTAATAGAACAAACATGCCTTTCCACTTTAAAATTCTCTTAAATACTTTCCTTAAAATTCTCTAAAATATTTTATTTCTAAAGATTCTTCAGAACTCTTTTTACATGATTTCACTTTAGTGGGACATAATTTATGCCTCCAATACAATTTAAATGTCCTAGTTTTTTATTTTATGGAATATACATGTTTAAAATCTGATTTCATGGAAAATTCAAAAGATTTTCCAAAATAAATCTTCTTTCAAATGTAAAAAAATATTTTTCTCGTCTCACTTTAACTTTTATGAAATATATGACTTGTTCACCACTCATTCGATGAATGTGGTGTATATAATTCCCTTTAGTATATCATATAAAAAGTCTCATTATTATCATGATCTTCTAAGGGATTATTATTTGAATGTTTCAAGGTGGAATGATACACTTTTGAATGTTTAAGGATTATTTCCTCAAGAATTTTTCTATGGTATCATTTAAAAGTTTCTTTATCTATGCCAGCATCCCTTGTTGAATCTTGTACTTCATTGAGGTCTGTATTTTATGATATCATCTACAATATGTTGTTGAAGGTTTTATGATTATTTTTACTATAGATATGCTATCTCGATACCATTCAGCACTTTTTCTCTGAATGGTTAGTGTTTATGTTAAATGATTGGGGAATGTTATTTACATTTAAATTGTTAGTTTCAATATGAATATATATGTTGATTATGTTCACCTATTTCATATGAGGAATGAATTTTAATAAGTAATTGATTGTTGGGGCCCTTTATAGCCTCTCAATGCATCGATTGGTCTCAGGAGACAAATAGATATGGACATGGCCGAGGCCTTTCCAATTTTTAGATATGGTTTTGGGTTAGGACTTAATCATTTTTAGATTTCTTGGTCGAGGCCTTGAAAGTATGTTCTAGAATGTCCATAATATTCATTTCCCTTATTATGAAACTATTAATTGAAATTTCATGTGGTTATTCTACTCGTATAATACCCTTGATTATGCTTTATTATGGCATTATTTATTCATCTCTTATTCCCACCATAATGTGTTCAAGTTTACTTTTAAAGGTATGTGTTTTTGTTATGAACCATGCCTAATGTTTATGTTTATGATATATTCTGTTTTATTTCTTACCCTTACTGAGCATCTGAGATCACACTTTTCTTATGTTTTATTTTCTCAGGACATGAAGAATTTTATTATGAATGACCTGTAGGGATAAACTTAGAGTTCTGGGTGTTCCCAATAAAATTTATATGTTATATTTAATTTCAAGTTGTAATGTTGAACATATGTATGTATCTATTTTTCCAAGACTACTAAACTACTCGATCCTTTAGGATACAAATTTCTTGTAAGCATTCTAATGTAATGAAATAATGCACCAACTCCAGGAAACTAGGTTTGGGGCGTTACAATCAATCCTATATGTGAAACTTCCAGGAATGAGAGATTTTGAATGAAACAACTGTAATATCCAGCTATCCCAAAGAAACTACATATGTCAAACACATTTTTGGGCTGCTCCCAAGAAACCATGATTCTCACCTTCTTTGGTTCAGTAGACACGCCTGTTTCAGATATGATATGAAACAATAAGTGAACCTTAAAAATCCAAAGGTGGCATTTACTGAGCTTTACATATAGCGGGCACTCTCTCAATGTACTTAGAATGATATCAAGATGGGTAGAATGGTCATTTCTAGTGTGTGAATACACTAAGATTCCATATAAAAAGAATAACACAAAGGAATAAATATATGGGTGGAAAACCTGATTCATCAGAGCCATGATGACTTCCATCACATTCTTCAGACCAAATGACAATAGCAAATACTCGTACAAGTCATACTTGCTCCAGAACACTGTACACAACATGTATGATTGTAACAAAATAGAATTATATCATTGAAATTTACCTTCTTATGATTATTTCATTTTGTATAAATCACATAAAATTAATTAGATATCATAATAAAAACTTTGTAAATGAATTATGAATTAAATTAGAGGTATTTCTAGATGTTTTGGAACCTATACTAATGTAATAGTAACTTGACCTTAGGAATAGTAATATGACCCTTATGAATAGTAAATTAGCTAAATGAATAGTAGCCTCACCCATGTAAGTATAAATAAAAGTTGGGTATCATATAATTGAAATTTTTATATAATTATATCATATTATAAGTAAATAAATATTTTAAAATTTATTAATTAAGAGTTGGTATTTTTGTAAGTCATAAATATTTAATTACAATTTTATAATTAATATAATTATTTAAAATAAAATTTATTTTAATAAAATAGATTCATATATTAATATTTTTTTTCTTATTATTTTAATACAATTTTATGAGACTTTAGTTAAATTTTCAAAAGTGTTATAAAATGAGTTATAATTTTAAAATATGTATTTTTTGAGTAAATGATGATTTGAATTAAAAATTAAATTTCTCATATTTAGAAAATTATTTTCATAAAATGGGGCTTATTTTTAAATTCTACACATTATAAAATGGTTAGGGTGATTTTTTCATATTTTTCTAAAATACTTGAATTTTTGGTGAATAGTAAAATACGATAATTTATGATAAACGTTAAATACATGAATTTTGATTCATAGGTGATTATTAGCTTATGTAAGCCCATAATATCGAAATATGATTTATTATTTTAGTATATTTGGTGATAATTCCAAAACTATTCATATTCTTGAGCCAAAATAATAAACAAATGAATAAAATTTTCAAAAAACATTCATCTCCTCCGCTATAAATAACACCCCTCACCACCCTTTCTCCTCACACATTACAAGCTTTTAACCTTGTCAAATATCAACCCAATACTCTTCCCAACCCCTCCCCGATTTATAAAAGCTCTTTGTCTCATCAAAATACCAAAAACGTTTCCCTAAGGAGTTTCTCTGGGTGGAGAAATCAAGAGGTAAAAACCTCTTTCTTTTTCTTTTAATTTCTTTTTAAGTTCTTTTTTATTACTATTATCTACTCACTTATTCTTGTCCAAGTGTCATGATAAATCTAGTATCATTTATATACTATAATGATATCAGTATAATGAAATAATCCATCATCAATCCCCTTTTCCTCTTTTTTTTATTCTAAAAATGGAAACATCATCCGTGAGGTGTTATTTATTACCTTTAAGAATGAAAAGTTTTCATTTTCCTTCACCATCTTGAAAGATTTTCATAAAACCATTTTAATGGTTGAAAAATATTTTAAAATTTATATTAAAAACCTTTTTATTTTTTAGAAGTAAAATATTCACATAATACTAAATGATAAAACAAACTGAGTTTGTTGTGATCTAAAACCAGTAAAATTAATCTAAATGATTATCATTAACTTGTTATCTAATGATTAATCCTCATATATGGGAATAAAACAATATATAAGACCAATTATAGTTATTTATTTTCATTAATAACATATAATTCCAATTCTGGATAATTATAACCATTTTAAATGAACTTCATTACTTATAAACAAGCGAACTAATCATGAAAAACCAAGAAGACAAATGCTCCCGAATGATGAAATTAAACTCTACAACTCATCAATAAGGAAATAAATGAAATTCAAAAAACTACAATGAATAAAATAAATTTAGAAAAGTTTCTTAATTAATTAATTAATTAATGTATTTAATTTTATTATCTAGGACATTAAGGTTAAGTGCAGAACTCATTCAGACATAAGGTAAGAGTTTTCGTCCTGAACCTCCATTTTTATTCGGGTTATGATTTATTCCACTATAAAACAATTAAATTATTAATTATTTTTATATAATTATTCTAAATTATATGTATAAATTCCAAAATTATTCTTCCAAATAATTTTATCATTCGTTTATGGGAATTACATGTTTTAAAAGGTTCCCTTCTCAATTATTCCGGATACACAAGCCCAATTAAAGGGAATGTCTCGATTGTTTACCCATTTCCAACCACAATCCATAATATATTTTAAGACACAATTATTTTTATAAAATCACTAATTTTTTCATGAAACACTTTTCATTTATGGTTTTTATAAATAATTATGAAAATAGAAATAAATTTTTGAAAAGAACTCTTCTTTGTAAGTAAAAAGGGGGTATTTCTCTAAAAAATTATTTGAGGATTTTATTAGATTATTTTCATCTATTTAAAAAAATTTATTAAATTATATGATTTATTGAGATTTAAATCTTTTGATTATTGTTGACGCTCCTTTCGTCACAGAATCTAAAGATCGGAAAAGGGGAATATCTGAGCTCAATGTGATTCATCCTTTGAAGAAACATCAAAAATCGACAAAGGGATGAACAAGGAGAACATTTCCCATAGGCCGCGCAAGTTCCCTCATGGTCGCGCAAGTACACTTGCGCGCCGCCTAGTGGTCGTGCAAGTACTTGCGCGACACCTTATGGTCGTGCAAGTGACTTGCGCGACCTAAGTGGTAACCGCTCGGTAACCGCTCGGTAACCGCCCAGGGCCTTATTTTGCCTATAAATAGACCCTGTGGGCCCCCCATTAAAAAAGATCGGTTCCCAGAAACTCGGATCAAAGCTCCCGACGCCCAAGTCTCTTCTCAAAGCTTCCAGAACACTTCTAAGGTAATTTCTTACCTAGAATGGAAGATCTAAAGGGAAGAAGGAAGGCTTAAGTGTTGAAACTTATCAAACACTTGCGCGCCGACTTAATTCCTTCAATATAACTTGCGCGTCCCCCTTCTGGAAGAACCTCAAGAGGATGGGAAAGGGTTTAATAAAGAGTCGCTCAAGTAATTCAACTCTGGTTGAAAATCGCGCAAGTATCCCTTATGTCGCGCAAGTATACTTGCGCGACCAATACTTGCGCGCCGCCGCAGGACTTGCGCGACCTTCAATACTTGCGCGCCCCTATCTTTTTGGGTGCCCATCTTGCCCTTTTTCACCCCTCTTAAGCCATTTCACCCTTCCTATTCAAGATTCAGTCTTCAAGATACTATTCAAAGCCATTTATGGCATGATTTCTTGATTTGACATCCTTATCTGAAAGGAATTATGTGAAATATCTCTCAAAACCTAATGATTTAAACATCTTTATGTCATCAAAGATTGAGAGTTCATTCATTCAACCTCATCCTTTAAAATGAGAGAATCCTAACCTGGGTCTCCTTTTCAGGAATAAGACTCAGTCATAACCTTGGGCTTCCTTTTCAGGAGTAAGCCCCAAGTCCCCTAACCTAGGCTTCCTTCTCAGGAATAAGTCCTAGTCATAAATCTTGGGCATCTTCCTTAAGAATAAGCCCCAATCAAAGTCCTTTAATCTTGGGCATCCTCCTCAGGAGTAAGCCCCAAACCTTAATCCCTAACCTGGGTCTCCTTTTCAGGAATAAGACTCAGTCATAACCTTGGGCTTCCTTTTCAGGAGTAAGCCCCAAGTCCCCTAACCTAGGCTTCCTTCTCAGGAATAAGTCCTAGTCATAAATCTTGGGCATCTTCCTTAAGAATAAGCCCCAATCAAAGTCCTTTAATCTTGGGCATCCTCCTCAGGAGTAAGCCCCAAACCTTAATCCCTAACCTGGGTCTCCTTTTCAGGAATAAGACTCAGTCATAACCTTGGGCTTCCTTTTCAGGAGTAAGCCCCAAGTCCCCTAACCTAGGCTTCCTTCTCAGGAATAAGTCCTAGTCATAAATCTTGGGCATCTTTCTTAAGAGTAAGCCACAAGTCTCTTAAAATTTCTCTTAACCAGTCATAAATTCCCTTTGATTTGGGTTTCCTTTTCAGGAATAAAACCCAATCATAAGTCCCCTCCTAATTTGGGCATCCTCCTTAGGAGTAAGCCCCAAGATTAGAGTATTCAAATCTCCATAAAGCACATATAACTTTGTGGACCCTGTTCATGGATTTTCTTCCTAAAAGTAAATCCTAAACCTTCACCTATCTGGGCAGTCATCTATACATAAGCCCCAAAAAAAATTCTTATGATTGCATCTTTTATGGCACAATTGTCTAAATTTTACCAATACCTCTCGTTTCTCACACCGAGCATGACTCACGTGAGCTTAGAGTGTAAAAGTAATTATGACATTCATCTTTGAGCCATCAATCATAAAACATCATATCCCATTTCCTCGAACTACGTGGGTTCTTATTCCTTTTTCAAAACAAAGGATACGTAGGTAGCCCATTCATGGGTTCGATCCCAACATTGAAATAATCTCTGTCCTTCTGAATGACGATAAACTTCAAGTGCCCCACTGAGTGGCTTTAAAACCAGCCTGGTCATCAAAATGACCAAGAGACTTTTATATAAATGTTTTGAAGGATACCATTGACCAAGAATCTCTAAACAAATATAGATGATTCTATATTGATGAAGAACCTCGAATACATATAAAAGATTCTCTAAATCTCTTGCATATTTAATCATTGATTGTTAAAACTAAAGGAAAGCTCATTTTATACTTGGTAATGTAATAAGGATTCACGAACTTAACTTAAATCTATAAAGAGAGTCCCGGAGTAGACAATAATTCCCCTCAAAAAGGTGTGATGAGTCCGACCTCCCATCCTCTCGACCAATGCAAATTCCTAAGCCTTATTAGCCCACAAGCTAATGAGCGCCTGCCTTTGGAAAGTAGGTCCAAACGGATGTGGAATCATTGGATGTTTCCGGTTCTACGAACAAACCCGTTAGAAACCGATCGGAACGTTTGAATCTCCCGTCCAGGAGGTCATCCCCGGATTCCGCGCGAAACAAAAATGGTGAACCCGACGTGAATCCTTAACCAAGTTAAAGTGATGTTCTTCTTAGATGTTAGGCCCCTTGGGCCAACAAGGCAATCATTGACATATGATCATCCAAAAGATGCAGTAGCCGGATTCATCTTGATTATGTCTGTTATATGGAACAGGAACTCTTTTTTCAAGATCTTCTACAAAAAATGGCTTTCCTTAAATTCACCCCTGTGAATACTGCTGCTGAGAACACCTCTACTGTGAGGTCTGCTGCCATGAAAACCAATGCTGCTACTCCTGCTGGAACGTCATCCGCTCTGAGGATGACATCACCAACTCAGCGTCTTCAACGCTGTGTTTCAAATGCACTGGTTAAGGAGTACCGTCGTAACGGTACTATCCCAACTCTGGAGGCCGCTCGTCAAGCCCTCCAAGTTAACAATTCTACCTGGTCGTCCGGACAACGGCGACCAGCAATCAAGAAGCAGGCGGTGCTGACTACCGTCTCCAACCGTTTCGGGTCGTTATCCCCGGAACGCAATTTCCATTCACTCCCTTATTCTGAGGAAGTGAATGAGCAGGTCCCGCGGGACCTTAATTCAAAGAGACAGGAGTCCTTCTCAAGGGCTCCCATCAACAATCGCCGCCAGACTCGTGCGGTAGTGCACCCTCAACATGATGAGGGTACCGACTCCAGGCATTCAGCTCAGGTTCCTCGAACCCGAGCAGGCAAGATGAATCACCAGAGACGGAATCCGGTTAATAATAGGCAGGTTGTCATCCCTGCCATCTCCGGAGAAATCCACCAACCTAACTTGGTGGCAAACAACGAGCAGGCACACACACCTGCCCGTTTTAATTCAGCTGTCCAGCAGACTCGTCTGGCAGCATCAAGCCGATCCCGCCAGGCAATTCCGGCGGAGTACCATAGGCAGGAACATACACCTGCTTATACATCAGCAGTTAGTCAGCAGGCTCGTCTGACTACATATGATGGATCTCGTCAACAGCGTTTGGCGAAGTGTAATCAGCAGGCACATACACCTGCTAATACTAATCAAGTCTACCAACAGTCTCGCTTGGTAGCACCCGGAGAAGTCAGTCGGAAAGTCCCGACGACAAACAGGAGGCAGACTAAACTCTCTGCCTCCACACTTGAGTACTGTCAGAATTCACTGACAGGAAAAGGAGGACAGGAGCAGGCACATACACCTACTCCAAGCCCGGAATGGACGTATATCCCTGTTCCGGCGGCTGAAGTCACCAAACATATTTTGTCAATGGTGAAAGAGCAGAAGCAAATTCCTGCTCATATTCTGGATGCTTGCCAGGATATCATAACAGCTTCAGCATCATCTCAGGGACAGACACATAAATCTATCCCTAGCAGTGGAGTGACACATCAACAATTCACTCCGGAACAGACACACACATCTGTTCCAGTCCAAGAGGGTTGTGGGGCCTACTCCCCCATATCATATGGACAACCAAGTCAGGCACATACATCTGATTTGAGCGATGATCGTCAGCCTAACCTGACCATCTTTCCTGATCAGGCACATACACCTGCTCAGAGCAATCACTTTCGTCATCAAGTGATTTCTAAAGCGAGTAAGAAGGCATCTAAGAAAAAGATCCGCCCAGCACAGTCAGGAGATCAAAGGCCAATCTGTAACAAGGCCTTGCTCGATGCTGGAGTTCTTGAAGCCCTCAGACATTTATCTGTCGGAATTCAAGATTCTACTCCCTCAGTTCCCAATAACAGGAACATTAATCCAGAAGGTCTTCAACAGACACTTCCTCATGAAGACTTGCTTCATGAAAATTCGGTCAATCTTGAAGTTTCTTCTTCAGATGAGAACCACAGGAACCCTCTGTGTGGTCAGAAGACCAAGGAGCAAGAGATATCATCTTTTGCTGTAACCCATCATGAAGGTCCTCCTCATGGTGATGAACTTCGCTGCGAAAGTCCTCTCCGCAGTAGTGATTCACATTGTCTCGAAAATTCTTCAGAAGGCAATGTAGTGACGAGAAAGCCCTCCTATCTCGAGGCACTTGCAAACGTAAAACCAGTCATGTCTGAAGTTTTACTATCGGCAGGTGAAACTCTTTCTCCATCAGAAGATAGCTTGGGGTTCAGGTTATTCTCCCAACCTTCCCTAGGTCATTCATCTTCCAGCATGAATAGTGATTCCTCTACCAATCTTGTTGAATCCGATGAAGCAACAAGGAAACACCAACTCTGGTCCAAACAGGTAGAAGAATCTTCATTTAATGATAAAGAGGAAATGCTGAACATGAGGAAAAAACTGGCAAAAGGTGAAGTACCAGTCATGTTTTGGCCTTTGGCTGATTCACAGTATGACATTCCAAAGATGTTGACGGATGATGGAATCCATGATATTCGTCTTAACATATGGAAAACTCTTTGTCAATTAAAGAAGAAGGTATTATCTTACGATGAATATGAAAATCATCTTAAGATAATAGAAGGGTTACAACGCCAGATTGATTTGGCATCTCTATCAGTCTCTCGGTATCCGAAGGCTGAAAAGCAACAGAGAACCCTTCAACGTTCATGCCTTGGCGCGCTGAGAAAATTGCGTCAGTTAATTTCCAATGCTCCATCTAATGTTCATATCAGAGGATGGGGTATTCACGGAGCACTACATTTCACAGTGCTTTCCGGTCAGCAAAGCCCGCCGAAAATGGTCTCATGCAATGTTATTACCCATGGCCGGCCACAGTCAATGGGCTTTGTTCATAATCAAAATCTTGCTCGAGATCAAGCTTCAACTAGTTCCTCTCAAAATCAAGTATATAGAGAACAGGTTGTTGAATTTCTCCTACACCAAGCAGGCGAGAATATTGCACAAGCCTCTCGTCTGGAGCAAACACGTCATCAAATGACAGAAGTTTCGGAAATCATCCAACGGTCTGTTGAACCAGGTGATAAAAGTGGATACAGGTTAATGCATCCAGCTAATTTCCGAACTAAGATCCGCAAGATCAAGAGAGATTTCAAGAAGATCTCAGACATAGCATGTCAAGAGACACCCCAGCTTGCCAGACTGGGGACTTCTCTAACCCAACCCTCAGAATCAACGAATGGGATTCGAGGAGTTGAGCAGAAGCAACAGGAACACCCCCAGTCCACCGGACTGGGGACTTTTTCAAATCTTCAATCCCTCCCTCAGAGAAAGTCAGTATTCTCTCGATTAGGGAATAAGCCTCAAGAGGAACGAAGAGCCAAGATGTCAGGAGATTCTCTCCAAGTGACGGTTCACAAAGAAATTCCTGAAGGGTCAAGTCAACGGAATGCCATGTCTTATCATGGACATAAAAGGAGACAATATCATAGAAATGCTGATAGAAAGGATTTCATGAAATATGCATCCATTAATGTCATCACTGCCGTTGCTGCTGATTCACCAGATGAGGCTCAATCAGAGGGATCAGATGAAGAGGTTCCTGCTCAAGAAGTTGCGCACACAGACCTAAATGAAGAAGGTGTGCGCACACGTAATCAAAGGCTTACCCAAAATTTGGGTATTCCTTCAAGTAACCCACTTCCCCCTCTCCGAAAAGGATCCAATAAGGGGAAAGGAAAGAATCAGGTTACTTCTCACCCTTCCTCTGAAGGAGTTCAATCGCTCTCATTAGAGCAAAGGCTTGCACAACAGGAGGAAGAAATGAAAGAATTAAGAAGGTTGAATGCAGAACTACTTCAGAGTAGTCTTCTTCTTAAGAATGCTGAAGTCCGACAGCCGAAGGAATTTGTTGTAACTACTGAGATGGATCAGGAATATCCTCCTTTATCAGTACACCCACAGAGGTCTAATCCTACGGGTCAAACGCAACAACGGTTGGCAGCACTACCATTAGTTGCAGCACCAACCTCCACGGCTGTCCAAGCTCCATTCATTGCACCTACCCAAAACCAAGTTCAACCTGACGTTTCTCAAAAGTTAATAACTACTATTGAGTCATTAACAGCTCGGTTAGAAACTATGGAAGGGAAACGGGCGCAAGTTCAACCTGAAAAGAAAGTTTACCCTGAATGGGTAGATTCAATTTCTCCTCCATCCAGTTTTGGAAACCCTATTTTCCCTACTTTCAATGGATCAGGCGACCCTGAACAACATTTGACGCATTACGTGTCTTGTTGTGATCCTATGATGGGAACTCCAGAACAACAAGAAGCAGTGAAACTCAGATGCTTCGTGCGAACCTTGCAAGGACCAGCTTTTGTCTGGTATACAAGCTTGAAATCCCGGTCAGTCATCGGATGGGAGGATCTTCGTCAAAAATTCCTTCTTCAGTTCAGCTCAACTTTGCCAAAAACAACAGTTTTCGATCTTACAAACTGCAAGCAAAGGGAGAATGAAAGAGTCTCTGATTTCATTGCTCGTTGGAAGGGATTAACGTATTACTTGAGTTTATCACTCCCTCAGGAGGAATTGTTGCCAATCTGTGTGGCAAATTTGCGTGACGAATTACGCACGCCATTGATCCCTGTGAAATACACAGGAGGGTTTCGAGACCTTACTTCAATCGCTCAACAGATTGAAGATTCCCTTATGCAGGCTAAGGTTAAATCTCGTGTAATTCCATCAGCTCCAGGAAGAAGAATGGGTAAAGCAGAAACTGCTACAGTTATGCTTAAACAGGCACCTGTACCTATTTCTACTTCAAAACCTTCATCTTCTCGAAGGGCTCCACCTCCTGAACGCCAACAACAAAGGCTGTTTCGTCCAAATGATCAAAAAGATCAACGACGAAAACAATTTGAGGATATGAAGAGTAAAACATACTCTTTCCGAAGTGAGCAAGTTCCTGGTTACTTCATTTCAGCTCTGGAAAATAATTTGGTTCAATTACCAGTGCCGAAGAGACCAAACAAGGAAGGAGATGAAGACCGTCCCAATTATTGTCCCTTTCATCAAATGTTGGGACATCCCATCCAGGAGTGTTTTGTCTTTAAAGACCTCCTACAAAAGATGGTTGACTTGGGACAAGTCAAATTGAAGGGTTCTTCAGCTCATGTAGCGTGTATTACCGCTACAGATCCAGAGGAAGGAGGCGAGTGGCAGGAAGTCAAAAGCAAAACTGCGAAAAAATATGATGATTGGATGGTCAGAAAGACAATCAATCGGACTCATTCCATTTTGCGAACACAATTGAAGAAACCAATTGTGTCTCCTACAAAAGCTACAGTAAAGCCTCCATCAAAGGACAAATCCTCAAAAGGACAGCGTAATTCAAAGAAGAAAGAGGAATCAGAAGAAGATGAGTATGTATCAAAGCCTAAATTGTCTTTGACTCTGGCAGATTTCATGCCATCTACTTCAAAGTCACGGGCACCGTCCCACCAAACGGCACAGCCTAAACAGGCCAACCAGGCAGAGTCTTTATCAGACGAAGAATTGATCTTTGGTTCTGTTAATATGATTCAATTAACAGATTCATATTCCAGTCTTGATGAGCCTGAATTCCCTGTATCAAATAAAGGAACCCGAGGAAGTTCTAGAGGTTCAGGATATAGGGGAAAACGTGGATCTTTCCGAAGCCACTACTCTAATTCTACCCCTGCTGGCACTGTATATGCAGCAGAAACTCGTGGTAGAGCCCTTCAGCGAGCTCAAAATGAACAAGCAAGTTCTTCTGCTAATGGCCAACTCAGCTTCAGCACAATTATTTTGGAAGACCGATTAAAGGTTCCATCTTCTTTATCTCAGCAAGCAAATGGATCTAATCAGTCTAATTTTCCAAAACCAAAGATGTTGCCAACTTCAATACAAGATGCATCAGCTTCCAAAGCATCTGCTTCCAAGATACCTGCTAAACCACATATTCTTATTGGGAAACGCAGGCCTCTAGATCAAAAGTATGATATATTGAAACACTTGGCCCAAGTACCAGCCAAATTATCAATTTTGGATGCTTTGAATCTATCAAGAGATCTTCGGGAAGCACTCATCGAAGCTTTGTCAAGTCCTCAAGAGTTTGAAGCTGAGATTGCTGCAGCTGAAATTTATCACATAGAGAATAATCCTGCAGAATGCCATGCAGTGATATCTTTTACTGATAAAGATGAGGATGATGTTGTGCATGGGCACATAAAACCTTTGTACTTATCTGGCAAAGTCAATGGTATAGATGTTCGAAGAGCTTTCATTGACAATGGTTCAGGAGTCAACCTCATGCCCATTCGCACACTTCGTCGATTGGGCCTCACAGAATCTGATTTATCTCCTTCTACCATGATGTTGCAAGGATATGATAAAAATGAACAAGAACCACTGGGAGAAGTTACGCTCAGAACTCAGTTTGGAGATCTTGTTTCCAATTCAGATTTCATGATTGTTGATCAAGACTCAGCTTTCAATATCTTGCTTGGAAGACCCTGGTTACATCAGCATGCAGCTATTCCGTCATCATACCATCAATGTCTCAAATACTGTTTCGATGGTCAAGTTGGAACATTATATGGTGATAAGGCCCCGTTCAAAACATGTGAGTCTCAATACATTGAGGCGGAATTTTATCACATGAAGGGAAGAGAAAAATCTACAATAAAGGAAATTACCAAAGTTAATGCTCCATATGGTTTGGAAAAAATTCCAATAAATCCATTTTCACATGTGAGTACAGATTATGTGTTACCTATCAGTCAAATTGACAAAATAGGCCCAAATCAAAATACTCTTATGGAAAGATCCATAATGTCAATTACGGCAATCGAGCCAGACAACATGGGAGAAATTGGTAACTTACCAAGCAATGATGAAAGCATAAGTGGTGACGTTTTCATTTCGTCTGCTGAAATCCAACAAGTCTATACTTCGCTAATCAGGCCAGAAGAAGTTATAGCAACACCAGAGGTGAATGTTGATGTCGATTCTCAATCCATCATCTCCTCTTTATTTCCCAAAGAAGACCCTTGTTCATCAATAGGGACGGAAATGGAAGCTTCTTCTTCAAAATGTGAAAATTTTGACATCTCTTATGATCATGAGAATTTCGTTTTTTCATCTACTTTGCAAGTAGAAACGGAAGATATAACACATGATGAAGAGGAAGAGGAAGATCTTAGAGATGCTCCTCCAGCATTTGAAGAGGGTATCTCTACCACTGTGGATGAACTCAGAGAAGTAAATCTGGGTACAGAGAAAGATCCACGCCCCACTTTAATTAGTGCGGCCATGACCTTTGAAGAACAAGAGATGTATATTTCTTTTCTAAATCAAAATAAAGATATCTTTGCTTGGAATTATACAGAGATGCCTGGCCTTGATCCTGATGTTGCCACCCATCATTTGGGTTTGCCAAAAGAACATCGAGGATTCAAGCAAGCCGCGAGAAGAACACACCCAACCTATGCTTCCAAAATCGAGGCTGAAGTGGATAAGCTTATCAAAGCTAACTTCGTCAGAGAAGTTCAATATCCCAAGTGGTTGGCTAATATTGTCCCCGTAAAGAAAAAGAACGGACAAATTAGGGTTTGCATCGATTTCAGAGATCTTAATCGGTATTGTCCCAAAGATGATTTTCCAGTTCCGATTACAGAACTCTTAATTGATGCGACGGCTGGCTATGAAGTACTTTCTTTCATGGATGGATATTCTGGATATAATCAGATCCGAATGGCCCCAGAAGATGAGGAATATACAGCCTTCAGAGCTCCTCAAGGTGTGTTTTGTTACCGGGTGATGCCCTTTGGTTTAAAGAATGCAGGTGCAACATATCAACGCGCCATGCATCGTATCTTCAAACCTTTTCTAGGGAAATTTGTTGAATGCTATGTAGATGATTTGGTGGTTAAATCCAAACAACGTTTTGATCACTTGGCTGATTTAGAAATCATATTCCACAAGCTTCGACAACATAATTTGAAGATGAACCCCTTAAAATGTGCTTTTGGGGTAACCTCAGGAAAATTCCTCGGCTTTGTTGTACGCCATCGTGGTATTGAAGTCGATCCTGAGAAGACCAAATCAATCCTTGGTATGTCACCTCCTCAGAATTTGAAAGAATTAAGAGGACTTCAAGGACACTTAGCCTATATTCGGCGTTTCATCGCCAATTTGGCAGGCAAAAGTTTACCTTTTACCAAATTATTGAAAAAAGGAGTCACTTACCAGTGGACTAAAGAATGTCAAGAAGCATTTGATGTTCTCAAGAAATACCTCTTAAGTCCACCAGTACTCATGCCACCTGTTGAGGGTAGACCTCTTATCCTCTATGTGACAGCTTTAGAGCGATCATTGGGTGCCTTTCTCGCTCAAAAGAATGATGCTGGGAATGAAAATAGTCTCTACTATCTCAGTAGAACTATGCTTGAAGCAGAAACCCGGTATTCGAGTATTGAAAAATGCTGCCTAGCATTAATCTTTGCAGTTCAGAAACTGAGACACTACCTGCAACATCACGAGGTCCAATTGGTATCTCGTAATAATCCACTCAAATTCATCCTTAGTCGTCCAATGCTTACAGGACGTCTGGCAAGGTGGGCGGTTATTCTACAGCAGTTCGACATTCAATATGTGTCTCAAAAGGCAATTAAGGGCCAAGCTCTGGCTGATTTCCTGGCTGAACACCCTTCAGTGGAAGACACATATTCAGATATCGAACTCCCTGATGAGGAAGTTTTTTCTATTCAAGAGAATCCTCAAACATGGGAAATGTATTTTGATGGTGCTTCTAGAAGTCCAACAGGGAAGAAAATGGAAAATCCTAAATTCAACAAAGTTGGTTTAGGAATTGTGCTCATTTTCCAGATAAGGCAGTGTTACCTTATTCTTTTTTGTTGTGGGAAGGTGGTACCAATAATGAAGCTGAATACCAAGCTCTCATTGCAGGCTTGGAGTTAGCGCTTCAAGCACAAGTGAATCACTTAAAGGTAAAAGGTGATTCAGACCTGGTAATCAAACAAATCAATGGGGATTATGCCATCAGAAAAGAAGAATTAATCCCTTTGTATGATTACGTCAGAGAGTTAATGTCGGAATTCCCTTCAGAACCGACATTTTCTTATGTCCCAAGATCACAAAATGCTCAAGCTGATGCACTGGATAATATAGCCACAGCTTTAGCAGATCCAAATCGGGACGAGACAACCATCGGTATTGCCCACCGTCGTGCAATTTCACCTTATGTTCAAGTCAGAATAGAGGAAATTAATGAAATTAGTCCCATTCCTGAACCATATGGTCATACTACAGGATGGATGTCACCTATCAGGGAATACCTTCAAAATGGAACACTTCCACCTGATAGAGCCAAGAGAGAACAAATTCAGCGACGTGTGGTCAATTTTACTCTTTATGATGGTCCAAACCACCTCGAGAAAATTCTCTACAAACGTGGTTTTGATGGAGTTCTCTTCAGATGTATTGATGGTGAAGAGACAATGGCTGTCATAAAAGAAGTGCATGCAGGAGTCTGTGGTGCCCATCAGTCTGGACATAGATTGTCTGATCAAATTCGAAGACTTGGATACTTCTGGCCTTCAATGATACAAGATTGTGTTAATTTCACAAAGAAGTGTCATTCATGCCAAGTATATGACAATTTCATTCATCAACCTCCAGAATTCCTTCATACAGCTAAATACTCATGGCCATTTTCCACATGGGGAATGGATGTGGTGGGACCTTACCCTTCAGCTACGGCCAAGCAGTTTAAGTACATTCTTACTGCTACTGATTTCTTTTCCAAATGGGCAGAGGCAGTACCTCTCAAAGAAGTCAGTTCTAAATGCATTGTTAGCTTCATCAAGTCTAACATCATTACTAGATTTGGTGTCCCTCATACCATATTGACAGACAACGGCACCAACTTCTGTTCTTCTGAGGTAAAGAGATTGTATCAAGAATACAACATTAAGTCCAACCATTCATCTCGATATCATGCAGCGGCTAATGGCCAAATAGAGGCCTTCAACAAGACTCTTTCAAATATACTGCAAAAGATGGTGGATAAAGATAAGAGGTCATGGCCTGATAAACTCTATCATGCTTTATGGGCTTATCGGACTACCACTCGCAATGCAACGCGGTCTACTCCATATTCATTGATATATGGAACAGAAGCAGTCTTGCCAATTGAAGTCCAATTTCCCTCACTCAGAATAGCCATTTGTGATCAGTTATCAACAGATGAGCAATCCCAAAAGCGGTTGAATGAATTGGAACAGTTAGATGAGAAAAGATTGTGCACTTTGCACCACTTGGAAATCTATCAGAATCGAATAGCACGAGCTTTTAACAAAAAAGTTCGTCTTTGTTCATTCATTCAGGGAGAATTGGTATTGGTTCTCAGAACACCAATGATACCAGGAAAGAAGCCTCCCAAGCTTGAACCAAAATGGGAAGGACCTTATTCAGTACATAAGGTCTACTCCAATGGAGCGTATTCTCTGATTTCAATGGATGGAGAACACATCACGACTCCAACTAATGCCAGATTTCTGAAGAAGTATTTTGTATAAACACAAAATATTGTTCACAGAACTAAGACTCTTACATTTGGTTCATACAGCAATGGTCCAGTATGACCTTAAACTACAACTACGTCCAGCATGACGATAAACTGTATGGTCCAGTATGACCTTAAACTACAACTACGTCCAGCATGACGATAAACGGTATGGTCCGTGCATATGACCTTAAACTATTCGCACTTATGTCCCTGCAACATGACACTAAACTGTGCAGCACCAATAGTCCTAACTGCAAGACTTTAAACTGCATAGTCCCTGATTTTGTCCTACATGACAATAAACTGTATAGAAGTTCCTATATTTTGTCCGAGATGACATTAAACTATATTTTGTCCTAGCGACATGACATTAAACTGTGTGGCACTTTCATCGTCCAGCATGACGTTAAACTGTGTTAAGTCCCTTATTGTCCTACATGACACTAAACTGTATTTTGTCCGAGATGACATTAAACTATATTGTGTCCTAGCAACATGACATTAAACTGTGCGGCACTTTCATCGTCCAGCATGACGTTAAACTGTGTCAGTTCCCTTATCGTCCAACATGACGTTAAACTGTCACATTGGTTACTAATTCGTCCAGCATGACATTAAACTGTAAAAAAGTCCCCAGAACTAATATCCTCATATTTGTTCACCTTAGTCCAAGCTACATGACTTTAAACTGTACAGCACCAGTTAGTCCTAGCTACATGACTTTAAACTGTACAGTAATGGTCCAGTATGACTTTAAACTGCAACTTCGTCCCACACGACATTAAACTGTGGAAAAAAAAATTTTCATGAACCGTCCAGCATGACCTTAAAACTGCATCATTCCTGGTCCATGTATACGACCATAAACTATTTGCAAATATGTCCAGCAAGACGTTAAACTGTGACGTCCTAACTACATGACGCTAAACTGTATAAAAGTCCCTCACGTCCGGAAAGACGTTAAACTATATAATCATCAAAAGTCCAGCATGACATTAAAACTGCACAATCCCCCTTTCGTCCAATATGACGTTAAACTGTATTGTCCCCATCGTCCTAACTACATGACGCTAAACTGTACAGAAAGTCCTTGATATGTCCTACATGACATTAAACTGTGCATCGTTAAGGTTGTTATTACCTCTTGTTTCTCACACCGAGTATGACTCACGTGAGCTTAGAGTGAACATCAACCATAACACTCCCTTTGGGCCACTAACCATGTGTAAGTCCCAACAACATTTTTTATTAGATTATTGTCCCAAAGAACAATCTCTTCACATCATTTCACCACCATCTCATATGATGATGATTTGTGAAACCGCCCTTGGAATCAATATCATTACATTGATTCACTTTCGTCCTTGTTATATGACGTTAAACTATACAACACTTTTGTCCGGTACGACAATAAACTACAATATTCTTTGATCTCCTCACTTGAGAGAGAACTATTATTGACATTGATTTTTCAATCATGTTTCATTTCAAAAAGACTACGTGCATACATGGTAATGCCTAAACTTTTTATCTTAGTTTAAAACCATCATTGCACTAAAGTCCCCTTTCACCCTTCACATGTACGAACCAAATTTGTACAAAGGGTAGTTCTAGAACTACGTGGACTTGATTCCCATCCTTATGGGATACGTAGGAACATTCGAGTGTCCCTCGAATCCAGTCCCAAGTCTTTTGGGCCTAACCCCAAATTTCACTTTCAGTCCCTTGGCTGAAAAGTCCTCATGAAAACACACACTGTGTATTCATTATTATGGTCCGAATTCTATGACCTTAAACTAAGATCACTCATACTTTCATCCTGCACGATGTTAAACTGCATTTCAAGAACTACGTATGGCTTGATTCTCATTCTTATGAGATACGTAGTGAAGTCCAAGTTTCAATTCAGGACCCAGCCACAACATGATTATGGTTTTCATTGACCTATGTATCTCTATATACATTGGAAAATACCCATCTTTATGTATTATAATCCTAACCTTAAATATTTTCAGATCTTCATAACCCTTTTCATGACTTCTAGTCACAAAAATGTCAAACTTCTGAGAATTCTTTTGCCTGACTATGCAGCACGTGCCCATAGGTGGCCTTGCATAAACAGTCCACATAAAAGACTTGTCAGCCAAGAGATGCTATTTATTTGACCATGCAGCCAATGCCCATAGGTGGCCCTGCATGTTTTCAACCCCCTAACGGGTTTGTTAAATAATAGTAACTTCATTCTTAGGAAGAATGCCTCTTTTGTTCTTATTTGTCTTAAACGACAATATGTAGGGATCCGCAAAAATAGACATCCTTAACATATTTGTCCCATATCCTTTTTCATGATCTGAAAGTATTCAAGTCTATGGTTTATTCTTCTTCCCTACGTTTGGGTCAGACCTTCGTAGGAGTGATATTCATCCAGTTCTTCGATATTCTTGTTTGGAAATATCTTCTCCATATTCAAGTACCTCTTTCCATACAACAAACTCTATGCTTTAGATAATTTGAATCTCCATAAACTTTCACTGGCTTTTAGCACTAGGAAAGTAAATTTCTGGGAGTTCTTTTGCCTGACTATGCAGCACGTGCCCATAGGTGGCCTTGCATAAACAGTCCACATAACAGACTTGTCAGCCAAAAGATGCTATTTTATTTGACTATGCAGCCAATGCCCATAGGTGGCCCTGCATATTTCAACCCCCTAACGGGTTTTGTTAAATAATAGTAACTTCATTCTTGGAAACTACTTCTTCTAATGCCTTTTAGCTCTTTTTTCATATCATTTCTCAGATTCAAATATTCTTAAGCCATAGTTTACATTTTTTTCCTCATACTTGAGTATGGTAAATATGTTTTCAGATAAATTGTCAAGGAATTGAATCCATTTTAATCCATTTACGGTCAAAGCTATTTCGACCTTAAACATTAGCCCCTTTATGTCCGGTGTGCATGACTTTAAACTGCCCACACAAAAGACAAAGGAACTCTGAATAAAAGTCAAGTTCCAGCACACTTGCGCGCTGACCTCTGTGCCCTGAAGACTTGCGCGCCCCCTTTTCCTTTGAATGTATTCAATTTCCTCAGAGTCAAATCCTCATTTCTTTCCGGATCCAACTCTGAGGGGGGACTTTTGTTGACGCTCCTTTCGTCACAGAATCTAAAGATCAGAAAAGGGGAATATCTGAGCTCAATGTGATTCATCCTTTGAAGAAACATCAAAAATCGACAAAGGGATGAACAAGGAGAACATTGCCCATAGGCCGCGCAAGTTCCCTCATGGTCGCGCAAGTACACTTGCGCGCCGCCTAGTGGTCGTGCAAGTACTTGCGCGACACCTTATGGTCGTGCAAGTGACTTGCGCGACCTAAGTGGTAACCGCTCGGTAACCGCTCGGTAACCGCCCAGGGCCTTATTTTGCCTATAAATAGACCCTGTGGGCCCCCCATTAAAAAAGATCGGTTCCCAGAAACTCGGATCAAAGCTCCCGACGCCCAAGTCTCTTCTCAAAGCTTCCAGAACACTTCTAAGGTAATTTCTTACCTAGAATGGAAGATCTAAAGGGAAGAAGGAAGGCTTAAGTGTTGAAACTTATCAAACACTTGCGCGCCGACTTAATTCCTTCAATATAACTTGCGCGTCCCCCTTATGGAAGAACCTCAAGAGGATGGGAAAGGGTTTAATAAAGAGTCGCTCAAGTAATTCAACTCTGGTTGAAAATCGCGCAAGTATCCCTTATGTCGCGCAAGTATACTTGCGCGACCAATACTTGCGCGCCGCCGCAGGACTTGCGCGACCTTCAATACTTGCGCGCCCCTATCTTTTTGGGTGCCCATCTTGCCCTTTTTCACCCCTCTTAAGCCATTTCACCCTTCCTATTCAAGATTCAGTCTTCAAGATACTCTTCAAATCCATTTATGGCATGATTTCTTGATTTGACATCCTTATCTGAAAGGAATTATGTGAAATATCTCTCAAAACCTAATGATTTAAACATCTTTATGTCATCAAAGATTGAGAGTTCATTCATTCAACCTCATCCTTTAAAATGAGAGAATCCTAACCTGGGTCTCCTTTTCAGGAATAAGACTCAGTCATAACCTTGGGCTTCCTTTTCAGGAGTAAGCCCCAAGTCCCCTAACCTAGGCTTCCTTCTCAGGAATAAGTCCTAGTCATAAATCTTGGGCATCTTCCTTAAGAATAAGCCCCAATCAAAGTCCTTTAATCTTGGGCATCCTCCTCAGGAGTAAGCCCCAAACCTTAATCCCTAACCTGGGTCTCCTTTTCAGGAATAAGACTCAGTCATAACCTTGGGCTTCCTTTTCAGGAGTAAGCCCCAAGTCCCCTAACCTAGGCTTCCTTCTCAGGAATAAGTCCTAGTCATAAATCTTGGGCATCTTCCTTAAGAATAAGCCCCAATCAAAGTCCTTTAATCTTGGGCATCCTCCTCAGGAGTAAGCCCCAAACCTTAATCCCTAACCTGGGTCTCCTTTTCAGGAATAAGACTCAGTCATAACCTTGGGCTTCCTTTTCAGGAGTAAGCCCCAAGTCCCCTAACCTAGGCTTCCTTCTCAGGAATAAGTCCTAGTCATAAATCTTGGGCATCTTTCTTAAGAGTAAGCCACAAGTCTCTTAAAATTTCTCTTAACCAGTCATAAATTCCCTTTGATTTGGGTTTCCTTTTCAGGAATAAAACCCAATCATAAGTCCCCTCCTAATTTGGGCATCCTCCTTAGGAGTAAGCCCCAAGATTAGAGTATTCAAATCTCCATAAAGCACATATAACTTTGTGGACCCTGTTCATGGATTTTCTTCCTAAAAGTAAATCCTAAACCTTCACCTATCTGGGCAGTCATCTATACATAAGCCCCAAAACAAATTCTTATGATTGCATCTTTTATGGCACAATTGTCTAAATTTTACCAATACCTCTTGTTTCTCACACCGAGCATGACTCACGTGAGCTTAGAGTGTAAAAGTAATTATGACATTCATCTTTGAGCCATCAATCATAAAACATCATATCCCATTTCCTCGAACTACGTGGGTTCTGATTCCTTTTTCAAAACAAAGGATACGTAGGTAGCCCATTCATGGGTTCGATCCCAACATTGAAATAATCTCTGTCCTTCTGAATGACGATAAACTTCAAGTGCCCCACTGAGTGGCTTTAAAACCAGCCTGGTCATCAAAATGACCAAGAGACTTTTATATAAATGTTTTGAAGGATACCATTGACCAAGAATCTCTAAACAAATATAGATGATTCTATATTGATGAAGAACCTCGAATACATATAAAAGATTCTCTAAATCTCTTGCATATTTAATCATTGATTGTTAAAACTAAAGGAAAGCTCATTTTATACTTGGTAATGTAATAAGGATTCACGAACTTAACTTAAATCTATAAAGAGAGTCCCGGAGTAGACAATAATTCCCCTCAAAAAGGTGTGATGAGTCCGACCTCCCATCCTCTCGACCAATGCAAATTCCTAAGCCTTATTAGCCCACAAGCTAATGAGCGCCTGCCTTTGGAAAGTAGGTCCAAACGGATGTGGAATCATTGGATGTTTCCGGTTCTACGAACAAACCCGTTAGAAACCGATCGGAACGTTTGAATCTCCCGTCCAGGAGGTCATCCCAGGATTCCGCGCGAAACAATTATAATATAACATAATTTATTAAATGGTTTATGATCAGTTTTTCTGTGGATGTGCTTTCATGATACCATTCACTATACTAATCAGAACGATTAGTGATTATGCTTACAGATTGGGGAAAATTATTTTCATTTATTTTGTATATATTGTTTATGTTTATCCTCACTAATATTAGGAATGAATTAGACTTAGTAAGTGAGGGTTGGGGACCTCTATATCCCCTCGATGAATCAGTAGGTCGCATGAGACAAAACAGATATGGCCACGGCTGAGGCCTTGACAATTTTCAGATATTGTTTTGGATGAGGCCTTAACCATTTATTTTCTTATTTCTTGGTTGAGACCTATACGATATGTTTTAGATGTAAGAAATTATTCATTCACTCATTAATATATTAGTAATTGATAACTCATGTGAATATTTGACTAGTAGAATATCTATGGTTAAGCTTTATTTTCATGTGATTATTTTTAGGCCATTATTTATTTAGCTTTTATTATTTCCATATTATGCTCAAGTTTATGTTCTAATGAAATGTGTTTTGAGTCATTCTCCAAGAATTATTGTTTATATTAGATTCTTCTGTATTACTTCCCCTTACTGAGCATCACATCTGATCCATTTATTATGTTTTATTTTTCCCCATGATGCGAAGATGGATATTATGAATGACGTGCACGGATAATCTAGGAGTTATGGATGTTTCTAATAGAATTTATATGTTGTCTCCTTTCATGTTTTAATGTAAAAATTATGTGTTTTTTGGTTTTACAAAACTACTAAACTATCCGGTCTTTTGGGATGCAACTTCCTTGTTTATTATGCCAATATAATTAAGTAAGGCACCAAATTTAGGCATCTGGAGTCGAGGTCTCAACAATTGGTATTAAAGGAATTTTAATAGAAACTTTATAATATATATTTAGAAGAAATATATTAGTGAACATAAACCTAAGATATACTTTTAGGATAAGCATAGAAAAACATCCTAGAATTTTGGTAAGGTAGAGATTATGTGGGTCTTCCTAGAAATACATCCCTATTTGGATACTATAAGTAGATGTGGTACTGGAATAGATGTACCTTGGGGTAACAACTCTAATAAGGTGTCTCAGTCCTGAATCAGGGTAACTTGGTACATAACAATGGGCTCTACTACGCACCTTGTTTGACACTCCTGGGTTATTTTCTTATGATAATTCACATTGTATTTACAAACCATTATGAAGGATTTAAAAGTAAATATGTACCCAATGAAACTGTGGTTATGATTATGAGATTAAATATGAATAAAAACTCAATTTATGTTAAGTGTTTTTATAGTTTTATATTATAGATTATGATTAATAAACTAATTTTTGTATGCCATTATTTAGAAATGGAACCTAGTGGAAGGATTGGAAACTATATCAATGCATGTATCCCATATAGGGATTTAAATTTTTTGCATGGTAATGATGTTGGTACTGGAGATGCAACTAGTTCTAAGAAACTTATAAATATACTAGGATAATTAACTAAGGTTATGAATAATAACCTAAACCATTTCCAAAATCCTTATCTACAACATGGAGAAGAAATGTTATACCGCTTTATGCAACATAAACCTCTATCATTAAATGGGATTACAAACCCATTTGTAGCAGTGTAGTGGATACGTTCCTTAGAGAAGATATTTCTCACTTTGGGAAGTAACAAAAGGGATAAGGTTTTCATGGAAGTTTATCGTCTACCGAGAGATGCTGATCAAAGATGGTCATTAATTCAAAACACAAAGTGGGGGGGGGGGGGTAGAGAAATTACAAATATGGAATTGAGGGATTTTTAGGAATTTTTCCTAGAAAAAACATTTTCCCCATGAACAACGAGTGGTTATAGAGAGGAAATCTTTGGTTCTGAAACAAAAAGAGGATGAAAATGTTTAAAATTATGAATCTAAATTTACAAGGTTAATGAGGTATGCCGTGGACTATATATATAATCCAAGGAGTAAGATTGATAATTTATTTTATGGTTTAAAACCATTCCCCAAAAGGGCACTGGTCTCCAAAAATTTCTCATCATAAAAATATATAGTATCATGTTCTATCAATACTGAGAAATAATTCTCTATGTCTTATGATTTTAAGGGAAAAAAAGAGAAGAAGATGGTGATGGTGGAAATAATGGATAATGGGAAGAATAAAAGAATAATTTTCCAACATGTGATACTTGTGGAAGGAAACACCCTGGTGCCTACTTAAAAGGAAAAAGAGTTTGAAACAAGTGTGGAGATAAATTACATCATGATAATGATTGTGAGGGAAATAAAGAAGCTATAAATTCTCAATTATATAATTGTAGAGAGATGAGACACTATGCTAATTATTTTACAAAACGTCAAGTAAACATGCCTCAAAAAAGGCCACAAGAGCAAGGCTAAGCTTATGCGATCAAAACTGCTGAGGCTGAAATTCCTAATGATGTTATGGAAGGTTGTTTAATTGTTTCTTCAAACTTAGTCAATACTTTATTTTATTCCGGATCATCACATTATTTTATATCTTCCCAGTTTTCCAAGAAAATTAGACATTTTCCTTTTGATTTAATAAAGTAGTTATTAGTCAAAACTCTTAAGGGAAGTATCATTGCAATAAATATGTGCCAGTTAGTCCCCTTTATGAAATATAAACCTGATTTATTTTCTGAACTTTTCATCATTCCTTTGATTGAATTTGATATAATTCTCAGCAAGGAATGGATTTTAAAACATGACGTGAAAATCTATTACAAGAAGAAGGAAATTATAATTGGTGAGGAAGATGTATAATCCACTATCATTAGAATAGAAAACTCATCATAAAATTCATATCTAGATCTATATCCAATATCTATTCTAAGTAAAATTCCGGGGAGGAAGAGAAAACTTTTTCTGTGGATGAGGAAATAAATATTCAAATTAAAGATGTACTTATTATGCAGGAATATATTGATGTATTTCCAGAAGATTTACCTAGAAATCCTACTGAGTTGGAATTTGAGTTCTCTGTTGATTTAATACTCAGTGAAAGAACTATATGAAATAATCCCTATAGAATTACCAATATGTAATTATTGGAGATAAATAAACAACTAGGATAATTGAGTGATGAAGGATTTATTCGCCCTAGTGTTTCTCCATGGGGATCCCCTATTCTTTTTTTTCAAGAAGAAAGATAGATCCATGAGGTTGTGCATTGATTATAGAGAAATCAATTATATGACAATAAAGAACAAGTATCCCCTTACTCACATTGATGATTTATTTTATCAACTTCACGGAGGTTAATATTTTTCGAAAATTGACCTTTGAATAGAATATCATTAGTTTCATGTGAGGAAGAAAGATATTCGAAGGACAAAATTTCAAACATGGTATGTACATTATGACTTTACAAAAATTCCATTTTAATTGA
The DNA here is from genome assembly GCA_963277665.1 of Viscum album. Lineage (NCBI taxonomy): Eukaryota > Viridiplantae > Streptophyta > Magnoliopsida > Santalales > Viscaceae > Viscum > Viscum album. The sequence continues at coordinate 1,165,089,827 of OY728142.1, forward strand.
CTTATTTACACTCTATTTTTATGGATATAATTAATAGAGTATTCAAGGAATATCTTGATTATTTTTTTTGGTATTTATTGATGCTATCTTGGTATAGTCCAAAATCTATAAGGACCGTGAGAACCCCTTACGGGTTATTATGGAGACTCTTAGAGGAAAATAGTTATATGAGAAGTTTATTAAGTGTGAATTTTGGATTCAAACAATTTATTTTCTTGGTAATATTGTCTCTAAGGATGGAATCTTAGATGATCTTGTAAAGATAAAGGAAATTTAGGAATATCCTACACCAATGAATATAACCGAGGTACGTAGTTTTATTGGTTTATCAGGTTATTATCAGCATTTTATTTTGAACTTTGACTAATTAGCTAACCCATTAACCAAGGTTACTAATAAATGGGTTAAGTTTATTTGGGTAATGTAATGTGAAAAATTATTTGAATAATTGAAGAAGAGATTAGTGAATTCTACAGTATTGACTTTACCATTGAGAAATGGAGGGTTTGTGATTTATAGTGATGCATCAAAGAAAAGACATGGATTTTTCCTTATATAGAATGATAAAGTTATTTAATACGCATCAAGGTAGTTAAAAAATCATGAATAAAACTATCCAACTCCTGATCTTGAGTTATAATCTTTAATATTTTCTCTGAATATTTGGAGAAACTATCACTATGGTGAAAGTTGTGATATATATAAAAATTACAAGAGATTGAAATATATATTCTCACAGAAAGAAATCATCATGAGGAAAAGGTGATGGCTTGAGCTACTCAAATATTATGATTTTCCAATACACTACTACCTAGGGAAGGAGAATTAGTTAGCAGATTCATTGAGTAGGAAGAATCATGGATTTATGAAAAAAATGATTATTGAAAAGGATCTTGTGTATATGGATCTAAAAATGATGGATATAGGAATTATCAAGAAAGGTGGAGCATCATTAATTTTTAAATTGGTTTCCCATCCATATTTATTGGAAAGGATTAAAAGTTCTCAGTCTGATGATGATAATATTCAAAAGAAAATTAAAACTGTGAATGATAGGAATTTAGAAGACTTTGTGTATGTGAATGAAATTATAAAATTTGGGAATAGGATTTGTGATCCCTCTATACTCAAGATAAAAAGGGAGTTATTGGATGATTTTTATTGCTCAAATTTCTATATACACCATGGTAGTACTAATATGTATATATATTTGAAGGAATATTTTTGATGGGATAATATAAAGCGGGAAATTGATGATTATGTATCAAGATGTTTAGTTTTTCAATTGGTAATGGATGAAATTCAACATCCTAGATGAGACATGCAACCTCTACCTATTTATACATAGAAATGGGATGATATCACTATGGATTTTTTCCTTAGATTACCAAAAACTCCAAGAATGAATGATGCAATATGGGTAATTGTTGATTGAATCACCAAATATGCACATTTCCTCACTACAAGGTAGGATTTTACATTGAAACACCTTGAAAAACTCTATATTAATAAAATACTAATACTTAATAGAGTAACTGTTTCAATTATGTCTGATTGTGATCCATGATTTACATAGAAATTATTGAAAATTCTTTAGAAATATTTGGATACTAAGTTCCATTTAAGTATTTCTTATCACACTCAAACTGATGGGTAGTTAGAAAGGACGATCCAAACTTTATAAGGCATTTTGAGTTTATGATCACTTGAATTTAAAGGTATGTGGGATCAGTATTTACCTTTAGTATAGTTTTCTTACAATAATATTTTCCATTCTAGTATTCAAATGGCACCATATAAAGCATTTTATATAAAGAGATTTCATACACCAATTTGTTGGGATGAAGTTCGTGAAAGGAAGATTGTGGGACCAAAAGTTGTAGGGGAAACAACAAAAAAAGTAAGGAATATTCAAACCCATATCAATGTATCTCAAAGTATGTAAAAGATCTATGACGATAATCAAAGGGAAAGATTTGTAATTTCAAGTGGGAGATCATGTTTTCTTGGATGTATCTCCATGGAAGGGTGTTATAATATTTGGGAAGAAAGGGAAACTCATACCCAAGTATATTGGCCCTTTTGAATTCATGAAGAGAATTGGATTTGTGGCTTATCATTTGGAAATGCTGCCAGGCCTTTATAAAGTACACAATGTGTTCCACATATCTTTGTTAAGTAAGTACATGCCATACCCAACACATGTCCTCAATTATGAAGGAATAGATTTGAAACCTGATTTATTTTACTGTGAAGAGACTATTTGGATTCTAAACACTAAATTACAGGTTTTGAGGAAGTTGATAACTCATATGGTAAATTTACTTTGGCAAAATCATTAAATTGAAGAGGTGATGTGGGATCCTGAGAAACATATGATTAAGGACTACCCAAATCATTTTATGAGGTGGCATTCTAGAAATTTTTGAGGATGAAATTTTTTATAAGAAGGGAGAATATAACAACCCAGAATTCTATTAATGAAATTTCCCTTCTAATGATAATTTTATATAGTATAAATCACATAAAATCAATTAGATAACACAATAAAAACTTTATAAATTAATAATGAATTAAATAAGAGGTATTTCTAGAAATTAAGTAACCTATACTACTTAAATAGTAACTTGACCTTAGGAATAAAAATACGACCCTTATAAATAGTAAATTGGCCAAATGAATAGTAACCTCACCCATGAAAGTATAAATAAAATTTAGGCATATTATAAATTAAAGTATGATATAATTATATCATATTATAAGTGAATAAATATTTTAAAAATTACTAATTAAGAGTTGGTATTTTTATAAGTCATAAAGATTTAATTAAAATTTTATAATTAATATAATTATTTAAAATAAAATTTATTTTCATAAAATAGATTCATATATTAATATTTTTTTGTCTTATTATTTTAAGATTAATTTTATGAGACCTTAGTTAATTTTTCAAAGTGTTATAAAACAATTTAAAATTTTAAAATCTGTATTTTTCATGTAAATGATGATTTTAATTAAAAAGTAAATTTATCATAGTTATAAAATTATTTTCATAAAATGGGGCTCATTTTTTAATTATATACATCATAAAATGGTTAGGGTCGATTTTTGGGTTTTTTCTAAAATACTTGAATTTTTATTGAATAGTAAAATACAAATATTTATGATAAATGTAAAATACATGAATTACTGAGTCATAGATGATGTATTGATGATTCAAGACCATAATCTAGAATTATAAGTAATTATTTTTATTATATTTCATGATAATTCTCAAACTATTCATATTCTTAAGACAAAATAAAAAATATATATTCAAAAAACAGCCCTCTTCTCCATTATAAATACCACCCCTTATCCTCACACCTTCAAAGATTTAAGACTTATCAAATTTCTACCCAATCCTCTTAAAAATTCTCTACCCTATGTTTAGATCTCTTTTTCTAATCAAAAAACCAAAATCGTTTCCCTAAGGAGTTTTTCAAGGAGGAGAAAATCAAGAGGTAAAAACCTCTTTCTTTTTCTTTTAATTTCTTTTCAAGTTATTTTATTTTCTTATTCTCTCCTAAAATTTCCTTTTAAAAGTGTAATGATAAATCCAATATAATTTATATACTGTAATTATATCCTGATATTGGAATAATCCATCATCAAGCCCCTTTTCCTCCCCCTGTTATTCTAAAAATGGAAACATCGTCCGAGTGGTGTTGTTTTATCACCTTCAAGGATGAAAAGTTTTCATTTTTCTTAACCATCTTAAGATATGTTCATAAAAATATTTTGATGGTTGAAAATGATTTTAAAATTTATATTAGAATTTTTTTTGTGTTCTGGATGTAACATATTTACATAATACTAAATGATAAAAGAAAACGAGTTTGTTGTGATCTGAAACTGCTAAAATTAATCTAAACGATCATCATTAACATGTTTTCTAATGATTCAACTTCACATCTAAGAAAAAAAACAATATATAAGAACAATTAAACTTATTTCTGTTCATTAATAACATATAATTCCAATTCTATAGAATTATATCCATTATACATGAACTTTATTACTTATAAAATATTGAACTGATCATGAAAAACCAAGAAAAAAATGCTCCCAAATGATGAAATTAAACTCTATAACTCATCAATAAGGCCATAAATGAACTTAAGAAAACTATAATGAATCAAATATATGTATTAAATGTTCTTAATTAATTAATTAATTAATTTATTTAATTTGATCATCCAGGACATTAAGGTCAAGTGGAGAACACATTCAGACATAAGGTAAGGGTTTTCTTCCCAAACCTCCATTTTCATCCGAGTTATGCTTTATTCCTATATAAACCAATGTAATTATTCATTATTTTTATACACTTATTCTAAATTCTGTGTATACATTCCAAACTTATGTGTCTATATCATTTCATCTTTCATTTATGGGAATTACATGTTTTACGAGGTTCCCTTCTCAATTCTCCCCGATACGCATGCTCGATTAATGGAGACATCTCGATTTCTTACCCATTTTCAAGTACCATCCATAATATTTTTTAATACACCATTATTTTTAAAAAATAAATAATTTTGTCATGAAAAAATATATTTTTTAATTTATTGTTTTATATAAACAATTATGAAAAATACAAATGATTTTTCCAAAAAGAACTCTTCTTTGCAAGTAAAAGGGGTATTTCTCTCCAAAATTCCTCAATGATTTTATGAGAGTATTTTATTCTATTTAAAAAACACTATTTAATTATATTCTTTATTGATATTTATATCTTATGATTATCATTTACCACAATTTATTAAATGGTTTATGATCAGTTTGACTTTGGATGTGCTATCTTGATAGGTAACATGAGAAAAAATAGATATGAGTAATGCATTAGACTTAGTAAGTAATGGGTGGGGCCCACTATAACAGCTCGATGCATCGGTAGGTAACATGAGACAAAATAGATATGAACTTTGTGGAATCCTTTCCCATTTTTAGATTTGGGTTTGGCCGAGGAATTAACCATTTATTTTCAGAAGTATTGGCCAAGGCCTCGACAATATGTTTTAGATTTTTGGAATTATGAATTACCTCATTATGATATTAGTAATTTATAATACATGTGAATATTTTACTAGTATAATATTCATGGTTAAGCTTCATTCTCATGTGATTATTTTTATGGAATTATTTATTCAGCTTTTATTCTTGCCATATTACGTTAAAGTTTATGTTCTAATAGAATTTGTTTTTAGTCATTCACCATGACTTATTGTTTATATTATCTTATGCTATATTATATAACCTTACTGAGCATCATATAAAACCCCTTTATTATGTTTTATTTTTTCCTGGGATGCGAAGATAAATTTTATGAACGACTTTAAGGGATAATCTAAGAGTTATGGATGTTTCCAATGGAATTTATATATTGCATTTCCTTTCAAGTTGTAATGTAAAACTTATGTTTGTATATACTTTTCCAAAACTAATAAATTTTCCAGTCCTTCTGGATGTGAATTCTTTGTTTATTATGATAATGTAATAAAGTAAGGCACCAACTCTGGAAAAATGGAGTCAGGGTCTCTACACTGATGGTCTCACATGAACTTGGTGATGGCCCAAACTCAAATCGATCTTATAGAAAACAGTTGATCCTTGGAGCTGGTAAAATATGTCATCTATATAAGGTAGTGGATACTAAATATTCATCATAATAAATTTCAATCGATGATAATCCATGCACAATCTGAGGGAAATATCTACCTTCTTGGGGGGAAGGATAGGTGAACCCCATGGTAATGTGTTGGGTCTAATAAAACCCTTAGCCTCAAGATCTTCATGCTAAATTTTGAGTTCTTGGATATCTATAGGATCCATAATATATGGATGAATGGACACCAGTGTCGCACTTAACACTAACTTCGTGTCTGAATCAACCTCTCTCTTTGGAAGTATGCTAGAGAAATCATTAGAGAAGACATTCCTAAAATGATCCACTATAGGAGGGAATTCTACTGTCTGCATTACCCGATTACTTATAAAGAGACTAGCCGTCTGGGATGTCACTCCACCTATCCTAGTACACTTGGGTCCAGATCAACTTTCTTGGATATCCCATTCTACCTTATGGTTATACATGTTGACCTCAGGTGATGTAAATGACACTCTTTTTTGTCAGATATTTTAGACGTGGAATGTTGAGTGGAATTTCCCTTGATGGTTTGATTGAGGGGTATTTTGTGACCTCTCTCAATTGAATACATTGGGCCCTCCATTTTTTCTGTCTTCCTTGGAAAATTTTATTGGTTCCCTTATCCATAGTCGGGTAAGAACCTACTTTCCAAAGGCTGACAATCGTCTGGGTTTTTAGGCCGAGTGACTCTTGGGGACCCACATTGGTTGAGAGGATGATAATTAATTCTCATCACACCCTTTTGGGTGGAATTATTTCCTACTTTGGGAATCTATTATGGATTTAAGACACATTCATGAATCTCTTCCAAATCCCGATACATGACCAGTTAGCATGGAAAAACGGGTTATCAGTTAATTCTCTCTTCAAAAGAATAAGGGAGTCTTGTTGAGGGATCCATCTGTATGTATTTTAGGTTCTTCATACATTTATCTAATGCGTAATAGATTCTTTATGTACTGTAACTATATAACTAGGTGATTCGGAATGTACTTCCACATAAGGAGGTGATTAATATTCTTAGGAGGGGATTGAGCCATTATGATGCATCCTATGTATCATGAATATTTTAGGAATAAAAACCCACATAGTTCTTTGAGGTTTTTGGAACTGGACCCAATGAATATATCTTTATATGAGGGGTATTCATTCCTAATACCTAATGTGATGTTCATTTATAACTCCCTAAGACTGCGTGAGCTATGCTTAGTGTGATAAAAAAGGGGGATAAATGATCATCCCCACGGTGTGTATGTATGGGACTTGAATACTAAGTGTAACACCCCGAGCTTCCATGATACGCTTGTCATTCAATAATGCAATAGCTTGCATTATACACAACTTCGAGTTCTAACACACTGCAACTAATCAAAGTAGCCATTATGAATAGTAATAACAACTTTTTAAATTTATAGAAATTTTATATTTCAAAATGGACTTCATTTTTGTATTCCTAATATTGAAATTAGCCTATGTTGAATTTTTTGTAATTTTCTGAGAACTTCCAAATTTTTATGAATAGTGAAAAGTACTTAAAACAACTTTTTAAATAAAAATAATTTATAGTGATAAGTTATACTATTGAGTGGTTCTAAAGTATAATTAGAATATATTTTTACCATTTTATCCAATGGTGTTCATTAGAATTAATTTCACTTTGAAATTGGACATAAACAATTGTCAATCTTTTGATATAAATTGTTTCTTAAAAACACCCTATTTGTTTTGACAACGGGAATTAATTATAAAATTAATTAATGAAAATTATATGTTTGGAATTTCATAAAATATACATCATTTTTGAATTCGGAATATCAATTATAGCTTAGGGTGAAACTTTGGCATTGTTCTAAAAAACTTCAATTTTTGATGAATAGTGAAACCACTAAGTGGTAGTTAAATAATTGATTTTTCGTTTAAATGAAATATTACCACTTCTGTGATTTGATTTTCAAAAATCCGACATACATGGTTGTCATTAAGAATTAAAATGTGGTTCAATGAGATTAAAATAATTTTTGGTGAAGAGTAACTTTTAAGTTCTTAATCGCGATTAGAGGTAATTTGTGTAGTTTAAGGTAAAAATAATGTTTTAATAATATGAGATGAGCTTGACACATGTCCTACCCTCATTGGATGTGACATGACCGACCAATACAATCCATGGGTCAACTTGGGGACCCCATGGAGCCACTTTAGTTAGAAAATGGCATAAATACCTTTTATTTAATGTTAAAGTAAAAAATGACACAAACATGAAATGTTTTACTAAAACAATTTTTACATGGGGTTATACAAGCCATATTTTTGACTATAAATAGTCATTGGAAATCTAAAAAGATTTCATACATCATAGTAGTTTTTTTAAAATTTTTAGACATTCAATAAATTAAATTATTTATGACATCATTATGATGCAGCGGTGACCTCATTATTTAGCGATTTTAATAAAATGAAACGATAATGTACAATCCAAGGCTTAAACTTGTCCAAAGACTATTGGATGGGTATATTTAGAACCCTTATCACCTTATACATGAATTATATAAGTGTGGGACCTTTATAATCTGAAAATCATTGTATAATAATGTAAAATTTCCTTACTTTCCAAGAGTGCCCCTCCTCTCCTCTTATAAAAGGCCCCCACCTATACCACCTCATTCACACTTTCAAGCCATTTGGCTCATCCAAACTCTGCCGAAATACTCTCCCAACTTCCCCCTCTTACTCCTAGAAGTCTCACTTTGGGAAGAACTCTTCCCAAGGAATCCTTTGTCTCAAATCAAAAAGAGTTACCCGATTTTGAGGTAATGTCTTCTCTAATGTTGTTTTGTTTTATTTTTCTTCTCCAACCCCATAAACTCTTTTTATTCATTTCATTTGTAACAAAACCAGTATACTCAATATACTAGGATGTTTTTATAAGAAGTATTCAAGCTACAATTACACACACCTACATATAATGGTTAAAGAACATACGGTTTCTGTGGATGGTGAATTTCTGCCTCACGAAACGATGATTGTTCAACACTCATATAACACCTTCAAAGGTGGCCATTAAGATGTAAATATATTTATATATGATATATAATATGTTTAGGTTTTACTTATGCTTCTGTATTTCTCATTTATGGAATACTTTATGATTTCCATTTTGGGTAAACGCGATAATTTCATTTTAGGAAGTGCGGACTACAACCCCCTCAAAGTGATGTGAATCGTTAATGACATATTTGGGATGTATAAATGATGGAGTAAATGATATTATATATGATATTATACTGTAACTATATTATACCTTTATATAATTATGATTTCATTCCATTAAATATGAAATAGAAATGAAAGTAGCGTTCATGCGTACGTACGGCTTACCGTCTCCATGAACGGTGAATTTCATTTCTTACCTCTAAATGTTATGTAATATTATAAATTCATGTATATACTGGATATATATGATATATATGATATCTAAATAATGAACATAATTCTGGATATAATGGATATATCACCACATGAACAACTTGTAATTATAAGAATTTTATTTTTGACTCAAGTACCTAAGATCGAAAAAATGACCATTATAAACTTAAATAATTACATAATGTTCATAACATGGTAATAAGGGATATAAAAGGAATAATGAACATGAAAAAGGTTCTTAAGTAAATAGAAATTAACTCTAGTTTATTATTAAGGAGGTTAAAGAACAGTCGAGTCAGGACAGGATGCAAGGTAAGGGAACTTCTTAACCCAATTTCTATTCTTTGGGTTAATCTCCTACTTTCAAATTATGTCATGATATTATTATGTCCTGTCTTGTATTTGTACATTATTTATGTGTACTTATAGTGAATACACATTATAGATGTACTTTATTTAAAAAAAAATGATCTTTTTAAGGACTTCGTCTCAATCCCCTTTCATTGAGGTATATTTGGTTTTATACACAACTTTCTTTTATACGGTGTATAAACCACTTTGAATTTTACGTTTATTTGAAAGGAATCTTTTTTATACGAAGCGTTTTACTAAACAACAAAAAAGGAATGTTTTTCTTTTCGTACTTATGCGGCGACAACGACTTCTCCGCCGCCGTGACCATTATTTGAGTTTCGGCTTCCTCTACAAGCCATCATTTTTTTAATGAAAAATAAATACAAAGTTTTAACTTTCTTTTATTTTGGTATTGAAAATGGTTTTGAAAGCGTTTTTATTATATCAGTGTGTTGTATTGAAATCTTGTGATTGAAATTTGGAAATGTTATGTTTCCTTTATGCATGTTTTATGTGATACGATTATGTTATGGTTTATGATATGTTTAAACCTATTCATATGAGGAATGCATTGGACTTAATAAGTGACGGGTGGAGCCCGCTACTGCTCCTCGATGCATCGGCATGTCTCATGACACAAACTAGTGTCTTGGCACGAGGCCTTGACAAAATATTATTTGTATTCTTGGCATGAGGCCTTGGCTACGTGGTTATGATAGTCTGGCATTATGCATTCCATAATTATGAAAGTGGTTATTGATATTGAATGTGATTATTCGACTAGTAGAATATCCATGTGAAGAAGTAAATGGCATTACCTCAATTTACTTTTGCCATATTATGTTGATGTTCAAGTTTAAAAGGATTTTGTTTTAGTTATACATTGCCTTAAATGTTTATGTTTATTTATGAAAGCTTCTGCAATATTGTTATCCTTACTGAGCATCTGAGCTCACCCCTTTCAATGTTTTAATATTTTCCAGGATGTGAAGAAGTATTTTATGAATGACCTGCAGGGATAGTCAGAAGAGGATATGAGTGTGGACTATGGAGACTTTTTTATTGTAGTTTTCACCTTTTGATGTAATGTAACATTTATGAATGTATCTAGTGTTTCCAAGGATACTAAACTAATCGGTCTTTCGAGACTTGATATTTTGTGATCATGCCAATGTTACGAAGTAATGCACCGACTCTGAGTAGCTGGGGTCGGGGAGTTACAGTTGGTATCAGAGGCAGTTTAGTACTAACCTTGTGATCTAGATTTAGATAAACTCTGATTAGAGCACATAGCCCGAAGATAGACTTTAAGGATTAGTATAGAAGAACTTCCTAGAATTTTGGTATTATAGAGATTTTGTGAGTTTTCCGAGCAATACATCTTTGTCTAGATACGAGCAGGTAGAGGCGGCTTTGGCACAGATGTACCTAGGGGTAAAACCCAAAAACACCGCTTTGAGCTAGACTCGAACGGTAACTGCTGCACGACAACGAGACTTGCTGCACTCTTGGTTACGACACTCCCGGGGGATATGCTTAGGATAATTCTCGTTTTCTTTACAAACCACTATGAACGGTTATGAGTATATACTTTCTCAAAGAAAACCTTTTTATGATTATGGATTATATCCATAAATAGTTCAATTTATGTTAAGTATTTTATAACTATGGAATTATGTATTTTGATTCATAAACTAATCTAGTTTTTGGCATTGTATAGAAATGGCGCCCAGAAGAAGGAATGTGAATTCCATCAATACGTATGATCCAAAGAATAAGAAGGATCATATCTTTCATGGTATTAAGCCAACATTTAGAAGGGAAATATTCTCCCATGTGTTATCAACATATGAAGAAATAGTATCATGTGTTAATAAGATAAGTAGATAATTCTCTGAGTCTTATGGATTTGAAGGGATGAAAGAGAAGAAAAGGATGGAAGAGAGAATGATGGATAAAGGTACGAGGGAAAAGAAGAATTTTCCAATATGTGATAACTGTGGGAAGAAACACCTTGGAATTTTCCTGAAGGGAATGAGAGTTTGTTATAAGTGTGGAGAAAAAGGACACTAAGTGCATGACTTCAAGGGTAAGAAAAAGGTTTCAAATGTACAATGCTTCATCTGCAAGGAGTGGGGACACTATGCAAACCAATGTTCAAATCATCAGAGTATGCCCCAAATGATGTTATTGGATAATAATCAAGTTATGATACTACCACAGATGAGGAGGAATGATTAGAGTTATTATGTTGTTATTAAAGAATTTTGTAATTTGAGTGTTGCATCAATGATGTACTGGTTATAATAATTATGGAGTATATAAGGATTGTACTGCAGTACTATTTCATCTAGGACTTGAGATTGTGTGGAACCAAGAAAAGTGACTCCACAGTAGGTTAAATTTTTGGAAAATATATGGTTGATAGAAAGATAAACCATAATATGGTTCTGATACCGAGATAGTGATTTTGGAATAAGACATGATTGATTCGGATAAATTATGTTGGATATTATTAACATCCTTGAAACTGATTAATGATTTGTATAAATTTTTGGATAGAAGGAGTATATCTAGTTTTCTATAAGGAATAAGGGATCATGAATTTAATCAATAAGGATTTATGGTAATACAGTATATTTTAGTGTTTTAAAAGAATACATGATGAAGGTGTTCACATGTTGTTACGCAGAAAAAAAGGAGCTTCATTATGTTTACCTTCTTCATAAAATCTGGACTGTGAGTTGGACAGAAGTATTTTGGATAACTATAAAGGTTGGAATGGATTATATTTTACATTGGATACTATTGTTAAGGTTATTTTTTGATATTTATAAAAAGGACAACACGCAGACCGAGTGACAACCCATCGCGTCAGACAAAGCTGTGGGAATCGAACCCACAACCATAGTGCGATTGGGATTAATCGCCTACCACTGGACTACATGAAGTCCCTAGTTTTTACAAAATAGTTTTTCTAATCTAAATGGTATGTGTTAAAATTTGGAACCTTATACAATTAGGATAAGTATAATATTTTTGAGTTCTATTATCTTTTTGTGTGAAAGATGAGTTGAAGGTTGAAACTCTAATTGTCAAGCATAAATATATATAAACCTATCTCTTATTCAATGAATAAATTAATTCTTAAACTTTAGTAAAGGGATATTAAAACAAAAAAATGTGTTATCCTAATACCATATGTCTTGTTGAACTGATGATATTTTAAATCAACATAGATTGAAGGTTTTGAGGCCCTTAATTTGACAGTTGATTGTGATTGATGACCTCAATCACTCGCTACAAATATTTACATTTTTCCTCCAATTATATGTCTCTAATTTCCACCAATGTTCTCCTTATCAAGATCATAATTTGGTGATGACTTTCTTATTTCCATTTCCCTCTTATTAAGACTAAATTTTGTTAACCTTATTTCCGATGTGGGTTTTCCACAAAGGTATTTTCTATTTTCAACCTTTTATTTTCCAAGAAAAATTTTGAATTGCGAGGACGCAATTTATTGAAGGAGGGGAGAATTTAACACCCCGAGATTCCATGATACGCTTCTCATTCAATAATGCAATAGCTTGCATTGTACGCAACTTCAAGTTCTAACACACCGTAACTAATCAAAGTAGCCGTTATGAATAGTAATAACCAATTTTTAAATTTATAGAAATTTTATATTTCAAAATGGACTTCATTTTTGTATTCCTAATATTGAAATTAGCCTATGTTGAATTTTTTGTAATTTTCTGAGAACTTCCAAATTTTTATGAATAGTGAAAAATACTTAAAACAACTTTTTTAATCAAAATAATTTATATTGATAATTTATACTATTGAGTGGTTTTAAAGTATAATTAGAATTTATTTGTACCATTTTATCCAATTGTGTTCATTATAATTAATTTCACTTTGAAATTGGACATAAACAATTGTCAATCTTTTCATATAAATTGTTTCTTAAAAACACGCTATTTGTTGTGACAGTGGGAATTAATTATAAAATTAATTAATGAAACATATATGTTTGTAAATTCATAAAATAGACATCATTTTTGAATTCGGAATATCAATTATAGCTTAGGGTGAAATTTTGGCATTGTTCTGAAAAACTTCAATTTTTGATGAATAGTGAAACCACTAAGTGGTAGTTAAATAACTGATTTTTCGTTTAAATGAAATATTACCACTTCTGTGATTTGATTTTCAAAAATCCAAAATACATGGTTGTCATTAAGAAGTAAAATGTGGTTCAATGAGATTAAAATAATTTTTTGTGAATAGTAACTTTTAAGTTCTTAATCGCGATTAGAGGTAATTAGTGTAGTTTAAGGTAAAAATAATGTTTTAATAATATGAGATGAGCTTGAAACATGTCCTACCCTCATTGGATGTGACATGGCCGACCAATAAAATCCATTGGTCAACTTGGGGACCCCATGGAGCCACTTTAGTTAGAAAATGGCATAAATATCTTTTATTTAATGGTAAAGTAAAAAATGACAAAAACATGAAATGTTTTACTAAAACAATTTTTACATGGGGTTATACAAGTCATATTTTTGACTATAAATAGTCATTGGAAATCTAAAAATATTTCCTACATCATAGTATTTTTTTTATAATTTTTAGACATTAAATAAATTAAATTATTTATGACATCATTATGATGCAGCGATGACCTCATTATTTAACGATTCTAATAAAATGAAAAGATAATGTACAATACAAGGCTTACACTTGTCCAAATACTATTGTATGGGTATATTTGGAACCCTTATCACCTTAGCCACTAATTATATAAGTGTGGGACCTTTAGAATCCGAAAAGCATTGTATAATAATGTAAAATTTCCTTACTTTCCAAGAGTGCCCCTCCTCTCGTCTTATAAAAGGCCCCCACCTCTACCACCTCATTCACACTTTAAAGACATTTGGCTCAACCAAAATCTGCCCAAATACTCTCCCAACTTCCCCATATTACTCCTAGAAGCCTCAATTTGGGCAGAACTCTTCCCAAGGAAGCCTTTGGCTCAAATCAAAAAGAGTTACCCGATTTTGAGGTAATGTCTTCTCTAATGTTGTTTTGTTTTATTTTTCTTCTACAACCCCCTAAACTCTTTTTATTAATTTCTTTTGTAACAACAACAGTATCCTTAATATACTAGGATGTTGTTATAAGAAGGATTCTATCTACAATTACACACACCTACATCTAATGGTTAAAGAACATACGGTTTCTGTAGATGGTGAATTTCTGCCTCACGAAACGATGATTGTTCAACACTCATATAACACCTTAAAAGGTGGCCATTAAGATGTCACTATATTTATATATGATATATAATATGTTTATGTTTTACTTATGCTTCTTTATTTCTCATTTATGGCATAATTTATGATTTCCATTATGGGTAAACGCGATAATTTCATTTTAGGAAGTGCGGACTACCGCCCCCTCAAAGTGAAGTGAATCGTTAATGCCATATGTGGGATGTATAAAGGATGGAGTAAATGATATTATATATGATATTATACTGGAACTATATTATACCTTTATATAATTGTGATTTCATTCCATTAAATATGAAATAGAAATGAAAGTAGCGTTCATGCGTACGCACGGCTTACCGTCTCCATGAACGGTGAATTTCATTTCTTACCTCTAAATGTTATGTAATATTATAAATGCATGTATATACTGGATATATATGATATATATTATATCTACATCATGAACGTAATTCTGGATATAATGGATATATCACCACATGAACAACTTGTAATTATAAGAATTTTATTTTTGACTCAAGTACCTAAGATCGACAAAATGACCGTTATAAACTTAAATAATTACATAATGTTCATAACATTGTAATAAGGGATATAAAAGGAATAATTAACATGAAAAAGGTTCTTAAGTAAATATAAATTAACTCTAGTTTATTATTCAGGAGGTTAAAGAACAGTCGAGTTAGGACAGGACGCAAGGTAAGGGAACTTCTTAACCCAATTTCTATTCTTTGGGTTAATCTTCTAGTTTCAAATTATGTCATGATATTATTATGTCCTATCTTGTATTTGTACATTATTTTTGTGTACTTATAGTTAATACACATTATAGATGTACTTTATTTAAAAAAATGATCTTTTTAAGGACTTCGTCTCAATCCACTTTCATTAAGGCATATTTGGTTTTATACACAACTTTCTTTTATACGGTGTATAAACCCCTTTGACTTTTACGTTTATTCAAAAGGAATATTTTTTATACGAAGCGTTTTAATAAACGACAAAAAGGGAATGTTTTTCTTTCCGTACTTATGCGGTGACAACGACTTCTCCGCCGTTGTGACCATTATTTGAGTTTCGACTTCCTCTACAAGCCATCATTTTTTTAATGAAAAATAAATACAAAGTTTTAACTTTATTTTATTTTGGTATTGAAAATGGTTTTGAATGCGTTTTTATTATATAAATGTGTTGTATTGATATCTTGTGATTGAAATGTGGAAATGTTATGTTTCCTTTATGCATGTTTTATGTGATACGATTATGTTATGGTTTATGATATGTTTAAACCTATTCATATGAGGAATGCATTGGACTTAATAAGTGACGGGTGGAGCCCGCTACAGTTCCTCGATGCATCGGCAGGTCTCATGAGACAAACTAGTGTCTTGGCACGAGGTCTTGACAAAATCTTATTTGTGGTCTTGGCACGAGGCCTTGGCTACGTGGTTATGATAGTATGGCATTATGAATTCCATCATTATGAAAGTGGTTATTGATATTTCATGTGATTATTCGACCAGTAGAATATCCATGTGAAGAAGTAAATGGCATTACCTCATTTTACTTTTTCCATATTATGTTGATGTTCAAGTTTAAAAGGCTTTTGTTTTAGTTATACATTGCATTAAATGTTTATGTTTATTTATGAAAGCTTCCGCAATATTGTTATCCTTACTGAGCATCTGAGCTCACCCCTTTCAATGTTTTAATATTTTCCAGGATGTGAAGAAGTATTTTATGAATGACCTGCAGGGATAGTCAGAAGAGGATATGAGTGTGGACTATGGAGACTTTTTTATTGTAGTTTTTCACCTTATGATGTAATGTAACATTTATGAATGTATCTAGTGTTTCCAAGGCTACTAAACTAATCGGTCTTTCTAGACTTTATCTTTTGTGATCATGCTAATGTTACGAAGTAATGCACCGACTCTGGGTAGCTGGGGTCGGGGCGTTACACTAAGATAACCCTTGGGGTGTTTGGTATAAAGATTGAGCCCTGATAAGGCGTTATACATATCCTGAATATGGAAGGAATCAGAGTCTTCTTAGTTCAGTTGATGTACAATACTTACATACTGAGTATACCCTATACCAAGGAGATTTATGATGCCTAATTAGGTGTTCATTTCATCCACCTAATCCTACATGAGCTATGCATTGTGTGAGAAACAATGGGGGAGTAGATGATCAGCATCAAAACATATGGATATGGGACTTGTGTATTGGGACAATCCTTGTAGATGTTTGGCGTGGAGCTCGAGCCTAAGGAAGGCATCCAACGTATCCCAATAATGTAAGGAATAAAAGTCCTCATAGTTCATATAATGTCTGGGTTTATACACTGAGGCTCACCTATACCATTTTAAGGGTTTATGGGGCAGATGATATGACCATTTCAACTCCCTAAGCCCATGTGATCCTTGCTCATTTGTGAGAAAAAAAGTGATATAAAGTAACCAATGTCATTGTTTTGGAAAAGGGAATCATATACTTATCCCTCCATAGATAATAAATATGGAGCTTGGACCTTTGAGGGAGGTGGAATATTTATCCTAAATATGACAGGAATCAGAGTCGTCATAGTTTTCTTTATGTTGGGTGTTACACACTGAGTTTTCCCTATTGATCTAGGATTACACACTGAGGAAAGAAAACATTGTAAAATCATGGGATGCCCTGAGATACATCATAGGACCTGGCTTGACACACATATAATGTGTCATGAGAGTCAGTGTGGCACAGTTTGAGGGGTGTATTGTATCTTGGATGACACATCTAGAAGTCATTTCAAGACCTAGTTTACATGTCTGGAAGGCTTTGCGAGTCTCAACTAACTTTCTTGGAGGGAGTCATGAGAGCTTGGTTGTAATATTTGGATGATTTTGTGAGACTCATCGGACATGAGAGAATACCTTTATGTGAGTTAGAAAATGTGTCCGTGGGATGTCGCAGGTCTCAACAGACTTGATCGAAGGGTGTCATAGAGTTTGGTTTTCATGTCTGGATGCTTTCACAAGACTTGTTTGACATGAGATAATACCTTTATGTGGGTCAGGTGATGCATATGAGGGACATCATGAGTCTCAACTGAATTTCCCAAAGGGAATCGTGATAGCTTGGTTGTTATGTCCAGATGCTTTCATGAGACATAAATGACACGAGTGAACTCCATTATGTGAGTCAGTTGATGTGTTTGAAGTACATCACAAGTCATGGGTAATGGACCCAGAGGGTTTATAAGATTGAAGTGGCACTCGCGGGGGAATTTTATGATGTGCTCTGACATGTATCGAGGAATTTTCATGTCTGAGATGACATGTCTAAGGGGTGTCATGAAATATGGGGGATGTGTCCGGGAAATGTCATGTGTCTTTGGATGAAACACACGAAGCTCATGAGGGGTAGTGAGAAAGTATTTCATTTAATCCTTCTACATTTGATCTTGGTTATAACCATTGAATCACAGATGCCTTGGTTTTGTTCAGTGTCTGTTTGTCTTAAGGCTCACGTGATCTAGTAGGCTTGCAGAATAGTCTTCATATAACCTACCAAAGATCCTTCACTTGATCTATGAATGATCATGAAAAGTTCTTTATGACTAGCACATGACTGCTCGGGCTGTTCGCTGGTGTATTACTTGACAAAAAGCAACCTGGTCATTTGATCTTCCACTATGAGAAGTCTTTAAGAGTCTAGAGTCAAATTATTCAGAGTCTAGACGTCCAAATTGTGTATAACTGTTCCATAATTCAACCCACATCCTCATAATTCCATGCACTAGTAGGGTGTTTATAGGCCTCACCACCCCAAATACTCAAAGGTTTGTGCATAGTATCTGGTGTGAGTCCAGACTGGAGCTTTTGAAGTGGCCTGGTGCCATGCAGTTTCATGAGACTCTACCCTAGACTACTTCAGGCATGTTGCCTAATTTTCAGTGACCGTGAGTCTCTTCCTTTATCAGATTATTATAGATTTATGGAGACTTGTTTGATTGTGAAGACGCATTGAATGACTTTAATGTTATCATGTTGATATGCCCAAAGGTTCTCATGGGATCCATGTACCTATTATAAGACACTTTCAAGACCTTTGGTGACTTGTCCTGGGGTCTCACGGGACAGTGTTGTGGGTGTGTTGGGGGAATCACATGCCTTTCAGCGACTATGTGTACCTCTTTACTCCTCCCTTTTGATCCTATTTGTTTAATGTAACAAAGGTTGGGTGTCATTCTAGATTTTATGTGTGTTTTTGAGGTTATTTATTCTATTTTTTGGAGATTCATCACATGACCAATATGAGTCGAACTTGGGGCACATGAGCATTCCATATCCTAAATAAGAGGACGACAAGCCAAAGGGATTCTGTGAGGCATGGAAGACGTGTCACTGAGGACTCGCAATGTCTTACGGGTCTCCAGGGGCG
Organism: Viscum album; assembly: GCA_963277665.1. NCBI lineage: Eukaryota > Viridiplantae > Streptophyta > Magnoliopsida > Santalales > Viscaceae > Viscum > Viscum album. The sequence continues at coordinate 1,165,109,021 of OY728142.1, forward strand.
TATCACATATCTTTCAGTGATTGAGAACACCTCTAACCTCCTCCATTTTTATCCCATTAATTTTATTTTATAATGGTTAGGAATCATGAAAGTTGGTACGAGTAATATATATGATTTTTACTTTATTTGGGATGATGTATCACTTAAAAAATATAGGTCATATGGAGAGTGAAATCATGTAGTGGACTGGTCTATAATCCTGTCCTTAGAGCACTGTAGACTTTTTTGGACACTCTCGAGGACTTCCATGTGGTGAGGCTGACAATCCCAAGGGCTTCCGTGAGGTTTCACTGTGTCTCGCAGATCGCCCGGGGTGTGCATCACATTTCCTTCATTGACCGTGAACTCCTATCACCTCCTTCCCTTTATATCCTTCATTTTATCTAGAGAATGCTTGGAGGTCATGTAATATTTCTTAGATATCCCCAATGGATTTTATTCTTCCCAATGATTATTTGGTGCATGATCTTCATGACCATTGGGGGTTTATTACTTTAGAATGTCATCCCTATTTATTTTAAATGGATTTGGATGGTTTATTAGGTGATTTATAAGGAAAAAGAATGTGACCTAGGGGTGATCATTCATTTGTCTGGTGGGACTTCAGAAGAGTAGGTAGGTTTGTTGAAGAGTGTTCTGTGGGACTAGTCCCGGTCGATGAACCATGTGTGGGGCCTTCACATGACCTTGAAATAAACACACAATCGTGAGTCTCTCATAGTATCGATGAATCATCAATTATCCCCTTATTCATTGCATTCATGGGGAAAATAATACCCATATTCATGTATTTCCTCCTTTGTGATTTTTCCGATGCTTATTTAGTGGGCATTAATAAATTCCTTCCCCCCTTAGGAACGATGTACAACGGGACAAGGACTCGGTTCTAAGGAAAACTAATGCCCACCAGATTTTTTGGTGATGTCACAAACCAGTGCTTTGGGTGATGTTTAGTCTATACTGGTATACATTTGGTATTACAAGAAATGACTATATATAGTCTGGGGGGGGGGGGAAATCATCCCACCAGGTACCTATTTTTTAGAGTGCTCTTGCTATTTCTCCCGTTGCGAGACCCAGCCGAAAACCCTGATCGCAAACCCTATCCGTAAGTACGTGCCATGAAACCATTACACCAAATCTATTGGATACAGCTTATTTCTTCTTAGGTGATTTTTTTCCTCAACCACACACTATTTTTTTTGGTAATTTCTAAATATTCAACTGTGAGGGCCATGGTCACCTCAAGTGGTTTTGTGAGATTTGCTGACACTATCATTTGAGCATTTGAGAATCATGTGACCAAGTTCAGGTCATGAAATCATGAGTCTTCAAGGGGCCATGAAATTCACATGATGTCCTACAAAAGTTTTATTCCCCACAAATCCTCTGGATATCAGGTGATACGTGAATTCTCTATGCGGTTCGCGGATCCCCTTTTGTGTTTTGTGATGTGCATGATGCCTCTGTCTCATGTCATGATTTATTTTTTTGAATACATTGTGTTTTATTTGTTCGATGTGTGCCACTTACTTATTTTCAGATGTATTCCAGTTCCTACCAAGGTTCCTTAGCTGCAGCCAACCAGAGTGCCATGATTTCCAGGAATCACAATGCGAATCACCGTTATCGAGTGCGTACTAATAATGAGGTCCTGGAGAGGTTCCTTTCATCCAATATTCAGAATTATCCCTTATCTGATCGACTTACACTATATGATTTTAGCTTGTTGGATGATGCCGCTATACCACCCCTAGATTTTAACATGCCATTTCATTGGGTATCTAGCTCCCCAGACTGTGTTCAAGAAATGATTACTGAGGATAGTCAGATGGTTACAATCCAATATCATGACTTGTCTTATCTATTGGTTGGTTATCCCCTAAGTCTGCATGATCATGTCCTTTCTCAACAACCTATCACCCATAGTTACTCTAGAATATTTTACTCTTCTATGGATTACTCTGGTGGTAGATGGTACTCAAAATGGGATCTTCGTCCTGGTGGAAATTTCTTTGACGAATGGGCATGGCCATTCTAGGTAAGGTAGATATGTTCATAATTTCCTAATGATCTATACATGGTTTATCTCCATGAAGCTATATGGATATATCAATTCATCATTTACCACCAACCCAAACTCCTCTAGGAAATGATTAGCCTCTGGTGTCCTAGAACCAACATTTTCCATCTTCCTCATGGTGTGGTGGATATCAGTTTATGGAATGTCCATCAACTAGACAACATACCTCCTCTTAGAGAGATGTATGACATATTTATTACTACTGTGGATGTCTGGGATGATCATCTACAAACTCTAATTCTAGTGAAGGAGATGATCTCCATTGTGAACAAAAATCTAGGGAGAGAGCTAAAAGTGCACTCTCTTATTTCCTTCAATGACTGGATCAATATTTTTCTATGTGGAAGTGGGGAAAGGACCAATGTTATCCACCCCTATTTATTGCCTTCCAAGTATATCTAAAATAGTCCCAGATCGTATGGGGGCATTCTAAAAGATGGGGACTACACCTCATGGGGATATCAGGCAAAGCCAAAGGTTTCTTAGGACCTTAGTTTGGAAGGTTTTCTTGTTATGTTCCTAAATTGGCGAATCTTCCCAAATGTGGATACATGCTCAAAAATTCATGTTAGCACATTGGTAATGGAAGCGCGTCTTGAAGAAGGGAGATTCCTTAACCTAGAGGTGCCAGTTCTTGGATGCCTCTACCAGATATTGGGTCATATCGAACAAGGTAGGACTCCCTAAAGGATTAGTGTTCCACTTCAGTTCCTATTTGTCTGGATAGGGGAGTACTTACATTTTTATGAGCACTACAATATCTGTAGGATCCCTAACCCCATATCCATACCTAGATTGATGAACATCTATAGGGTTGTACCTATGTCTCTATCTCATAAAGAAGTTAAAGGTGCACTATACTGATCTGACATCTTTGACTTTGCTACCTTCCATGCACCAGGCAGTCTGATTATTGATGATGGAAGTGAATATCTTGATGAGAGATGTTATATGATCTCTATTCACTATAGGATCCTTGTAGCCTAGATGGACAAGATGATTATTTTTGATCTATACATTCCATACCATTTTTCTCAACAGTTTGGCTGAATTCAGGGAGTTTCCCCCATTCCTTTGTCCATTATTCGAGGGGAGTGAAATCCTGGCATCATAATCCAATTTTGGAAGATACTATCCTATAAAGATAATAAATCTGTGATCATATTTCCACCTACTGATTCTCCCTATTTCCTCACCCGAGATTATTCTAAGGATTGGGCGACGACTTATCCCAATGGGGTGCAAGGCCAAATGGTCCGCCATGAGGACAAGCCCCTTGTGTTAACAATTCCCCTATATTTAGATCCAATGAAATTGTTTGAGGAATTAGGTGAGGTATCTAGGAAGATACTTTGATCTGATGATGGTTACTTGGATGATAAGTCATATTCTGTTGAGGAGACCAGTCCTCTGGTGTAGGCTATTGATGATATGCCTGTTGGGAGAGAGGCATATGGGGATTCTTATCTTATTTAAACATTGATTAAGCTGGTTGGTCATATTTCAATTTCAACCTATTCATCGGATTCTGATGCTCAATAATTCCATAAGATAATCTGGGAGTGTATCCATGTATTGATTACTAATACCTGTCTTGCGACATTCTGCCACCTAGGGGAGTGGCTTCGCTAGTCATTTCATGATCAAGGGGTGGACGATTTTGATCAACAACCTATGTCTGAAATGATATAGTGGATCATTCTGAACTAAAGAGAATTGTACATGCAAGAAAGGGTCTTACATGAACTCACGGATAAGGCTTCCCTTTCCAAAAAACTTAGGGAGGCAATGGAGGTACTGGAGTAGGGTCGCCGGTTGTTGTATGAAATGTGAACCTAGATGGATGCTTGGATGGAATAGATATAGAAGAATAAATAGATGATCACTCATATGAATTCCAACCTATCAACATCATTGACCTCATTGGCCATAGATCAGAGTATTTTTGAAGATTTGTCTACTCTGGTCGAATTTCTTCATCCATAGGCATAGGCGGAATAAGAAAGAAGGATGACACTCCAACACTCAATTAATTCCTCCCTACAAACTCTTGCCGATCTTACTAGCACTATAGACCATTTTTTTATTCCATTTTTTATACTACATCCCATAATTTTAATCTACACTCCATTTTTTATGGTTTCATAGAGACTCCAAAATGTGGAGATTACTCCCCCTTTTTTATACTTTGAATGGATGAGTTTTTTATAAGATTACTATCAAACTTTCTACCTTGTATAGTATCTAGATATTATTTTATTTTTCTGTCAACACCCTTCCGTTTATTTGTGATAAATGAGATTTAATGTCAGGAATTAAATGTTGAGATTCTAATATATCCTATTCGAGGAAAGCTCGTAAAGGCCGACCTCATACGAGGTTCCATATTAGTAATATATTCCACCTATCTTGAGATCACCTGAGGTGTAGAGGGATCATATGGGTAGGAGATATGTCCTATAGAATGAGTGATTTTCATATCCTCAAAAATCATTTCGATTATAATAGGGACCATCTATTGCTTTAGTTTTTGGTCTTTTATCTTGAACTATCTATTGCTTTAGTTTAAGTTATTTTACCTTGGACCATCTATTTATTCATTTTATGGTGTTTTATATTGGACTATATGTTTCTTTAGTTTAAGGTCTTTTAGCTCAGACCATTTGTTGCTTTAGTTTATGGTCTTTTAGCTTGGAACATTTGTTTCTTTAGTTTAGGGTATTTTAGCTTGGACCATCTATTGATTTAGTTTACAGTCTTTTAGCTAGGACCATCTATTGCTTTAGTTTATGGTCTTTTATCTTGGACCATATGTTTCTTTTGTTTAAGGTCTTTTCGCTCGGACAATATGTTGCTTTAGTTTAAGGTCTTTTAGATCAGACCATCTTTTTCTTTAGTTTAAGGTCTTTTAGCTCGTACCATCTATTTCTTTAGTATAAGGAAATTTATCCCAGACTATCCTTTTATTTAGTTTAAGGTATTTTAGCATGGACCATCTGTCTAAGCATGGGATACAGTGCAGACATGTCAGGAGTGACCTAAAACACCTAGAGGTGTTGGATCCCACCCTGGTGTTGCTAAGGCCCATGAGGATCAGAATGTCTTTTTTTGTAGAGTGAAATGCTTGGTTGGTAGCCATAGGTGCATATGTAGGATCCATGGGCATGTATGAATAGTTAAGAAAAGTGTTCCCTCAAACCAAGTATCTTTTCCAAGGGATATGGAAGATCTATAGAGGTAATATTGATGATGTTGGAATACTAGAAATAGAAAACCTACCTGGGTAGTTGGGGCATGGATAACGTAAATCATAGACTTTGAGTTTGAGTCTATGAATATGAGATGGTGCAGACATACCAAGTATTTCCCTTAACATTATGAAATTTCAGGTTCTACCATGGCATTGTAAAGGATCTCAAGGATCGAAGCTCCTTTCTCACAAAGAGAAGATGCATTCAGTTGGTGGGTCAAGTCCCTTCTGCATTGATAGATTGGATAATAAAAGATGATATCCACTTATTTTTGAGGGATATGAAATATTTGAGAAGACTCAAACGTCTAGATGATGAAGTTGGATATGGGAAGAAAGATATCTAAGAAGGGTTTTGGCACCCTAGGGAAGCTAGCTCTTAAAATGAAGCTCGATCACTATTCCATGTGGTTTAGAATCAGGATACATGGGCCACAAAAGTCTAGGAAATAAAGTGTCCCATCCAATCTTTGAAAAATGGTATGATACATGGTGATGTAACATTGAGGATATTGAATACAATTCAATAGTTTGGTATAGGGACTTTAAATCATGATTTGGAGTGCTCAAATATGAAGAATGGTATGGGATAGTCATATAGGGAGTGTTTCAGAAACACTGGGGTGTTGAGTGCTACTGTAATGATGTCAGGGATCAAAATAATTAGAATTCCCTTTTTTAGAGTGATGCATTTGGTTGACGGCCATATACATATATACAGAAGATATGGGAATGCACACATAGTCAAACAAAGGGTCCTTGAAGCTAGATATCCTTTCCAAGGGATATATAAGGTTATGATGATTCAAGGTACCCCAACTCATGATGTGTGGTTCTCAAAAGATGTAAAATCCAAAGAGGGTTCAAATTTCTTAAAGGTCGTGTCACCGCCTTGCGAACATATTCTCATAGTGAGGAGATGTGACAAATATTTCCCTAACTTTTTCCTAGACCAATGGGTCTAGTGAGTATGTCCTAGATTTTAATAGGTTTATGAACCCTATGAACTTTGTAAATTTTATTTTTATACCCTAATTTTTTGCTAAACTCTGAGGATTAAGAGTTTAGGAGGTGGAGACTCGAATTTTTCTCAAGTTTTCCTTTTTGAGTTTTTGGCCTAACAAGTTTTGTGTATCTTTTGTTGGATGTTTAAGGTCTTGTGATTTGGACTATTATGTTCTAGAGTTTAGAGTCATATAGCTTTTAACAAAGAACAAATAGTTTAGGGTCATGACTTTCATAGACATAACATGGAGAATATGACACAAGAGGATAATTAGGATACCTAGGGTTAAGAGTGCTGCAACATATTCTCAAGGAGGTAAGGGAAATGACGTAAATCAGGGATTGAGTTTCTCAGGTCATGAGTACTGATATTGGATAGTCAAACATGGTGTGGTTCAACCACATTGGGGTGTTGAGTGTTGCCGTTATGACATCGGGGATCATGAGAATTGGAATGTACTTTTTCAGAGTAACACATTTGGTTGACGACTATAGGTGCATATGCAGGAGCCATGGGTATGCATGCATAGTCAAGAAAAGAGTCCTTGAAGTTGGGTGTTCTTTCCAAGGGCCATGGAAGTTTGACGGAGGCCTGAGATGCTCGAGACATGAAGTGTGGTATATGGATTTGAGGTGATCTTAAAGGATGGTGGAAGCACCCCATACTCTAGTTGAACAAAGTGAGTTTCTTATGATACTTTGATGAGGAGTGAAAATTTGGAGATGGTATGCCCATTTTATTTTCATATAGTGGGGACGTGTCTAAATCTATACAGTTTAATGTCATGTGGTGAGGACATAATGCCGTGTAGTTTAGAGTCATGAAATATGGACATACTATCACGTGGTTTATAATCATGCAGTAAGGATATTCTTCTGTGCAGTTTAACATCATGCAGTAAGGACATCATGCCATGTAGTTTAAAGTCACACAACAAGGATATACTGCCATGTAGTTTAACAACATGCAGTAAAGACATGCTTCTGTATAGTTTAACATTATGCGGTAAGAACATACTTCCATGCAGTTTAACATCATGTTGTAAGGACGTGCTTCCATGAAGTTTAATGTCATGTAGTAAGGACATATGAACCGACATGAAAGGTGATGATGTTGTGGCTTGTCCCAGAGAAGGGAATTTGGGCATCACTGCATATCCCATGAAAATGAGAATCAAGCTACACATAGTTCTTTGTGTCCATATAGTTTAATGTCTTGTGGTAAGGATGATTTTACACAATTTAACGTCACCTCTTAGGGAAATATACAGACATATTAGGGTCATGTATACTAGATTGTAAGGTATAGTTTCTAATTTGGGGGTGTAAGGTGTGGTGCCACAAAGCCGTCCTATGTGAATGAGGATAAAAGAGGTCTCAACCACACCACACATCTTTCCAAGAAGACTCAGGCAAAAGGTCCAAAAAGGGTTATGGCTACGGCTAGGTCTAAAGATGAAATGTCTGAGCACCACTATGTATCTCATGAAGATGAGAATCAAGACACACGTAGTAATGGAAATGGAAATACTTTACCTAGTTCTGACCCATATGCATATGTGGGAATTATTTCCATTTATAATTGCATCTGGTCCTAGGATTGGAGATCCAAGCATCACTACATATCTTGTATGGGTATTAATCAAGCTATACATAGTTATTTAAGTTCTATGCATTTTAACATAATACTGTGAGGATGAAGGTGGATCAACATGAATTGGTTGGAACATCACGGTTGGGACCAAGGATAGAATCCTAAGATTCACCATGCATCTCATGAGTATGAGAATCAAACCACACATAGTTCTTAGTGTACCATATAGTTTAATGTCGTGCAATAAGGACATCGACCATGCATTTTAACATCATGTGGAGAGAACTTATGGCACACATTCTATTGTATTTCACTCAAGAATATAATGGATTTTTTGTGTACCTCTATGTCTTGATTATGAGGGTAAGTCCCTATCATAATTCCTAAGCTCATGTGATCTATGATCGGTGTGAGAAACAGGGAGCGACACGTGTTCCCCTATAGTGAAGAGACAAAAGAGGGGTATAACATGGGAATTTTTCATGACACAATGGCTGAACCAAGATGTAGGATCAAGGCATCCCTACATATCTCATTAGAATTGATAATCAAGACATACATAGTTCTAGAAAAATTGTTCATTTTAATGTCATGTAGAAAGAAAATTTACCATGTAGTTTAACGTCATGCAGAGTGGATGAGATGATTCATGTAGTTTAACGTCATGCAGTGAGGAAGAAATGTCCCATGCAGTTTAACGTTATGTGGTGAGGATGAATGGTGAGGCTTACTTTGATGTGGATTCCCATTTTCTTAACAGCTTATGTAAAGTGTTTCTTGAGAAATATCACATTGGTGGGCAGTGTGACATGATCCCCATCTATGGTGGATATAGAATAAGATCCATTATGATATACCTTATGTATGATGTAAGGTACATCCCACTTGGGCTCCAATTTTGGGTGCTTCTTTCCCAGTATCATCGGGGTTTTGAGATACAACTATAGTTCTCCCAAAAGTAATGAGAGGAGGTGAACCTTTTTATTAAAAGCTCATGCAATCCGATTCTGGTGGACTTCAAAGTTGTGCAATGTGAAAAACCTCTTCCCATATAGCCGTTCCAACTCATAAAACCATTTTTGAAACCTTTCATCATCTGAGAGCTGTATACAAGTGACAATTCAAAGTGAGGGAAATTGGAACTCTATGGGAAACACTACCTCAGTCCCATACCCCAGTGAGTATGGAGATGCTTGTGTAGCAGAATGTGTGGTGGTGTAGTAGGCCCATAAAGAACGGAGGAGTTTATCTGGCCAAGAATTCTTATCCTTGTTCACCATATTCTAGAGTATTTTTGATAAGGTCTTATTGAAGGACTACATCTATCCATTTTCTATTGCATGATAGTGGGATGAGTGATTGGACTTAATGTTGTACTATTGGTAAAGCTTCATCTACTCCATGGAAAAGAAGTTGGTGTCGCTGTCCATCAATATTATGTGAGGGAATCCAAACCTAGTGATGATATGGGACTTTAAGAAGTTGATGACATTCTTCTTCTTGACTTCATTGATGGGTATATACTCAAACCATTTGAAAAAACAGTTGGTGGAAGTAAGTATGTACTTGAAATGCTTGGATGTGGTCGAGGGATATGAACCCAAAACATCCATCCCCCAAATGGAAAATGGCTTGTAATATTTAGCATCATGTAGTAATTCTAGAGGATGAGATGAATTTTTCATGGATATAGAATGAATGAAATTTCCTGGTGAATTCCACATAGTCTTGTATCCTTGTTTGCAAGTAATATCCCAACCTTCTAATTTGGTGGGAGATACTGGTCCTAGATTGATGGCCGCCGCAAGATCCTGCATTGAATTCCTCCATGACGGTGAAAACTTATCCTTTTTCTATGAACCTGAGGAGAATTCCATCAAAACCACTCTTATAGAGTATTTTTTTTTCATTTGGACCATCCTACAGAGTGAATTTCATTTCCAGGTTCCAAACATGTTCCCTTATGGAATGATCTACTGGAAGATTATCATCTCAAAGATAACTGACTAGGGATCCATCCATCTAGGGGTGGTAATTGGTTCATCATGCTCTAGGGCGGTGCCGACCTAGTTGATCTCTTTCATGTCACATATGGTGACTTATGACACCATTCTTCGATGTGTAATACTGAAGGTTTCTTCCTCCTAATCAGGGTCATATTGGACAATGGTTTCATTGGCTAGCGCATTAGTATGAGCATTCTGTGATCGAGGTACATAATGCAGTGTGGGATCAAAAGGGAATTCCACCATTAATCCTCTGATGTATCCAGTGAAGGGGGGAATTTCCTCCTTTTTTATAGAATATTCACCATCGAACTTATTTATCACTAAATCCAAATCCCCTTTGATTTTTAGGTAGGCTATATGAAGCTATAGGGCTAGTTATAATGTAGCGATGAGGGATTGACATTCTGTCTCATTATTTGTGTAGCCTTTTGATAGTGAGAAAGAGTAGAAAAAAAACTCTTTTTATGGGTATACAAATAAAATACCTAGACCAACCCGGTTGAGTTTCGGGTACTCCATTATGGTACTGAAAAGACTCTGAGAGGATCCATCAAAGTACATATTCCAAGTTTGGGGAGTGTCATGGGCATAAAAAACCTCTTCATTGGGGAGCTTGGTGTCTTCTAAAGTATTTTTTTTGGGTCAGGGTGTGCTATGAGGAAATCAACCATGGATTTTCTTTTCACTAACTTCTGAGATATGAACTGAATTTCATATTACTACAGAATGATCACCCATAAATCCAAGATTATAGTCAACATGGAGCGATCAAGGATGTAATTGATCAAATCAATATGAGAGACCATGTGGACCTCATGGTGTTGAAAGTAGTGCCTCATCCTTTTCACTGCAAAGATGAGTTCAAGGAAGTTTTTTTGACATTGAATTATCAAGTCTTAGTTCCTATCATGGTCCAAAAAATGTAGTAAAGTTTATTCTCGCTTCCCGCATCATTATTCTGTGTGAGAAGGGTTCCCAATAAGAATTCCACATTATCCACATATAATATGAGTGGCTTCCCATACACTATCAGAATCAGAATTAGTGGGCGCAACAAGTACTACTTGAGACTCTCGAAGGTTTTCTGAAATTCATCATCCCATTAGTAGAAAACTCCCTTCTTCATTAGTCTAGTGAAGGGGAGAGCCTTTTTGGTCAGGTTGTCTATGAATCATCGAATTTCGTAAAGTTTCCCTTGGAGTCCCATTAGTTTTTTCAGGTTCCTGGGGGTGAAATTTCTAAAATAGCACTAGTCATCTCTAGGCCAGCCTCAATGACGGAGTGGCGTACCATAAAGCCAAGGATCTTGAATAATGTTACCCCAATGGAAAACTTTAGTCGATTAATCTTTAGACTTTGTTGTCGCAACTTGTTGAAGATTTATCAGAGATCTGTGAAGTGATCACATCATCGTCAGGATTTAATGACCAGGTCTTCAACATAACACTCAACTATCCTTCCCAAGAGTGGTTTAAGGATACTATGCATGACATGATGATATGTGATTCCTTCATTCTTTAATCCAAAGGTAATGAACTGATAGAAGAAGATCCCTTAAGGTGATTTTAAGGCAGTATCTTATTCATCCTTTGGGGCCATCTTGATTTGATTGTACCTTGAGTACCCTTCCATCAAGGAAAGGGTCTAGAATCCAACTGTTGCATAGATGAAGAGTTCTGTGATTTGTAATGGGAAATAATCCTTTGGGTAATGCCAATTAAGATCTCTAAATTCAATGAAGACCCTAATATGACTGCTCTTCTTCTTGGTGGGGACGATGTTGGCAAGACATATCGGGTATTTCACTTCTCAGACAAAGTTGGATTTGATCAACTTGTCTACTTACACCTATACATTGGTGGCATGAGAGGGGTTAATCCTTATAGCTACTTTCTTGAAGCCTTAATGCTCATCAGAAAATCCAATATGGTGTGTGGCTACATCTTGACCCATTATGGTCATTTTTATGTAATTATAGGAAAACAAATACCAGTTTTTCTTTACAAATACGATTTACATATCTTGTTATTTGAGAGGAATGGAATCACTAATCAAGGTAGGATGCAAGTATTATTTAATACCTATATTTATCTTCTTGATCTCATCTATAGTAGTGGATATGCCTTCTTCAAATGATGGAAGGGAATTTCTGAGATCAACATCATCCATTTTTGTGTTTTTAGAGACGTATTCCGGTGAAGATGTCAGTCTGAGGGTCTCTCTATCAGTATCAGGGTGAGGTAGGCCATTAGAAGAGATATCACTATCCCCTACTCTCTGGGTTATTTTAGAGGGATGATGAAGATTATTTTCACTGAGGACTAGAGAGGTTTGGACCTATGAGGTCAGATATTCTACCTCGACCATGTTTCTGGGGAGCGCATAATCAATATTGAGCATGCTCTAGGGACTGATAGGGGTGGTTCTTAGACCATTAGGAGCTTTAACACATATATCATCATCCACCATCAGTTTCTTGCCTCCATTATTGTAGAAATATGCTTCAACATATATGGATCCACAAGCCTCAAAGGGGAGATATCAATGTATAGTATTCCAACCTTTCCATTGATGGGGTACTTTAGAAATTGATGGAATGTTGATGGTACTGCGAAGTGGGTATGGGGCCAGGGACTTCCAAGCATGAAATTATATGCGGTATCCTACTGGATAACCAAGAAATTAACATCATATGTGAGATCCCCAAATTGGGAATCAAGTTTGATCTCCCCTAGGGGTATTTGATGATAGTTATTATATCATTGGATGGTTAGTTTTGTAGAGGATAAGTCCCATTCACTATATCCCAATTTTTGGAGGTTCCAAACTAGGATAATATTGATTAATGATCCATTATCAATCAACAACCTTTGGACATTGACATTATTGAGTCTTTTAGAAATGTATAAGGGTATGATTTTCCCTTGGATGGCCTCCTCCCGATCTTGATCAGTGAATGAGATAGAAAGATGACATCCTAAGGGAATAGTTTTCACTTGATATACCTCAGCAGTAGTGACTTTTGTCTCAAATTATTGTGGTCTCTAGAGGGATTTGATGAGTTACCCCTTGACTTCTTTTGAAAGGCAGAGTGCATCCAGGATCGAGAACTTGTTTGGGACCACAACTAGTTATTTTTGAACATCATACTTTTTTACCAGAGGTCAACGCTTCCCAATATGGGCTTTCTCTTGGGCATGTGGTTCAGGGGATAAACCATCCAAGGAAGATAGACCTGGTGCTTGTGCCAAGGTTGAGGGAATATCTTCCACTTGTGTTTCAAGTTTCATCAGCCTTCCCCATTGCTTGGGTTGATCATATTGGATCCCCAATAGGTGGTCATACAATAAAATCATATGTGGGAAACTACTGGAGGGCTCAAAGTCATTTCCTTGACTTTTCTGAGTTTTCTAGAGAACTTTCCCATGAGTACTGGCTACATATATATCTCCCATGGGGATATGACCAGAATATTGAGTCTAACCATAGCTATTTGATCCCCTATATCTTCAACTCTAGTGCATTCAGCCTTCTGTTCCATGGTTATATATGGAAAACCATATTTGGGGGCATACTCATCACCAGAGAAGTGGTTTTTCAAGTGTATTGTGTTGAAAGAACCAAAGATGAGTTCCTTGTTTGATGAGGATTCCATTTGGTTGGGCAGAGACCATCTTGCTAATGTACTAGGGAAGAAATCAAGTAGGGTTAATGACTGATTTGGAGGATAATATGAATCTTCCAATTATTTTTCATTATGACACTTTTGGTCATTCCCAAATTTGTGAGGTGCATATGATGCCTATTTTCTGGGTGGTGGAGCTGCTACTAGCCTGTGCAACTATGCTCTCATAGTGGCATGGGATCGATCAACTGTCTTCCTAACCATCCAGTTGTTGAATTGTTATGCACATCTGGCCAGGACCTCCTGCCAATCATCCTCTTTTTCTATTTAGACCATGTTTATGAAAGTAACTTGCTCTGGGGAATTATCCTTCCCCACTTGTCCAAAACCAATCATGCCTTGAAGGACATATTTGAAGAAGAAACAATTCTGAATATTATGAACCAACCTTCTGTGGAAAGGGAAATAATCAGGATGGTTGGTGAGGTTGACCTCATCGGGATTTCTGGGTTGTAGAAGTGTGATTAAGTTTCTATCCATGGCTGCCAAGAAATAACCAGGGACCTATTCATTTTGGAATGAGTACACCTTATTCATTCATTCTTCAAATCCTCGATGACCCTGATTTCTCTGTGCTTCTGACTGAGGGTGATTTTGTGGTTATTTCCACTTGATTGGAGGTGCTAAGAAGTTTGGGGCCTACCTTGGCATCTGGACAGGTACCACTGCTAGTTTGATAGTGAAATCTAAAACTTCCATTCTATAAGTCCTTTTTCCCTATTCTATGAGCATGAGTTGAACTTTAGATTAGGCCCACTTAATGTCCTCCTCCAAATATTAGACTATTTAAGAAAATTTTCAGAATTCACCTAGTTATTTCATTGGGATTAGTGGAATATGAAACTAATCATTAGGATTTTCTACATAGAGTTCCAATAACTAGTCTTATGAGATATGAATTCTAAGTGAGTAGGTCAAACCCTACCACCTTGCTATGAAACCGACACCCTCTCATTTTCACATTTTTTCTAGTTTTTAGGTCAATAATCTTTATCTCCCTTAGTGTAGAACTGAATTGGTAAAGGAATTGATGACATAGGTATTCCCATCCAAACACAGATTTTGCTCGAAGACTGCTATACCAAGTGAAGGCTAATCCTGTCAAAGTCTGTACAAAACACCTCAGATTGGTTTCTTTCTATTGATGTCAAGGGCCCATCATCAACCCACATCGAGGAATAAAGTGTGTGAGATGATGCTCGGGGTCACCCGTATCACCAAAGGTAGAGAAGGTAGAATTTCCAATGTTGGGTGGAGGTGGGGTATCATCGAAACATTCAAGATATGGCTTCCTTTCAGGTTGCACAGGCATGCACTATCCTTCCATGGATTCTATTCGAGTAGCCAGGGACTTGATGATGTTAATATGATCAGGGGGCACAGCTTCCAGGACCATCTCTCACCAATGGTTAGCTGAACAGGGTTGATGAGGTGGCCTCTTTTTTTATCTCCACTAGTAGAAAAATGGTCTTTAACGTCGTTTTTTCACCGACGTTGAAGTTTTCGACGTAAAAAATATTACTTTTTACGTCGGGTTTTGTAAAATGATGCCAAAAATGAATTTTATTTGTTTTTTATTTTCAGTTTTATAAAAAAACAAGGCAAAAAAATCAATTCGTATCATTTTTCGTGTCGGTTTCCTTAACAACCGACACTAAAAAGTTTTAAAAAATAGTTTCTGCCCCTGTTTTTTAAAAAACTGATTCCATAAATGAAAAAAAATATTTTTGGTGTTGGTTTTTAAAAAAATTGGCACCATAAAGTAAACTTTTCTTCTTCCATGTTCTGGAGAATTTCCTAAGCTTCGATTTGACATGCCATGGAGCAAAAATAGAGTTACGAATCAAAAGTTATGGTCGTCGGAAGATGAACATGTCAAAGTTTAGATTGGTACAACTCATTTCAAATAAATTTTGATAAAAATAAATTAAAATCAAATAAAACAAATGAAAATGTTGATTTATAATTAAATTTACACCACAATTGGTAAATCTCATTCGAATGTTCTATATTTGTAACTCGATAATAATAATGAATCATCTCTATAAGCAAGTTAATCAAACTGTTTTGAAATGAAGGAAAAGTATAAAAAAGAAAATAAATGATTAGAATAGGTACCATGTTAAAATTTATGATTGAAGCAACATTACAAAATTGATTGAATTAAAGAGATTGAAAATGTTGAATGAAGAATAAAATGGATTTATATATAGTAAACGATTGATACCGCGTTGTATGGAAATGTAGGTGGAATTTTAAAAAGTTAAACACATGTTGTGAAAAAATTCAAATTTTGATCCCGCGTATTGGAGAATAATCTTTGGTGTCATCTTTGTTTGAAACCGGGGTGAAAGAGGATTTACATTGGTCTTTTGGCATTGTTTTTGTAGAAAATCTACGCAAAGAATTCCAATTGATATCCATTTAAGCATTGGTTTTTAAATAAACTGATGCCAAAAAGTAAAAAATAAATTATTTTTCATGTCAGTTTTTTTAAAAACCGAAGATAAAAGGTAAAAAAAATACTTATGGCATCGATTTTAAAATAAACCGACGCTAAAAGTTAAAAAGAACACTTTTTGCGTCGGTTTTTTTAAAATCGACCCCAAAGACTAAATAAAATGTTTTGGCCTCGGTTTTTATGAAAACAGACACCAAAAATGAAAAAAAAATATTACAATGTTTTTTATAATTTCTTAATATTCGATTTGACTAGTTTTAGAGCTAAAATAGAATTACGGATTAAAAGTTATGGTCTTTGAAAGATGAACTTCTTTAAGACTTCTATTAGAGAAGACCAACTTCCGACAACCATAACTTTTAATCCGTAACTCCGTTTTTTCTCCACGACCAGTCAAATAGAAGCTTAGAAAATAATATAAATCTTAATAAAATAAAATCTAATTTTTGGCATCGATTTTTGTAAAAATTGTTGCCAAAAAAGTATTTTTTAAATTTATGGCGTCGATTTTAAAAAAACCGACGCCAAAAAGTCTTCTGTTTTTTTATTTCCGCGTCGGTTTTTAGGAAAACCAAAGCCCAATTTTTTTTATTTTTGGAGTCGGTTTTCCCCAAAACCGATGCCAAACCATTTTTTATTGTTATTTTTGGCTTCTGTTTTAACCAAAACCGACGCAAAAAATCATCAATAAATGGGTTTTGGCGCAGTTTTTATGAAAACCGACGCCAAAAAAGAAAAAAATATTACAATGTTTTTTATAATTTATTATGATTTTATTTCAATGGTCGTGGAGCTAAAATGAAGTTACAGATTAAAAGTTATGGTCTTTGGAAGATGAACTTCTTTAAGACTTCTATTAGAGAAGATCAACTTCCGTCAACTATAACTTTTAATCTGTAACTCCGTTTTTTCTCCATGACCAGTAAAATAGAATCTTAGGAAATAATTAAAATCTTAGTAAAAGAAAATCTAATTTTTGGCATCTGTTTTTGTAAAAACCGATGCCAGATTTTTTTTTTAAATTTTTGGCTTCGGTTTTTAAAAAACCTACTCCAAGAAGTATTCAGTTTTTTTTTGATTTCGGCATCATTTTTTAGTAAAACCGACACCCAAAGATTTTATTTATTTATTTTTGGTGTCTTTTTTCCCCAAAACCGACACCAAAACATTTTTTTGCATCGGTTTTAACAAAAACCGACACGAAAAATCATCAATAAATGGGTTTTGGCATCGGTTTTTATGAAAACTAATACCAAAAATGAAAACAATATTATAATGTTTTTTTATAATTTCTTAAGCTTCGATTTGACTGGTTGTGGAGCTAAAATGGTGTTACTAATTAAAATTTATTGTCTTTGAAAGATGAACTTCTTTAAGACTTATATTAGTGAGGATCAACTACCAACAACCATAACTTTTAATTCATAACTCCGTTTTTTCTCCACGACCAGTCAAATCGAAGATTTGGAAATAATATAAATCTTTGTAAAAGAAAATATAATTTTTGGCATAGTTTTTTGTAAAAACAAATGAAAAAAATATATTTTTTTTAATTTTTGGTGTCAGTTTTTAAAAAAATTGATGCCAAGAAGTCTTTGGTTTTTTTGATTTCGGCGTCGGTTTTTGGGAAAACTGATGCATTTTTTTTTTATTTTTTTGTATGGGTTTTCCCAAAAATTGATGCCAATTTTTTTTTATTTTTTGGGTTGGTTTTGACAAAAATTGACGCGAAAAATCATTAATAAATGGGTTTTGACATCAGTTTTTATGAAAACTGGTGCCAATAAGTTCCCGCACATACTATTGGTGTCAGTTTATAAAATACTGACGTTATTACATCAATGTTAAATCTCGTATTTCCACTAGTGCTTCTTCCTATTTTAAATTCATCCCAAGACTGAACATTTATCCTAATAGGGGAGAGGATGATACCACAATAGAGGGAAGTCATGATCGTTTTCAACTTCCTCATGCATGTGGGCTGGTTTCCTAGACCCAAATCTAATTTGATATTTAGAAGATTCCCTTGATGATAGATCAACTATAGGAGGGATAAAATTTGTCTCTACGGGGAGATGATAACCTGTGGGAATATTACCCCTGAGTAACTCCTCATTAATTTTTCGAAGAGATTGCATTTCACTCTCATATTGTGAAAAGAGGTCCTTTGGGGAAGGAAACTCACTCATCTTGGGGGATGATAGAGATGTGGTTGTACCCTTCCCATTGAAATCATTCCTTCAGGAAGGTGGCAACTCAATATTTGGAATTTCCATGTTTTGGAGCCGTCTCTGGTTCCTCAAGTGTGCAGCCTCATTTGATGCATTCAACTCACCCTCCTCCCGAGGCATGTTTTACAAATCGCAACCCACTATATATGTGTCATGATCAATATATTCCATGTTGACAGTGGAAAAATTCATAGAGACATATCAATAAATGGTGATCATTCCATTGCTTTTGACGTAATAGGATGATTTTGAATAGCTTCCATCAGGGTCATTATTCGAACCCTTGGCCTTCTAGGGATATCTTGGTTTGAGAACTTGGAGGGGATTGACCATATTCACTATGTGTTCCTCCCACTTTGGTCTATAAATAGTGATCCTAAGGGAGCTCCAAGTCAGGGTTGCCGAATGGGCCCCAACCAGCAGAGGTGTGTCTCACAATAGGTGGGATGGCAATTGTTGATTCATTTATTCTAATCTAGAGAAGACTGATTCCATCTTTGATCATGATGATAATGAAAATTCCCCCATCCTTGTGGGGTGGGGGTCATTATGGGACATAGTAAACACCGATTGGTCCAAATTTTGAGGATCCAATGGCTCTGGTCGGGGATTTTATGACTTTCGGGATGGACATGAGGATATAAATACCCCCAACCAAGTGAGGTGGGTTTGTTCTGGGATCATGGATGATGTTTAAAGGGTTCTCTCAGGGTATGATAAACCCAAGGATGGTGATTGAGATATTAATTCCCCAAGACTAGTAGGACAAGGTTCTCTTACGGGTTTTCCGATGCATTTCAAATTCTATCTGGAATTGATGATCCAATAGGTGGAGGAGGTGGTAGGTATTACCATATCCTGGTGGGCTGGGTCTACTCCTGGATGGATGATATTTCAGCTATAATTGCGGACCACTTGATGTGGCACAATTGTGCTCACGTAGGAGCTGGGTGTGATGGAAACCCATGATGAGATTCATTTCTCATGAGAAATTGTCCATGTGATCACAAATTACGTCTCCATATTTGAAATTTCTTCTTATTGTTTTGTGGGTCCTAGTTTGAATTCCTATTGACTATCCCCCTCTCTATATGTAACTTCTGGGCACTGTTGGATAAAATGCATTCTATTGTAGTGACCAACTGGCCTGAGTGTTTACCAGTACCTTGATCTTTACAGAGGCTAGAACATTACAGGATGCTGTATCTAAAGTTATCTACTGTTCTAAGGGAGTGGAAAAGTGTAATTCTCTATACTATCCCCATCCTCAAATACAGATGCATGATGTGGCTTCAGAGATCAGTTTTTGAAGAGTTGTGATGCAATGACGGCATGTGTGTTGCAGATTTGCGATGTTCTTTTATGGTTTCAGATCCCGAACCATGAAGATAGAAGCCAGGTCTAGCTGACAACAGAGTATATCAATCACATGGAGGCGACACTCATATCCTAGATAAAGAAGATGTTTATCCTTTAGTCACTAATGAGTGGCCCACATATTCTATACCCTCAACCAATCCCAAGCCGATATTCAACAACTAATGAATGAAAAAAAGCATTTATGAGAGAAGTTCAAGATCATAGAGATCATGGCCTAAACCATGTTCCCTGAACCATACCAAGAAAATTTCATTAACACATACCTTACCTATAATAGGCCAAAAACCATGCTCCTGAATCCAGTGCTAAAAATGTAATATTAATATCTGTTTCTTTGATACCAATAAACATGACCCAATTTCAGCCATCCAAAACATACAAATGATAGGAAATATTGGATCTATTTAATACCAAAGGAACTTTTAGGTTTATAGTTCTATAGAATTAGAAAAAAATATTATATATATTAGAAAAATAAATAACTGGTTTATAAAAATCTATATCATCCCCAAAAAATTCTACAAATCTAGAACCCTTATTAAAAATAACCTTCTTAAAACCTTTCTTCATAAGTTAGGGAAAGGAAACATATGAAAAGGGTGAGATCAGATGCTTAGAAAGGATAAATAAAGGAGATATCAATGATTACTTAATCACCACATGATGATAACGGAATAAGAACATAAATCACGAGAAAATAAAAATACTATAAGACATAAAATTATGGCATACCCATAAGCTCAAAAAATCATTTCCATAGTAGTTGAGGCTCTTTGAAAAACAATCATAGTGGAAGGGGTTCACTACCCAAATCATCATAGTATTCAAAGTTCACTCCCAAAACTATCATGTTGGAATGACTTAACTCTCCAAACTATCATAGTAGTCAAGGTTCACACTGAATATTATCATAGTGGAATGGGTTCACTACCCAAACCATGATAGTAGTTATGGTTCACTCCCAAGACTATCATAGTGGAATGTTTTCAATCCCCAAACCATAGTAGTAGTCAATGTTCACTCCAAATTCTATCATAGTGTAATGGGTTAACTCCCCAAAACATTTTAGTAGTCAATTTTCACTCCCAAGACTATCATAGTGTATAATGTCCCTTACTGAAGTGGCTTCACTCCCCATTCCAATCCTGTTTATCTCATCCGATATAAATATTTACCTAATGAATTTGAGGGAGATATAGGCACCACCCATTGAATAAATAAAATCATACATATATTTTCTACAAGATCATAAAACATTAATCATATTAGAACTCATTAAAATAAATGAATTTCATTAAATCTTAACTTGCGAAAAATGGAATGAGTTTCATCAACATATTTTCATCATAAAAGTAAATCATGTAGAAAAATAATAATGATGGTATAATTGGATCATATCTACATTAAAGTATAAGTAACATAAAAGTATTTCATATTATATGGAAAATTATTTTGAAAGACCACTTGGAATAATTATTAAGGAAAATAACTTTTCCATTTTATAATCACTTTTCTTTTTTAAAAAACTGCGTATTTATAAATGAAAACATTTTCTTTTAAAATAAATGTGTAAAACTATAAAGGAAGCATCAAATAACTAAGGTTTTATAATGATGGTAAAAATATGATTATGTTGTATAAGTTAAAAAACATTCCTTAGGTATTTTTTTCCAGAAAAGTCACAAAGTAGCTTATTTGGAAAACAAAAAAAAGATTCCACTCAGACCGTTTAGTAAAAAGTAAAATATGGGTAAAAATGACTTTAAAAAATTATAGATAATAGTAAATAACAATTTGAATTTTTTTTATAAAAATATAAATTAAAGAGAAATATTCCCCATTGGATAATTAAATATAAACAATCCCAAATAATGATGAGATTATGAAATAAACTCTTATTACTTTGGTAACTTTCGAATCATTACACCATGAAGGAAATAAGCATAAATAGATATATAAATCCCCATAAAATTAATAATATATACCATAAAAGTAATTAATGAGTAGAATATACACCACTGAAAAGAATCAAGTGGTGAATATGCCATGTGTCCCATAGATTTAAAAGTGAGATGAAAACCCCTTACCTTAGGTCTAACTTCTTTTGAAGTTTCTTTAACCACATGTATAATAAATGTAAATTTATTATAAATATATACCAAAATAATTTATATGATTATTATATCATATATATATTATATATATATATATATATTTAAATTAATCAATAATAATAGAGATAAAAGATCAACAACACCGTTTATAGAGACGGTAGGTCGTACGTATGCATGAACGTTGTATTCAATTTTCAAAGGATGGAACAGAATAAAGGTAAATAATAATTCAAATTTATAGAATAATTAATATATCATATATATTATATAAATTCATCATATTCATCCTCCTTTCCATCAAACTAAAATAAAAATGAAAAATATATCACATTGTTTCGTGGAGCTGGTAGACCACATGTACACACGAGCGATTCTATCGTTTGCCAACGGTTTGGTGGATAAAAAGGTAGATATTATATTTTAATTAAATAAAATGATTATTTTATAAATATAATATATAAAATTTAAACCCATCATAGTAACCATCATTGAAATATGGTGACAGAAAATGAATTGTATCTCTACGTGGAGACAACAAGTTGTATGTATGCACAAGCGATACTTTCCCTTCTTATTTGATGAGAAAGAGGATGTATAATGGTGTTTTCATAATAATAATAATATTTATGAATATTTAGGATATTTGAGTTATTATTTTATAATTAATATCATATATTTTCGGGAGGTAATGAAGAGTATAAAAATAAAGCGATTGATTAGGGAGATTACCTTCTTTATAGAGGACTCCCTTAAATCTCCTCCCAAGGGATCTAGGGTTGGTATTTTGAGAATAAAAAAATCTATAAAATGTATATAAAAATTTCAGAAGATAATTGTTTAGGGTATAATCGATATAGAAGTCTCCAAGTGGTGTAAATAAGTGGGGGAGGAGAGGCCCTTTTATAATTGAGGTGAGGGTCACTTTTGGAATTTAACAAAAGTATAAATTATAATAATACAATCAAGCCCAATACTTCCAAATTTACAATAAATGAATAGGGGATTAGATTTTTTAGAATATATTATCCTATTTTTCCTTATTTAATATTTTTATGAGTCTTAAAAAATTTAATAAATAATTATTTTCATAAAATATCATTATTATCAATTTTGAAACTATTAATTACTTTGAATTTAATAACATCCTGAAAACAATTATAAATTTTTAAAAATATTTTAATAAATTAATAACATGTAATTTTCATCTATTAAATTAATTTATCACATAAATTATCTCAAATTATAGTACTTATAATATTTTTAATATCATTTATTTGATTTCTCCATCAATTGAATAATTTCCGCGTGAGCGTTGTGTAAAACTTTAAGGTAATTATTTCTTCCCTAAAAATTTAAAATAAATTAACATGATGAAGATAAATACTTTATTATTAAATTAAATATTTATTGTTTAAAATTTATATTATATTACTCTTTGTTAAAAGTATTTTTATTATTAAAAATAAGAGGGTGACATGTTTGACTTTTGTTTAAATAAAATATTATAAAAGTAATAATCTCATCCAAGTGGACCTAAAAAGTCATAAATTCAATGACTAGAAGACTATGGTAAAGATATAATAATTAAATAATATTTAGGAATTTTTTTATTCATTTAAGGGTTCTGATCAATTTATTTATAACCTCCAATTACCAAATTTTCCCTTTACCATGGTTAAAAAAATTACTACAGTTATGATTCATATGGTCCAAAAATAAAATGGTCATAATTAATAACTTTAGACGTCCTAATTAAAAATACGGAATCCATTTTTTAAAAAAAATTTAAAACATAGAAATGGAATAATTTAATTTAAAATTAAATAGGAAAACTGATACAAAAAACAACTTTTAAGAGAATTTACCTTTTTAAATATAAAATGTTTTTATACTAAATTAAAGTATAAAATCCAAATTTAAAACCACAATTTAATTATTTTAAATAAAAATTAACTAATAAAATTTTAGAAATAACCAAAAAATAATTTGACTTTGTAAATACATTAAATGAAAAATACACTTTTCAATAAAAATTATAATTTTTCATTATTTATTGAAAAATTAAAATGTTTAGAAAATTATAAAAAAACCATCTTAAGATTATTTTAAAATTATGAATTGAAAAATTAAATTAAATTTTTCAGATAATTTTTCTAAAAAAATTATAAAAAATTATAATATTTACTTACAAGAAAATCAATTTTTGGAGAAAATGTTTTTTTGAAGAATAAAATGGATTTACAAAAAATTAAATGATTATTTACTAATAATTTATCAATACAAATATATTAAGTTGGATATATATATATATATTTCATAAATTATTTAATCATATTCCTACCCACCAAATTATTGTATAGGTTATAACTGTCACATTAAATAATAATATTTCAATAGTGTATCATAGTTTGTTTAAAATCGGTGTTGTGTGTAACACAATCTATAATATAAATTAATTTTTTAAAAGGGAAATATTTTCTAAAATATAAGGGTGTTAAATTATACCCCATTTAATAAATTATCTACTCTAAATTTGAACTTGTGCTAAAAAATTAAAGGTTTGACATTTGAAAATTCTTTTGTGGAAACCCATATCGTAAAAATGGTTAATAAAAAATTCTCTTGAAAAAATGAAATGTAAATATGATGTTCATTTTGGATTATACATACTAGGTTTTTTTGTAGAATAACATTAGTGGGAAGTGAAGATATGAACGTGGAAAAAAATTAAGTTTTAGAGATCACAGATCATAAGTAAGTGAATGATCTTGAGAAAGTTAATAATCAAAAAATCATGAACGGTAAATATGGAAAAGACCATCAGTTATCCAAAATTCAAGGTTATAAGAATTTTTTTCTTGAAATAATTTTCCTAAAATTTATGTATTACTTTAAAATCTTGACTAGGAATATAAGGAAATATACTTACTTGAAAAGTATAATTTCATCCTTTAGTAAATTTCCACCATAATATCATATTTTTCTCCAAATGATGAATATTCAAGAAGAATATTTCACGACTCAATCATTAATATCAGCATATAATAGATCAAATAATCCTAAAAAGGATTAAAATTACTCATCCCACCTTTAAGAATTAACCAAAAAAAGTATACACACAAGGTATAATAATTCATAGAATGAATAAACCTTCATACGAAGAAAAACTACATTTAACATCCAAAATTCAACAATAATAAACAAATTTCAGCTTATATCATTAAATAAATAATGATCATTAAAATTACTCAAAATTTATTAGATTAATATTGAAACCCAAACATAAGAAGTATTTGATCATATCATGTTCCAAGGTAAATTTAGTATTTCCCTCCCAAAATCTACATTCCCTAAATATATAATCTTTAATATACACTAAATATTTCCATAAATAACCATAACCACCATAAATATAAAATAAAATAAAATATTCCTCCAAAAGAAAATTCAACCTTTATTCCTCAAATAATATTCCATTATATTTTATTTACCTTAACCATATAGGGTTCCCAAAATAGTGAGCATGTTCTGATATAACATTAATCACTTCACACTAACCCAATTTCTAATCCCATGTTTATCTATTTGATAAAAAAATATTCCCAAAACTAACTTTACATTTATATCTCAGATTGTTTAAATAAAGAAAAAAATTTCATACTAATTAGAACATAATGTAGGCTAGTGGTAGGCTTGTCATCCTTTGGTTTTGGGTTCAAACCTCATGAACTTTTCTGATGAGACGGATTGGAAATCTACCCATGGGTTGTCCTTTTACTAAAACTATGTTAATATAAATCCAATAACATTTCCAAAATTTGTTTAACACACTCAAAAATTTAATAACCCATAATTACCTTAAAATAATATATATTATAAAACTTAAATTCCACAAATACCTTTAAATATATGTCCAAAAAAATTAAAGGAATTATTCCTCAAGTAATACTTCATGTTAAACTTAAGGGTCACATATACATGTCCGAAAATATCATTAGACCCCTTAAAATTACATAAATTAAAACATAAAATGGGATTCATAAGACTCTTAACTTATGGACAAACTCAAACTTATATAACCATGATGGTATCCATAAATATAAAGATAAATTCTCATGGAAATATCCTACTCCCCAAATTTGTCTAAACCGACCAATAATAACAACTGTAACATCCCAGAACCCACACTCCCAATTCCGGCACTAAAAAGATAATATTTATATTTCTATATTTGATACCAATAAATGTGACCCAATTTTAACCATCCAAAACATACAAAATCAAAGTAATATTAGAACAATTTTATATTGAAAGACCTTTTATGTTTATAGTTCTATGGAATTAGGACAAACTCTTACATATATTGGAAAAATAAAAAATTGGTTCATAAAAATCTATATTATCCACCAAAATTTCTCCATGTCTATAACCCTTATTAGACATATCATACTTAAAACCTTTCTTCATATCATGGGGGAAAGAAAAATAATAAAAGGGTGAGATCAGATGCGTAGTAAGGGTAAATAAGGGAGATTCTATGATTACTTAAGCCAAACATGAGAATAAGGGTATAAGAACATAAACATAACATTTCAAAATTATACCCTGCATATCAAAGATCAAAATATTGAGTCATGGAATAAATCTTAGAAGTTCATAAGAAATTAATCGTAAAGAAATATGATTCATGATAAAATAAAATTGATATAATACATGAAATTATGGCATACACATAAGCATGGAAAATCATTTCCTTTATAGTCAAGGATCTTTTCCAAGATTATTACATTAGAATGGGTTCACTCCCCAAATAATCATAGTAGTCATGGTTTACAACCAAGACTATCATAGTGTTACGAGTTCACTCCCCAAACCATCCTATTAGTGAAGGTTCTCTCCCAATAATATCATGATGGAATGGGTTCACTCTCTAAAGCATCGCAGTAGTCAAGGTTCACTCCCAAGACTATCATAGGGAAATGATTTCACTCACCAATCCATTATAGTAGTCAAGGTTCACTCTTAATATTATAAGAGTAGAATTATTTCACTCCCCAAACCATTTTAGTAGTCAATGTTCACTCCCAAGACTATCATAATGGAATGATTTCAATACTCAAACCATTATAGTAGTCAAGCTTCACTGCATATACTATCATAATTGACAACGTACCTTACTGAACTATGTTTAATCCCCATTCCAGTACTATTTATCTGATACGATATCAATATTTACCTAATTAATTTGAGGAAGATATAGGTCCCAACTATAACATAAATAAAATCATACATACAAGTTCCACAAGATTACAAAGCATTCAACATCTCAAAAACTCATGAAAATAAATTATTTTCATCAAAGTATAACCCATGAAAAGAGGAACTAGTTTAATCAATATCTTGTCATCATAAAAAATGTCCAGAAAAAGATTAAATTTCGTATCATTAGATAATATACTCAGTTAATTATAATTAACACCAAATGATGTCATCTTAGTTGGAAAATTATTTTAAAATATCACTTGGGAGAATTATTGAGGAAAATAACTTTTCCTTTTCAAAATAAATTATTTTTTAAAAAACCCACACATTTATAAATTAAAATATTTTATTTGAAAATATAATTTTTAAACACATAAATTAAGCACCAAATCATTGAGGCATTATTATGGACTTAAAATAATCTTATTATATGTAAGTTAAAAAACATACCTACCAGATTCCTTGTTGGAAAAGTCACATAGTACATTGTTTGGAAAATGAAAAAAAGATTCCTTTCAAAACATTTACTGATAAATCAAACATGGATAAAAATGACTTTAAAAAAATTTGGAAGATTAATAAAAGTTTTTTTGAATTTTTTTTTATAAAACATGGACATGGAATAAAAATTTTCCCCATATGAGACTTAAAAATAAACAATCCTAAATAATAATGAGATTGTGAAATAAACCATTTTCGCTTTGGTAAATTTTGAATCATAAACCCATAAATGAAATAAAAACAAATATATATGTAAATATCCATAACATCCATAAAATGTACCATATAATTCATTCAAAGTTAGTATATAAACCACTCAAGAGAAAAAATTGGTTAATATGGAATGTCTCCCATAGAAATAAAAGTGAGACGAAAATCCCTTACCTTAGGTATGACTTCCTTAAAAAGTTCCTTAACCTTCTTTATAATAAATTTAAATTTATTATAAATATATACTATAATTATTTACATGATTATTATATAATATATATTTTAATTCATTTATAATGATAGAGATAGAAAATTAATTCCACCATTTATGGATATAGTAGGCTATACATATGCATGAACGTTGTTGTCACTTTTTGAAGGATGGAATTAAATAAAATAAAATTTTAACTAAAATTTAAGGAATCATTATTATATCATTTATATCATATATATTCTTCACATCCATACTCCTTACCAACCAAGTAAAATTAAAATTAAAAATAATTACATCATTTTGTTGAGGTGGTAGTTTACATGTACACATGAGTGACGTTATCGTTTTCCAAAAGTTTGGAAGGTAAGAAGGTAGATATTATATTTTAATTAAAGAATAATAATTATGTATTAAATATCATATATAAACTTTTAACTAATCATAGTAACCATCCATTATATATGATGATTGAAAAATAATTATATCGATATGTGGATATGTAAAGCCGTATTTACGCACGAGTGATACTTTCACTTCTTGTTTAATGGAAAAGAGGGTGTATAGTGTTATTAAAATAATAATAATAACATTTAATCACATTAATAATTATGAATTTATTATTTTATGGTGAATATAATAGATTTTTAGGGGGAAAATATATTAGAGAAATAAAGTGACTGGTTAGGGAGATTACCTCTTCATTGAGGCAACTCCCTTAGATATCCTATTAAGAGCTCTAGGGTTGGTCTTTTTAGAAAAAAACTATAAAATTCATATAATGAAGTTGAGAAGAGAATTTTAAAAGGGATGGTTGATCTAAGAGGATCCAAGTGGTGTAAATAATTAAGGTAGGAGGGGCCATTTTATAATTGATGTAAGAGTTACTTTTGAAATTTCACAAAAGATTCAATTTTGATAAGACTATTAAGGAGAAAAATGCTTCCAAATAAACTATAAATGAAAAATAAATAAAATTTTAGATAATATATTTTCCCTTTTTTCTTTATTTAATATTTTAATTTTTTTTAAATAATTTAATAAATTATTATTTTCATAAAATATGATTATTGTCAATTTTAAAACTATTCATTACTTTGACTTTAATAACATCATGAAAATAATTAAAAATTATATAATATATTTTAATAAATCCATAAAATGTAATTTTAATCTAAAAAAATTCATTGATCACATAAATTATCTCAAATTATAATACTTTTAATACTTTTAATATCATTTATTTTGTTTTTCCATTAATTGAATAATTACTGTGTCACCATTGTGTAAGAATTTAAGGTAATTATTTATTTTCTAAAAATTAAAAATGAATGAAAATAATGAATATAAATCATTTATATTTAAAATAATATTTAAATTCTAACATTTACTCTATTTAACTCTTTGGTAAAAATATTTTTGTTATTAAAAACAAGAGGGTGACATGTTTGGATTTTCTTTAAATAAAATATTATAAAAGTCAAAATTTCATTAAAGTGGCCCCAAAAGATAATAAAGTATACCCTTGGATTATTATGGTCGAGATATACTAATAAAATAATATTTAAGAAAGTTTTTGGGTCATTTAATGGTTCTTATAATTTTCTTTATAATCTTTCATTACCCGATTTACCATTTACCGTGTTGATAAAGTTACTATTCATATTGTACAAAAATAAAAGGGATATATTTACTAAATTTAGAAATCCAAATTTGAAATATGAAATCATTTTTTTAAATTCAAAACATAGAAGTGCTATAATTTAATTTAAAATTAAACACAAAAATGCTACGAAAAACAGATTTTAAGAAAATTTCCCTTTTTAAATATAAAATGTTTTCATTCAAAATTCAGGTATAAAGTACATTTCAAAATCCAAAATTGAATTATTTTAAATCATAAGGATGTAATTATGTTTTAATTATGACCTAAATATAATTTTTATTTTTAAATATCTTAAAATAAAAATACAACTTCAATAAAAATCATTATTTCTCACTATTTATTGAAAAATCAATATTTTTTGAGAATTTTCAAAAATTTATCTTAAGATAATTTTGGAATTATTAATTAAAAAATGAAATATATTTTTTCAAATACAAATTTTAAAACTTCTGAAAATGAATTATAACATTTTCTTATAAAAATAACCATATTTGGAGAAAACATATTTTTGATGAATAAAATGGTTTTAATAAAATTGAACAATTATTTACTATGATTTTATTAATAAAATTATATTGAGTAGGATATATATATATATATTTCATAAATTAGTTAATCATATTCATACTTGCAAAAATAACACCTAGGTTATAACTTTCATATTAAAAAATAATATTTTAATAGTGTATCATGATTCATTTAAACTCATTTTTGCATGTAATGCATGACATAAAATAAATAAAATTATATAATAAGAAATATTTTCTAAAATATCAGGATGTTACATTACCCTTAGAGTGTTCAATGGTGTAATAAAGGTCTATGTATATCAACCCCAATAATTTGAATTTGTAAATTTTATTTTTAATAAAATAATTATTTTATTTGTTTCATATTTTTTTATTTATAAATTATTAAGTAAATTATTTTGAAAAAAAATTAGATTTTGAAGTGACAAAACTCGAATTTTATTTTTGGGTAATGTATAGTTTGAATCAAGACACTATTTTTATTAATTCATGAATTTTTTAAATAAATTAATTTTTAATGAAATATTATTACTAAATAGTATATATTAAATATAAATGATATTATAATTTTTTGAAGTGAAAATATAATTTTTATAAGGGTTAGAAAAATGTTATTCTAAAAATAAACCAGTATTTTTCATTAGATGTGTATTTTTATTTGAAAATTGTAATTTCTCATATTTAGAAAATTATTTTGATTGAATAAATACTTTTTTAAGAATAATAATTTCAAATTTATCCATTGGTAAATTTTTCATAATTTTCCATGACAGTTGAATTTTCAGGTAAAGGTTAAATATAGTATAAATATACAGCATGTATTATGACATCATAATGACTTAAAAGTGATGTAATATGTTCCATAAAAGGTATAAAAGAAAAAATATATATTTAACCTTTAATATAATGTGTTTTTATGTTATTTTATCAATTTTATAAACCCTTTACGAATCCTCGAAAACCTATATTATATTTTAATATTTTTAAATCAATTATTGGTGACCATGACTCACTTTTACGCCACCAAGGGTATTATTTTAATTTAATAGATTATTGAACTTGTAAAATAATTAAAACCACTTATTTTTTTAGAAACCATGAGCCAAAACCATCAGAAGGTTTGTGGTTTTGATTACTTTATTATATAGAGTCCAAAATCTATATTTAGAAAATAATTAAGAACTCCCCTCTCTCTCCCTATATAAACCCACCAAATATACCATTCCTCTACTAAAAAAATTGGATCGTGTCTATAATATTTTATTCCCTCTCTAGAGTCCTCCCAAGGTTCCCCCATGCTCTCAAGAAGCTCCTCCCACGATTTCAGAAACACCCTCTCAAGGTAAGGGATCATCTCCTTCTCCTCTTTATTCATACACTTTGTTTATGTATTTCCTTATTACTTCAAATTCTATTGATGGTATATGATTCTTGACACCCATATTACTTAAATTATGATTTAAAATTTATTAGAGACCTATTTCACTCTCATTAATACCTTCAATGATTCATTATGTACCGTCATTATGCTGCCAAAATTATCTTATGATTTTCTATGCCAAACCTTTGTATTGTGAACACCACCACCATTTCCACTCAAGGGTATTCACCTAGACTTACCTATAATTCTTTGATTTGGGAATCCCATTTATTTATTCCAAAATCCTTAATTATTAAATTAAATGTGATGAAATATGATCATATTTTCAATGATATATATATAACACTTATACAGGTACATGATATGACTGCGATGGTTGCACCCAGAATTATATAACATTAAAATTAATTGGGTAATTTTTTAGTCTCATGAGGCATAATTTATAGGATTAAGGTGTAAAACTAGTCTGCTATGGTATTTTTCTACCATTTTATGAATTCTTGGAAGTTATCTTTGACCTATGTTTATGATGTCATGTTTAATTTTGTTATCACATTCCCATACTGCCTTTATTCCATCATTTTGTATCATGCATCACTGTTCAAGATTATTATTCTCACCCCTTTTATGTCCCATTGAAATTAATATTGACTAAGATGTTATAATTTCATCATTTTATGTTTTTTTATTCCCTTACTAGGCTTTATAGGTCTCCTATTTCTTATGTATGTCCCTTGGTTATCCCATGCTGTTTTAAAAGCTATGGAATTTTAGAATATGTTATGGAAGTTTTTGATAATTATTTTTCATCCATGTATCAAGTTGATGTGCTATGTACCTCATATCCAAAATAAAATAGGTTTCTCAATCTTCTTGGTCACATTAAGTGTGATTTTATGTAATAAATCATGAAATGAAGTGTATTAAAACTAAGGGGTGTCATATGGTGTTTGGGGATGAGGTGGTCGACTGAAGACTCCATGTCACACAACCTCACTTACTAGAGGATTAATGAGGAGCACCAGAGACAGATTGGTTTGTTGTAACCTTTTCTCATTTTTGTATGAAAGTGGGATGATATTTCTATGATGTTTTTCATTGTTTTCCCATATATTCCTAGTGGGAAGCATGAAAATTGGGTGATCATTGGTCGACTTATGAAATAAAATCATTTCCACATACCAAAGAGATGAAAAATTTGGAGTAGATTAGACACTTTTATGTTTGAGAGGTTTTGAAACTTCATAGGGTTCCCACTATAGTTGTTTCAGAAAGAGATTTGTGGTTTACATACTGGTTTTGGAAAGGTTTATAAGAGGCGATGGGTTCCCGATTAAAAATAATCATAAAATATCATCTACAAATGGATGGGTAGACTGATAAAGCTATCCATATTCTGGAGGATATTCTTCAAGAATGTGTACATGACTTGGGTGGTTCCTAGGAAAAGAATCTTCTTAGGATTTAATTTTCCTATAACAATTGTTATTGAGCATCGGTTAAGATAGAACCCGTGAAAGTGTTGTCTGAGAGGACATATAGATCTACCTTATTATGAGAATTAGGGAGATAATTCCTTGGTTGGATTGAGAGTAATATCCTAATATTTTTAAAGGAAATACTATGTCCGATATCATACATGATATGGAACACTGAGCTTAAACAGACCACAAATTATTATTATTTAAAAGTGATAATTATAACCTAGACATTAAATTTGAAATATTGAATAATATTTACTTTTTTATGAAATATGTATAATGTTATTAATCATTTTTAATTTAATAATTAATTCTTCGTAAATAATCAATTTACTTTTAATAAATTTATTTTATTCTTCAAACATACATTGTCTTCGAAAGTGGATTTTATTTCTTTTTATGGGTGAATATTATAATTAGTTTTTTTGGAAATTTTATAAAATCTATTTGAAAAAAAGAATTTAATTTTTAAATTCATTGTGTTAAAATTATCTAAAAATTAATTGTTGAGAATTTTCTGAAAATATTGATTTTTCAATGAATAGTGAACAATATTGATTTTTATTGAAAACATATTTTATTTTGAAGTATTTAAAAATTAAAATTATATTTTGGATTAGTTTTAAAATTTAATAAGACCATTTTTATTTAAAATTATAAAATTATGGTTTTTGAAATGAACTTTATACTTGAATTTAGTATAAAAACATTTTATATTTAAAAAGGTATTTTTTTGGAAAAACTGTATTTCTTTGCGCTTTGTTGGTATAATTTTAAATTGAATTCTATGAATTTTGTGTTTTGATTTTTTAAAAATAGAGTCCATGTTTGAAATATAGGGGTCAAAATTTTGTAAATAGGACCCTTTATATTTTTGGTCAATATGAATTGTAACCGTGTAAATTTGATTACCATGGTAAAGAGTAAATCGAGTAATTAAAGTTACAAATAAAATGATGAAGACTATAAAATGACCCTAAAACATTAATTAATTTTATTTTATTATTTAATTTTTTCCATAATAATACAAGATTTGGTTATATTTAATTTTAGGCCATTTTGATGTGATTATGACTTTTATAATATTTTATTTAAAGAAAAGTAAAAAATGCCATACTCGTATTTTTCATCCCAAAAATATTTTTAAAATTGGGATAACCAGAGGATTTTTTTAGTTAAAAGTAGTTATTTTAAAGATAAAATATAAAATATTTATTTTTTAGTTTATAAATAATTAACTTAAATATTTATACAATGCCGACATAGTAATTATTCGATTAATGGAAAAATCAAATAAATGATATTAAAAATATTAAAAATAATATAATTTTAGTTAATTAGTGCGATCCAAAAAAAATATTATCATGAAATGTTAGGGATTTAATAAATTTATTTTCTAATTTCACCTATTTTCTTGATGTTATTAAAATCAAAGTAAAGAACAGTTCTAAAAATTTTCATTAATGATATATTATAGTAAATAATAATTTATTAAATGATATAAAATTTATTATAATCTTATATTTGAAAAATTGCTTAGGATATGGTTTATAATATCAAACATGGTCCATTTATAGGTTTTTTTCCATTTATAATTACCATATTAACCCACAAGTTTAAAAATACTTGTTGTCATAATATGAGTGAAAGTGGTCAATGAGGAGTTAAAACTAAATGATAATGGTAAAAACGTGATCTAAACTTCTCCAAAAATTATTGGATGAGATTATTTTTACCAATAATCATACTATATTATATATAAACTATTTTGGATCAATTTTTAATTGATAATTAATTTATATTAATTTAATGTTTTGAGGAATTTCAAGAGTGCCCCTCCCCTCTCTTATAAAAGGGAATCATTTATTCACATTTATTCAGAATTGAAAACCCATTTTTTCAGCCAATAACTACCCAAATCACTTACTATAATCACTTACCTCATTCTATGTGTCTTGGTTTAGGTGGAACAACAACCTTAGTGGTATTAAGGTGTTATGAAAAATGAGGTTTTTTTGAAGAAGATGTACCGTTTTTAATTGAGAATTTATATTTTATTTCTTCGTACACCACCTTTAAATATTGTTCAACCAAGATAAAATAATAGCACCAATATCCTCTATATACTGATATGTTATTATGTTAATATCATAACCTATATCCATCTCCTCTTTCATAAGAACAAGAAATGAAACCATCATTTGTGTGTATAGCGGGATATCGCCTCACAAACCGATGTAATTAGTTTTCCATAACCACCAATCACAACTGGTTATAATGATGGACTTTAAGTTTATATATGATATTCATGGAATATTTATCATTATGAAAAGATAATATATCATTTAACTTATTATATTTCCATTCACAATGTCATGACCCCTCCCCCAAAAGAGCACCCTTCCTGGGCTGACGATGTGAGAAGGCAGATGATGACTGCCCAAGTCCCGTCTCCAGTAGGTCCCAGATTGGAGACTAGAACCAAGGTTATAATATGAATATATATGGTAGGAATTACCCTCTAATATAACATAAAAAATAGAGATATAATATTAATAACCAATCAAAACTTTCTTAGACTTATATATAAAGAAATCCCAAATGAAAACATGCAATGTCAAATAGTAATATCACAACTAAAATGAAAACTAAAAATACCAAAAGATAATGATGGGAATGACCATGAAACCAAAATTTCCCCTGAAAAACTATGAGCTAATAATATCTATCATAATCTCCAATATAATTTGGATGACCTTAATTTTTTTATATATACACAGGTTGAGCATAAAAATATACTCAGTAGGATCCTCCCCAAAGATTCTTGTGAAAAAGATAAAGAAACCATGCTAAAGAATAGTGAACAACAGTGAAACTAATTTTTCACCTAAACAAGTATTTTAAGTTATCAAACTCACCATGGATAACTCTCATGAAGTATCACATGAAGGATATTATATAATATAATAATGAAACTTTAAGGGTACCCTACTCCTTCCCTACCGGTTTACATCTTTTCCCCAAGGTCACACATCCTGATCCACATCTCTCTAAAAATAATCCACCTCAAATATACCTAGGAAATAAACTACAACACAAACCTCATGTATCACATCAACATATAATCCCATATCACATAACCATATATAGTAACCATGTAGTTTCCAAGAGTTAGCACAACCTGTAAGATGTATATCCAACAACATGTATTATACCTCAACCTATCACAACCCATACACCAAGTTAGTTTCTCAATCCATCACAGTCTATAAATTCCATACCTATAACACTCCATTGGATACTATATTTGGTAATATATGTGTGTGAAATAAATACAAGAAATCACATCCCTCTACAAACATATATGGGAAAACTGGACACCACGCATACTGGCACATGTAGGTACCAAGATAAGAGAGAAAGGTCAGAGGGGGTAGTCAGCCATCCATCCTCCCATCGGGATGTTGGGAAAACACCCTCCTAGAGTCCACTAGGTGTCAGTCACCCTAACCAAAATGTGTGGGAAAGTGTATAAAATCAAAGAATATATAGGATATAATATATTTCATAACCACACTATGGGCCTCACCAAATCTTAGACTCAAATGTAGCTAATGTCACTCGGATTCCTGGATTCCTATATTAAGAACAAATATCCTATAAGAAACAAAAATTTATGGATATACATTAATTATTTATTTCCTTTAAAAAATTCACTTAACATTAATTAATTCTTTATCCATTAATTAACCAACAACATTATTCCACATTATATTACATTGATCACCTTAGTAAACTCCATGCCCTACTGACATATTCCAAACTGACTCCACAGTTTCTCAATGTTAACATATTTTTAGCATTTTCATTCCATTTTTACCAACCCCACAGGTAAAAAATTTATCAAAATTTTTTATCCTCATTCCATATCTAGGTACACTAGGAAAGCCATCCTAAGATACCACCAAGAGGGAACATGAAACCAAGCACATCCAACTACCTCAATTTTCAGGGAAAGGAATGTAGATAAAAACAAAAAACCCAAACATTGATCATTAAATATATTCATTCAAGTAAGAATTAATATTTATTACATCAACAGGTAAGCCCATATTTAATCTGTTCCATCTTCTCTAGTTCCATCCCTAACACCCACATGCATATTCCAATGTATCTCACTATCATAGGAATCAACTACTTCCATATTATCCAAGCCTCCCCACCCATATATCACATCTTCCAACCCAGAACTAGCCTTCCCAGGATCATATCACATATGGGACTCCCCACCCCATATCATTCCACATAGAGAAGTTCACATCCAAACCACATCAAAAAAAGCATCAAGAAGAACAAAACACAACCAATAAGGCAATGTGATCCCTAAAACATGGTATCCACCCTTAAAACAAAAATGAGGTCTCATGGATCTAAGTACAAGGAACTCGGCCTTATTAACAAAATGGAAAACTCAGTCCCTAACAATTATCCTTATCATAAAACAAGTTTTTATTCCATCTCTAATTAACCGATTCCTTATTTAGAGGTTCCAACTATAGGAAATCCAATGTATCAAGCTATAACAAGCTATCAAAATCTAAAAATGAACTCTAGAATTTAAACTAGTTTCTTATAACTATGAGTAGTACCATTCTCATTTAACATACCTTTTATTTATTATACACATGAATTTACATGCTTTTAATTATTTATCAATTCCATTAATCACATGGAAAATAATATTTAATTAAACATGTACATTGCATAAATTTTATTATCATCAATTTGAATCAACCATAAGACAACAAGAATGCATCTTATTTTATTATTCTTAAGATAATTAATTATTAATTAGTACTATCTTTATGTTCTTTACCAATTTCTATAAAAGAAACAACATGATACTCTATAGTGTAACATGAAATGATAACAAGTATAGCATAAATATCAAACTATCTTGAAATTCAAGAAGAAAATAATTATAATATTACAAATAAAATCAACATGTGATCACTAATTATTTATTTATTATTCTGGATTAATATATTATTAGGTTAATTCTATTTACATACAAAGGAATAAACCATGATGAATTTACAATTTCATGTAAATAAAATAAGAGAACCAATGAATCCCCAACCTCAAAGGCATCAATCTTATTCGCATGAGAATATACCAACATCATAGATCCTAATCACATCTCCCACAATAAGGTTCATCCCTACAAGGACTCTTTAGCACAACCAGACCAATGAATAACCAATAAAACTCTACTAGAA
Organism: Viscum album; assembly: GCA_963277665.1. Classification (NCBI taxonomy): domain Eukaryota; kingdom Viridiplantae; phylum Streptophyta; class Magnoliopsida; order Santalales; family Viscaceae; genus Viscum; species Viscum album. The sequence goes on from OY728142.1 coordinate 1,165,147,354, forward strand.
TCCCAGAGATGATCCTACATCATATGAAGAGAATAAATATAAGGAAGTAGATCAATGAAACATGATAAAAGGGTCAGAACATACCTCATATCACCGTGGATTAAATATGGAAGGCTAGGAATCAATCCTCATTTAAGGAATACCCAAACACCTAAAGAGAGGGTCATCAGATCACCTTGAGTTTGAGAGGCCCATAGGGTTTGAGGAAAAACCTGAGGTGATTCACCTTTTATAGATGCATTGAACATGGGAATTACATGATGTGTAACCATTAACTATCATGTAAATTATTTGTTTCAGATCTCACAAAAAAACATTTCATCTCAAACCATTTAACCCTAAATAAATACACCTCATTTTTCACAATGTGAACCATCCTTACTAAGATTTTAACTTAGAATAAATGATTTAAAACACATTTAAACACTGTGTATTCTCCCTGTTTGCATATTTCAGTAGTTGAACCCCTCAAGACTCACTCTACGCCTCCTTCAAGCACCAAGAGCTTTGAAAAAACACAAAGGTTTGGACTACATGGATATGGGCCCTTACATTAGATACCTATCTAAAAAATTTCATCCTCGAGAATCCAAAAACAAAGATAGATAGAAAATGAAAAGGGTTCTACTGAATATAAACCTAGTGAGATAACTCTTAAGGATATCACCATCATAGGAGATCAACCTCAACATTAGAGGAACACTGTGAAACAACACAACATTAAGAAATATCTCCTAAACACTCTCCCTGAGAGAGTTACCTCTCAAATGAGAGTAAAACCACTAAAAAAAAAGACGAAACCACATAATATGCCAAAAAAGGAAAACATACACAAGATAAAAATGTTATAAAAGAATAGATAAACATCATATAGATCAGGGTATTGAGTACACTTCTTTAAGTCACATTCTTAGGTATCCTCCTCCATGCCACTGTGACACTAAAATGTAAAAACCAAAGGAATTTAATTCCCACACAACACCTTATACTGGTGTTTCTAGATCTACATAGTCCACTCATCAAAGTTAACATTATTGTAAACATCAATGTCACCCCAATCGATGACATGCGTGTTGTTATGAAGACAATAATGGAGTTGCAACACCTTAAAAATTTTGTGTATCCGGATCATCTATGGGGGAGTGATATCTGATATTCTATGACTCCAACATTATTAAAAACCTTGAAAGTCTCAAAACATTGGTATAAAGTATACTCCCATAACCAAAAATTCACTTCCCATGAAGATGATTCACCTTCAGGAACACATTATCTCCAAAATTGAACTCCATAGGCATCCTCCTATAATCGACAAAGGATTTCTAATGATCCCACACTACCATCATCCTCTTGTGAATTTACTATACCATATTTGTCTTACTCTGTACTAGTTTCATCATGAGAATTGATGCCTCTCCAACCCCATTCCAACACAATGGAGAATTGAAAGGTTGACCATAAAAAGTTCCAAATTGTTTCATACTAATGGCAGAGTAAAAACTATTATTGTAAGAAAGATCGACCAAGGAAAGGTTCCCCATCCCCGAACTTCCAAAATCCAAAACACAAGAGTGCAAGATGTATTTAAGAGTTTTGATGGTCCACTAAATCTGACCATCCATCTACAGATGAAATGTGTTTCTAAGTCATACCTGAGATCCAAAATAATTATCTAGACCTTTTCACACCCTAGAGGATAAATGAGGATCATGATCAGAGATGATCATCCTCAGAACTCCATGGAGTCATACCACCTCCTCTAGATACTACCTTGAAAAAAAATCTATTGAGCTTGAATCCCAGATCTATAACGACCCAAACTTTACATACATTTTTATTACATCAGAATTGAGAATACTTATTACAACATATAACAAAACCATGGTAGGAACTTATAGGTATAGTGTCTTTAGAAACTGGGAAACATAGACAACTGGTTCATAAAGCATCTACATTGTCTTCCATTTATTTCATCATATCTAGAGTACCTTTTAGAATATCCTACTTAATAACCTTCTTCCAGACCTGGGGAAAATAAAACATACAAAAGGGTGTGATCAAATGCTCAGTAAGGGTAACCAAAAGAAATATCAATCACATCATATTCATAAGAACATAACATTTTGGAAATCTTAACCTGAAAAAGAGATCATGATTTCATAACATGGGATAAATCATAGTAGTGAAATGTAATACCAATAATTATAACTTGAAACTTTGTGGCATAAACACATATTCATAGATAATCATTTCTTAGTAGTCAAGACTCATTGCCAAGACTATCTTAGCGGAAAAAGTCCATTTCTGAACCGAGTTCACTCCTCGTTTCAGTCCTGTATCACTGAACCGGATGAACCTGCCATTCCAGACATGTCTATCTCATGAGATATAAATCATTACCCAATTCATTGGAGGGAGATATAGGTACCACCCATCTCATAATGAAACCATTCTTATGTGTGGCACAAAATCATAAATCATACATCATAGCATAACCCATGTAATAAAAATGGGAATCTTAAACATCATGCCATCATAACATAATCCATATAAGATAAAAAGACAAAATAAAAATAATTCCATCATAACATAATCAAATCAATGTAAAAATAGGGATAGAAACATAACCCTATATTATCTTAGATGGAATATAATTTTGATAAAACACTTGAACTCCTTTATTGAGGAAAATATCCTTTCTACTTCAAAAACATTTTTCCTTTCTTAACATGTCATAAAATTATAAACTAAAAGAAGTTGATTAAAAATAATCTTGAAAACTTGTAAAGGAAGCTTCATGGAAATATTTGTTCTATGAATCCATTCATGCCGTATAAGTTAAAAAAACACTCTTCTCGTACTTTGGTCGGAAAAGTCAAAAAGTACCTCGTACTAAAAATGACAAAATATTCCTTTCATATATGTTACTAAAAACTCAAAAATGGTTAAAATTGGATTTTAGAAATTGTAGGTGGATGGAAATAATATTAAATATTGAGGAAACATGGATGTGGATGATAAATATTCCCCAGTAACTTCTGAAGTATAAACAATCTCCGATAAAAATGAGATTGTAAGATTTTCCCTTACCTTAGGTCCAATTTGCTTCATATGTGTCTGAAACTATTTTATAATGATTTAAATAATGTTATTAAATTATTAAATAATCTTAATTATTTTTATGATATCATATATTGTCATATTCTTATCTTTTTATTAGTAATATTTCATTGTTACTTGTTATTCAGGTGTTTATTGCTTTTTTTTCTTATGCGTGTTTTGCCGAATAAATTCTTATTCTTATTATTATTTTAGGTTATAGATACCTCATTTACAGAATGGTATTAGTGTAATATATATCATATTTATTCATTAAATTCATTCATATAATCATTATGCAATGAAGATCTTGTATAACGAGTTGCATCACATCTTGGAGATGGTAGGCCGTACGTACGCACGAGCGATGATATCGTTCCCATGATCGTGGAATTGTATTTAAGTGTATTTATACTATTTCAGAATCAATATCACTTTAAAATAATCATATATAGTTATTATTTACACCATTATACCCATCCAATTAAGGTGGTGGTGGAAAACAGATTACACCACAGCGTGGAGACGATATTCCGTACGTACACACGCGCGGTGATTTCGTTTTCCGTAGGATGGATAGAAGGTGAAATAGGGTTGTTTCATATTTATAATAACATATCAGTATATGAGTGATACTGATGTTATTACTTTATAATGAATAAACTAAAGAAGAATAAGTATAAGAATAAATAAAGTTGAAAGAATCGGTAACGAACATTTCCTCTTCTTTGAAGCGCCTCTTCTTATCCTCCTCTTAGGGCACTAAAGATGGTCTTTGAAGAAGACCAGTACCTCTAGGATGTTTATAGGGAAGTGGAGAAGTGAAATTGGCAGGGTTTTCTAAGATTTAAGGCTCAAAGTGGTGTGAGGAGGAGAGGGAGGAGGTGCCCTTTTATAAGGGAGGAGAGGGGCACCTTAGGAAAAACTTAAAATATTATTTCATTATAAAGTCATATTCGGTTTTTAATAGCTCAAAATTGATTTATTTATAATATAAGGTGGGTATGGGTTTAAATACTCACAAACAATGGGTTTTAGACAAGTTTAGGTTACTATTTTAACCTTACCATTTAGATTTAACTCTAAGTTAAATAATCTAACTTTTACCGTGTCTTCTTGTTTTCTTACACTATAAGGTTAATAAACTTACTATAACAATCCAAACGATCCCCAAGTTGTTAATTATTAATATATATAACCTTATCTAAGTCATTTTTCTGATCCTTAGATATTTAGGAATAAAATAACAATTAATAATATAATATTTGTTTTAAAAACTATTTTATGTCAATTTTGACACTATTTGGTACTTGATTTTTGTGAAAATCATAACAACATGATTAGTTCAAACAAAGTTAATTAAATCAATAATAACATGTCCTATTAACCTATAAAATTAGTTTAATTCATAAAAAGTCTCAAATTACATTTATTTTGGTATTTATAATATCAATTATGTTAATATTTCCTTAATAAGGTAATTACTGCATCATCATTTTGTCATAAATTAATTAACTTATTTAAAGTCTAAAAATTATAAATAAAATACCATTATGTAGTATTTTTTTTATATTTCTAATTAATATTTATATTCGAATTTATCTTATTTATAACCATATATTAAAAATGATTTAGTTATTAAACTTTGATTTTAACTATTTTAACCCTTCCTTAAATAAATTAAAAATAAATGTCCTAATCTAATCCAAGTGGACCTAAATGGTCATATTTTATTCCTAAATTTGTTTTTGGTCGAATTAAACTTATCCAATAGAATTAAGACATGTGTTAGGGTAATAATAATATCATTTTTACCCTTAATTACCCTATTTACTTTTAACCGTTGTAAATAAAAGTAAAAAGTTATTATTCACCGAAAATTATTTTAATATTATTGAACCACATTTTACTCCTTGTATTAACCGTGTATCTAGGATTTTATAAATTCCACTCACATAAGTGGTAAAATTAAGTTTTATGTAAATTTTCAAATTCTCCTAGGAGGTGGGTAAAAGACGGTGAAAAGTTCAATAAAATTTTTATATATCTAAAATTATTATAAAATGAATCCAATGAATTACATTGAACTTATATAGGTATTATGTATCAATTTTGACTTAAAATAAATTTAAATAAAATAAATAATTATTTAAATAAAAAGTCGGTTTTTAAATAGTAACCCAGTGTTTTCACTATTCATCAAAAATTGAAAGTTTTTAGAAAAATACCAAAATTTCACCCTAGGATAATTTCGATATTCTGAATCCAAAAATGAAGTCCATTTTGAAAGATAAAATTTATAAAATTTCCAAAAGTGGGTATTACTATTCATAATAGCTAGTTTTAATAATATTTTAATAGCATATCATTGTTTAGTGAAACTCGGTATTGCGTACAACACACGCTATCATGGAAGGTCACGATTGCATGTAAAGTAAGACAAGATAGTTTTGTGTGTAATTAAAGATTATATTATATAAAATTATACATAAAAACAAAATATTTCTCATAAAATCTTTGATGTTACATTCTACCCCCCTTAAAATGAATTTCGCCCTCGAAATTCGTCACTTTGTAACAAACAGGTGAGGATACCTCTCCCTCCTAATATCCTCAAGTTCCCATGTAGCTTCTTATAATTGGTGGTTCCTCTATAAAACTTTCACCAAACGAGTAGTCTTGTTCTGTAGGACTTTTTCTCTACGATCCAGAATCTCTATCGACTGTTCTTCATAAGAAAGATCTTACTCCAGCGGTACAACTTCTGAGCTGAGTACATGTGAAGGATCATGTATGTACTTTCTTAGGAGCGATACATAGAACACATCATGAACATGAGAGAGATTTGGTGGAAGCTCCAATCGGTAAGCTACCTTCCCAACACGATCTAGTATTTCGAAAGGACCGATATACCTAGGCCTCAGCTTTCCCTTCTTCCCAAATCTCCTTACTCTCTTCCAAGGAGATATTCGTAAGAACACTTTATCACCCACTTCAAACTCTAGGTCTTTTCTTTGGTTGTTGATATAAACTTTTTTTTGACTCTGAGATTCTCTTTTGTGTTGTTGAATAGATCTGACCTTTTCTGCCATCTCATCAACAAGATCAGGTCCGAATAGCTTTCTTTCCCCAACTTCATCCCAGTAAGTTGGAGTCCTACATTTCTTTCATAGAGGGATATATAAGGAGCCATCTAAATACTGGAGTGAAAGCTATTATTATAAGAAAACTCCACTAAAGGTCGGTGTTTCTCCCAACCACCTTTGAAATCCATAGAGGAAGCTCTTAACATAACTTCTAGAGTTTGAATTGTTCTCTCAGACTGACTATCTATCTGAGGATGATAAGAATTGCTGAAACTCAACTCTGTATCCAGATTATTCTAAAGACTTCGCCAAAACTTTGAGGTAAACCTCAGATCTTGGTCAGATATAATAGAAAGTGGTACTCCATGCAATCTTACCACTTCCTTTACATATATCTTGGCAAGTTGATCTAGAGAGAAATATTCTCTAATAGCAATGAATTGTGTCGTCTTCGTAAGACGATCAACTATGACCCAGATAGCATTATTGCCTTTGGATGTTTTAGGATGTCCGGTGACAAAGTCTATAGTGATGTTTTCCCATTTCTATTAGGGTATGGGTAATGGTTGTAACATCCCCTTAGACTTATGTCTCCCAGCTTTAACTTTCTAACAAACCAAGCATCGAGAGACATATTGAGCAACATCTCTTTTCATGACATCCCACCAGAAGTACTCTTTCTGGTCCCTATACATCTTCGTGCTTCCAAGATGAATAGAGAATGGAGAACTATGAGATTCATCCAGTATTTCCTTCTTTAATTCTGGGATGGGAGGAACACAAACCCGATTCCTGAACCTTATTATCCCATCACAATCAAGGTTGAATCCAGGAACATTTCTGACCTTCTTTTGTAACTCTACACCTTCTTTTTGTGGCTCTTTAATCTTCACATGTATATATGGTTCAAAATTAATTTGAGAAAGATAAGATTTTTTCCCTTCCATTATAATTCAAAGATCCATCCTTTGTAAATCCATAAATATTCTATCTTTTGTGATCCTCATCATGGATAAGCTAGCATATCCTTGTCAACATAATGCATCTTCCACCTTGTTTGCTTTCCCAGGGTGATAATGAATTGAGCATTCATAATCCTTAATCAGATCCAACCATCTTCTTTGGATCATATTCATCTCCTTTTGTGTGAAAATATATTTTAAACTTTTATGATCAGTATAAATATTACACCTTTAACCATAAATATAATGCCTCTATATTTTTAATGCAAAGATTACCGTAGCTAACTCCAAATCATGAGTTAGGTAATTTTGCTCATGGATTTTCAACAGTCGCGAGGCATAAGCTATCACCATATCGTTTTGCATGAGAACACATCCCAATCCCTTCTTGGATGCATCACTAAAGATCACAAACCTTTCTCCACTACAAGGCAGTGTGAGCACAGGTGCACTAGATAACCTCCATTTTAACTCCTTGAAATTCTCTTCACACTCCTCTGTCCAAGAGAACTTAACTCTTTTTCGAGTCAACCTAGTGAGTGGATTAGATAATCGTGAAAAATAATTCACAAAACGTCGATAATATCCAGCCAAACCAAGAAAACATCGGATCTCAGTTACTGTTGTTGGTCTCGACCATCTTTCAATAACCTTTGTATTTGTTGGGTCTATAGATATCCCCTCTTTTGAGGTTATGTGACCCAAAAATGAAATCTTTTGAAGCCAAAATTCACACTTGGTAAATTTTGCATAAAGCTTCTCCTTTCTCAGGGTCTTAAATATAATTCTCATGTGATCTTTATGTTCTTCCTTTCTCTTTGAATAGAAAAGAATATCATCTGTAAAGACTACCACAAACTGATCAAGATAGTCTCTAAAGACTCTATTCATCAGATCCATGAAGATAGTAGGGTCATTAGTAAGACCAAATGTCATCACTATAAATTCATAGTGTTCATACCTTGTACGGAAAGCCGTTTTTGGTATATCCTCCCTTTTGACCCTTAATTGATGATACCCTGAATGAAGATAAATCTTGGAAAAGTATTGAGCTCCGCGTAGTTGTTCAAATAAGTCATCAATGCATGAGAGAGGATATTTGTTCTTGATAGTGATTTGTTAAGTTCTCGATAATCAATGCAGAGTCCCATTGATCCATCTTTCTTCTTAACAAACAGAACATGTGCTCCCCAAGGTGACGCACTAGGGCGTATGAATCCCTTATCAAGATTCTATTGGAGTTTCTTCTTCAATTACTGCAACTCAATTGGGGCCATTCTACAAGGTGTCTTTGAAATAGGTAAAACACCCGGTACGAGTTCTATTGAAAACTCAACTTCTAGATTTGGTGGAAGACCAAGAAATTCCTCCAGAAGGACATCATAAAACTCCCGTACAATGGGCATATTCTTAATCGTGAGTTTCTCTCTAACCATTTGAGATAAATAATCTTCATTTAGTGGAATCGAGACCCATAGGATGGATGAAATTTCCACTGGAAGGTTATGTTCATCCTTGAATTGATAGACGATCATAGATTGATCTGGAATATGAAATGTGACTTCCCTTATTTGGCAATTGATATGAGCTCCATATAAAGAAAGCCAATCCATGCCAATAATTACATCAAATTCCACTATAGGAAGGATCACAAGATTTTCAAGAATCACTTTCCCACAAACATCAATCGTAGAAGAATTATAAACTTGTGATGCAACTGTTGTGCCATTAGGAGTTGTCACAGCTAACTCAACATCTAATTGTTGAGGTAATATGATGATAACCTTATAAAATTATTCAGAAATAAAAGAGTGGGTGGATCCAGAATCAAATAAAACATTTTCTACTTTAGAGTGGATGGTAAGTGTACTTTTCACCACTTCGTTATCATACTCCACATCGCTGATAGAAATTTCATGTGACTTTCCTTTATCTTTTGCCTTAAGAGTTTGTTGATGTCAATCATCATCAACAACCCTTGGATTAGGGCATTGATTAGAATAATGCCCCATTTCCTTGCACTTGTAACATTGAAGTGTAGGAGGTGCACTCTGTGTAGCCTTTTCTTTGTTCGCATCACTAGACATCTTCTTACCATCATTGCGACATTCAAATGCCCAATGACCTTATTTTACACATTTGAAACATTCACTTGTCACTTTAAGACAACTCCCTCCATGTTTCATTCTACACTATGAGCATAAGGGAAAAATCATCTTCTTTTCAGTGTGCTCTTTAGATTTTCCTTTGAATTCCATTTTCTTCTTCTTATCAAATGCATTTGACTGATGGGTTACTCCAATCTCCATCTCAACCTTGAGAGCACATTGAACAATTTCCTCATAGCTATTTAATTCCCTTAGGGCTAATTCCTTTCGAAGACTTAGTTTTAATCCACAAAATAATTGATCGATCTTACTCTCAGGTTGGATAATAATTCCGGAAGCGTACCATGCAAGTCTTGTAAAATTTTCTTCGTAGGTACCAACAGATTCATCATCCTTTTTCTTTAGTTCAAGAAACTCCTTCTCCATATTTGTTCAAAGAATACGAGGGAAGTACTTATTGAAAAATAATTTCTTGAACTCGTCCCATTCCATGGACTCAATTTCTTCCCTTTGCGTCGTATTATTAATTAGATTCCACCATTGATCAGCTTCACCTCCGAAATGATATACTTTTAAGATGACTTTATCATGTTCAGAACATTGAAGAACTGAAAATATCTTTTCAGTGGTACTGATCCATTTTTCAGCCACTAATAGATCAGTAGACCCACTGAATGAGGGTGGACACTACCTCATGAAGGATTCAACAGCATGTTTCTCCTTACTTTGCTCGTTTGGAAGTCCTACATGATTCATAGATTGAGAAAGTTGTGTGAACATGGCTACAAGATTTTGTGTTCCAGCTCCCATAACGTTTGGTTGCTCAGGGGGACAATCATTGCATTGCCCGTTGCATTCAGCATTAACATGGTTCCTTCGGGTTCCAGCCATTGACTAAAACCAATAAGCATAATATGAGAAACACAAATCATAATAGGAAAACCACGTATTCAAGAATAAAATTTCACGCTTAAGGTCTTATCATAGGTTTTTCATGTCCATTTCTAAAACACTAAGATTTTGGACTATGCTTAGATATATCCTTAGGGTTCTTACTATGGCTTTCACATCCTAGTTTACAAAGGTTGACTATAACTTTCCTCTGATACCAACTATAACGACCCAAACTTTACATACATTGTTATTGATTCAGAATTGAGCATACGTATTACAACATATAACAAAACCATGGTAGGACTGTATAGGTATAGTGTATTTAGAAACTGGGAAACATAAAAAACTGGTTCATAAATCATCTACATTGTCTCCCATTTATTTCATCATATCTAGAGTCCCTTTTGGAATATACTACTTAATAACCTTCTTCCTGACCTGGGGAAAAGAAAACATACAAAAGGGTGAGCTCAAATTCTCAGTAAAGGTAAACAAAAGAAATATCAATCACATCATATTCATAAGAACATAACATTTTGGAAATCTTAACCTGCAAAAGTGATCATAATTTTATAACATGGGATAAATCATAGTAGTGAAATGTAATCCCAATAATCATAACTTGAAACTTTGTGGCATACACACATAATAATATAGAATCATTTCTTAGTAGTCAAGACTCATTTCCAAGACTATCTTAGCCGACAAAGTCCATTTCTGAACCGAGTTCACTCCTCGTTTCAGTCCTGTATCACTGAACCGAATGAACCTGCCATTCCAGACATGTCTATATCATGAGATATAAATCATTACCCAATGCATTGGAGGGAGATATAGGTACCACCCATATCATAATGAAACCATTCTTATGTGTGCCACAAAATCATAAATCATACATCATAGCATAACCCATGTAATAAAAATGGGAATCTTAAACATCATGCCATCATAACATAATCCATATAAGGTAAAAAGACATCATAAAAATAATTCCATCATAAAATAATCAAATCAATGTAAAAATAGTGATAGAAATAGAACCCTATATTATCTTAGATGGAAAATTATTTTGATAAAACACTTGAACTTCATTCTTGAGGAAAATATCCTTTCTACTTCAAAAACATTTTTCCTTTGTTAACATGTCATACAATTTTAAACTAAAAGAAGTTGATTAAAAATAAAATTGAAAATTTGTAAATGAATATTCATGGAAATAATTTTCTTTGAATCCATTCATGCCGTATAAGTTAAAAAAACATTTTCTCGTACTTTGGTCGGAAAAGTCAAAAAGTACCTGGTACTAAAAATAACAAAAGATTCCTTTCATATATTTTACTAAAAACTCACCAATGGGTAAAATTGGATTTAAAAAATTTTAGGTGGATGGAAATAATATTATATATTGAGGAAACATGGATGTGGATGATAAATATTCCCCAGTAAATTCTGAAGTATAAACAATCTCGGATAAAAATGAGATTGCAAGATTTTTCCTTTACCTTTGGTCCAATTTGCTTCGTATGTGTCCAAACCTCCTGTATAATGATTTAAATAATGTTATTGACTTATTACATAATCTTACTCATTTTTATTATTTCATAAATGGTCATATTCTTAGCTTCTTATTAGTAATATTTCATTGTTACTTGTTATTCGGGTGTTTATTGCTTTTTGTTCTTATGCGTGTTTTGCCGAATAAATTCTTATTCTTATTCTTTTTTTAGGTTATAGATACCTCATTTTTAGAATGGTATTAGTGTAATATATATCATATTTATTCATTCAATTCATTTATATAATCATTATGCAATGAAGATCATGTAGAACGAGTCGCATCACATCGTGGAGACGGTAGGCCGTAGGTACGCACGAGCGATGATATCGTTCCCATGATCGTGGAATTGTATTGACCTGTATGTATACTATTTCAGAATCAATATCACTTTAAAATAATCATATATAGTTATTATTTACACCATTATACCCATCCAAGTAAGGTGGTGGTGGAAAACAGATTACACCATGGTGTGGAGACGGTGTTCCGTACGTACACACATGCGGTGATTTCATTTTCCGTAGGATGGAAAGAAGGTGAAATAGGGTTGTTTCATATTTATAATAGCATATCACTATATTAGTGATACTTATGTTATTACTTTATAATGAAACAACTAAATAAGACGAAGTAGAAGAAGAAATAAAGTTGAAAGAATCGGTAACAGACATTACCTCTTCTTTGAAGCACCTCTTCTTTGAAGCACCTCTTCTTATCCTCCTCTTAGGGAACTAAAGATTGTTTTGGAAGAATACCAGGACCTCTAGGATGTTTCTAGGGAAGTGGGGAAGAGAAATTGTCAGGGTTTGGTGGAGCTTGAAGGCTCAAAGTGGTGTGAGGAGGAGAGGGAGGAGGAGACCTTTTATAAGGGAGGAGAGGGGCACCTTAGAAAAAACTTAAAATATTATTTTATTATAAAGTTATATTCGGTTTTTAATAGATCCAAATTGTTTTATTTCTAAGATAAGGTCGGTATGGGTCTAAATACTCACAACAAATGGGTTTTAGACAAGTTTAGGTTACTATTTTAACCTTATCATTTATATTTAACTCTAAGTTATATAATATAACTTTTACTGTGTCTTCTTGTTTTCTTACACTATTGGTTAATAAACTTACTATAACAAGCCAAACGAACCAAAATTTGTAAATTATTAATATATATAACATTATCTAAGTCATTTTTAAAAACCTTATATTTTTAGGAATAAAATAACAATTAATAATATAATATTTGTTTTAAAAACTATTTTATGTCAATTTTGACACTATTTGGTACATGATTTTTTTGAAACTAATAACAGCATGATTAGTTCGAAAACATTTAATTAAATAAATACTAACATGTAATATTAACCTATAAAATTAGTGTAATTCATAAAAAGTCTCAAATTACATTTATTTTGGTATTTATAATATCAATTATGATAATATTTCCTTAATAATGTAATTACTACACCATCATTGTGTCATAAATAAATTAAATTATTTAAAGTCTAAAAATTATAAACAAAATACCATTATGTAGGAAATATGTTTATATTTCTAATGAATATTTATAGTAGAATTTATCTTATTTATAACAATATATTAAAAATGATTTAGTTATTAAACTTTGATTTTAACTATTTTAACCATTCTTTAAATAAATTAAAAATAAATGTCCTAATCTAATCCAAGTGGACCTAAATGGTCATATTTTATTACTAAGGTTGATTTTGGTCGAATTAAACTTATAAAATAGAATTATTACATGTGTTAGGGTAATAATAATATCATTTTTACCCTCCATTACCCTATTTACTTTTAACCGTGGTAAATAAAAGTAAAAAGTTTCTATTCACCAAAAAATATTTTTATCATATTGAACCACACTTTACTCCTTGATATTAACCGTGTCTCTCGGATTTTCAAAATTCCACTCACAGATGCAGTAAAATTAAGTTTTATGTAAATTTGCAAATTCTCCTAGGAGGTGGGTAAAAGACGGTGAAAAGTTCTAGAAAATTTTTATATATCTAAAATTATTAAAAAATGACTCCAATTAATTACATTGAACTTATATATGTATTATGTATAAATTTTGACCTAAAATAAATTTAAATAAAATAAATGATTAATTAAATAAAAATTCGGTTTTTAAATAGTAACCTAGTGTTTTCACTATTCATCAAAAATTGAATGTTTTTAGAAAAATACCAAAATTTCACCCTAGGATAATTTCAATATACCAAATCCAAAAATGAAGTCCATTTTGAAAGATAAAATTTATAAAATTTCAAAAAGTGGGTATTACTATTCATAACGGCTAGTTTTAATAATATTTTAATAGCATATCGTTGTTTAGAGAAGCTCGGTATTGCGTACAACACATGCTATCATGGAAGGTCGCGATTGTGTGTAAAGAAAGCCAAGATAGTTTTGTGTTTAATGAAAGATTCCTTTATATAACATTATACATAAAAAAATATTTCTCATAAAATCTTAGGTGTTACAAGATCTCTATAATGTGGGATGATTTTTTCAAGTGATTCCCAATCACTTATATAGAATCATCACCTCCCTGAGTTTGATGTAAACTGGTAATGAATTCCATTGAGATATCTTCCCACTTCCACTGGGGAACATCTAACGGCTGGAGAAAACCATTAGGAACACGATGCACAGAGTTCACCTTCTGAGAGATCAAACACCGAGAAAAAAAATCTTCAACTATACACGTCCACCCATGCCACCAAAAGTAACCTACAAAGGCTCGGTACAACTTTTTTACAGGGTTATGTACCACCAAAGGTGAGATATAAAATTCAGATAGAAATATCTCAAACATCACTAAAGGGATAAAAAACCATCCTTATAAGAACACCTGATGCTACCCCTCCTTAGATCAACCATCAGGGGAATCACAAAAGAACTCATCCTCTCCAGAACACCACCTCAGAATCCCCTAAATGGGACTCCTCCACCTGCTGCACCAAAGACAAATGCAATGTTTTTTTGGAAAGGACAACTTATACCTCCAACATCTCCCATATCTAGATGCATTGTGAACAGTTCTTCCATTACTCTATAGAAATCTCCAAATTCACACACGACATCACTACATGACTTCTTGCTCACTGCATTTTCCAAAACATCTCCCTTTCCCATCATATGTAAAATCTCGAAGTCATAATCCTAATAGAATTCCATCCACTATCATTTACTCAAGTTCAAGTTACACTAGTATAATAAATACACAAGGCTCTTATGATCAGTAAAAACAAAAAAAAAATCTCACTAATGAGGTAATGTCACAAAAAATTAAAATAAAACACCTCTATCTCCAAATAAATATCATGGGTGTCATAGCTACACCCATGGGGATATAACAGTTGAGACCCATAAGAAACCACCAATCTCTATTGAATCAGATCATAGCTTATCCCAAGATGTAATGAATCACAAAAAACCTCCAAATGAACTTCCTATATGGGAAAACAAAGGACTAGAGTCTAACTAACTTATCCTTTAGGTACTCAAAAGTTTTTTGACATTGTTTAGTATATAAGAATTCCTTATCCTTCCAAATCAAGGTTGTCAGATGAGTTAGAACCTGAGAGAATCCAGCTACAAACCTCCTATAACATCCTTCAAGACCAAGGAAACTATACACCTTTACCACTATCTTGGGGATTCCCAAAAAACAACCACCTATTTCATTGAAGGGACTACATTTAATAGCCACGTGCCCTAAGAAACATACTTCAAAAGCCCATAAATCACACTTGGACAACTTCTAAAACAATTTCCCATGATGAAGAACCCACCAAATGGAACATAGATTCTCTGCATGATCCTATTTGGTCAAAGAGTACACATTATTTCATTGATGAAAAACACTATGAAATTATCTAGGAACTCTATGAACATTGTGTTCATAAAACCCATGAACACAGATGGAGTATTTTTCACACTAAATGACATCACAATAAACTTTTAATTCCCATGGAGATAATAGAAATTAGTATTCAGAATATTCTCATCTTTCACCCATATCTAATGATATCCTGGCTACAAATTGATTTTCTAGAACCAAATTTCTCCCTTAAACTGATATAATAAATCATCAATATATGGAAGTGGATAGTGGTTCTTAATTTTACTTGGTTAAATGGATGATAATCAATACAAAGTTTAAAATTCCATCGGTCTTCTTCAAGAACAAAATTGGTTCACCCCAAGGTGACACACTCAACTGAAAAAAACCTCACTACAACAGATCATATAGATTTAATAGAATCTCTTACAACTTAGAAGGTTCTATTCTATATGGATACATCGATATAGGATACATGCCTAGAAGTAGCTTAATCCCAAACTCAATCTCTCATTGATAGGGTAATGATACAACCTACTCTAGAAAGATATCAGGTAATTATTCCACAACTGTAGGTGATTAGACAATGAAAGAGGATAATATTCATTGTTAATATTTATAATATTCATAATATTAATTATTCATAAACACCATTTTAGTGAATTTTACACTTTGAACATTATTTCACATTATGATTGTAATTCTTTGTTAAAGTGCACTATTACTTGGTATATATTTGAACACATCCTAAAATAAAAAATGGTCTTGATTTTATTTTCATATTTTATTTTCAGGTCTTCCATTATATAAGGAAAAATTCATGTTTTTGGAGCACTAGAATATTCACATTAGAAGACCACCAAAGTTGGCCTTGAACCAACAACATTTTGGGAAAAGTAAACTAGACATCAGCCCAATAAGGAGACTATAGAAGCCAGGATAAAATCCCAGTAATTCTAAAAAGTTTAAAAAATATAGGGGAAATCAATGGGAACATTTCATCCAATAATGAAATAAGATAATCCTGTGTTTTAAATGGAGTTTCATACGACCCAATTTGGAGATAAAATTCTGGTCTAGATTCTGCGGCCCAAAAAAACAGACAACCTTTTTGATAATATATCGCAAAACAAAATTCAATTTTGGATGAAATTTTATTGGTGGTTATTAGACATCCAGAAATACATTTTATTAGTCTATGACTCACTCTTATTCTTCCATCTATATAGTCATTTAGACGTCTCCGTTAGGTTGATGAAAGCTGTCTTCCACTTTGGGTCGAGGGTGGAAAAGTCTAAGTTCCACAAGCTTTCCACCACCTTGTGACTACCATACTCAAGTGGGACGACTTTCACTATTGGAGGATCAACCCAAAGATCATAAAATTCTTATTTAAGGTAGTGGTATTGGAGTATTTAATCATCATGGATGCTTTCTTTCATTGTAATGTTATGCTGCAATTTTGTTGTCTCAAGTTGGTCATTCACATGTAAGTTGTTCTAATTCATCTTAGTTTCTTAATAAAATTTATTCTCCTATTATTCCATTATTATTCATATCACTTTGATACCATTGGCTCAAGGTGTGAATTTATTCACACAAAACCTTGTGAAATTATCTCACAACGGTGGAGTGATCGTTATTTCATTTTCTTTTTTTACTTATTCAATTCCTCCCTCAGGAGTCTACTTTCCGCTTCCATTGAAACCATAGAATCAAGGCAGGGATAGCCCACTTATGGGTTGATCCAAGGGAGTAGAAAGGGGATGTATTGGATATTATTTATTATTCCATTAATGTCTAATCACTTATTTTAATTAATAATTTTGTTTGAAGATCCTTAAAATCCTTCGTCCTTGTTAAATTTAAGGTCGTACACTTCACATTCTAATATGAACCTTTACCTTGGAGTGCTAAAATTTTTGATCCTTCAAGTGTATAGGTGATTGGTATTATGGTGTGGAGGTATTAAACCAATAAGGGATGATTTTTTTTGATCTTTTTAAATGAACCAATATAAAATATAAGAAATTTAAATAGTTGAAAATGGAATGCATCCAATCCACCCCAAGTGATAACCTAGGATCAAATCAGTCTTTTAAATTGATTTCACTTAAGTATCTTAGCGTTAACTTAAACCCATATAAAATAAACCCATGTTGGCTACTTCATATCCAAAAATATTCCTTATAATTTACGTGTCTATAGGTTTCTTTTTAGGTCTCTGAGGATTCGACAACCCAAGCTAAACTACAAGCGACCGTTTAAACCTAAAATCTTGGGTAAATTTTGGCGATACCAAATTTTGGAACCGTTTCCAGTGACCCAAGTAATTCATCTCATCACCCATTCTATTATCCCCCATTTCTCTTTTCTCACCCCAAATCAGTATTATAATCTCTGATTTCCGTCTTATGGAAATCCCTTTTGAACAATTGAAAACATGGGGAATCTCTACCTACTTGAATAATCTACACAAAGTGTGATGTAAAATGATCATACTAGTTTCTATTGGTGGGGTAATCAATAAAACAATCAACCATAATGTTTTAAATCATATTATTCACAAAGCATTCCAACATATGATGAGTTTCAATCCCCACAAAGACAATCTAAACACCCTCCTGTGCAATTCCAACAACTTAATTATCCACCTAGAATATACCATTTGGATAAAACCCTTATCCATCTATATTCACATCCATTACTTGAGAAAAAGTTTCAAAAAATGGAGATAATTAATTTTGAAGTTTCATCATTGAGATTAGAACTACAAAACTTTGAGACAGTTATGGAACCCATTTCCACTCATGTTACCCCTTCCTTATCATTGATAGAAGACTCTTTTCTACCAAAAACCTCTCATGAATTTATTGAAGAACCAACCTTTGGATTTCGAATAGATGAAGAAGATAAATAAATTATATAAGGGTCTTTAAATCAGGATTAAATTGATTTTTTGGATTCAAAACAAGAGAATTTGACATCATGGATTGAGTCTCCTAAGTATAACTCCATTGATGATTTTTCAAAAACACCAATCACTGAACCATTGAGATAAATAAAAAACATTGAGTCCATTCCCACTAATGACAATGAAATTTCCAATTTTGTGCTTTAATCTTCTGTTCTAAAAGAAACAATTATATTGAGATATTTTTAAAATGGAATTGAGTTCAATTCAAAGTCCCAACCTATGTCTGAAAGTGTTAGGCTACATGAACTTGAGCATATGTAATTTCAATCCCCCCTAAAGTTTTCATTCATTTAAGATATCCAAAACCATCATGTTTTAATTATTTCTTATCTTGATATAAATAAAAGTGTAATGACCCTTGAAGTCTTATACAAGAATACAGAAGCAACTGGATCTACCATTTTTGATATTCCTTGGATTTTCTAACTCATTATAGAACATAGTTTTGTATGTGAAATTTTTTTAAAAAAAAGAATAAATCTCAATCTAGTAGAAGTGGATAAATATGGTGTCCTTAAGATTCTTAAAGTTGGTATTGGGTAAGTTGGGGGGATTCATGTTGGGCTCACGACATTAATCATAAGCGCTGCATATGAGGCAACCCCTGGTTTTCGAGTTTCTAATCTTAATGCATCTTGTTTTTTTTAAATAGGATTTATAAATCAATTTTATATTAAAAGAATTAACAATTAATATGATAGTACCGTAGACTGTTGACCTTTTCTTCTATTATGAGAATGGATCTGTTTTAAAGGGGAGCACCATATTCATCTGTGTCACGTGGTGTGATCCTTGAGTAATACCTTACCCTGAAATTTAAAAATAAGACAATGTATCATCAGTTTATTTTTATTTTTATGAGTTTGTAGGTTAAAAGAAAATAAAAATAAATATAATAAAAATTAAAAAAATTAGAAGGATACCTCGTAGGTCATGGGGAAAACCCCATCACAATCGGCGAAGCTACGGGGACTCAAACCCGGGACCGAACGAAGATAGGGGCGCACAATTTCCACTGACCTACAAATTATAGTGATTACTTATTTTATAAATGTTTTTATATATAATTATATATATATATATATATATATATTATTTTTTTACTTGATAAAAATATCGGTCTTTGGTATGCTAAAATAAATAGGTATGTTTTCTTGTCTTTGTCTGTTTTTAATTAAGAGAACCTCTCGGTGTTTCCATGGTTTCTAATTTAGTTTTTGAGTGATAAGTAGAGCCTATTTAGGTTAAAGAGATTTATAGGGAAGTCAACTATATCCAAAACTTCCACAATTTTCTACCATAAGCCACTAGGAGTCCATGAGTAGCATGGAGATCAAAGGAATAATCCGGAGAATCATGAACTTCAACTTCAAAAACTAGGTGACATTATTCTATGTTTATTTATTCTAATGAAATTTTGAACTCCTCTATTCTAAATCTACCCCCTTGTAAATTTTCTTTTTTTCAAACACTAAGGATAGTGTTATTTTAAGATGGAGAGAGATGAAAAAATGATTTTATTCGCAAAAAAAATAATTTGAAAAAAAAGTGCGCCTTAATGGAAAGAAAAAGTTATTTTAACCTTGAACATGATAATACACATTGAAAACATTGAAATTTAATATCAAATAATTTATCATGACCTGATTATGATTTTAATCTATTTATATTTAATGTGCATATATTTTGGAAATTGTAGCTGTCTAATGGGATATTTCATTGATTATATTTTCATCAAAATAAAAAAAATAATTGCAACGCACACCCTATGTATTGTGGGGTATTAGTTTGATTTCATGGGTTTCCCCAAATAAATAGCATAGGTTTAGTGATCATTTTAGTTTTAATATGAGTATTCAATAAAAAATAATAAAAAAAAACAATAAATTTGTGTGTAGAGTAATGAAATGACCTAATGCGTGGCTTTTGACACTTGGGGATCGTGACTCCATAGTTTTATGGCCTAGAGTTAGTAATTTCATCTCTATTTGTGGTAATTTGACTTTGTATTTGACTGAGTTAACTCGAGATGATGATCGAGTATGTGGGCTTCACTTAGTACCCTAATGTCTTTGAGCCTTGGATTTATCAGCAAAGTCTCGCTACATGGGTTGACTCTATTGAGTGCAATTTCAATTACCATGGAAAAATTTCAAAAAAATAATAATAATACTAATCTTAATATTCAAACGTGATTCCACCTAGTGCTTCTTTCATTTCCCCCTTAAATTAAGATAAACCCCTATGTTTGTTGTTATACGCAACATATCCTCATGCATAATTGATATTGGATGAAATATGGTGATTAATTTGAACAAAGGAATGAGATTGAGATTGGTATATCCTTATGAAACTATCTTGTATTAATTTTTTTACGGGTTTTATAGTTGTTTTGTACAAGGGTTTTTTGTGATCATTGTGTAGTAAAATGTTTTTACCAAATGGAATTCGAATTTCACATTTTTGAGATATATTTTTTCTCAGGACCAAAAAAACTCAAGTTGGGGGGTGTGATTAGACACTTAAATAAGATAATATTCATTGTTAATGTTTATAATAGTCATGAGATTAATTATTTATAGACACCATTTTAATGCCTTTTACACTTTGAACATTATTTCACATTATGATTGTAATTCTTTGATAAAGTACACTATTACTTGGTACATATTTGAACACATCCTAAAATAAAAAATGGTCTTGATTTTATTTTCATATTTTATTTTCTGGTCTCCCATTATATAAGGAACAATTAGTGTTTTTGGAGTAGTATAATATTCACATTAGAATACCACCAATGTTGGCCTTGAACCAACTACATTCTGGGAAAAGTAAACTGGACATCAGACCAATAAAGAGACTGAATAGGAAAAGATACAAGACCAGTAATTCTATAAAGTTAAATGAAGATAGAGTACATAAAGGGGAAAATTTCATCCAATATTTTTAATATCTAATTCAGAGTTTTAAATGTAGTTTCATGTGTCCCAATTTGGAGATAAAATTCTAAGCCAGATTCTATTGCCCAATAAAAATATCCCACCATCGATAATATCTGGAAAAAAATATTCAATTTATGATGAAATTTTATAGGTGGTTAGTAGACATTCTGGAATCCATTTTATTAGTCTATGGTCACTCTACTTTTGCCATATAGATGGTCATTTAGACATGTCTGTTAGGTGAATGAAAGCTGCCTTCCACTTCGAGTCAAGTGTTGAAAAGTTTATGTTTTAAAAGCTTTCCACCACCCTAAGCCTACCATACTAAATTGGGATGACTTTCACTATTTGATGCTTAAACCAAAGCTCCTAATATACCTATTTAAGGTAGTGGTGTTGTAGGATTTAATCATCTTGGATGCTTTCATTCATTGTAATTTTATGCTGGAATTTTTTTGTCTCAAGTTGGTCTTTCACATGTATTTTGTTCTAATTAATCTTAGTTTCTTAATAAAATTTCTTATTCTCCTCTTATTCTATTATTATTCAGATCACTTTGATACCGTTGTATCAAGATGCAAATTTATTCACACCAAACCTTGTGAAATTATCACACAACGGTGGAGTGATCGTTATTTCCTTGTCTTTTTTTTACTTCTCCAATTCCTCCCTCATGAGTCTACTTTCTGCTTCCATTGAAACCATAGAATAAATGGAGGACTAGCCCAATTATGGGTTGATCCAAAGGAGTAACAAGGGTATGAATTGGAAGTTATTTCTCACTCCATTAATGCCTAATCACTTCTTTTAATTAGGAATTTTGTTTGAATATCTTCAAACTCCTTCATCCTTGTTGAATTTAAGGTAACTCACTTCAATTTATAATACAAATCTTTACCTTGGAGTGCTCAAAACATTTATCCTTCAAGTTTATAGGTGATTATTATTAAGGTGATAAGTTATGAAACCATTAAGTGATGATTTTTATTGATCTTATTAAATTAACCATCCTGAAATATAAGAAATTGAAATAGTTGAAAAAGGAATGCATTCAATCCACCCAAAGTGATAACCTAGGATCAAATCATTATTTTAAATTTAATTCACTTATGTATATTAAATTTAACTTAAAACCATCTAAAATAAACCCAAGTTGGACACTTCATAGCCAAAAATATTCCATAAAATTTATGTGTATATATGTTTTTTCTTAGGTCTTTGAGGATTCAACAACCCAAGAAAAACTACAAGTGACCTCTTAAACCTAAAATCTTGTTTAAATTTGGGAGAGACCACTAGGAAACATCAACTATTGAAAATTTTAATATCTTAGAATAAACTCATCCCTAAAATATAACAAGGATAGAATATGTCTCTGACCCATATGAGGGTCTTTCTCACTAACAAACAAGGCTATCTCCCCATCTGTATCATAAAACAAAACCTTCCTCTGGAAGAAATCCAAGGTATCTTACATCGAACACAACAAATCCATGAAGTGGATGATGTCATATGAATGTATCCATAAAAATATGAATACTACCCAATAATGGTGCTTCCCAAACACTAGCTCATAGTCTCTACGTACTTCATACAAGTCAGATCGATCGCCAACTATCTTAGTCAATGCCAAGGGAACTGGAAGCCTCTTTACCTCAAGCCCCAAGTAATGGATGGGGGTAGGTGATATAAAGTAGTTCATTGATCCTAAATCAAACAAAGTATGAACCCATGTATAGAAAAACAAAGGTTTATGTGAATGAAATCTATATCACCTTACACTAGCAATTCTAAAGGATAAAGCTGACCACGATCTGATCCATGGCCTATCTAACCCTACTAAAGACAACCTTCATTGCTGTACTCAGATCTATGAGGATGAGGATTGTCTTGGGGATATCATTTTCCTATCCAATCTTCTATATTCAGATCCTAAACTTGATCACCTTACTACTACTGTCTTATCTGAAATTTCCTCAATAGAAGAACCTAAAGTGGAACACCCATCACACGTTGAATACTCAGAAAGTTTGGGCACTCTCAGAATAGATGACCTCATCCCCCCAAAAAAACACGTGTCTAATCCCTTGGAAAGAGTTTGAGATCCATTACCCTTATAGAAATGAGATGATGAGGGATGGACCTACTACTTGATAAATAAAATCTCTTATATCCTTAAAACTGGGAACCCTCGACTACATCTATACTTCATGAGGAATACTGATGAATCCCCTCTTATGATGATCAATTTTTGGAAAACATTATCTCAGTAACCTCTACTGTTTCCAAAACCTTGAGACATGTGTTCAACATAAATGGGGAGACCTAGTGCTAGATCTATGGATGGAAATCTCCCTTGAAATGCATTTCCCTGGTCTACACATATAGAAATTGGTCTGAAGCATATCGCAGAAGAGTCTAGAAATAGATCCCAAACTCTCACACACTAGAACTCCCCATTCGAAGGGTAACTCCTAGATTCTAGAAAACTTCATGGTTGAAGAAGGAAACACTTCTTGGAACTAGTCTTTGAACTTCTCCCATGATACTACCATCTACTCGCGATCCCTAGGGAACAATAACTACCACTTCCTTGTTTCTCTACATAGAATCGTTATTTCCAATGATACCTAGTGCTCCCTCCAAGCATTGATAAAATTGAAAGTATTCTCAATATCCTAAAACTAGTATTTTATGATTGAATCTAAAACAAATCCCTTACAATTGTATAGAATTTGGAACTAAAACTCTAAGATTGTCCTCTTTTAAGTTTCATCTTCACTAACCTCCACTCTGTGATTATCTGCTGGCACATCATACTGAACATATTATACATGAATTTGATGAGGACGTTAACCTAGAGCATTTCAGAAAATAATAATAATAAAATTAGATCTTCTAAACCTAGAATTAGAAATATATACCATTAATTAATTAATCAATTATTTTATGGTCTTGTTAAGGTTTTAACCGATCCTAAGGTCTACCCATTTCAAACATAGACACAATGAAGAATTATGCGTAATCGTTTCCTAGGTCTCTACCATACAACCAGTATCACTTCATTTAGTAGGATTAGAAAACCTAAATGTCCATGCATCAGATCACAAGGGACCCAAAAAACCCATATCTCATCCAGTCTATTGAGTTTACATTACCTACTAAACTTAACTGAGACCATTTCCCTAAGAACCCATGCAATCTCACCTATGTCTAACTCCAAATTCCACCCTATCCCTCAAGGTAATCCTTTTAAACCACTTTGTTAGGACCCCCTCTCCCCAAAGACTATCCCTCTTGGGATGGAAATATGAGAAGGGAGATGGTGAATACCTAAGTCTCACCTCCAGTAAGGCTTTTTTTGGAGACTAGCACCGAGGGTATAATAAAAATACATATGGGAGGTATTATCCCTAAGAGAACTTATAAAAGAGATATATAAGATAGAAACACCTACCAACACCTACTCATACATACATATAAATAAATCCCAAGTGAAAACTTGCAATTTTATATAGTAATATAACAAATGAAAGGAAAACTACAAGTACAAAAAGATAAGTATGGTAGCAACCAAAAATCCCAAATATCTCCTACAAAACCACATGATAGTAATATCCAACATGATCTCAAAACTTCTCTTGCTAAACTGATTTTTTCATATATACATAGGGTGATTATAATAGTATACTAATCAAGATCCTCCCTAGAGACTCTCATACAAAAGATAAAGTATATTGAATCATAGTGAACAACAGTGAAACAAACTCATCACCTAAATAGGAATACTATGTTCTTAGCCTCACTATGGATAACTCTTAACATGTATTGAATACAAGAGAGTATATATTATAATAATGAAACATCAAGGGTACCTCGCTCCCTCTTCCCCATTGGTCATCCGCTCTTCCCCAACATCACATATCCAAAGAAATATCTCTCAAAAAATAATCCAATATGATGGAACATAGTCAAGGAATCACAACATTCACCTCATGCATCACATCATCATGTCATCCCATATAACATCACCATATATAGTAACAAATTAGTTTTGAAGATCCACTATATCCCGTAAGACATGTATCAAACATATGTTATCATACCTCAAGCCATCACATACCATACACTAAGTAAGTACCTCAATATATCATAGTCTATACACTTCATACATATAATAATACTTTGAATGATATATATCTAGTAATACATGTGTGTGAAATAACCACAAGACATCATATTACTCTAAACACATATATGTGAAAAATAACTACCGTGCATACCATCACATGTAACTACCAAGAGAAGAGAGCAAGGCCAATGGGGGTAGTCAGCCATCTATACTCCGACCTGGATGTTGGGGAAAATACTCTCCCAGATTCCATTTGGTATTAGTCAACCTAACTAAAATGGGTAGGGAAGTGTATGAAATCAAATAATATAAAAGATATAACATAGATCACAACCACACTATGGTTATCATATAGTCATATACTCAACTAAATCTAATGTTTCTCTGACTCTTGTATGCCACTTCTAAGACCAAATATCCTATAAGAAAACTATCATTTAAAGAGATAAATTAATTAATTATTTTCATTAAACAATTAACTTTACATTAATTAATTCATTATACATTAATTAACCAAAAATGTTTTCCACATTATATTGCATTAATCATCAGATTAAAGTCCATTCACTCCTAAAATAATCCAAAACGAGTCCAAGGTTTCTCAAGTTAAACACATTTTCATCATTTTAATTCCATCATTACCAACCCTATGGGTTAAACATGTATTAATTTTTTTTGCATCATCCCATACCTAGGAACACTAGGAAAATAATCCTGAGCTACCACTAAGAGGAAACATGCAACCAAGCACTTCCATCTACCTCAAGCAGTGGGGAAAGGAATGTAGATAAAAACAAGTAACCCGAACATCTACCATTAAACATATTCATTAAAGCAAGCATATAGATTTATCACATTAATGGGTAAAACAAAGTTCAATATGTTCCATCATCTCTTGTTCCATCCTCGATACTCATATGCATATCTCAATGCATCTAACCATCATAAGCTTCAACGATTTCCACATCATTCAGTCCACCCCACCCATATATCACATCATCCATCCCAGGATCAAGCATCCCAGGATGATATCACATTCAAGCCCCCTCACCCCATATAACATCGTATAGTGAAGATCACATCTAGATCACCACACAAAAATCATCAAGAATAAACAATCATACCCAATAGGGAAATCTAGACCCTAAAATAAGGAATTCAGAGTTCACACATAAATGGGATCTCATGACTCCAATCATAGGGCACTCAACCTTCTCAAGAAAATAGGAAACTTAAGCCATAAAAATTATCTTTATCACATAACTGATTATTATTCAATCTTGAATTAACTAATTTATTATTCATAGGTTCCAAATATGAGAAACCTAATACATCAAGATATAACAAGCTATTAAAAGATAAACATGATCTTTAAAGCAGTTTCATCATACTATGATAAGTACTATTCTCATTTAACATGACTTTTATTTTTTATCACCACTAATAAACTTGCTTCAAATTATTTATCAATTCCATTAATCATATGGAAAATCATTTTCAAATAAACATTAGAATTGTATGAATTTTATTATCATCAAATTACATCAACCACCTGATTACAAGCATTCCTCTTATTTAGTTAATCTTAAGATAATTAATTATCAACTAATTATATCTTTACATTCATTACCAATTTACATTAAGAAAAAATGATAATCCATAGTATAACAATACATACTAACAAGTATAACATAATCTATCTAGAAAATCAGGCAGAAACTTATCATAATGGTATAAATCATATCAACATGAAATAACTAACCAATTATTTATTAATTTTTTTCAATAGATTATTTGGTTAATTTCATTTCCATCCAAAGGGATAAACCATTATCAATTTATGATTGAATGTCACTAAAACAAGAGAATAAATGAATACCCCACATCAGAGGCATCAACATTTTTTATACAATTAACAACCCATTATTGTAGATATTGATCACCTATCCCTCAAGAAGTTTCATCCCTCCAAGTATTTCACGACATAAACACACAATAAACCAAACAAGAAAACTCTATTAGAATCACATAGATGATCCTCCATCACATGAAAAGAAGAAATAAGTGGAATCATGTTGAATAACTATGAGAAAAGAGGTAGAGCATACCTTATATCACCATGAATAAAATACACAAGTCTGGGAATTAATCTACATTGAAGGAATCCCAAAATTCACAAAGATAGGGTTATCTAATTTCCTAGAGTTTGAGAGGGGCATAGGGTTTGAAGAAAACCCTGAGGTAGTGCACCTTTTATAGACGCACTGCATAGGAGATTTAAATAGTTTATAACCATTTAAACACCATGTAAATGTCAGGCTTTAGATATCACTAAAAAACCCATCTCTTTGAACCTTTTAACTCTGAATAAATACACCTCATATAACACCCTCTGAACAATCATTAACAAGCCATGAACTTGAATACACGATGTGAAACACATTTATATGCCATGTATTATCCATGATTCCATATTTAAGCATCTAAAACCCTTAATAATTACTCAAGGCCTCATACAAGAACCCCAATATTGAAAAAAATTTAAAGGGTTGGGTCACTTGGATCTGGACCCTTACACACTAAAAAATGATAACGTTGTTTGTGCGTACGTATGGACTGCCACCTCCATGAAGTGATGTGATTAATTTTCCATCACCACATCACATTGATGATAAATACAAGTATATTTAAATTATCAATATGATATTTATGATATTATGATCATTATGGAATGATCAAATCATACTTACCTTCTTTTTATAATGATATAGAAATATGACTCATGCGTACGTATGGATTACTGTCTTATTGATTGTGACATAGTTTATTTTTCATCACTATATTTAATGGTTGGATTTAAAAGTATAATTGATTTAAAAAATGATAATTATTTCATGATTATTATTCTATAAATGATGGAATAATGACCTATTTAACTTTATTCAACCTACTAAATTCATTTCTAACATATGAGTCGAATATCATCAAAATCATTGATGTGAATTTATTTGATTCTATATAACATGGTATTAAATGAAATAAAGGAATAATGGAATTTAAAAAGGTTATTAAAAAATTAAAAAATTAAAAAATTAAAATAATTTTCTTATTTAGGATGATAAAGAGCATACGTGATGATCTATACTCAAGGTAAGAGACTTTCTTTTAAAAATCATCTTTTAAAATTTATTTTAAAACTATTTTTTATTCTACATTCACATATTATAAAAATCTTTTAGATAAGGTTTTTAATATTTTCCTATGATTTTTTAAATTCATTTTTACCCATGTTTAAATTTTTACAAAATGGTTTTAAAGGAATCTTTTTTTTCTTTTTTGAAATGAGGAACATTGTAAATTTTCCAAAAAAGTATGAAAGGAATGTTTTTAATTTATATGACATGAATGGATTTTACTGGAAATATGAATATTATTTTCATTTAAGATTACTTTAAAATTTTTCTATGTTATTTTCAAATAATTTTTTTTCATTTAAAATTGCGTAATTTTTTTAAATAACTATTTTCAAAATAGAAAGGAAATTTTTCTAAAGGAATGTTCCAAATGATCTTTCAAAATCATTTTTAATCTAAGATGATATCCTTGATTTTATTTAAAGTTAAAGTTATATTTTATTCATGAATTTTTATAAATATATTTTCTTAAAAGAATAACCCCTATCCTTTTTTTGGGTATTTTGGTATTGAAAATGAGTTTTTAAATAAAAAGGGTATTTTGATATGCAAATGGGTTTAAAAGTTATTTTAAAATATTTTATGATGAAAAGATACAATAATAAATTGTTTTATATGGTAATTGACCATTATATGTGAAAGTAGTGATCCTGATACAACTTATACGACATGTTGAGCCTAATTATAGCTCATGTGTGAGCCCAATATAGCTTATATGTTGGGTGCACCCAGATAGCACCAGATAAGCCTGATATAGCTTATACGATGGGTGCAACAAGATAGTGATCCAATGATTTGAGTAATGTTCCATGATTTAACATAAAATAAGGAGATATTTATCAAGGAGGTTTCTCATATTGATATAATTGGTATCCAGCTATTTATAACATGGGTGATGAATGTAATTCTCTATGTTTCAAAAAAAGGTTTTTATTTTCTTTTTATGAGTTTTAATATATTTCTTTGTGAAAAAAGTGTGTTTTATTTTCATGTGAAAATTATTTATTTCATTTTCTCCATGTTCATTGTGATAAAGGTAAACTTTTAATGGGTTTTAATTTTTTTTCCGGACTAATGGTTTTCTTCTTTTTATGTCTGTTAATGAGCTTTCTCTACTCAATCCATATTTTAAAATGTTTTTCAATGGTTTTAAGGTTGAGTAGGGACATAGAAAAAGTCAATATGAAAAATTTGAATATCTTCTATGAAAAAAAATAAAATTTTATTTTAAATATATTTATAGGAAAAATATATATTGATTATAAGTTTCCACTTTTAATGTATGGTTTTACTGTGCAAGTTTTTTTCCTAATTCTCTAAAACTCTAAAGATAAAATATATTTGGTGTAACACCCCAATACTTTAAAATATTTTAATTTATTAATAAAAATTAATTTTATAATTTTTTCCTTTTAATCAATACCATGTTAAGCTTACGCTATACCCAATAATGAGCTGGCTTACGTTACACGCAAGACCCCGTTTTACCAAACGACAATATATTTATAAAATATTATTATTTAATATGATATATATAACCTAGCCATTAAATTAGAGGATATGAATATTATTAACCAAATTTTGAATTTTAGATATTACATATAATTTTAATATTAATATTATTTGTTTCTTAGATATAATATATGAACAGATTCATTTTTTTGGATAAAAGAATTATTTTACAAAAATGCAGTTTTACTTTCTTTTAAGGGAGAAACCTTTTTAAATACAGTATTTGACAATTTTATATATTCATTTTTACAAAATAAACTTATTCTTTATAATCGGGACAAAAAAATTTAGTTTGGATAAATTTTTGGTGTTTTTCTGATAACTTTCATATTTTAATGAATAGTGAAAAATACTGCATTTTAATTCAAAATTGTCTTTTCATATTAATTAATTATATATTTAGATTATCTTTTTAATTGGGTTTAAAGTGTAATTGTATTATTTTTTTTATCATTTAATCAAATTTTTATCATTGGAATTAATTTCACATTTAAATTGGACACAAAAACATGCCAATCTTCTGATAGTTTTTACTTCTTAAAAACCCGCTTTCTGGTTTTGACAACATGAATTAATTTTAAATTAATTACTAAAACTTATATGTTTTGAATTTGTAAATATAGATTCAATATTTTGAATCATAATTTCCAAATTATGTAAAGAGTTACCTTTTATTTTTGGACATTATGAATAGTAACTTCAGTTATTGTTTTTATTTACTGTAGTTAAAGGGTAAATTATGTAAATAAGGGTAAAAATAATATTATAATAATATAAAACTTTGATAACACATGTCCTAATTTTATTTTATGGGTCATGGGTGACCAAAACAATCCTTAGGCCATTTATTTGGATTTTGGAGCCACTTGGGTGTGATAATGACATGTTATAATAATTAATTTAAATCAAGAGAAATATAACATAAACACGTATTTTTTACTAAAAAAATTATAATACAGGGTTATATAAATAATATCTTTGACTATAAATAGTAATTAGAAATACAAAATTATTTCCTATATCATGGAATTTTATTTATAAATTTTAGATATTAAATAAATAAATTTATTTATGACCTAATGTTGACACAGTGATTACCATCTTAATAAAAGAATCAATTAAATGATATTATAAATATTAAAATAAATATTATTTGAAATATTTCATTCCATACACGAATATTATGGATTAATATGAAATTTTAGGGATTATATAATGTTTTTTTTAAGTAATCAAGTTTTTATGACTAACAAAAATTAATTTCTAAATAGTGTAAAAAATGACATAAATGAGTTTTTAAAACAAACACTATTTTATTAAATGATATAATAGTAATAAAAATATAATATTCAACAAAATGAATTATATAGTGTTAAAAATTTCATTAAATATCCACTGGAGTTTCTATTGGAATTTTATAGTAACTATATTAACCATATGGTATAAAAATACAAGAAGAAATGGTA
This sequence comes from Viscum album, assembly GCA_963277665.1. Classification (NCBI taxonomy): domain Eukaryota; kingdom Viridiplantae; phylum Streptophyta; class Magnoliopsida; order Santalales; family Viscaceae; genus Viscum; species Viscum album. The sequence goes on from OY728142.1 coordinate 1,165,179,143, forward strand.
AGAGTTAACTTATTTTACTAAGGGTTAAATCCAAAAGATAAGGTTAAATTTGAGACCTAAACTTGTATATAACCTATTATTTGAGAAAAGTTCGACCCATACTCAGCTAATCTGAGAAATATATCACTTTTTAGATATTAGAATTTGAAAATCAATTTATAATAAAACAATATTTCAAGATTTTTCCAAAAGTGCCCCTCACATATCTTATAAAAGTGGACATATCCTTCTCTTTTATTCACACCTCCAAATCCCTTTGGATTAGAAAAACCCTACACAAATCTCTTACCAACTTTCCTTAATTAATTTTAGAGTCCACAATTTGGGCATAAAACAAACTTAAGGAGTCATTTTGTGCAAATCAAAAGGGGAGACCAGAAGAAGAGGTAATCGTTTTATCACCTCTTTCAAGATTCTTTTCTTATTCTACTACCTCTTTCTTTGTTGTTTCTATAATAAAATAATATCTCCTATAACATATAAATTCTGATATATTATTAAAATTATGTATAATCATATTATTTTTTTATCCATCCTACGAATAATAATGTCTCCATACGTGCTTAAGTACGACTTACCGTCTCCACACTGTGGTGTAATTTATTATAGAACACTACTTTATTTGTATGGGTATAATGATTATTATAATAGAAATAAATAATTAATAAGAAATTATTATGATTTTTTATAATTAATAAACCATCCATTTATATACCATTTAACCATTAAATAAATGATATCATCACTTGTGCGTATGTACGACCTACCGTCTCCATGATGCGATGAGATTCGTTATCCACATTAACCGTTTAAGAATGATTATAAAATTCATTTTATGAGTAAATAGAATATTTATGAATTTAATATCATTTCATATATGAATAAAATATATCCTATGCATAAGAAACATGACTTACACGATGAAACATGTAGGTGAAAATGAAGCAGTTTCCTCCCGAAATAATGGTAATACTGAAATATTATTAAGAAAAAAATATAATAGGATAATATATGATATCATAAATATAGATATGGTTATTTTATAATTTAATAACATACTTTAATCATTATAAAGGAGGCTAATGCACCATTTAATAAAGGAAAATACAAGGTAAGGGTTAATTTCACAATCTCATTATCATTCGATGTTGTCGATACGTAAGTACCTTTTGGGACATATTTATCATCCATGTCTATATTTCTAAAAATGTTTTCATAAATTTTTTTTAATATTATACTATAGATGTTTAAAGTCATTTTTACCTATGTTTTACTTTTTATAAAATGTTTTGAAAGGAATCTTTTGGTTGTTTTCCAAATGAGGTACTTTAATACATTTTCAAGAAATTAAAAAAATAATGATTTTTAACTTATACGGCACGAGCGACTATTTTCCGCCGTTATGCCACATTACCATTTTGAAGCTTCCCTTACAATCTTACAAGGTTATTCATAAAATAAATATTTTATTATAAAAACTTCATAGGTTTTTAATGATTTAAAATAAAAAGGGATATTTCCCTCAAAGAGTTTTAATGAATTTATTAAATTATTTTCATCTATGTCAACATCCTTTGTTGGATTTTATGCTTGTTTGGGGTCAATTTATTATGATACAATATTGCATATTATATTGAAGGTTTTGTGATCTGTTTGACTGTGGATGTGCTATTTTTATACCATTCATGGGTTATGGTTAAAGTATCAACATTTTGTATGCTAGTTTTAATACGAATGTCTGTGTTATATTTCAACCTTTTCATATGAGGATTGCATTGGAATTATTAAGTGATGGTAAAGGCCCGGTATATCCCCTCGATGCATGAGTAGGTCTCATGAGACAAACTTGTGTCTTGGAACAAGGGCTTGATATAATATTTTTTTATGGTATTGGCACAAGGCCTTGACATAGTGGTTATGATGTCCGACATTATGCATTCCCTCATTATGAGATTAGTTATTGATTTTACATGTTATTATTAAACTAGTAAAATAACAATGTAAATGTTTAAATGGAATTATTTGATTTATTCTTTCCATAATATTCTAAAGATAATGTTTTAAAAGTCTTATGTTTTAGTTTTGTACCATTCCTTAAAAGTTTATACTTATTTGTGACAACTTATATTATATTGTTTATCATTATTGAGCATCTAATCTCACCCCTTTCTTATGTTTTATTTTCCCAGGATTCCAAGAAGTGTTTTATGATTGATATGAAATGTTTATCTTGGGGAATAATGGAATTCTCAAAGGATTATATATGTTTTATTTTATGTTATAAGTTTTAATGTAAAGTTCATGTATATAATATATTTTCCAAAACTACTAAACTGATCGGTTCATCAAGACTTTATTCCTTACAATCATGATAATGTATTAAAATAATGCATAGAATATGGGTAATTAGGGTTAGGGCATTATATTTGGGAATAAAGAAAAGTGAATTCTAGTCTAAAGAGTAATGGTTATGTTATGTTTATGGTTGAGCCCTTACACATAGCCTTGTTTATATAGCGACCCAAAATTTTATCAATGGTAATTCCCTTCTTATAATTATTTTATATTGTATAAATCATATAAAATCCCATAGAGTACACAATATAAACTTTATAAATGAATAATTAATAAAATTAGAGGTATTTCTAGAAGTTAAGGAACCTATACCAATAAAACAAAAACTTGACCTTTGGAATAGTAATGTGACCATTAGGAATAAAAATCCGGCCAATAGAATAGTAACCTCACCTATAAAAGTATAAATAGAATTTATATATCTTATGAATGAAAAAATGATATATTTATTTTATGGTATAAGTAAATAAACTTTTTAGAAATGATAAATTAAGCTTTGGTATTTTTGTAAGTTATAAATATTTAATTATAATTTTATAATTAATATAACAATTTAAAAGAATATTTATTTTCATAAAATTTATTCATAAATTACTATATATTTGTCTTATGATTATAATATAATTTTATGATACCTTAAGAAAATTTTCAAAGTGTCATAAAATCTATTATAATTTTAAAATCAGTATTTTCCCAATAAATAATGATAATAATTAAAAAGTAAATTTATAATATTTTGAAAATTATTTTTAAAAAATGTAGTTCATTTTTAAATTTTATATATCAAAAAATGGTTAAGGTTAATTTTTGGGATTTTTCTAAAATAGTTGAATTTTTGGTGAATAGTAAAATATGTTAATTTACGGTATATATACATTATAAGTTAAATACACCATTCCTTGAGTCATTTTTGATGTAATAACCATAATATAGAACTATATTTAATTATTTTAATATATTTAGTTATAAGGTTCAAACTATTCATAGTCTTGAGCCAAAATAATAACCAAATGAATAAAATAATAAAAAAACACCTCTCTCCCCCACTATAAATACCACCCCTCACCACCTCTTCTCCTCACACCTTACAAGACTTGAATATTATAAAATTTATATTCAATAATATTCTAAATACTCTTCCCCACATCCATGAGCCATTTTTCTCAACAAAAGTCCAAAAACAATTTCCCTAAGTAGGTTCTCAAGGAGAAGAATTCAAGTGGTAAAATTCATTTTCTTCTACTTTAATTTCTTTTAATTTTATTTTCTTTTATTTTTCTATCCTCGTATCTCTTTATATTATTGTAATTATAACTATATTATCTTAAATATACTGTAATTTTATTATGTTAATTGAATAATCTATCATCAAACCTCTTCTCCTCTCCCGTTTATTCTAAAAATTGTAACATCATCCATGAGGTGTTGTTTTATCGCTTTCAAGGAAAAAGATTTTATTTTCCTTTACTACCTCGAAGGATGGTATAAAAAATTATAATGGTTGAAATAAATTTTAAAATGTATGTTATAAGTTGTTTTTATGTTCCATAACTAACTTGTGTACATAATATTAAATAACAAAACAAAACGAGTTTGTTGTGATCGAAAACCCGCAAAATTAATCTAAACTATTATAATTAAAATTTTCTCTAATGAGTCATCCTAATATCTGAAAACAATATATAAGAACAAATAAACATAGGTAAGTTCATTAATATCATATAATATTAATTATGGATAATTATCCCCATTTTACACGATCTTCTAAATATTTATACAAGTGAACCGATCATGAAAAACAAGAAAACGAATACTCCCAAACGATGAAATTGAACACTATAACTCATCAAAATGGCCATAAATGAAGTTAATGAAATTATAATAAATAAAATAAATTTATAATGTGTTCTATATTTATTAATTGATGAATCTAATTTGATTATACATGGAATTAAAGTGAATAAAGCAATCTGACTTAAGGTAAGGGGATTCTCAATCCCAATTTCCTTTATTTGGGTTATTCATCTTTCATTACAAATTTTAGTATGGAGGTTATTTTAATATTCCTCCAATATAATTTATTTTTTACTTACCTTTTCATTTTTGGGATATACATGCTTCTAATCTTATTTCATGATAAATACAAAGATTTTTCCAAAATAAACATTCATTCTAAAAACACATGTTTTACTTCTATTGAGGTTGTTTCTTATTCAATCAAGATTTATGATTATTACCAAAAAAAAATTATTCTATTTTTATTTTTTTAACCATAATTTTTATTCATGAATTTATGCTTTATGAAATTCCCATGAAACCTATTGTAACATCCCGGTTCCTGGTGCCGCCCAAAGATGTATTGTAACCGGTTTGTCAAATGGCCTCAAGAAAATTTCCACTAACGCCATAGGATAACGTCTAGGAGTGAGGGCATTGGGTGTGATAGTGGGGAAACTATACCCTCATTGAAAAAAACACAGTGGAATGGAAATCAGATAACAATAGAGGAAGCATAAATAACATACAATAAGAAAACAACGGAAGACTAAAAGTAATTAAACAACTACAACATATATATAAATAATGATGAATGTCACAAGTATCGATTAAAAAATCCAAACAACCATAATGATGGAATACAATAATAAATCCAAGTACAAAGGAAAAAAAGTAAAAAACTCCAGCAAAATCACAAGCCTCAGATTAGTCCCATGCTCTCCAGTTCCACAATAATCAAGTACCTAAAGTAGAAGGTCACATTCCCTTATCTATACCTACTACAATATAATCTGTTTGGGCCCAAAAGAATAACCTAAACAAGGTGTGAGACAAATCCCAGTAGGAAACCACCAAAAGATCTATGCCTAAGTGTCAAGGAATATATATAGAAAAAATATGCAAAATGAAGTAATAAACAAGGAAGTAAGAAAATGTAAACAATCTTACAGTTTTAACTACATTAATTTACATTAAATAAAATAGGCAACCAAACAATCACAAGCAACCATTTGGGAAGTACTCACGGTCTAACCCCTCTATTTTAGCTTAAACAAAGACTCTCTGAGTAATCACTCACCATCAATTCCCCCAGTGGTCTTGCAACGAGGAACTACAGACACTCTGAGGGAGCACTCGTGTTCATCCCCCTATGGGCTCACAATGTGAAAAGTAATAGACACTATGGGGAAGCCCTCCAAATTCATTCCACCTATGGTCTAATTACACCAGGTTCCCACAAACCTGTGTAAGAATTTGTTCACAAATGGTATTCAGTAGCCAAAGTAAACCTAAAAGTACTACTTGGCTAAATTTCTAGAAGGCATACTACAACATCAGATAGCATCACTCCATCCTAACAACACTAGGCATGGAAAGCAAGAAACCTAATAGGAAAAGCTAGACCAAATGGTAGAGATCAAATAAAACATTGAAAACACCTCCATATCATGGAAACAATAAGCCTATTTACAAGCAAGAGTTCAAACTCAAGAAAACAAGCATAGCAGACATAAACATGGTTAAAATCCCTAAACACGCAATACCCCAATCTAGGGTATAAGAAAAATTTTCAAATAATGTTCAAAGAATTACTATGTAAAGGAACAAAAAACATACCTAGATGTTTTATGATCAATATAGTTGAACCTTAACCATTGAATTGACCTAGAAAGTTTTAGATATAAAAAATGTCCCAAATTTTCATCCAAGGATATCTCATGAGAGAGGATAAATCAAGATATGAAGCTCTAAAATAAAGAAGAAATCACTATGGAGATTCCAATATAATTGACGACGGTTGATTCAGAGCACAGATGATGGGTCAGGGGCTCGGAGAATAATCATCGCTCCAAGCCACTCCTGGACAAGACAGAGCTAGAAGAAGGTTGTTCTTCCAATTAGATGGTAACCTGGTCTGTTTAATCAAATAAAAAATAAAATTACACAAAATTTTCATTTAATGTACATGCCGTGTACATGCCTTTGCCTAGCTCCTCTTTAGGCAGTCTACAGGTCACCCCACACAGCCATGTACTCAGACGTCACATGGTCAGTACATGATCACCTGTGGCAATCAGGTATACATCATGTACTTAAAAGTACATGATGTGTACTCCTTAAATTTTTAAAAACTCCTCTTTCTCTCAAAACACCATAAAAATAGGATCCATACCTGAAAAGAAGATCCAGGTTCTTACAAACTTCCCCCCTTAAATAAATTCTTCCCTGAATTTCCATAAGAAGGAGGCAAAAAATAAGAATCCTTGAACAACTCCAGCCACTGCCTTCGTAAATCGGTCTCCCTCTCCCAAGTCTCGTCTTGTACTCACCTATGATGCCACAACACCCATACCATAGGAACATACCAGCAACATAGAATCATCGTGCTTCGATAAAAAATCCAAATAGGATTATCCTCGAATGATGCATCCACCTCCAACTCAACCTCCTCGGGTTAAAAACATGAGATGGATATGAGAGGTAATGTCAGAGCTGAGAAACGTGAAAGACGTCATGCATAAACCGATACCTTTGAGGTAACTAGAACTGATAGGCAATCAACCCAAATCTCTCCAAAACCTCAAACGGTCAAACATATCTTGGAGAAATCTTTCCCTGTCTCCTAGTTCTCCTATGTCCCAAACTTAGTGTGACATGTAAGAACACCTGATCTCTGGCCTCTAACTCCAGAGGTTGTCTCCGTCGGTCATCATAAGACTTATTTCATGACTATGCAATATCCATCCTCCTCTGAATCAACTCTATCTGGTTCGTGGTCTCCTGGACAAGATGAGGTCCCAACATAGCTACCTCTTCTGCCTCCATCCAACATAAGGGTGATTGTTATGGCATACCGTACAAAGCCTCATAAGGTAACATCTGAATAGTTTCTTGAAAAATATTATTGTTGGAAAACTCTAACAGAGGTATGTGATTCTCCCAAGAATCTCCAAAATCTAGGAATCATGCTATAAGTATGTCCTCTAACACCTGAATCGTACGCAAAGACTGGCCATCTGTCTGGGGATGGTAAGCCATACCCAGAAGTACCTGTGTACCCAAAGTCTTCTGTAGTCCTTTCTAGACCCAAGAAGTAAAACATGCATCCCTGTATGAAACAATGGAGTTCGTAACACCATGTAAACATGAAATATCTTGGATGTACAACTTTCCTATCTCATCCACACTGAAGGTATCCTTGATCGGAAAGAATTGAGCAACCTTCATGAGTCTATCAATGACAACCCATACTGTATCATTCCCTTAAAGAGACCTTGGAAAATTGTCACAAAAATACATTGCAACATCTTTCCACTTCCACTTGAGAATGGGTAAATGCTACAAAATCCCTACTGGTCGCTGATGTTCTGCCTTCACCTAATGATAGGCAGAACACCTCATGACAAACCCAGAAATATCTCTCTTTATACTAGGCCACCAATACTAATAGATTTGATCTCAATACATCTTGTTGACACCATGATGAACTACCCAAACTGGGGAATGAAAGTCCCACATCATCTCCTCGCATATGTCTGCTGACACCCATACGCGCCCCTAAAAAAGAAACATCTCATCCTCACCTACGATCAATCCAATAATAGGGTCCTCCCCCAACACACTCTCCCATAGGAATAGGTCTTCAGAATATGATAGCGGCCTCATTCTCACTCGATCATGTAGAGTAGAGGTAACAACCACAAAAGAAAGAAACATCTGCCCCTGTCTATAGTGCATGTCAAAATGAATCTCAGAAAATAGAGCCCTAAGATTCCACTCACTAATGGCCTCCTGAACTGCCTATTTCTGAGTCCTCCTTCTCAATGCATCATCCACAACATTTCCTTTCCCAGGCATGTAGGAAAGCTCAAAATCAAATGACTGAAGGTACTCAACCCACCTTCACTGTCTCAAATTTAGATCATGCTAAGTGAAGATGTACTTGAGAATTTTGTGGTCGGTGAAAATGACAAAATTCTCTCCCAACAAATAATGTCTCCAACAGCATAAAGCATGAAAAACTGTGCCTAAATCTAGATCATGGATTAGGTAATTACTCTCATGTGGCCTCAAATGCCGAGACCCATACGTAACGACTCCTTCCCCCTACAAAAGCACTGCTCCCAGACCGATACCTGATGCATCACAGTAAACAGTATAGCTCTTCCCCAGATCTGGAAAAACTAGTATCGGTGCTGAAGTCAACCTCCCTTTCATATCCTAAAAGGATGAATCACAAGAACTTTTCCATAGGCAATTCACATAATTCTTAGTCAAGCACGTCAGTGGAACTGATAAGTGTCAAAAGTCCTCTATAAAACATCTGTAGTAGCCAGGCAACCCTAGAAAACTCCGCACCTCAAAGACGTTCTTCGGATGCTCCGAGGAAACTAATACTCTCACTTTCTTTGGGTCTAGTGTTACCCCTATCTCTGAGATAACGTGACCCAAGAAGTGAATTTGGTCCATCAAAAAATGGAATTTTGAGAGCATAACATATAACTGATTCTCTCTCAGTGTACTCAAAATGATCACAATATGTGTGGTATGGTCGTGTCAAGTATGAGAGTTCACCAAGAAATCATCCACAAGGACTACCACGAAGGAATCCAAGTATGGATGGAAAACTCAGTTCATCAGTTCCATGAAAACTGTAGGTGCATTCATGAGACCGAATGACATAACCATATATTTGTATAGACCATACATGATCTGAAAAGCTGTAAGAGGTATAAATAATGGTCTAACATGCAACTGATGATAACCAGATCTTATGTCAATATTCAAGAACACCTAGGATCCTCGAAGATGATCAAATAGATCATCATTCCTAAGTAAAAGATATCATTTCTTTACCCTTATATGGTTCAGCTTCTGATAATACACACAAAGTTTGAGGGTACCATCCGCCTTCTTCAAAATAGGACAGATGAACCCCAAGGAGAAGTGCTGGGTATGATTAAACCCTTTGCCTATAACTCCATTAACTACTTATTGAGATCCTGTAACTCTGGTGCAGCCATCCTATAAGGAGTAAGAGACACCAGTGCCTCTCCTAGCACAAGTTGAATAGAAAATTCCACCTCTCACTCTAGAGGTAAATATGAAAAGTCCTATGGAAAGGCATCCCTGAAACGATCGACCATTAGAGGAAAGTATAAATGTGAAGTCCCCTATTCATCCAGATATAGACTAGCGATCTGGGATATAACTCCTCCTAAACTTTGATGCTTGGGTCCCACTTTTCTTGTCTGGACATCCCATTCTCTCTTATTTAGAAACGACCCACCCTCTAGTGACGTGAAACTCAACCTATGGTGATAGAAATCAAAAACATCCTGGAAGGGAACTAACCAGTCCATCCTAAGAATGAAATCATAGCCCATCATCTCTGATACACAAAGGTCCCATGATAAGTGACACCCAACAACCTCAAGAGGTATCTCCTTGAACTGACGTACACTAGCCATTTTAGTCCCCAAAGGTGTGTCCAGCGTCAAGACATCAATAGAAGTAAATATACCAAGCCCAAGGTTTTAAGACATAGATTTTTCCATTTATTTTTTTATATATATGGAAATATTACGAGTCCAAGAAAATTGACAATGCGTGATTCCGAGGCTCGGTTTGCCTGGAATGAATTTCTGAACTTTTTTTAGGTACGTTAAGTAAATGTATGAGTGGAATTTTTTTACTTTTGAAACAGTGATCAAAATTAAAATCTGAGGACACCGTTGAACTCACAGTGCCGATATTCACTTAAGGAGACATTCACCATGACCACAGTAGGTCGAGGGTGGAAGTTGTTTTTTTAGTTTTTCTTGTGGGAGAAGAAAAATAAAATAAATATCCATTTATTTTTTCTTTCTTGAAACCTCCATTTTGAATCTTGGTGGTGGGGACCACCCAAAATTCCCTTTAATGTTAGGAAACCCTTGGTTTTTCCCAAATTTAATGAGCCAAAATTAATTGATTTAATTTACTAAACATAATTAATATTGGATCCTCACCTCTCATGGGGGAGATCATTATCAAAGGAGAGGACTTGGGAGAGCCTGGGAGAACTGGGAAAAACATTCTCCAATGAGGAACCTCCTTCAACGTAGAATATCCTCTAGATCAAGAATAAGGAATCATCATTTGAGCATGATGTGGGATCGATATATGTCAGCGTCTTCATCATTTTCATCTCCTTCCTTATGCCACCTTCAATGATCAAACGAGGTTGGGAAGTTTTTATATTGTCCTTTGTGGTTTTACATTGATTCAAATACTCTTGAACCACCTGCTATCGTTCTAATGCAGTGGGTGTGGGCCAAACAAACATGACCTGCTCCCTCAGCTCCCTCTATGTTTACATGTTCTTTATGGGAGAATCAACAGTTGAGAAGAGCCCGACCATGATGCCGGTGACCAATACTGGAAGGTTATGGGCGACAGAGGAAGGTGGCAGCCGACACCCCGACCGACCACGAAGAACTAGGGCGGCGCACGTCCACGCCACTGGCTGAGGAGGAAGCCGTGACTATCTAGTCGCGACGGAAAACTAGGGAGGCTGATAACTTGCCGACCGTATGAGGATAGCGGCACCGTCGCGCCGCTGGAAGAGGGGAGTAGGCTGGAACTGCTGGCCGGCTGCGTCACGCCGAGTGGGACCGCTCTGGCAGAACCCTTGTGCTAGTAGGTGGCACCCCATGGAGCCGCTGGGGTTGCCAAGAGGAACGATTCATTAGACCGTTCAGCATATCGGGGGGCGCCTTCCCCATGGTAGTGGCTAGGGAGACCCCCCCCCCCCCACGATAGATCGCACCCAACCAGGCTTACCACACCTAGCAGGGAAGACCGCACCCCACCGGGCGGACCGCACCCAGTAGAGAGGGCTGGGCCCAGCGGGCCGGGCCGCCCCCTTTGTGGGCTAGTCCAACCTGTGGCCTAGTGGTCCTGACCGGCCATGGACCATCCCTTTCGGGCTCGACCCTGCCGGGTTGGGTTGGGTCCATCTGACCGGGTCTGACAGGACCCGGGCCTATCTGGACCCAGATACGCCTTTTTGGCCATATCTTGAGAACTGAGCATCCGTTTGATGAACCGTATATAGAAACAAGATCCTTGGATCAAGACAGTCCTTTTAGTATACTCCACTTGAGTTTTGGATAAATTTGGAGTATGTCCGGGTTGGATCGAACCTAAATCCAACTGGGCCCTCGGAACAGAAACACTAATAACTTTCAGGACAAGCGTCTGACTGACACGCCGTTAGTCACGCTGGGACCCTATTGACATGACAAAACTTCATGATACTTATTCGTGGGACTTAGTGGAAGTTGAAGTATCATCCAATGGCTTGAGGAGAGGAACCACCTGGAATCAAGCGTGCATACTGCGGGAACCCTGTGGCTGGCTGTATTTGAGGAAGCTCCAGATCCTGTGTTGGTCATATTCAGATCCCGTGTGGGTCATCTTTGATCCTGTTTAGTTCAACCACAAAGCTTCTCGATGAATTAAGTTGATCTAGTAATACAACTAATCAACTATACTTACGTACTTAAGTTATACCTAGTGTGAGCTGAGTCTTTACCATTGTGGTACACATCTGTGTGGTGATACATTCATGGTATTTTTCTATGTGGCGTTACCTTTGTGGTACTTACCTTCATGGTGTTACCTGTGTGGAACTTTTATCTTCGTGGTGTTACCTGTGTGGTACTTCTACCTTTGTTGTGTTACCTTTGGGGTATTCTTCTCTCATGTGTGAGATGAGTATATATTGATAACTTTGGTATGTGTATGGGTGTATACCTAAGTAGTGTTGATTTCTATTGCTTCATGCTTTGATACTGATTTCTTTCTTTGAGGTTTATCCTCTGTGGATTCTAAGAGACCTTTGAGGGTCTCAGGGTCCCTACCGAGTATTGTTATACTCACCCCTACATGGGCTACGCCCGCACCTTGCTGTGTCTTGTGCAGATGATAGACAACATTGATTGAGGATGAGGGTGCCAGGACTGGAGGCTGCTCGGGGGTGTACTATTCGACGAGACGTACTGCATATACGACCATTAGAGAGCTGTACCTACCCTTTAGGTATGATCCTTGGTGGGTGTTTGTAGGATATGTTTTCAGTTTTACTTGTACTTTCCAGTTGGTCTTGTATTACGACCCCCTTTTCGTACTGTACTCACCCTTATTACTATATAGTTTAATTTGTGCTTGTATCTTGGTGTGTGCTTGGATGAGTGAGATTGCAGGTTAAAAGGTAATGCCTTTCTGATTTTAGAGATATTCCTTTCTGGTGCTAGTCTCCGGCCCTTGGCCTATGGAAGGCGGGCTTGGGGTAGTCACATCACGAGACCTGGGGGATGGGTCGTGACAAATTTGTATAATAGGATTTAGTTATACCGAAGAACTTGGACTCTGATATTTTAATCGGTAATAGTGTTTAGTGTTTTGTGTGTGGTTATCAGTTTGGGGAATCTAGTGTCGATGCGGCAGCCAACATATCCATACACTAGGACCTTGTCTTCTGATTTCTGACTCAGTGCACAAAAACACTGATTGCGTGTGTATTTTTTAAAATTTGTCTTTGTGATCACTTGAGTCAGCTCACCAGGTACAACTTATTGAGTGTGGAGCACCTGTTTATTTCTAGGATGCCTCCATAAAGACAGCTAGCCAGGGTTCCAGGTAGAGTATGTGATGACAGCCCACCGAGAGGCAAGGCTTTGGTTCAGGGCCCCCTTTCGGCAGTTTTACCATCTCGTGGTGTACCAGCAGCACCACAACCCATTGGGTAGCTGATTGAACTAGCTGTATCAGTAGAGGGTGCACGCTGCTTGAGCGCGTTGCACGAGTCCTAGTGCTAGAGGCCCCTGAGGTTCTAGGGTGAGACGGATACATAGGTGGATGAGGACTGGCTAGAGGCCGTGGTTAGAGTTTTTCAACTGGTAGGGATACTAGCTGATCTCATGGTGATCCTTGCATCCAGTCTTCTTAAGAAGCTGTGGGAAGATGGAAGAGATAGATGCTCTAGGTTCACGATTATGTCACTCTCATATGGGAGGACTTCGAGAGACTTTTTAGTGCAGAGTTTGTCCCAACGACCTTATGATCTGTGTGTATACAGGAGCTTCTTCACTTGAATAAGGGTTTAATGATTGTGGATTAGTATTCCACGAGGTTCACCAACTTATCGTGTTACTATACTAACAAGGTGCGAGACCCTTTCTTCAGGGACCAGACCTTCAAATAGAGGATCAGACGGGAGATTAGAGCTTCGATGACTTCTCTCAGCATCCCAACATAAGAGGGGGTGTTAAAGAGAGCACTCTTAGTGGATAGTTTCCTTGCTGAGCAGTCACCGACAATGAGACACACCACTGGACGTCATGTAGCAGAATCATCTGCAGCTGGCAGCAAACAGATTCCATAGAGGTCTAATAGGACCAGAACTATAGGTGGATGACTTCTGGATATAGAGTCGGTTGTGCGAGGCTCTCGAGACAGAGCAGGATAAGCGAGGAGTAGGAAGTGTTACTCGTGCAGCAGGTAGAGTCACATGGATCATGACTGCCTGACCCGTTGTACAGATGACCAGTAGATGGTCAAAGGACCACATAGGAAAAGGTGAAGATTCGATCAAGGAGGTCCTTAGGTAGGAGGATGACATGGAAGAGAAGATGGTTGTGCAGTAGGCGGTGGGAGACGATACGAGGTTCTACCGCCACCACCACCAGGCGGTCCACCCCAACCATAGGGAGTGGGTGGACAGGGACAAGCTCAGCTCTAGGAAGCTAAGGCCTACGACCACAAAACTTTGGAGAAGATTAGAGGTATGATCTATGTCTACTTCAATTTAGCTGTAATAATTATAGACATATGTTTCAATTGCTCTTTATTGCTGTGGCCCTCATTCTTAGCTCAGAGATTCGGGTGGAGCAGTTGGCTCGATCCTTACAGCTAGAGACTCCTACAATAGAGGATTCAAAAATTAAACATTGGTGATGGTAGTGTGAGATTACTCTAGGAGATGAGAGCTTCAAATGGGATCTTCTAGTAGCAGCATCAAGGCCTTACGACGTCATCTTGGGTATGGATTGGTTATATACAGTCCATGCTCTGATCGACTGTATTAGGCGCCAAGTGCGGTGTGTCTGTGAGGATGAGACCAGGTTTTCCTTCACTGATGAGAAGGGAACCTTTGCAGCACAGTATGGTCTTACCCCGAGTAGAGTGCAGCCGATCACACATTAGTTAGCTAGCCTTACCATCAAGGTAAATGATAATGTGAGTCCGAGCTAACCTGTAGTGGTGGACTAGTACGATGATGTTTTCCATGATGATGTTCCGGGTCTACCTCCTCATAGATAGGTGGACTTTTATGTCGACTTGTACCTAATTATGGAACTGATATCTACACCAGCATTTCGAATGGATCCCGCAAAGATTCGAGAGTTGCGAGTACAACTGGAGGACTTGCTGAGCAAGGGATTCATTAGGCCCAGTGTTTCTACTTGGGCATCCCCGATTTTGTTCTCCAAGAAGGAGGATAAGAGTTTGAGACTATGTGTGGACAATCGATGCCTGAACCAGGTGACCATGTAGAAAAAGTACCCACTACTGAGGATTGACGATCTCTTTGACCAGCTGAAGGGAGCATGATGGTTTTCGAAGATAGACCTCAGATCAGGATATCACCAGCTCAGGGTACAATATGAGGATTTGCATAAGACAGTATTCAGATGTTGGTATGGCCACTATGAGTTCTTGGTTATTCCATTCGGTGTGACCAACACCCCAGCTGTTTTCATGGGACTCATGAACATAATCTTCCATCCATACCTCGATCACTTGGTGGTAGTCTTCATTGACGATATCCTGATTTACTCAATTACGGAGGAGGAGCATGCCTATCATCTGTATATAATTCTTGACACACTCCGAGAGCACTAGATTTATGGTAAGCTCTCGAAGTTCCAGTTCTGGATCCGAGAGGTTCACTTTCTTGGACATGTCATCTCAGAATCTAGATTTGCGGTGGATCCAGCGAAGATTGAGACTGTGCTTGCTTGGTAGCCACCAAGGAGTGTGATGAAGGTGCAGAGTTTCCTGAGTTTGGCTGGTTACTATTGGAGGTTTGTGTCTGAATCTTCTAGAGTTACGGAACCCTTATCAGTGTTGATGAAGAAGGGGCAACCCTTCGTGTGGTAAGAGAAATGCCAATGGAGTTTCCTGGAGCTGATATAGAGACTGACGAATTCCCCCTTCTTGAGGTTACTGGAGGAGGGAATTGTGTATGTAGTCTACTGCGACACATTTTGGACCGGGATTGGATGTGTCCTGATGTAGGAGAGAGCAGTGACTGTGTATGGTTCTCGAAACCTGATACATAATGAGAAAAACTACGCTACCCATTAACTGGAGTTAGCAGTAGTGGTCTTCACCTTGAAGATGTGGCGACATTACATGATGGGAGAATGTTTTATAGTCTACTCTGATCACATGAGTCTCAGGTATATCTTCCCTCATAAGGACCTGAACCTGAGACAATGGGGTTGGATTGAGTTCCTACAGGACTATGACTTCAAGATAGTCTATACTCCTAGGAAGGGGAATGTAGTAGCAGATGCACTCAGCAGAAGATCTGGTATACAGTTGCTAAGTTAGGCAACAAAGCAGCTAGCCACTTGGTAGATATCCTATGTGGATTGAGATGGAGTATCTTATCTTCAGTATTTGACAGTCACTCCCCCACTCCTTCAGTGAGTGAGGGAGGCATATCTTGGGGAAACTGACTTAGAGGCTCGACATGCTCAGATATCCATAGGACATTCACCTGATGGATTTTTTGAAGGTGGGGAGTACATCATCCTCTTCAGAGGGCGTAATATGGTACCACTGGTGCTACAATAAGAAGTGTTGAGGGAGTTCCATACATCCCCTATAGCGGTAAATACAGGAGTGGTGATGATGTACCAAGACCTTCAACATTAGTATTGGTGGCCGGGAATGAAGAAAGCAGTGGCAAAGTTTGTCTCACAGTGCCTCATTTGTTAGCAAGTGAAGACAAAGCATCAGGTTCTAGCAAGCATAGTTTATCCACTAGGGGTTCCAGAGTGGAAGTGGGATGGAATTTCTATGGACTTCATGAAAGGACTTCCAATCACCTTTAGGGGTCATGAATCTATCTGGGTGATCATTGATAAACTCTCCCAGTCTTCCCACTTGCTACCTATCAGAGAGAAGGGATTAGTAGAGGGCTTGGGACGCCTCTACATGCAGGAGATTGTATGAATTAATAAAATGCCTTCAATGATTGTCTCTGATTATAATGCACGTTTTACTTCCCGACTATGGAAGGGGTTTCAGGAGGTGTTCGGGACTTAGCTTCAATTGAGAACCACCTGTCATCCTCAGACGTATGCTCAAACAGAGTGTCCCATTCAGACCCTTGAGGACATGATGCATCCTGGCGTCCTTGATTTCGGCCATAGTTGGGAGGATCACTTACCCTTGGTGGAGTTCGCGTACAACAACAACTATCACTCCACCATAGGTATGGCACCTTTTGTGGCATTTTATGGTAGACCTTACAGATCACCTCTATGCTGGACTGTCCCTAGGGAGTCAGCACTCATGGAACCAGAGATGGTACGAGCTACCATGGAGAAGGTGCAGATCATCCAGGAGCAGATGAAAAATGCATAGAGAAGGCAAAAGTCTTTTGATGACAAGAGATAGAGACCTCTTGAGTTCGAGGATGGTGACCATGTCTTCCTAGTGGTCTCACCTCGATGAGGTTTGGAGAGATTTGGTCGGGGCGAAAAGTTATCTATGAGGTTCATAGGAACGTTTTAGGTCCTTAGAATAGTTGGCGAGGTGGTGTACCACCTAGCTCTTCCCCCTTAGTTGTACCAGGTGAACGACGTTTTCCATATATCCCAGCTGAGGAGATACATACATGATCCTTTTGACATCATTAACTGGGGTGAGATGGACATTGATGATGGGGATACGTTTTCAGAGGTTCCAATAGAGACTGAGGATCAATACGAGAGAGTCCTTCATGGGCAATCGATACCTCTGGTGCACATAAGTTGGCATCACGAGAACCTCCAAAAGAGAACATGGGAGCGGGAGGCTCAGATTTGTGCACAATACCCTCAGTTGTTTCCCTAGTTTGTGTTGTGGATTTTGGGGACGCAAAGCACTGATGTGGGGAGAATGTAAAGACCCATATTTTTCCATATATTTTTTTAAATATATGGAAATATTATGAGTCTGAAAAAATTGATGGTGCATGATT
Organism: Viscum album; assembly: GCA_963277665.1. Taxonomy (NCBI): domain Eukaryota; kingdom Viridiplantae; phylum Streptophyta; class Magnoliopsida; order Santalales; family Viscaceae; genus Viscum; species Viscum album. The sequence continues at coordinate 1,165,196,799 of OY728142.1, forward strand.
TCGAGGTCTAGTGTGCTCAGAATGAATTTCTGAACTTTTTTAGGTACATTCAGTAAACAAGTGAGCGACATTTTGTAACTTTTGAACCAGTCCTCAGAATTGAAATCCAAGGACATCGTTGAACTCGCAGTGCCGATATTCTCTTAAGGAGATCTTCACCTCAACCATAGTTGGCTGAGGGTGGATGTTGGTTTTTTAGTTTTTTCACGGGAGAAGAAAAATTAAATAAATAACTTTTTATGTTTTCTTTCTTGAAACCTCCATTTTGAGTCTTGGTGGTGGGGACCACCCTAAATCCCATTTAATGTGAGGAAACCCTTGGTTTTTCACCAATTTAATGATCCAACATTAATTGATTTAATTCACTAAAATTAATTAATATTGGCTCCTCACCCATCGTGGGAGAGATCATTGGAAAAGGAGAGGACTTAGGGGATCCTTGGAGGACTGGGAAGAACATTCTCCAATGAGGAACCTCCTTCAACGAAGAACATCCTCCAGATCAAGAATGAGGAACCGTCTTTGGAGCGTGTTGCGGGAGCGATGGACATCAACATCTCCATAATCTTCATCTCCTTCCTCAGGCCACCTCCAATGAGAAAATGAGGTAGGGAAGTGTTTATATTGTTCTCTGTGGTTTTACGTTGATTCAATACTTCTAGAACCACATGCTATCAATCTAATGTGGAGTGTGCGGGCCAAACAAACATGGCCCAATCCCTCCGCTCCCTCTATGTTGACGTGTTATTCATGGGAGGATCGATGGTTGAACGGAGCCCGAACATGACACTAGCAGTGTATGGGCGGTGGCCGGCACACCGGATGGCCACGATGATGGCCGCAGCGCAACTGCACCGCCGAAGGAGGCCGCGGCCCGTAGGCCACGCCGTAGGAAGGTGGAAGCCAACACCCTAGCCAACAACGATGAATCGGGGCGGTGCACATCCACACTGTTGACTGAGGAGGAGGGTGCGACTATCGAGCCGGGACGACGCACCAACGTGGCCAAAAACCGGACGGCCGTGGGAGGACAACGGCTTCGTCGTGCCGTTGGAAGGAGGGAGCTGGCCGGCTGCGTCACGCCAAGTGGGACCACTCTGGTGAGTCCTACGTGCCAGCAGGTGGCTCCACATGGTGCCATCGGGTTGGCCAAGTCGAACGGTCCATTGGACCATTTGGAATACTGGGGGGCGCCTTCCCCCCGGGTAGCAGCTAGGGCGGGCCCCGCCACGTCGGACCGCACCCATCCGGGTGGACCGTACCCAGCCAGGAAGACTGCACCCAGCCAAGCGGGCTGCACCGAGTAGGACACACCCAGTGCGGACCGGGCCCACCACATTCCCGCCCATTCGGGTCGAACCCAGACCGGGTTGGACCAGACCCGGGCCTATCTGGACCCAGATACACCGTTTTGGACATATCTTGAGAACCGAACATCCTTTTGACGAACCATATACGACAATAGGATACTTGGATCATGATGGTCATTTTGGTATACTCCACTTGAGTTTTGGATAAAGTTGGAGTACAGTTGGGTAGGATCGAACCCGAATCCAACCAGGCCCTTGAAATGGAAATGCTAGTAACTTTCAGACTGAGCATCTGATTGACATGCCGTCTGTAGTGTGGGGACCCTATTGACGTGGAAGACCTTTATGATACTTCTTAGTGGGACTTTGTGGTATTTGAAGTATCCTCTGATGGATTTAGGAGAAGAAAATTCTGGAATCAAGCATTCTTAGTGTGGGAACCCTTTTGCTAGATGTACTTGAAGAATCTCCAGATCCCGTGTGGGTTATATTCAGATCGCATGTGGGTAAGATTCTACTGATCCTATGTGGGTCACCTACAGATCCTATTTGGGTTGTCTTCAGATCCTGTGTGGGTTATCTTTAGATCCTGTGTGGGTCATCTTCGATCCTGTGTGGGTTAATAGCAGAGCTTCTCGACGAATTATGTTGATCTAGCAATACAGCTAATCAACTATACTTACGTACTTAAGTTATACCTGGTGTGAGCAGAGTCCTTAAGTTTTTGGTGCACTTCTGTGTGGTGATACCTTTGTGGTATTATTCTGTGTGGCATTACCTTTGTGGTACTTACCTTCGTGGTGTAACCTGTGTGGTACTTTTATCTTCGTGGTGTTACCTGTGTGGGACTTCTACCTTTGTGGTGTTACCTTTGTGGTATTATTCCCTCATGTGAGAGATGAGTGTATATTTATAACTTAGGTATATGTCTGGGCATATAATTAAGTAGTGTTGATGTCTATTGCTTCCTGATTTATGATTGAGGTCTTTCTTTGTGGTTTATCCTTTGTAGATTCTAAGAGACCTTCGGGGTTCTCGGGGTCCCCACTGAGTATTGTTATACTCACCCCTGCACGGGCTATGCCCTCACCTTGTTGTGTCTTGTACAAATGACAAACTACATTGATCAAGGCTGAGGGTGCATGGACTGGAGGCTACTCATAGGTGAACTATTATACGAGACGTACCGCAGAGATGACCGTTCAAGAGCTATACCTACCCTTGAGGTAGGATCCTTGGAGGGTGTTCGCAGGAGTTGTTTTCAGTTTTAATTGTACTTTCTAGTTGTTATTGTATTTCGACCCCCTTTTCTTAATATACTCACCCTTACTAATAGATAGTTTACTTTGTTCTTTTATATTGCTATGTGTTTGGATGAGTGATATTACAGGTTAAAAGGAAATGCCTTCCCGGTTTTAGGGATATGGCTTTCCGGTGCTAGTCGCCAGCCCCTGACCTATGGAAGGAGAGCATGGGGTAGTCATGGTACGAGCCCTAGGGGATGGGTCGTGACACAAGGATCTTCACAATAGCAACATATATGATACTATGGGAAGCCGCCATATCGAAAAGTGCAGAAGCTAAGAATAAGGAAATTGAGATCGTACCTTGAACTATAGAGGGCCCGAGATCCCTCTCCTGCTGGGTATTCTCCACTAAAAAAGTCTGGCCTATACCACGACCTTGTGACCCTACCTAACCACCCTGTGCTGATCCACCCTATTGTCCCTGAAAGCCTGCCGAATGGCTACCATGGTCCACCTCAGGCTGAATGTTTGTAAGAACTCCAGTTCCCTGACTGATGAGAAACTGGTGGTCCCACTCCTAAATGAGGAGTTATAGAAGAACCTTTGTCACCATCTCTTGGTGAGAGGATCTGAAAAAAATGCTGAAGATGACCCATATTGCCACAAGATTGACACTCCACCGGGTTCCTTTGGCAATGTGGCCTCGTATGCCTACTCTTCCCATACTAGGAGCACACCACTTGGCCACTAGAAGGAACATTCCTTATACTCACATCTTTTTGAGTGGAATCCCTAAGTTGATTCCTGCTATCATTTGGAGGGGTACCAACTCCGAACGTCGAGGCTCCCTAGCTCACAGCTCCATAATGTCTCAGGTTGTGGTCCCTGATCAGCGCTTGATTGACTATTAAAGTGATGGAAGTCAACCTGAAGATATTTACCTGAGATCAGATGTCAAGCCTGATACCATCATAAAAATTCCTCATCATGAATAACTCATCACCCCCTGGAATGGGTGTGAAGTACTGAAGCTCTATGAAGCGATAGTAATATTCCATGACTGTGAGAGTACCCAGCTCCAAACTCATGAAATCTCAAGCTATATCGGCTCTTAAAGTCTCTGGGTAGAAGTAATCATAAAAGGCGCGTTGTAACTCATCCCAATACATACCCTATGGGTGCCCTGCCTATGATATCACATTCAACCATCTTTTGGTGGAACCTCGAAGAATATACATAGCGAGAATCACCCTCCTCTCTGGAGGCATCTCCAGATGCTAGAAAATCGACAACATGGCTTACAACCATGACCCTGCAGCCTGAGGTCCTCCATCCACTGAGAAAGTGGGAGGATTATGAAACTAAGAGACCCACATAAACTCTTCCATAGATGGGGTGGGATGCAGTGCTCCCCTAAAAGTCCGCATAAACCTCATGAAGCCTTCTCAGAACTGTGCGTCAGCTCCTATATCCGAAATGACAACTGGATCCAAGACTGGAATGACAAGAGGATTTGATGGTAGTCCCTGGCCAACCATGCCTGATGTCTGATCATTTCCATATTTTTGGTGAACAACCAAAGGATGTCTCAGTGGCATGACTCTACAAGGTCAAGTGAACACTTTAGTTTATGATTATAAAGGAATGAAACTTAGAAGTGTAAGAAAGGAATATAAGAAGAAAAGGATTAAAGTTTTTCAAAACAGGGATACATGACATGTATGACCCTTACATGACATGTTCCATTAATCCTTTACATGGGTGTGTACTTCTGCCATCCCTAGTCCTGTAACACCCAATACACACAACATGTTCTCCAAAGACACGATGTTTACTAGAAGGATTTCACCAACCCGTGTTGTTAGTCACACAGTCAGGTACACGGGTTACACTACATGGCATGTTCAAGCTTAACAAGACATGTATAACCGACGTTTATTTCAGATACACAGCGTGTTCCTCCAAAGATTTCCCAACTTCGTGTCTCTTCCCACACATCCAGTGACATGGTTAGAGACTACACGACATGTACATACAATACACAACATGCACTAAAGAAAAATAGTAACTTCCCAAATAAAAGGAAACATGGCGTGTATTCAGTAATGCACACTGTGTATTCTGGGTTTTTCCGAATAGTAAGCCTTCGAAGCTACTTCAGAACCCAGAAAAATATTGAAACAAACATTAATGTGTCAAATTCCGATCCATGAGGGTCCATACTCCCAGCGAATCAAAGTTTGGTATTTTATACATGTCATATACAAGCATAATAGTGCAATGACCCACCAAATTACGATCCATGATGAACCATAACACCTCAAGAACCAAAGTTTGGAATTCATTCAAATTAATCCTTACACAATCCAATACCCTATCAAATAGCAGATATTCTATAAAGATATCTATCATAGCAACATGCATATCTATCACATCTATCACAACAACACACAATCAGTAATACACCCTAAATGGCATGGAAATAATGCATGACATATGATCTCTAGAATGTGGCTATATGATGCATGGGATGGAATACACTCATCTTATTGGGTTGCAACAGAAATAGAACCTAAATAATAGCAACAATCATAGAAAAAAACATGTGAATCACCCAACAGTGAAATCAAATCAACTGTAATAATTGCAAAACTAGATAGGTTCCTCGAGCGCAGATTATTACCAAGTACCTATTGCTTCCTATCCTTGGATATAGGACCCAAACAATAAGTCAAGAAGAAAATAATTCCTGATACCACTTTGCAACATCCTGGTTCCAGGTGCCACCCAATGGTGCCCTATAACTAGTTGGTCACATGGCCTCAAGCGCATTTCCCCTAATGCCAGAGGCTTCCGACTAGAAGCGAGGGGATTGGGTGTGATAGTGGGGAAACTATTCCCTCATTGGTAGAGTAACACAATGAAATGAAAATTAGATAACACTAGTAGAAGCAGTAATACCATACAATAAGAAAACAATGGAAGACTCAAAGTAATTAAACAACTACATCATATATATAAATAATGATGAATGTCACAAGTATATAGGAAAACAACCAAATGGTCAAAATGCTAGAATACAATACTAAGTCCAAGTGCAAAGGAAAACAAGTAAATAACTCCACCCGCATCGCTGGCCTCAACTTGGTCTCATGCTCTCTAGTTCCATAATATTCAAGTACCTGAAGTAGAAGGGTACTTTCCATTATCTATAACTACGACAATATAATTTGTTTAGGACCAAAATCATGACCCAAATAGGGTGTGAGGCGAATCCAAATAGGCAACCACCAAAATATCTATGCCAAATTGTCAGTGAATATATATGGCAGGAAATATGAAAAATGAAGTAATAAACAAGGAAGTACTAAAAATTAAATAATCCTATAATTTTAACTACATTCATTTAAATTTAATAAAATAGGAAACCAAAAAATCACAAGCAACCCTCTGGGAAGTACTCACTGTCTAACCCATCTATTTCCGCTTAAACAAAGAATCTCTGAGGAAGCAATCACCATCAATTCCCCTTATGGTCTTTTATTGGTAACTACATACACTCTGGGGAAGTGCTCAATGTCCAATTCCCCCTATGGTCTCGCAACGAGGAACTAAAGACACTTTAAAGGAGCAGTCATGTTCATCCCCCCTATGGTCTCGCAATGTGAAAATTAATAGTCACTCTAGGGAATTCCTTAGTTTACATTCCCCCTATGGTCTAACTACACCAGGTTCCCACAACCTTGTGTAAGTAATCGTGCACAAACAGTATTCAATGGCCAAAGTAAACCTAAAAGTACTACTTGGATAAATAGCTACAAGGAATACCACAACATCAGATTATATCACTCCATCCTAACAACACTTGGAATGGAAAGCAAGTAGCTTAATATGAAAAGCTGGACCAAACATTCAAGATCAAATCAGACATGGAAAACACCTCGATAACATGGAAAAAATAACCCTATTTACAAGGAAGAGTCCTAACTCAAAAAAAAAGCATGGAAGACATCAACATGGTTAAAATCCCTAAACATGAAATATCCCAATCTAGGGTATATGTCACTTTTTCACATAATATTCAAAGAATAACTATGGAAAGGCACAAACCACCTACCTTGAAGTTATATGATCGATATAGTTGAACATCATCCTTTAAAACAACCTAGAGCACTGTAGATCTACAAAAATGTCCAAAATGTTCAACCAAGGATATCTCACGAGAGAGGATAAGTCAAGAGATGAGGCTCTAGAAGAAGGAATTACTCACTATGGCGACTACAATGCAATGAAAGGTGGTTGATTCAGAGTATGGATGATGGGTTTGGGGCTTAGAGAATAATCATCATTCCTAGTCACTCCTAGATGAGACGGAGCCGGAAGAAGAGTGTTCTAGAAATTAGAACTAACCCCGATCCATTTAAAAAAATAAAAAAAGTACATGGTGTGTTAATTTAATGTAAATACATTGTACATGCCTTAACCGATCTATTCTTTAGGTGTTCTCTAGGTCAACCCACACAGCCATGTACTCGTCCATAACACTGCTAGTACATAGTCACTCGCGGAAACTGGATACGTGACATGTACTTCAAAGTACATGACGTGTACTCCTTAAATTTCTAGAAACTCCTCTTTTTCTAAAAACACCAGAAAAACAGGATCCATACCTGAAAAGAAGATATGGGTTCTTACACCCATTTCCATTCCATGGTTATTTTATGGAAAATATTCTTATACATTCTATCTGGAATGAATGATTATATAAATGTTATGACGTGACAGGTGTTCCCGAAATTATATTGCACTCCAATACATTGGGTAATGGGTTGTATCTCATGATATAATGTGAAATATTCATGAAACTGTTTCTATATTCATTTATAATGATGATGTTATGATTGCACACATATGTTACACATGAATATGATGCTAGATTTATTCACAACTATGTGTGGTATTTGACCACTGAGACATGATATTTCATTTTTATGCATTACCACATTCCATTATTCTATAAAATTTTTCCTATTAAGATTATGATGATGATAACTTTCTTATGTTATGTTGATGATGACTATGCTCACCCATGTTATATTGATTCATGTTCTTATGTATCCTCTTACTATGATTTTAGCTTACCCCTTTCTTTGATGTATATACTCAGGTGATTACTTATAATAATAAGAATATAAGGTCCATTAAGAATCTAGAGAAGAAGGAATTAAATAATTTTTACGTTTTATTATGTAAATGTTATGTTTTGTCCCAATTTTCCCAAGACACTAAATCTTTGGATCCTAGTTTTGTAGCACTATTGTATTGTTTATCATTAAAATGATTTAATTGTAATATAAGAAAAGTAGGGTCTCTATAGTTGGTATCGTTACACTGTTTATTTAATTTGGGAATTATGATTAGAGAAAATTAGTTAAAACACTTAGTATGAGAAACAGTACATGTAAGCACCCTAGAATAATTGTTTTAGAAAAATGATAAATACAGGGATCCAATAAGATATGTATTTAGATTTAAAGTAACAAAAGAATAAATTTTTTATTCAAAACTTGTTGAATTATGTTTTGTTCAAAACTTTCCTATTTTATAAAATTTTGGGAACTAATAGAAATCATGCCAACAACCCATGTGAGGGACAATATAGTGAATACTTGAATGAAATCCCTAATGCATTGGGAGTTGGAATTCAATATTTCTTAGAGATTCTTACCCAGCTATCTCAGGGTATGAACAATAACTTAAATAATGTGGAACATAAACCTTCATAAAAGAGGGATAAACTGACTATCATGTATTTTATGCTGGAATGAACATTAACATTTAGTGGATCATATGATTCACTAGTCATAGAATAATGGATAAACTGAATGGAGAATATATTTTCTATGCCTTATTGTTTTGAGATGGAGAAGGTGAACTTTTCTATTTATCATTTAGATGGGTAGGATGATCAATGATTTTCATTGATTAATAACACCAATACAAAGGATGCAATTGAAGAGATGGATTAGAAATACTTTAAGAAAATATTTCTTAACACATATTTCCCTCTAACTCTCCATACAAAGATAGAGAGAGAATTGTTAGAGATGAATCAAAAGGAAGGTGAATATATCATGTATTACAAAGAAAATTTCATAAGGCATGTATGTTATGCCTCAGGTTTTGTTAACAACAATGATAGAAAAATTTACAGATTATTTAGTGGTTTAAAACCACACATTCTAAAAGCTTTAGGAATTAGAGACTTTGGGAGTTATGAAGAAGTTGTTGGAAGTGATCTCAAAGGGGATATGAAGTTTGGAGAATGATCCCATGGCTATGGAGATAAGAAAAAAAATGAAGTTTCAATTTGGATGATCAAATTAAGTAGATGGAAAGAAACCTCAACCACTCACATGTCAAAAATGTGGGAAGAAGCATCATAGAAATTTCCTCAAAGGGATGGGTAAATGCTTCAAGTGTGGGAGGGAAGGCCACTAAGCTCATGAATTTCAATGATAAATGAGGAAGAAAGACAATTTGGTGGATGAAACAATAGCATCACCCATGGATTAATTCTTCAACTGTAGGGAGTAAGGGAAATATGCAAGCTAGTGCACTAAAACCTGAGTTCTTGAGGGTAATCAGTGTTAGCAGACACCAAATCCAAAGTATCAAGAGAAATATTATGCTATCACTACCACTGAGGTGGATCCTGACAGTGATGTGGTGAAACATATGCTGGTTATTCATTCAATAATAGAGAATATACTATTTGATTCTATTTCTAGGCATTGTTTTATATCCTAAAATTTTCTCAGAATAATTCAAACACCACCTCAAAGTATGTTTGTTGAGATATCTATGAGATTAAAAAATGGGAAAATTATTGCACAAAAAGTATATAAATCATTCATGGTAAATTTTGTGGACCAAACCTCCCAGAAATTCTTTAATTACTTCATTTGGTGTAGTTTGATGCTATATTGGGCATGGATTTTCTATCTTTATATATATCCAACATCGAATATCGGTAAAATTGATATTAATATTCACATCTCAACGAATACTCTATTTTTTTACAAGTGTATGGGGGGAGAAGAATCTCCTTCAGAATCCCCATATCAAGTGTTGATATTATTGATTTATGAGAAAGCATATCAAGCTCAAATGATTGAGACAAATGAGAGAATCATGATCGAAGACATTCTCATTGTGAGGGACTAAACTGATGAGTTCCTTGAAGAATTACATGGTCTTCCTCATAACTAAAAGGTTGATTTCTCAATTGAACTTATTCCTAGATCTCTTACCATATCAGATACACCTTATTGAATAGACACCATTGAATTGGAAGAACTGAAGAAGCATTTACAAGAGAACCATGAAAAGGGTTTCATATGCCCGAATGCTTCACCATGGGGTGAACTAGTCCTATTTATCATGAAGATGGATGGATCAATGCACCTATGCCTTTTTATCATGTGCTTAACAAAATACTGAAATATAACATGTATCTCCTTCCATGGATAAATGACTTGTTCGATTAGCGATGTGGGGCCATGTATTTCTCTAAGGTGGACCTTCAGTCACGATATCACTAATTAAATGTGAGGAAAAAATATATTCCTAATACTACCTTTTGAAGGAATATCTGTGGACTCTTCCCACACTAGTAGAAAAATTGTCTTTAACATAAAAAATATGATGTTGGTTTCTTATAAACCGATGAAAAATATGTTCATGGATTATTTTTAGCATTGGTATTTTACAAAACCAACACAAAAAATACCCATCGATTCATTCTTGGTGATGATTTTTAAAAAAACCAAAGCCAAAAATTAAAAAAAAAATATTTTTCACATTGGTTTTTTTAAAAAACCAACGCATAAAATTTAAATATAATTATTTTTGGTGTTGGGTTTTAGAAAAAACAATGCCAATATTTATAATTTTTTTACTATGTTTTAGATAATTTCATAAGCTTTGATTTGACTAGTCATGAAGCTAAATCATAGTTTAAGATTAAAAGTGAAGGATGACGAAAGTTGAAATTCTATAAGACAAGTCATAAAGAAGTCCATTTTTCTAAGGCCATAAATTTTAAAAATCTATGCAAAAGATATATTTTTTAGAGTTGGTTTTTAAAAAATCGGACACCAAAAATATATATTTTTTTAACTTTTTTGCATTGGTTTTTTTAAAAATCAACACCAAAAATGATATCGATTGGGATTTTTGGCACCAGTTTTGTAAAAAACTGACACAAAAAAAATCCAATGTAAATCCTCATTTTCCTTGGTTTTGAACAATAATGTCGCCAACAAGTTTCTGCAAATACGAGGGATCGATATTTCAATTTTTTTTACAATGTGCATTTCACTTTTCAAAATTGCACCTAAATTTTAATTCAACACTGTTGAAAATATTTTCATTTACTATATATAAATATATTTTCTCCTTCATTAATAATTTTCGACCACGTCGATTCAATAATTTTGTTAAGGCGACTTCAATTGATTATTTGAACATGGTATCTTTTCTAATCATTTAATTAATTTGTTATTATTTTTCTTAGTTGCTATGTATCTTAGTAATAATGTTTATATTAATGATTTATTCTTATGATTGAGTTATAAATATAAAACATCTGGATGAGATTTACCAACTGAGGTGAAAAATTAATTTTTGATCTCCATTTTCATTGTTAGACAAATTCTACCCTAAAACCAATAGATATGATGATAAACAACATATCATTTTGATGAAAACTCTTAAAAGAATTGAAATATGTTCGAAGCCTTATGATTATTTTATTTAATTTTCTATATGTAATTTTCATTCATGTTTATCATGTTTTCATTGAAATAAGTTGTATCTATCAAAACATTAGGATGTTCAACTTCTGATGACCATAAATTTTGATCCGTAATTCGGTTTTTTCTCCATGACCAATCAAATAGAATATTAAGAAATTCTCTAAAACCTAGTAGAAAAAAAATTTCATTATTTGAATAATTGTTTCTAAATAATTATTCCAAAAATATTTATTTTACATTTTGGAATGAGATTTTTTAAAAACAGACAAAAAAAATATTTCTTTTAAACTTTTTGGCATTAGTTTCCTTAAAAACCGACACAAAAAATGATACTGATGGGTCATTTTGGTGTCGGTTTTCTAAAAAATTGATGCCAAACATTATATGTGAATATTTTTTGTATCAGTTTTCAAAAACCAACATCAAAATTCATATTTTTTATCCCATAGGCTTCAACTTCGGTTAACAACTGACAATAAAAGTAAAAAACCCAATGCTAAAGACCATTTTTCTTCTAGTGAAAGACAAAGGAAATCAAAGAGTTGACCAGGACAACATATATAACCAAGACTCATAGTTTCCTTAGTATAACTGAGTATTACTGGTGATTTTTGAATAACTTATCACAATTTTCATACCCACTAACCAAGATGAATAGAAAGGGAGAATAGTTTTTCTGGACTAGTGAATGAGAAGACTACTTCAAAGAGTTAAAAAAGAGGCTTTACACCATGCCAGTACTCACACTTCTGATAAGCGGGGAACTCTTTGTGGTATAAATGGATGCTTCAAAGAATATATTAGGCTATTTACTAATGAAAAATGATAATGTGATAGCCTATTCCTTAAGGAAGTTTAGAATCAATGAGAAAAACAATCCCACACATGATATGGAGTCTGCAGATATGATCTTAGCATTGAAAATACGGTGGAATTATATTTCTAGGGAGAAGTGTGAAATATATACGGATCATAATATACTCAAATATATATTCACATAGGAGGAGTTTAATATATACCAATGAAGATGGTTAGAGATCATGAAGGATTATGATTTCTTAATCCACTAACATCTTAGGAAAGAGAATAAAGTGGAAGATACTCCAAGTAGAAAGGATCCCACAACATTATCAATGTTGATAATTGTGAAGGATCCAATCTCCTTAGATTTTAGATGGATATACATGAGAATCATTAAGGAAGGAACATCATCAATCCTTTCTCAAATTATTTCTCAACTATCCCTCGTGAGGAAATAAAGAATGCTTACAAGAATTATGTTGAAATTAAGAAAAAGGTGAACTATGTCAAAAATGGGAATTAATCAACATTAAAAATTGATGAGAAAGGAGTTGTAAGATTTGGCTCATGACTATGTGTACCATCCAATCAAGAGATAAAGAAGTAGATTTTGAATTATGCACATAACTCAAACTTCTTTAATCACCTAGGGAGCACACAGATGTATTGAGATCTCTGAGAGAACTATTTGTGAGACTATATGAAAAATGTGATCAATGAATATAAATCAAAGTTCCTTATATATCAGCAAGTGAATGCTGAAGGATAAATTTTTAAGGGGATGATTCATCCATTACCCATACCAACATGGAAATGAGAAAACATCACCATGGACTTTGTTACAAGACTTCTAAAGAAATCCAGAGAAGATTTTCTATCATATCAAAAAGATATCTCACATTATCATAATATGTGAGGACTTATAACTAGATCAACTTGAATAAACATACATTAGATTTGTGGTAAGGCCTTATGGAGTACCAATATCAATTGTATTTTATCAAGATCCAAGATTCACCACCAAGTTCTATAAAAGTATACAACATGTTCTGAACGCTAAATTGAACTTCAATATGACTTATCAACTTCAAAATTATGGTTAATCTAATTGTACTATTTAGAAACTAGAAGACATGTTGACATCATGTTCTGTATACTGCAAAGAATGATGGGACCAACATTTTCCTCTAGCTGAGTTCTCTTACAATAAAATTTTTCACTCGAGAATCCAAATGGTTCCATATGAATCTATTTAAAAGAAAATATATATAACACCAGCATGCTGTACTAAAGTTAGTAAATGTAAGCTGATAGGACCTATTGTGGTTGAAAAATGGTGGAAAAGGTGAAAACCATTCAGCAGAACATCAAGTCAGACCAAAGTCGATAAAAGAGTTATACAAACATTAGATGATGAGACCTCGAGTTTGAGATTGGAGAAATGGTATTCCTCTGCATATCTCTATGGAAGAGGATCATGAGATTTTTGAAGACTGGAAAGCTGAGTCCCAGGTGTATTGGCCGCTTAGATATTTTGAATCATGTTAGAGCTATGGCCTATCGACTGGAACTTCCACCTACCATGTCTCAAGTACACGATGTATTCTACATATCCCTCTTTAGGAAGTAAATACTGGATCTCTCACATGTACTTAATCCAGAGGTGGTACCATTGAAAAATGATCTCTCTTATTGGGAGCATCTGGTGAAGATCTTGGACCATAGAGATAAAGTTCCATGCAACAAGTCTACACACCTGGTCAAAGTACTTTGCTGAAACCAAAATTACAAAGTAGAAACATGGGAACTAGAGGAAGTGATGAAGGATAAGTACGGTCACATTTTTTCAACTTATAATATAAAATAAAATTTTGTGGGAAGAACTTCATTAGGGGGGAAAATGTAGTGACCCAAAATTTTATCAATGGAAATACCATTCTTATAATTATTTCATATATTATAAATCACAGATTATCACATATAATACACAAAATAAACTTTATAAATGAATAATTAATGGAAAATTATCTTGACTTTTGGAATAGTAATTTGACCACTAGGAATAGTAATCCAAACAATAGAATAGTAACCTCACCTATGAAAGTATAAATAAAATTTAGGTATATTATGAATTAAAAAATGAAATATTTTTTTCTTGGTATAAGTAAATAAACATTTTAGAAATGATAAGTTAACCATTGGTATTTTTATAAATTATAAATATTTAATTATAATTTTATAATTAATATAATAATTTAAAAGAAAATTTATTTTTATAAAATTTATTCATAAATTATTATTTTGTTTTCTTATGATTATAATATAATTTTATTAAACATTAAATAATTTTTCAAAGTGTCATAAAAAGAGTTAAAATTTAAAAATCAATATTTTTCTAATAATCGATGATTCTAATTAAAAATTAAATTTCTCATATTTAGAATTTTTTTTCATAAAATGGAGTTTATTTTTTAATTTTACACTTTGAAAAATTATTAGGGTGAATTTTTGGGATTTTTCTAAATTTGTTTAATTTTGGTTGAATAGTAAAATACTGTAATTTACAGTATATATATATCATAAGTTAAATACACTATTAATTGATTAATTAAGGTTTTAATCACTATAATATCTAACTATCGTTCATTATTTTAATATATTTAGTGACATGGTATAAACTATTCATAGTCTTTATCCAAAATAATAAACAAGTGAATAAAATAATAAAAAAACACCCCTCTCCTCTACTATAAATATCATCTCTCACCACCTATTCTACTCAAACCATTCAAGCCTTAAATCATGTATAATTTATACTAAATATTCTTCCCAATCCTCTTCCCCATTTCCATTACCCTTTTGTCTCAAATATAATACCAAAACAAATCCCTCTAATGAGTTTCTAAAGGAGAAGAATTTAAGAGGTAAAATCCTCTTTATGTTCTTTTAATTTCTATTAATTATATATTATTTTCTTTTTCTTTCCTCATATAACCTTATACAAAGGTAATTATAACTATATTATTTTATATATAATTTAATTTTGTTATGTTAATGTAATAATATATCATCAAACTCTTTCTCTTCTCCCTTTTATTCTAAAAATGGAAACATCATCCTTGATGTGTTGTTTAATCATCTTCAAGGAAAACAACTTTTCATTTTCCTTTATCACCTTCAAGGATGGTATTAAAAACATTATATTTGTTGAAACATATTTTAAAATTTAATTTATATTTTTTATGTTATGTAACTAACTTATATACATGAAATTAAATAATAAAACAAAATGAGTTCATTGTGATCGAAAAACCACCATATTAAACTAAACGGTTATCATTGAAATTTTATCTAATGAATAATCCTAATATCTAGAAAAATAATAATATATAAGACCAATTAAAATTATATAATTTCATTAATAACATATAATATCAATTTTGGATAATTATCCACATTTTACATGATCTTCCATTTATGTATACAAGTGAACCTATCATGAAAACCAAGAAAACGAACACCCCTGAATGAAACAATTGAACAGTATATCTCATTAAAATGGATGTAAATAAACTTAATAAAATTATAATGAATAAAATAAATGTATAATAGGTTCTATATTTATTAATTAATTAATATAATTTGATTATCCATGACATCAAAGTGAATAAATCATTCAGACTTAATGTAAGGGGACTATCGTATCCAATTTCTTTTCTTTGGGTTATTACTATTTCATTCCAAATTTCAGTGTGGATATAATTTTAATACTCCTAAAATATAATTTATTTTTCTCATTCCCTTTTCATTTCTAGGATATAAATTCTTCCAATCTTATTTTAAGATAAATTCAATGATTTTTTCAAAAGAACTTTTCCTTCTAAAAACTGATGTTTTACTTATCTTGAGATTGTTTCTTCTTCACTCAAGATTGATTATTTTTATAACATGTATGTTATTAATTTTTTATTTTGGGAACCCCAATGTTTATTCATTAAATTATGATTTATAAAATTCTCATGAAACCCATTTCCTTTCCATGGGTTATTTTATGTAATAGAATATTATACATTCTACAAAGATCCATGATTCTGTAAATGTTATGATGTGATGGGTGCACCCAGAATTATATAGAACTATAATTCATTGGTTAATGTGATGTATCTCATAATATAATTTTCAATATACATGAACATGATTCTATATTTGTACAGAATTATGATGCTATGATTATGAACATATCATATGCGTGAACATGATGGTGGATTTTTTCACAACTTTGTGTGGTATTTGACCACTAAGACATGATGTTTAATTTTTATACATTTCAACATTCCATGCTTATATATAATGATTCCTCTCATGATTATGATTATTATACCATTATTATGTTATGATGATGATTATTACTCTCACACTTGTTATTTTGACTTATGTTCTTGTGTATCCTCTTACTGTGATTTTAGATCCCCCCTTCCTTTGATGTATATCCTCTTGTGATTACTTATAATAAGAATAATATAGGTGCCACTAAGAATACAGATAAAAAATAATCAAATAATTTTTATCTTTTATTATGTAAATGACATGTTTTTCCTTATTTTCCCAAGACACTAAACTTTTGGATCCTGGTTTTGTAATAAAATTATATTATTTAACTTTAAAATGATGTAATTTTAATGTAAGAAAAGTAGGTTCCCTATAGTTTAAGTGAATATAAAAAGTGTAAAGTTAATACTTAGGAGGTTAGTGACCACTCAAAAATCATAAAAAATGATATGAGGACCGTGGTCACTACCCACTAGAGTTTGAGTTTGGTGATTGGGTATTTCTTAGAGTTTCACCTCTCTTGGGACAACATCAGTTTGGAAAGTAGGTTAATTTGGAATTGAGTATTTTTGGCCTATTTGAGATCATTGAAAAAATTTGAATGAGGGTGTATTGGTTTTAATTTCTATCTCATTTGACATAGATTCATGATGCGTATCTTTTGTCCTAACTAAGGTTGTATCAACCAAACCCTTCCCATGTGATCAAATGTGGGGATATTGATCTTGAGCTTGACACCACTCTAGTTGAGAAACCAATTTAGATTATCGATCACGAGGATAAGGTAATATATGGTAAATTAATTCCCTTGGTCTTTATACTATGGTAGTGCATACTTGATAGCCACAAGATGTGGGAAAAACAATCATTGATGAGATAGAAGTGACCTTTTCATTACAAGTTCATAATCTTGATCACTTTCTAGGGCCAAAAACATATTATGGTTGTGAGAATTATGACACCATCTGGGTCATAGGTATGATTTATTTGATCCTTAGTATTTTATTTTGAGTTTTGGGAAGTTTATTAGGGTAATACTTTAAAAAATTAGGGTTTTAGAGAAAAAGGAATAGTCGAATGGTTTGGGAATACAGTTAGTAATAATTGTAAGGTAACATAGGTATATGAAAAAAATGAGTTTCTAGTGGTATTTTGAATAGTTTGAGCATGGTTATCCAAACTGTTAAACTCTCTAAGGAAACCGTGTGGGTATCTTGGTGGTTTTCTATAGGTGTCACGCTTCTTGTGCATAGTTTGAAAAAACTGTGTAGCTCTTACCAAGTATCTGTGTGCCTCATTTTTCAAAGGGATAATGGAAATTCATGGTGGTTTTCCATAGGTGTCACACATGGTGTTTCAAACTTAAAATTATTTTCAATTTTCTTTTGTTCTTGATGGTTCTCTTCAAGGTATGTTCCATTTTTGATCTGGTTTTCTATCCTCTTATTAGATCCTCACTGGATTTATTCTCCCATTGTCATGTTAGAACCTTATCAAGATTTGGATTCCATATACAATGGGTTTAAAAGATATTTGATAATGTTTCCTATGGATCTAGTCTTATAAGGACCCCATATTCTCATTCCCACTCTCCGTTCTTGAAGTTGATTAGTTCTCCACTATTTATGAGGTACGTGTCTATATAAAAAGGTTCTAATTCATTAATTACTTCACATTCTTGGAAATTCCTTTATTTTTTTTATGAAAATGAAGTATTTTATATCAAGGTGATTTTTCTCATGAAATATATGTTTCTAAATGGGTTATCCTTTAAGAATTGATTTGTGTAAACATACTTTTTGATAAATTTTCTAATTTATGGAATTGTTTCAAAAATGGATTTTCAAGCATGGAAGGGGGAATGATTTACTGTGAAATTTTTTTATAAATAGTAATCATGATTTTCAAATGTTTTTCTGGAAAATATATCACATTGGGAACCTTGGTTACATCGGGAAATGGGTGTCTTTTACTTTTGTGTGCGACTCCACTAGAAGTTTTATATCAATAGTGTAACATCATAAGGATTTACAAATAAATTTAACATTGAATGTAATACAGGAAACACTTTGTTATTTTAACCTAGATGTAAAACATAAATTTTCCATCTTGGTGATTTGAATTTTGGAAAACGGACATACACGGCTGTGATCAGTAAGATATTTAGGGTATGATAAGATGAACTTACATTTTTGGTGAATAATAACTTGACCTTAGGAATAGTAATATGAACTTAATTAATAGTTAACCATCCTAATGAATAGTAACCTCACCCATGAAAGTAAAAATAAAATTTATACACCTTACAAATTAGTCAATGATATAATTATATCATTGCATAAGTAAGTGAATATTAAAAAATTAAAAATTAAGTGTTTTTATTTTTGTGAATAATAAATATTTAATTACAATTTTATAATTAATAAATTGATTTAAAAGAATATTATTTTCCATAATATGTTTTCATAAATTAATATTTTTTTCTATGATTTTATAATAATTTAATAAGACCTTTGGTAATTTTCCATGGTGTTATAAAATCACTTTTAATTTTAAAACTATATGTTTTGAGTAAATGGTGATTTTAATTAAAAATTAAATTTCTCAAATTTATAAAATTATTTTCATAAAATGGAGTTAATTATTTAATTATATATGTCAAAAAAATTTAGAGTGATTTTTTATGATTTTTCTGAAATACTCAAATTTTTAGTGAATAGTAAAATACGGTAATTTACAGTATAAATACATTATAAGCTAAATTCACAATTCACTGAGTCATGGATGATGTAAGCACCATTTCTTCTAACTCACATGCACTTATTAATGTATATAGTCACAATAATCAACACTATTGGTTTTCTTGAGAAAAATAATAAAATAATGAATAAAATAATGAGAAATTACCCCTCTCATCCACTATAAAACCACCCCTCACTCCCTCTTCTCCTCACACCATCCAAGCTTTTATAATCATAAAATTTCTACCCAATACTCTTAACTAGTTTATCCCCACACATATAAGCTCTTGGTATTTCCAGAATACTAAAAACCCTTCCCTTAAGGAGGTTCTCATGGAGGTTAATTCAAGAGATTAATCCTCTTCCTATTTCATATAATTTCATTTCAATTTATTTTATTTTATTATTCTACTTCCACCTACTCTATAAAAATGATCATGATAAATATAGTATAATATATTTAATGGAGTGATATCATGTTAATGTATATCGATCATCAATATCATTTCTCTCTCTCTCTCTCTCTTTTATTTTAAAAACAAAATCATCATTTGGGAGGTGCTGATTTATGACCTTCATGGACGAAGAACTTTAATTCTTAAATTTATACTTAAAGGATGGCCATTATACCATTTTTATGGTTGAAAAAGATTATAAAATATGTATTATATCTTATTTAATGTTCTGGAACCATTTTATATACATGATATTAAATATTTAAACAAAACCAGTTCATTGTGATTGAAAAACTGCTAAAATTAAGCTAAATGATTGTCATTAATATGTTATCTAATGATTCATCCTCATTTATGAAAAAATAAAATACCACAAATTGCACTTATATTTTTTATTAATGAAATTAAATTACAATTTTTTTAAATTATACCCATTTTACATGAACTCAATTACTCATAATCATGTAAACCAATCATGAAATCAAGGAAATGAACACTCTGGAATGGAAGAATTCAGTATGATAACTTATTAATAAGGATATAAATAAACTTAATAAAACTGCAGTGAATCAAATATATGAATATAAGGTTATTAATTAATTAATTAACGGATTTAATTTTATTATCCAGGATTTCAAGGTCAAGTGCCGAACCCATTCAGAAATAAGGTAAGGGTTTTCTCCCCAAACCTCCATTTTTCATTCAGGATTACTCTTTCTCTCTATTTAACCCAATGAAATTATTAATTCTTATTATGTAATCCTCATAAATTATTATATAGTTATATATATATATATATATGTACCAATAAAAAGAAAAGAGTATTTCTTTAAAAAATTACTCGATGATTTTATAAGAGTATTTTCATCTATTTAAATGCTCTTGTTAATTCTTATGTTTAGTTAGATTTAATATTTTATCATATCATATACCATATTTTATTGAATTGTTTATGATTATTTTGATTGTGTATGTGCTATTTTGATACCATTCACCATGTTACTCCAAATGGTTAGTGTTTATGTTTAATGATTGGGGAAAGTTATTTACATTTCACATGTCAGATTAAATATGAATGTATACGTTTATTATGTTTCTATCCTTTCATATGAGTAATTAATTATACTTAGTATGTGATGGGTTGGTCCCTCTATATCCCCTGGATGTAGTGGTAGGTCTCATGAGACAAACTAGTTTGGGTTTTTACCCATTATGTATGGTGTCTTGGTCGAGACCTTGACGATATGATTATGATGTCTCACATTATGGATTAACTCATTATGAAACTAGTAATTGATAGTACATGTGATTATTTTACTAGTATAGTATCCATGGTTATGTTTTATTATGTCAATATTTATTCATATTTTATTCCTGTCATATTATGCTCAAGTTTATGTTTTAATGGAATGTGTACTTTTATTTATTCACCATGCCTTATTACTTATGATTCTACTGTATTACCTACCCTTACTGAGTATATGACCTCACCCCTTTTTTATGTTTTAATTTTCCCCAAGATGAGAAGAAGTATATTATGAACAAATTACAAGGATAATCTAGAAGTTTATGTGAAGTTGATATGTTGTATTTTATTTCATGTTGTAATGTTACAATTATGTATGTATCTAGTTTTCCAATGCTTCTAAACTATTCATTCCTTTGAGATATGAATTTATTATTTATATTACAATGTAAAAAAATAAGGTACTGACTCTATTCAACTGAGGTCAATGCCCTTACAATTGATATCAGCAGAAGTTTAGTGGAATCATTAGAAACTAGATTTAGAAAATGTAGACCAGGAAACAAAACCCTATGATAGACATTGAGGATAAGCATATAAGAAAATACTAGAATTTTGGTAAGATATATATTATGTGGATCTTACTAGAAAATAAATCCCTTTATGTGTACTATAAGTGGACATGGTTTTGGCACAAATGTACATAGAAGTAACAACTCCGACAAGGTGTTCCGGGCCTGACTCTGGGTAACCTGGTACACGAAAACATGTCTTACTATGCACCTAGTTTTAAACTCCTAGGGGATATTATTAGGATAATTTAAATTTTATTTAAAAAACATTATGAAGGATTTAATTTTAAATATATCCCCAAATAAACCATACTTATGATTATGAGATGACACATGTATAAGATTTTAATTTATGTTAATTATTTTACTAGTTCGACATTATACATTATGATTCATAACCTAATTAAGTTTATGAAATTATTTATAAATGTAGCATAGTATAACTAATGGAAATTTCATGAATTCACGTTTCCCATGTAGGGATTTACCTCCTATGCAGATAATGATGTTGGTTCTGGAGATGCAACTCATTCTGAGCAACTTATAACTATACTGGGACAACTAACTTAGGTTTTTAAAAATAACCTTACCCGTATGGATCATCCTGAAGAACAACTTGAAGGAGAAATATTATAACTCCTTATGTGACAAAAACCTCTATAAATCAATGGGAATACAAACCCATTTTTAACTGAGCAGTGGGTAAGTTCCATGGAGATGATATTTCTCACTTTGGGAAGCAATAAAAGGGAGAAGGTTGTCATTGAAGTTTATCGTCTATCAGGAGATGGCGATCAATGGTGGTCACTAATTCAAAACACAAATGAGGGGTAAGAGATTGAAAATATGGATTGGAGGTATTTCAAGTAACTTTTCCTAGAAAAATATTTTCTTCGCGAACAATGAGTGGATATAGAAAGGAAATTCTTGTATATTAGGTAGAAGGATGATGGTAATGTTTCCAAGTATAAATACAACTTTACGAGGCTATAAAAGAATTACAAAGACTACATATGTAATATAAGGAGTAATATTGATCAATTCTATGAGTTTTTAAAACTATTCCACTAAATGGAATTGGTTTCCCAAAATTTTTAATCATATAAAGATATTGTCTCATGTGAAATCAAGACAGAAAAATAATTCTCTATGTTTTATGACCATAAAGGATTGAAAGAGAAGAATAGTTCTATTGGACAATCTGGAAAAGGAAATAAGTAAAAATTCAATAAGGGAAGATTTTATTTTCCATCCTGCAATAATTTTTGGAAGAAACACCCTGAAACATTCCTAAAGTGTATGGGTGTTTGTTACAAGTGCGGAGGAAAAGGCCATTAAGCCCGTGATTGTAAGGGTAAGAAAGAAGCTACCATTGTTCAGTTATACAATTTCAAAGATATGAGACATTATGAAAATTATTTTCCTAAGAACTAAGGAAACATTCTCCAAATAAGGATAAGGGAGAGAGGGAAAGCTTATATGGTCATAACTACAAAATTTGAAGTTCTTAATAATGTAGTGGGAGGTACTTTAATCAATTCCTCAAAACTTAGACAATTTTTTTTGATTCTAGATCATCTCATTCTTTTATATCTTCTTAGTTTTCAAAGAAAATTAGACATTTACAATTTGATTTAATAAAGGAGCTGTCAGTTAAAACTTCTAAGAAAAGTATCATTGCAACAAAGATGCGTCGATCAATCCCTATTATGACACCTGAAAATACTTTAGTCTCTAACCTTATCATCATACCCATGATTTACATTGACATAGTTCTTGGTATGAATTGTATTTAAAGTAATGTTTTGAAAATATTTTGAAAGAAGAATGAAGTTACAATTTTTGAGAATGATGTAGACACCCTTATCTTTATAGAAGAATCCTAGTCTTTTGATTCTTATCTAGATCCACCCTAACAACTCTATTGAATTCAATTTTTGGGTAGGAATAGAATGCAATATCTATGGGTGAGGAAAGAAATGTTCAAATTGAGGATATACATATTTTTAAAGAATACATTGATGTATTTCCCTATGATTTACCTGGACATCATCTGAAGCAGGAAATTGTGTTTTTTATTGATTTAATTCCTGGTGAAAGACCGTTATCGATGAGTTCTTATAGAATGGACAAAGTGGAATTTGTGGAGCTGAAGAAACAACTAGATGAGTTGAGTAGTAAGGTGGTTATTCACCCTAGTGTTTCTCAATGGGGATATCCTATTATTTTTTAGAATAAGAAAGATGGATCAATGAGGTTGTGCATTGAATATAGGGATATCAATGCTATTACGATAAAGAACAAGTATCCTCTTCCTTGGATTGATGATCTATTTGACCAACTTCACGGAGACCAATTTTTTTCAAATATTGAACTTTGATCTGGATATCATCAGCTGCATGTGATGAAGGAAGATATTCCAAAGATATCATTTCGAACTAGGTATGGGCATTACGAGTTTAAAGTAATGACTTTTGGACTCACTAATACACCCTCTATTTTCATGGATTGAATGAATAGAGTTTTCAAGGAATATATTGATGATTTTTTGTGGTATTTATTGATTATGTTTTAGTATACGCCAAAATATATGTAGATCATGAGAATCACTTGAGCATTATTATGAAGACTCTTAGAAGAAATGAGTTATATGGGAATTTTCGAAAGTGAGAATTCTGGCTTCAATCAGTTTCTTTTCTTGGTGATATTATTTCAAAAGTTGAAATCTTAGTTGATACTAAAAATTCAAAGGTAGCGATGGAATGTTCTACACCAATGAACATAACTAAGGTACATAGTTTTATTGGTTTAGAATGTCATTATCAGTGTTTCATTCATAACTTCTCCCGATTAGATAACCCATTAACCAAGATTACTCGTAAAGGGGTTAAGTTTGTATGGACAAAATAATGTGAAGAATGTTTTAAAGTATTGAAAAATAGGTTAGTGAATGCTCCAATATTGAATTTACCATCAGGAATTGGTGGATTTGTGATATATAGTGATGTATAAAAGAAATGACTTGGTTGTCTCCTTATGCAGAATGGTTGAGTTATTGCCTATATATCAAGGTAGTCCAAAAATCATGAACATAACTATCCAACTCATGATGTTGAGTTAGCATCTGTAATATTTTCCCTAAAGATATGGAGGCACTATCTCTCTGGTGAAAGATGTGAGATATATACGAATCAAAAGATCTTGAAATATATCTTCTCATATAAATAACTCAACAAGGGAAAGGTGATGGATCATGATAACCAAGGATTATGTTTAATTAATACACTATCAACATAAAAAGCAACTTAAGGTAGCTTATGCATTGAGCAAGAAGGATCAAAAAGTTCTAAAAAAATTAGGATTTAAAGGGATCCTATGTTCATGGATCTAGTAAAGATGGATATAGGAATTATCAAATAAGGTGAAAAATCATTACTATTTTAGTTGGTTTCCCAAATGTCTTTATTAGAAAGGACTAAAAGTTCTCAACCTGATGAAAAAAATATTCAAAAGAAAATTACTAGTGTGAATGATGGGAAGTTTCTAGACTTCATGTGTGCAGATGGAATTTTTAAATTTTGAAGGAGGATATGTGTTACCTCTATGCCCAAGATAAAAAGGGTGTTGTTGGATGATTCCCATAGTTTGAATTTGTTTATACACCCTAGTAGCACTAAGATGTAAAGATATTGGAAGGAACATTTTTGGTTGGATAATATAAGCATGAAATTGCTGATTATGTATCAAGATGTTTAGTTTTTCAACAAGTGAAGGATAAAAGACAACATCCTAGATGAGTAATGA
This sequence comes from Viscum album, assembly GCA_963277665.1. NCBI lineage: Eukaryota > Viridiplantae > Streptophyta > Magnoliopsida > Santalales > Viscaceae > Viscum > Viscum album. The sequence goes on from OY728142.1 coordinate 1,165,222,123, forward strand.
AACCTATTCATATTCTTACATGAAAATGGGATGACATGACTATGGATTTTTCACTATATTACTAAAAACACCAAGAAAGAATGATGCAATATGGGTAGTTGTTGATCGACTGACCAAATCTTCACATTTCCTCACCATAAGGGATGATTTTCCACTCGAGTGCCTTGCAAAAATCAATATTAATGAAGTTGTAAGACTTCATTGAGAACCCCTGTAAATTGTATTTGATCATGATCCACTATTTACATAAAAATTCTTGATCTGTTTTCAGGAATAGTTGGATATTTAGCTTCATTCGATTACTGCTTATCACCCTTGAACTGACGTGCATTTAGAAAGGATAATCCAAACTTTAGAAGACATTTTGAGATCATGATCACTTGATTTTCATGGTATGTGGGATCAATAATTACCTTTTATAGAGTTTTCCTATAGTAATTTTTTCTTTTCAAGTATTCAAATGGAACCATATGAAGCATTGTATGGAATGAGATGTCATACACCAACTTGTTGGGACAAAGTTAGTGAAAGGAAGATTGTGGGCCTAGAGATTTGTGAGGAAACAAAATTTAATGTAAATAATATTCAAACCCATATAAAAGAAGATCAAAATAGGCAAAAAATATATTCTGGTAATTGATGGAAGGATTTAGAATTTCAAGTATGAGATCATGTTTTTTTGAAAGTATCTCCATGGAAGGGTGTTATAATATTTGGGAAGAAAGGAAAACTGAGCCCCATGTACATTGGTCCTTTTGAAATTCTTGAGAGAATTAGAGCTATGTCTTATCATTTGAAAATTCCACCAAGACTTTCTATGTTAAACAATTTGTTCCACGTATATTTGTTGAGGAAGTACATGTTAGACCCAACACATGTACTCACATGTAAGGGAATAGAATTAGAACCAGACTTATCTTACTGTGAATAGACTATCTGAATTTTGGACACTAAAGAAAAGGTTTTGAGGAATTAGACGAATCGGCTAGTAAAGGTACTATGAAAAAATCATAAAATTAAAGAGGCAATGTGGGAGCCTGAGGAACTTATGATGAAGACCTACCCAAATCATTTTATAAGGTAACATTGTTGAAATTTCAAGGACAATTTTTTTGTAAGGGGAGAAGAATTAAACACCCCAAAGATTTAGAAATAAATTAAATATATAATGTAATGAATGCAACACTAATCCTCTTTGAATCAACACTTTATTGTGGTAACCTAGATGCTAAACATAATTTCACTATTTATGTGAGTTGAATTTTGGAAAATAGACATAAATGGTCTCGATTAGTAAGATATTTAGCATCTGATAGCATAAACTTACATTTTTTATGAATAGTAACTTTACCTTGGGAATCTTAATACAACCCTTATGAATTGTAAATCAGAATAATGAATAGTAACCACACCCAAGAAATTATAGATATATTTTTGGCACCTTATAAATGGAACAATGATATAATTATATCATGGTATAAGTAAGTGAGTATTTAAAAATTAAAAATTATGTGTTGGTATTTTTGTGAATAATAAATATTTAATTATAATTTTATAATTAATAAATTGATTTAAAAGAAAATTCATTTTCATAGGATGTATTCATAAATCAATATTTTGTTTTCCCTTGATTTTAGGATAATTTAATAAGACTTTAGTTATTTTTTTAAGGTGCTATGAAATCAGTTTTGCACATGAGCCTCAACCCGGTTGGTGAGGACTTCTTAAGTGAATCTAGGAGACCTGAGATAAAATTCAAGTGGATACATATTTTAGGGTTACTATAGAAACACTATAGTAGGTAAGGTAATAGTAATGTAGTAGGCACTGTAGTAGGTACTGTTTGGTGTTGTAGTTGCTGAGACTATTCCCCCGTTTGGACCTTCAGGCGACCAATTTAATAATCCCTGAGTCCTTTAAGGCCTTCGGGCCACCCTGGCCTTCAGGTTAGAAAGTCCTTCGCCCCCCCCCCCCCCCTCAAGGCCTTCGGGCCACCTTAAGTGTAGATAAAAACCAGATAACCTACAAGTAACAAGCTCTAGAAAGAGGATGAGCAAGGTGCTTTCACCACAGTAGAAGCTAAAAATATTGCAAGAATGAGAGGGTATGGAACCTTCCATTGAGAAAAGACTATTAATGCATGATAAAGACTAAGTAAACTTCCATGTGAAGGTGGAGAGCTGATTTCACGATGAAGATGCTGGGGAGGAGCAGTTCCAAGTAGTTAGTCTCTGTTGTATGTAATGTTTGAAGCCTATGGGAAATTAATTCCTCTAAGGCCTACGGCCCATGTAATACTTATTCCTATAGGACTTGTAAGGGTTCCACCCCACCCCTTGAAAGGTGTATTATCAAAAATCAATAAAAATGAAGGCCTTTGTGCCATTGGAGGATAAAATCAATTTTAATTTTAAAACTTTTTTTTGAGTAAATGACGATTTTAATTAAAAATTAATTTTCTCATATTTAGGAAATTATTTTCATAAAATGGAGTCCATTTTTAAATTATATGCATTGAAAAATGGTTAGGGTGAATTTTTTGGATTTTTCTGAAATACTTGAATTTTTAGTGAATAGTAAAATACGGTAATTTACAGTATAAATACATTATAAGATAAATACCCTATTATTTGAGTCATGAATGATGTAATCACCCTTTATTAAAACTCGCATGAATGTATTACTATATATACTTACATGAAGTAGTACTATTGTTTTTTTTGAGTAAAAAATAATATAATTAATAAAATAAGGAGAAATTACCCCTCTCCTCCACTATAAAAACCACCCTTGACTCTGTCTTCTCCTCACACCTTCCAAGATTATAGACTTGTGAAATTTTTAAACAATCATATTCCCTATTCTATCCCCACATCCATGATCTATTGGTGTTTGTAAAAAACCAAAACCCCTTCCCTTAAGGAGGTTCTCAAGGAGGTTAATTTAAGAGGTAAATCCTCTTCCAATTTCATTTAATTTAATTTCAATTTATTTTCTTTTATTATTATATCCTCACCTCCTATGTCAAAATAATACTGTTAAATATAGTATCATATATATACTTTAATTATATCAAGTTATTTTATTATCAATCATCAATCGCCTTACTCTCTCTCTTTTATTTTAAAGATGAAATCAACGTCTGTGAGGTTACAATTTATGACCTTCGTGGATGATAAACTTTTTTTCTTAAATTTATCCTTAAAGGATGGTAATGATAAAATTTTTATGGTTGAACTAGATTATAAAATATTTATTATATCTTCTTTAAGGTTTTGGAACAATAGTATATACATGTTATTAAATAATAGAACAAAACTAGTTCATTCTGATCGAAAAACTGCTGAAATTAAGCAAAATGATTATCATTAATATGTTATTTAATGATTCATCATAATTTATGGAAAAATAAAAATACCTAACACGAATTAAACTTTTGGTTGTTCATTAATAACATGAAATTCTAATTCTTGGGAATTATTCCCATTTTACATGAATTCCATTACTTATAATCAAGCGAACCAATCATGAAATCAAGGAAACGAACACTCCAGAATGACGAAATTCAATCTTATAACTTATTAGTAAGGACATAAATGAACTTAATATAACTATATTGAATCAAATATACAATTATAAGGTTATTAATTAATTAATTAATGGATTTAATTTTATTATCCAGGACATTAAGGTCAAGTGTAGAACACATTTAGAAATAAGGCAATAGTTCTCTCCTTGAACCCCCACTTTTTATTCGAGATTACTCTATATATATCTTTACCCAAATGAAATTATTAATTATTATTATTTATTCCCCCTAAATTATTTTAAATTTTTCTATATATATGTACTAATCATTATCCTTCTTTATTTTATGGGTAGTTACATGTTTTAAAATGATCTTTCTCAAATTCTTGTCAATAAACATGCCCAATTCAAGGGAACTTCTCGATTTCTTACCTATTTGAAAGTTCATTCAATAATATATTTTAATAAGAAATTATTTTTATAAAATTACCCATTTTATTATGAAAATTCTATCTTAGTTCACTTCATGTTTTATGCAATCATTTTTCTAAAAGAACTATTCTTTGAAAAGTAAAAGAGCATTTCTCTTAAAAATTACTCAATGATTTTATAAGAGTATTTTCATATATTTAAACAGTATTATTGATTTTTATGTTTAATTGGGATTAATATTTTATGATATAATATACCATATTTTATTGAATGGTTTTTTGATTAGTTTGACTGTGGATGTGTTATATTGATACCATTCACCATATTACTCTGAATGGTTAGTGTTTATGTTTACTAATTGGGGAAAGTTAATTAGATTTCATATATTAGATTGAATATGAATGTATATATTTATTATGTTTCTCCCATTTCATATGAGTAATTAATTAGACTTATTAAGTGATTATTGGGGCCCACTATAGTCTCTTGATTCATTGGTAGGTCTAATGAGACAATCTAGTTTGGGTTTTTACCCATTATGTGTGATATATTGGCCAAGGCCTTAATGGTATGATTATAATGTTGGGAATTATGAATTACCTTATTATCAAACTATTAATTGATAGATCATGTTATTATTCAACTATTATAGTATACATGTTTATGTTTTATTATGGAATTATTTTTCAACTTTTATTCCTTCCATATTATGCTCAAGTTTATGTTTTAATATAATATGTATTTTTATTTATTCACCATGACTTATTACTTATGCTTCTGTTGTATTACTTACACTTAATAAGTGTCTAATATAACCCATTTGTTATGTTTTATTTTTCTCTAGGGCATAAAGAAGTATATTATGAATGACTTGTAGGGATAATCTAGAAGTTTATGTGAAGTTTATATGTTGTATTTTATTTCATGTTTTAATGTAAAAACTATGTATGTATTTGGTTTTCAAATGATACTAAACTATTCATTCCTCTGGGATACGACTTCCTTGTTTATATTCCAATGTAATAAAATAAGGCACTGACTCTGGGAAACTGGGGTCAGGGTCCTTACAAATAGACTGGTAGTACTTGATATCAGTTGAATCTAAATTATGCCTGGATTAGTGTTCCTTTATATGTCTGAGTACATTTTATCATAGAATAGAGATCGATCTTATGATTTGTCATTTTTCTTGTATTTCCACATGATGGAATATTTTATAGTTGGTTTCTCACTTTCTTATCTGATGGTGTATCTATGGTTGATTTTTCTTATACCTTCATGATTTCATTCATATACTTATCACATTCCTTATTTTTGTGAATATGAAAGGCTTTTATGAAAATAAAAGGATGATTTACAAAATGACTCTATTAGAAACTACTTTATAAACTATTTTTGTTTTAAATACATAGTTAAAATTTATGGTATATGAATTTATATATATTCTTTGGAAAAATATGACTGATATTTATCCTCACACCCAACTTTTTCCTTTTATCATTTATAGATGTGGTTTATTAGGAATGAGGTAAAAGGAAGGGAATCATGTAGATTTCCATATTATATTAGTTTTTGTCACCTTCTTAGTGATACCAATTAGTGGTAATGGATGATCCCATGTGGACTCATTAGTCTTGTCTTGGTTATTTATAGGTTTATCCATTTATCTTGATTTTTTACGTATCATGGATGTATACTCTTCTTCCACTTTATACTCTTATTATTCATCTGTCATAGATGGGACTTATTTTGGTTTGTTTTCTCTCTACCTTGTGGAGGGCCTACTCTGGTGGCGCGTCGGGTTAACCAGGATACTTTGTTACACACATATTGATGTGGTAGGAATTATATATATATATGTAATAAGTTAACAAAACCCCAAAATATTATCAAACATAAGCATGATCTGGCAGTCTATCATATATGATATGCTATAAAAAAACTTATGTTTGGTTTTTTTAAGTATTGTTAAAAGATTTTAAGAAAATAAAATGTATCATATAAAACAAAATCACAACTTTATCATTCTTTAATGTTGGGTGCACATATGTATTTATTGATATATATTTCATAAATTATAATGATAATTGACTTATAAGAAGTAAGAATATGAGTTATCCGTAAATTATGTTCATCATGAATTATTATAGTTTACGACATAATTTATAGATTGACATGATTAAGATTCTTTTATGGAGATATAAAATATGCCCAAGAGGCATAAAAAGTGTTTTTTGTACTAAATGACCCATGAAGTATATCACCTGGAGTGTCATAATCTTTGTAATTTTTATAATAGGAGTTCATGGATAATATTTAGAGACATAACTAACTACGGTTGGTGAGATGACTAGCTTGATAAACTCCGTACTTTGATACATTTACAAACACAAACCTTGAGGATTAGATAATTAGATAGAGGTTTTGTATTTTACTGATCGTTTTATCAGTTAGTGATCAACCAACATGGGATTCATCCTTTCACATGGATATTATGATATATATACCCTCTTTTGAGATAGATTAGGGAATTTTTTGTTTCACCTATATAGTACATATGATGTGATTATCAATTAAGATAAGGGTCATCTAATGTACTTGTCTATAAAGATGAATGACATGTGATATATACATCAACGTGATCATTATATACTTAAAAATTCAAGAACGAATGAGTCAGATACATTTTATTTACATACCAATTTCCTATAGTCACTCTATGTATTAGGAAATGAGAAGGTATGACAATGCACCCAATAATGTGATGTAATTGGTGAACATAGGTTTATAGATACATGTGTTTGATATATATCATGTTAGATGTCTTTCTATCTTGAGTATAATTGATTTTTTATAGAATGTTCTTTGATTACATTTATTTGTGTAGAGATTCATATTTTTTTTCAACGAAAAAAGTCCCATAGAGGCACCTTTATGGTTGAATGAATGAGGAATGAGTTTTATTGAGAGATCTTCTATAAAAGTGATTTAGAGTTAATCCAAAAGAGTGTTGGATGGATTTTCATAAGGTATTTCATAATATGTAATATACAATGAATTTAATTATAGCTTTACAAAAAGTCTTTAAGAAGATATTTAAAAGTGTTTTGGATATGGTTTAAAAAGTTATCATATATGATGTGATATAAGATGAAATGGAACATAAGTATTTTGGCGTCAGTGAAAGTGGAAGATTGACGAAGATATGCCCTAAATCCACTTTACATATAATTTAAATTGGCTATGTCATATTTTACCACTAATGTAATAACATAAAGTATGTAAATATTAATATTATAATTTATATTGTAACTTATGATTAGGTTATATCATAAGATGGTTTCATGGATAATTCTTAGTTTAAAATTCATCATATCACATTGAATATGAATTCAACTAACCTATCATACGTTGGTGGATGTATAATAATTATTATCATTCAATAAGTCTTACACACTCACTATCATCATGTTTAATGTATTTAATAATATTAAATGATCGGGAGTGTGTCACATTTATGCAAGAGTTTTATAAACAACCTAAGTTATTATCTCATGTGTTATAATGAATAAATAAATAAAATCTCACCCAAGGAGTTTCCTAAAGGGATTTATAAATTCAACTACCATGTGACTGTAGTTGTGTGATCACTGGTTTATCCTCATTTTAAGCTCCATCCCATAAGATTTATTCTCCCTCCTCCTTTACATCATGTGGTTCTAGTATACCTTGGATTATGGATAATAATTCTCGTACAAAGAATGAATCAACAAACCACGAATATGACTAGAGAAAATATGTATTATGACTGAATATTGGTGATCTTCATCAAGAATATATGAAGATAATTTAGTTTAAGAAATTTTTAAGGTACACATTATCCAATTTATTCATTTCATGTTTAATGCATGGTTTCATTTTCTAGCATGGTGGTTGTAACGTCCCAACCGGACTGAACACTTTTATGATAGATGGATTGGTGGGTCATAAGGGCTGAAGTGTATCTCCCCATATTCCAGAGGCAACTGAATAGCATCAAGGTTCTTGGGAGGTGATAGTGGGTAGACTATAACCTCATATAAAAAGTGGCACATTGATACAGTCAGAATAAATAGAAGATAACAGCTGATACAATAAATAAATTAAATACAACATCAGAAGACAAATAATAACAATTTAATAAAAGGGTCAAATTCCAGTTTATAAAAATAATGCATGTCCATATGATGATATATATGCTAAAATATTAAACATAAATTTTGATTTATAATTCAGAATAATACATAACTCAAGTAAAGAAAAGAACTAAAAATACCAAGGAGATCTCCACGAGCATCCTAAGCTCCAGTTCAGTCCTGTGCTCCTACCTCCACAGGTACAAGTAAAATAGCACAAGAAAAGGTCCATAGCCCTGAAAAAAGGTATAATCAGGTACCAATGGTACCTAAATAGGTTGTGAGATAAAATATCAGTAGTTCATCCCCATGATTTCTATCCCAATCCATTTTAGGCAATATAAATTCAATCAGTTTGCAGGTAAATGGATAAGGAGTAAATCAAAGTAAATATTCCCCTAGAAAGTAAACTGATAAACTAGAGACACTGAAATATCCCTTCAAGGTTCCCTACACATTATGGTCAGTCTTCTATAACAAAGAAACTAAAAATAATGAAAAAATAACAAAACTACCATACTATTCATCCAAACATGTCATATCCCCATGACTTTACTATATTTCCCAAGTCCCATATAAAACAAGGTCATGCTGTATAACCAGAAGAGTCATGAAACTCATGGTCGAGCCATATAATCACACATGTTATAATTTACCACTTCCAATTTGTATAACCAAACAAATCATATACCTCATTTCCATGCCATATATCAAAGTTTCAGACCACAGAGGAATGGATCCAAGGATTCAAAGACCAAGGCATCCTCCTTGATTCCCAGGAGCATCTTGATGGAAACTAGATTAGGCACTAGTTGGATTCCTAGGATAATATCATACCGTTCAGGTCCTACATGATTCCTAGCAAGGCAGATCAAAGGGTTAGAAAGGCTCAAGGTATCCCATAGAATGAATACCCAAGGGGCATAATCAACCCAAGGCGTCCACTACCATGTTCAATATCCATGGTGATCCATCCATGGAATCTATACAATCATTCATCCATTTCATACCATTTAATATTCAACACCATATGAGACTACCCACTCATATATAACCATTTACATTCAATTCATACAATGAGTATACCCACTAATTAATCACATTTCATAACCAATTACATCTCATGAGTGTACCCACATTGTAACCCAATTCATATTCAAAATATCTAATGATTATAAAAACTCATTATTCACAGTTTATAATAATGTAATTTAATGATTATACCCACTCATTCATCATAACTTCACATTTAAACATCACCCATAAGTTTACCCACTCATTTTAAAATTTTCCATAAAACCCATTATGTAATTTAAGTTCAATATAACCATTTAACCCAAGAGAATAAACATTAAATAGATGTGGTAAATCACCTATATTAGTACAATATTTCTCTTCAGTTGTAAATAAGCTTCCCATAACTGGGAAAACATAGGAACACACCCCTTGGTTGGTTCAAGCAAGGCAAATTCCAATGAAAAGGGACAAGATGGAACTTAGAAGGTGAAATGGTTCTGTAAATGTTTATAAAGGAAAACTCAATTTACTGACCGCATTAGAGGAAATGTCCTAAACTTTATTTACATCACACTATTTTATCCAAAAATAGAGAAAAATACAAATAATTTACCTAAGAGTCCATTAAAAAACTAGTAATACTTCTTGCATTAGAAAAAAACACACCTCCATTGAAGGGGTTTTATTATAAAAACATGACTATTTTTTTTCAAAAAAAATGAGTTATCACAACTGATAATTTTATTCAAGAATCAAAATTTAATTTATAATAGAAGAATTAAGTAAGAAACTGATGAATTCTTAAATTAAAGGCCAAGTAAAGGGATACTATCACATGAGAAGACTAAGCCACGTTGAACACTTAAGCACTTGACATTTTCAATAAAAATAATCACTCCACACTTGAACACACATAAATTTAAATATATATATACCCCTTAATCCAATGTACATATTACCCTCAGCATGGGAGAATATGTACAAGGAAGACAGACACACACACCTATACATATGAGTTCAAGTCTTCGAGGCACCACTAAATGATCTAAAAATAAAACCAGGGACTCAAATCACTAGAAGACCCCATATTAAATAGGGAACGATAGATAAATGGGATAAAACCTCACCTCTAAGTGGTGACGACAAGCTGAATCGAACCAATGCACTTCACCTTTGGTGGTGGATGCCATAAATTTCATGAAAAGGTCTTGAGAAACCTTTCACATGCCCTAGAACTGGAAGAAACACAAAAACCATGGTTAACCATAGACCTAGGGTTTTAGTCGAATAAGAGGGGTGACAGGGAGACCATAAATCATCTGGACAGAATGAGGAGAAGGAACCAGAGACATTACCTTGAGACTTCTACCAAGAACCATTAAGAGATCCAGATGAAATCATTGCTGAAGAAGGGGGCCTGAGAGGGGGTATGTCACAAGACCAAAATTAGGATTTATTTTTAATTTATTTTAATTTTAAATTACCTTCATATTTTTAAACGAGACACCATGCACAGTTTGATTTGCATGGTTCAGAAAATAGTGCTCTATCTACTCAGAACCTGGAGAACCCTACACGGTTTGTCCCATACAGTTTTCCTAACCGTGCATAAATAATGTGATGAATAGTGTTGAGGTACTACCCATTTTCCACTAACCATGCACCGCCCGTGAAACACCATCTATTCCCTAGAAAATGTTCACATGATTTGCTACTGGGGGATGCATGGTTTTAGACAAACCATGTTCCCTATGGAATCCAATTTAAAACCTTTTTTCTGAGTCCAGTGCATCCCAAACTCCTAAGAACACATGGGAAAATTCATGGGCCTTCAAAAAATTCCAAAAAAATCACATTGAAAAGTTACAACTCTAAGAATTATGTTACAAATTTTAGTTTTAAAAACGGCCAATCCAATAGATGAAAAAGTTCAAATTCCCTTGGAATTCATTTTCTCTAAAAACAAGGGACTCTAAAATATACACAACTTATAAATTATCATCCTTGAGAATCCTTATAGAACAATGAAAACAAAACCCAGCCTACATGGCTTGTGATGTTTTTTTCAAATGGATGCATTGTGTTTCCAATGCCCCACATACCTCAAAGTACCCCTTAAGCACACGACACTGAAGATATTAAAACCTGAGAAAATGATTTATTTTCCCACTGAAACAATGAAATTGTGCTTACCTGAGCCCTCATAAATAGAGACATGACCATGTCACTTCCCCTTTAAACATCAGACTAATGGTTCTCCTCACCACAAGTCTTATCATTTAATGACCACTTCCAAACCACGACTCCTCTACCAATGGAATTTACTAAAAAATAACATCCTAATAATTATAAATATTTTTATAAAATTATTTTTCTTCCATTGGGAGATGAATATTACATCTGAGGTCATATAAAAATCCTCACTAATAGGGAATAATTGAATTCAAATTGACCAACAAAAACTGGCTACACATGCTTTTCTCAAAATACATTGCCGACCTATAAACCACACCCTCCTTAAACTAGATACATTCTTTTAAAATGTTTTCATCACCAAATTTATATATACATCAAGAAGGAACACAAGTTTATCCACCTCCAACTTACCATTCTTGAAGATTCCCAACTTAGGCGACCGACACATCACAACTAAACTGCAACTCCTTCTTCTAAAGAATTTGGTATTTACAACGTTTGAATCCATCAAAGCTCATACATGACTTAAAGTGAGGTTCCTATATCAATCCATAACATAATAATGTAAACTATCATTCCTTATCATGAACAAAGTCGTAACCTAGATCCAACCCACTGGAATCATTACGCTTTAAGCACACCTCTAAGCCTGACTATAAGTCCAGGTTAACTTCAGTTTCTTGAAAATGGATTCCATGGAACTAACCCATGGTAGTAAATACTTGATTTAATAGGTGAGATGTTGGTACAAATCTAAAACAGCCGTATAATAACATGGACTCAACCCAGAGTGGCATCCTCCTGTCTATCACATCAATGGAATGATGGGTGTCCAAGAGTACATCTAAGGTGTTCCTATGTGGGAACCCATGTATCACGCCGAACTAACCATGCCTACAAATAACCACATAACCAAAATCCAATGGTAACAAAGAATCCAAAACATCCTAATGAATTTTTAATCCTTTATCATGGAATAAGATCGATGCTCTCTTAGTGCATCAAGGACACCATCAAGCTTGGGGACAAGCTCATCACTAAAAAGAAAACATTAAGAGGATATCAAGGATTGAACACATTGCCAACTATATAAATGTTTTTCTACCATGAAACCACCAAATTGATTTAAAACTTTAGAGATCTACCATCCTCGCAATAGTTTGAAAACAGAAACGACCATTTCCAAATGGCCTTCTTCGATCCTGCTCCTTCTACTTAGACTGAGACATTTATCCAAACTGACATGATTCTCCCCACCTTAGGACTGTAATTATCAAAAAAAAGGAGAGACCATATACTCACAATCATGCTCGATCATAAACACCAAAAAAATGTTTGATGCACCTCTGAGACATGATCACAACATCAAGTATTAGGCATGAATACCAAAACCAACCAGGCCGCATGTCTAAAACACCTATGTTTTTAAAAATTCCTCTTGATAATTAGGATGAACTAAAACCCTTAAATACGTAGGTCACTCTACTCTATATATTAACTTAGAACATACTTAATATCACAAGGATCAACTATCACACTGAACTTAACCAGTTCATTTCAACATTTAACAACTCAACGGGTACCACATATATCAAAACATACTACCATGAGATTATAGAATCAAAAAACACAACCTGAATACAATCAATAGGTTTGAATCCCTATATAATCAATTATAATATGAATCATACAGAATATTTAACTAAGAGTCATATTTCCTAAACAACCATTAACTCAGATGATGACATACTGAGTCATCCATCATTGAAGAAAAAGAGACGTCAACATGACCTTTTAAGTGGATAACCGTACCTGAAACATGTCTAACCTGATGAACCAATAATTAATCATTACTTACACCCATAAAAGGGTCATGGTATGATGAAAACCCATCCGAACAAGGGTGTCCTTTTAAAAACTGAAAGTCCTACTAGGGACAACAGAACATGAGCGACACAAAACGTCAAAAGGTTTACATCATTAGAAATGCATTTCATGCTATACGGGTTCTACCTATCATGGTCTAGAACCTTACCAAGCCTAGGTGTTGACCCTATCACTAGGTCATGAAAAACATATTTCACTAGGATCAAGACCCTTTCATTTAATACATTGCTAAAAAGAATCAGCCTAAGGATAAATGTTCACATCTCTATTTTAAGGAATACCACATGAAGCATTTAAACCACCCTTACATGAGGGTTTAAAAAAAGGAAACCACTACAGGTTCCATTTGTAAGGTCATAAAATTTATTCTCATTTAAATATTTAAACATATAAAATATTTAATCCAAACCATCAAGTACCATTTTTAATCAAAAAACTAGGCACTTGGTTTTAACCAATGCCCTAAGGGAGAAATAGGAAATTTATATCAAAATACCTTTTGAAACATTTAACTTTCATTGACATCCCATCATAAATTAGGAAATTTATCAAATTAATTTCTTTTAAATATTATCTGATAAGGCGACCTATGAGGGCCCCATTAAACCATCCCGAGTTCTTCAAAAACCAACCCAATTGCATCTGTTAATCCTTAAAAATATTTAAAACGCCCTCAGAGGGTTATATCATAAAAACATTCTCTAACTAACTTACTTGGGACCAATTTTGAATTTAACTATTACCCAATGGATTTTAGATAAAAATTAAATAGATCCCTCATCACACCATTTCGAAATAAATCGTGCCTTTACATTTAATATGGGTTTCCATTTCCCAATTTATGAATCACCCATACACTTCATAAATTGAAAATTGGATTCAAATTGATCACAACCACTCCAATTTAACATTTTAACTTTACCATACTTTTAGAATGGTTTGAATACACGGGTTACCTTTTCCTAGTTATAAGGCACCCATACACCTTACTACTAAAAATTGGATCTTGTTATAATCCAAACCAATAAATTTATCTGATGAAATGAATCATGTATTAATAAAAAACTAGGCATGTGATCATAGGAAATAAACACAGAAATCATACTGATAAGAACAAAATCATGTCACATCGTCACCTAAGCATGTCATAAACACGTAAGCATAGCACACCAATAAGAAAGGCATGATAAATAAATAGGAATCATAGCATGTAACTCCATAAGCATGAAAACGTCTAACATGCTAAATGAACCGACATACTAGGGAAAATCAAAATCTTGACATCACACTCAAGGAACTCAATCAAAATTAGTAGGCATCCCACTATTTCAATTACATGGCATGGAACATGCATGAAATGTTAGTCCATATGTTCCTATAATGATGAATGTAAGGATTCATCCTTTCTATACTGGGACAAGTGTAAAATTCCATAAATTCCATAAATCAATCCGTAGCAGAAAATATACCAATCACTAGAGGTAAAATAATATCATCTGTAACATCAAAAAACAATCCCAACCCCGAACAATTGGTCGTTTCCCCATGAGTGGGGTGACTATCCCCAGAAACTACTCGTTACTAACCACATCCGTATTTCTAGTCTCCTATCTATCAGCCCAAAATAGTAATAAAAAGGAAAAATAATATTTGATACCACTTTTTAATGTCTCTTCCCGACTAAACAGTTTTACGGTAGCCGGACCTGTGGATCACAAGGCCTCAAGATCGTCTCCCAATACTCCATAGGTTGCTGACTTGTAGAAAGGGTCTCAAAAGGTGATATTAGAGAGACTATACCCTCATATCAAAGTGGCATAATGGTTCAATAAAATTAATATCAGATAAAAAAAAGAATTTAATAAATGAAATACAGTAGTGTAATACAAATAATAACAATTTAATAAAAGTGACCTATGCCAGTTTATACAAAGAATTATTTTCCAGATGATGATAAATAAGCTAAAAAGTAAAAATATATCATGATTTATAGTTCTGTACAATACATGACTCAAGTACCAATGGTACCCGAGCAAGATGTGAGATAAAATCTCAGTATGCCAGCACCCACATTGTCTAGCCCAATCCATATTGTGCCATATAAATTTAGGCAGTGTGTGGGTAAACAAATAAGAAGAAAATGAAAGTAAAGATGCACAAGGTAAGTAAAATGATAAACTGGAGACACTGAAATATCCCCTCACGTCCCCCTGCACAAGATAGTCAAGATCCTATAATAAGGAATCTACAGATAATGAAAAAATAACAACCTGACCATGATGTTCATTCAAACATGTCATATCCCAACGACCTTAGCATATATCCAAAGTTTAGTATAAAAATAGACTTTCAATTCAACTAGATGTTTCTGAACCCACATGGTCGAGTCGTATAATCACACATGTCACAATTTACCATAACCAAGTTGTATTAACAAATACATCATACACCTCACGGTCACATCATATGTTAAAGAGTCAGAACATGAAAGGATGTATCCAAGGTGTCGAAGGCCAAGTCATCCTCATCGAGTCCTAGGATAATCTCAATGGAAACTTGGTTAGGCACTAGTAGGAGTCTTAGGATCATGTCATATAGGGAATTTCCGACATGAGTCCAAGAAAGCTGGTTCCAAGGTTTATCAAGGACCAAGGCATCCCACAGAATCAAGACCCAAGGGGAATACTCAAACCAAGGCATCCACTACCACATTCAATATCCATGGAGAGTCATCCATGGCATCTATAAAATCATTTTTCCATTTCATATCATTTAACGTTAAACACCATATGAGTCTACCCACTCATATATAACCATTTACATTCATTTCATACAATGAGTATACCCACTCATTAATCACATTTTACAACCAACTACATCTCACGAGTATACCCAATCATATAACCGAATTCATATTCAAAATATCTAATGAGTATACCCACTCATTATTCAAAATTCAAAAGCATTAAATTTAATGATTATACCCACTCATTTATCATAACATCACATTTAAACATCAACCATGAGTTTACCCACTCATTTACACATTTTCCAAAAGAAACCACGATGCAATTTAAGTTCAATATAACCATTTAACCCAAGATCATCAACATGAAATGAAGGAATTAAATATCTTAACAAATTAAATGAATTACCTTTAGTTATAAATCATCTTCCTCTAACTAGTAAATCATAGGAACACACCCCTTGGGTGGTTCAACTAAGGGAAATTCAAATGAAAAGGAACAAGATGGCACTTAGAAGGTGTAATGGTTGTGTAAGAGTTTGTAAATGAAAAATACTTTTCCATACTCCATTAGAGGCTATGTCCTAAACATGAAATACATCACACTTTTTAATCCAATCATAGGGAAAACTAAATAAATTAATCCAAGTGTGCATTAAAAAACTAATCAATAATTTTTGTCTTAGAGGAAAAAACACCTCCTTTGGAAAGGTTTTATTATAAAACCTGATTTTTTTTTGAGAACAAATAAATTATCATAACTAAGAATTTAATTCAAGAATCACAAATAAAATTATATATTATTTCAAGCCTTCAAGGAGCCACCAAATGATCTACATATAAAACAAGGGACTCAAACTCACTAAAAGACCCCAAATTAAATAGGGAAAGACAAGGTAGTGAGAGAAAACCTCACCTCAAAGAGATGATGACAAGTCAAATTGAACCATTCCGCTTTGCCTTCAGTAGTGGATGTCGGAACTCTCATGAAGAGGTCTTGAGAATCCTTTTGCATGCTCTAGAATCAGAAGAAACACAAAAATCGGGGTTAACCCTAACCCAAGGGTTTTGTACAAAAAACAAGGGCTATAGGGAGACCAAAAATCGGTCTGAAAGCAAGAGGATAAGGAACCACATACCTTACCTTGAGACATTGACCAATAATCATCAAGAGATCTGGGTAAAATTTTCCTGGAATGAGGGATCCATAGAGGGGTGCGTCGCATGAAAAAAGGATCCCTAGGGGAGAGTGCATTACGATTCAATAGAGGGAGGAGGAGAAAGTTAGTTTTTTTTAATTTAATTTAATTTTAAATTAATTTCAATTTTTTAAAAGATAAACCACACATGGTTTTGGTCGGAAGGTTTATAAAACCACGAGGCAACGGTGCACCCTCCATTGGGCACCTGGATCACCCCACATGGGTTTTCCTTAACAGTTTTCTTAACCACGTGCAAACTGTTTCATGAGTATTGTAGAGGTACTGCCCATTTTCTAGTGACCCTACAGGCTAGGAACATGGTTTGGTAAACTCTGTGTAGCCCATGTGTCACCTTCTGTTCCCTTGAAAATGATCACATGTTTTTCTTCTGGGGTCCACATGGTTTCAAAGAAACCGTACACCTTGTCGAAACCCCTTTAAACCCTTTTTTTCCTAGTCCAGTACTCCCTAAACTCCTTAGGAAACACGAGAAACTTCTTGAGCCTTTAACCAACTCTAAAATCATCCCATTGAAACGTTCAAAATTTCAAAATTACATTCCAAAGCATGATTTTAATAACAAACCATCCAATAAATGCAAAAGTTCAAATTCGATTGGAATTACATACAATCCTAAAACATGGGACTATATAGTGATGTTGTAAACCTTGGTCATTTATTATTATTATTATTAATTATTCCTTGATATCTTTATTGTATCCATGTTTCAAAATACTATAGAATCTATATATATTTTCTAACATAGTTTTTAATGATGTAAGTGGGTTTCTGTGAATGAGTAAAAATATTATTGATTTCATTTTATATATCTCCTATTAGAAGATATTTGATAAATTGGTAAATGAGTAGTTTTAGTACCTTTAAAATATTTCACACAAGTACTCTCCTCCGCAACCAGTTTTTTTTGTTTCAAGATAAGACTTAATTATTATCCCCTCATTTTTATAAAATCCCCACTCATATAAGTTTATGAATAATAGTTACTCAGAATGAACCCACTAAATTTTTCCTAAAATAGCAGTGAATATGAGAGTTAACCTCAAATCCCACCTCTTATAGGTCACAGGTTAGTGATAATCACTAAGGGAATATGAAGAAAAACATGGGATAAATTACCCTCCTAAATCACAGGAACATAAGATAAAGTCCACCAATAAACTACATAATAATAATAAATACTAATAATTCCATAATGAGTATAAATTTTATAAAAAATAAGGAGTCTCCAATACAAAAATATAAAAAATGAATATCGTATGGCATTAACTCTACAAGCACTGATGATCACCATAAAAAAGTATGGTCCTTACCAATCACCAACTCATTCATGAAAACATGTAAAAATAGATACAATATGCATCTATAATACAACAACAAAACCATTTCATTAAGTATATATACATTGTATAATCCCTCCATTACAACCCATACACACAAAAACCCCTAAAACTTAAGCCATAAAGAACCATAAAATGTTAAAAGGGAGATTGGGGAAGAGGTAATAGTCAACCATTCCTTCCCTCTACAACCTGAATGTTGGGAAAGACACTCAAAATCTATGAACCCATATGGGAATCAGTACGGTTAACCTACTTTATTAGTGGCATGTAATAAATAATTAGTAAAATACTATGGATATATAATAGACTAAAAAAACACAACCTAGAGAGTATACTCACAAACGAGTTTTCATTTATTACTATGATCTGCTACAACGACCTTAACCTAACCTTATAATATAAAAAAATACTTCCAAAACTAGTTACAATACAACAAATTTAAACCACCACAACACACCTACCCAAAAATAATCCTAACTTTCCATTTTATCATACCATTATCAATTTCTAGACTAGATACTTGCAACAACATCATAGATTTTTTCAGACCATTTTTATTTTAACCGACCATAACTATTAAAAATCTTATCTAATAATTATATCCATTTTTTCATTCAAAAATACATTTTTTATCATATTTATCCCATATTTATTCTTTTATAGCCAAAAACCACTTACAGACTCGTTAATTTATCATTTATTTCATTTAATTCAATATCAACCATGTTTTTGTGCCACTACGACACTACTACACTAGCCTCTCCACGCCAATGTATCAACCACCACACTCTACCAATCCAACAAATACCTCATCAATTCCATCACCAACAAATTTTTGATACACTCCTTTTCACATCAACTATTCCAAACCAATACCTCAACTACACCACATCATCACCCAAAATTTTCGACAAATACCTAGTACAATGGCTAAAAAATAAGTGGAAACAAAACCAAAAAATAAAAAAAACAACAAAAAGAAACTTGAAATAAATTCCATAAATCATAATTTTATATCCATTTAACACCTTTAGAATAAACCACAGCAGTACAGATTTTTAGATTTCCATTCATCCAGTTTTTTTTACCATTTTTAAGTGATTACCCAATTATGAAGGTGATAAGAAAAGCTTCAACAAAAATAAATGGTTTCATGGTAGTAATTTAACAAATCATCAAACTTCATCATACTAATAATAATATGGTAATGACATAAAGCACATGTTAGCACCTCATCCCTTCAAATTATTCTAATAATAACATGGGAATGACATAAAACACATGTGAACACCTCATCTATTCAAATTATTCAAATATGGTTCATTATCTTGTTAGATTAATAAAAACGATCCACCAAATTAAAACACAATCAAGATAATTATTAATTCCCAAATAAATGAAAAAAGAGAATTCTTAAATCCCACAACACAATAAAAGATTCAACAAGTGTTACATAATAATAGAAATAGAATGAAAATCAAGAACCACCAAACCCACAAGAACACTCGAAAAAACATATACACATAAAATCTATATCAACCACCAAATACATCGTTAATAAAAAAACTATACCACATCTAAAACCTTCTCTAGTTATAAGAACATGGAAGGAAAAGGGAAAAATGAAGGAAAATACACCTCAAATCACAAGGTCTTCTTCACATGAAGCCAATGATTGATAACCACCAAAGGAAGACTAAATATCACCAAATAAGAGCCACAATATTCTTGGTACTAAAAGAAGGTTAATGGAATTAGAGAAAATATAAGAACATAACATCACAACATGATGAATTTGGTCTTGTCACAATGGTGGCCTGATCTAAAAATCATGGAATGATCCTCGAAAAATCTCAAGGAGTTGAATCTTTTAAAATAAATATTACCAATGATGGTGTCAACATAACTAGTGGATTCATACTTCAATGCTTCAAAAACCATGAATCAAAACAAAAACCTTGACCCTCTCCCTAAAACCCAATCAACCCCAAACACACATAATAATATAGTGCAATGATCCCATATATGGAAGGACCATGAAATTATAAAACCAAGCACTCTTATAAGGATTTATTAACACTTAACCAATGAATTATAAATAATTAGAAACCCTTAAAACCAATATCAACCATGATTGAATTTGAAACAAATATATAAACTGAACTTAATAACACATTTTATACCTTACACTATTGATCACAACCTCCATTTCTTTCCTTCATGAAATTTATTGAGATCCCTTAAAGACGACCAAAGGACTCCCTCCTCTATGTTGTATCCCCAAAAAATATCTCAATGTTTATGTAGTATTTTACTTATATCTATGAAATTATAGTGCCTCACTATGTAAATGATGAATAACAATGGATATTTATAGAAAAAATATCTTACCATGTCTTGGGGATGGTTACATGTATACCATCTTAATGTAAGTGACCCATTTTATAATACATTAAGGTTTATCCTCAAGTGATTCATGAGTTTACTCATACGTTATGTGTAAATTATTTCTATTATAAGAGTTATAACATTTTTCCAATCAAAATACCATGTGTTTTATCTTTTGAAACATTCATAATAATGATATATTATGTGGAAGAAAATTATGATAATTAACATTTAATGTTTGACTACCATGAATAGTCATAATAAACCACATGAATAATACATTATGATTCAATTATTTACAATATTTTTATACCATAACATATGATATACCAAGGTAGTTCCATATGATATATCCAAATTATAACCTTTGATTCGCTAAATATTTTGGTATGATCTCAATATACCACCCCTTGTGATATTCCCATATCATCTCTTATTATATATCCAAAATAAACATCATATATATTATAGGTTTTGGTAATATCTTCTTTATTCTACAACTTTTACTAAAGTCTCAGAGGATTTGTTCCATTTCACCTTATATTGTATCATATACAATAACTTTTGAAATCATATCCAAGAATCCTTTAGGAAATCTTCTAATTTTTTTGGAAATGTATCATTAAATTCAACATATATCACATCATATATAAGATATTTTGAATACCAATCCAAAGCTCCTTTTGTGTAAAATCTAAATCATTTTTAGAGCATATATATGAGTTAAAATCAATCCCTATTTAGTAAACCACAAACCATAACCCCATGCGATCTATAGAATTGAAAATAATATGAATTTCTAAATTAATTAATTTATGAAAAGAGTGGCCTCTATAAAATTTTAAGTGTTACTCAATCTATAAAGGGATCTAGCGTGATCACCATCAGACACATGTGTCTCTATACATATGTCCACTAGCTGGAAAATATAAAAGCATGAATTTTCATAAAATCCCTTTGTCCAAGACATTTAGTAACATTGAGACATGGATTATATCAATCCCGTATAATTACTCATACTTTATATTTTCTATGTGTAGACTGATCAACTTGAAGAATACAACACATGTTATTCACAATTATGGATGGGCACATCACATGCCTCTCATCTAATTGATAAGAACATCATATATCTTATCAAGGTTCAGTTATAAACTTTCTTGGTCTATATAAATTGATGTCCCAAATTTCATATCATTATCTGATATAATAAATCTCATGTTGGTTAAGATCCAATTGACAACATGATCAGTAACATATTCAATCACCCCTTGATTTGTCAAGACTCATGGATTGTGTTATAAATATATCAAGTATAAAGGTTCTCATGCTAGTTATCATACCAAAATCTGGTATTATGGAAATAAAAATATGAACTACAAATCCTAGGTATACCAAAGATATTGTGTATGGAAGTCCATGTGGTATACTTTTTGGGTCATCTAGTGCACAAGACCTATTTTTGTGCCTCATGAGAAAATTTTGTATCCTGATACAAGGATCCTACTCATAGTAAAATTAGAATTTCATCACATCATATAATATTACATAACAAGAATCAGTTATGGATAACTCTAATTCATACTTTGAGAGGTCAATTATCATTTCAATTCATGATTATATACAAATAACATGAAATAATTATAAAGTGGAGATTAAATTTTCTATGACAAGATACATTTTCAATTATTTAAATCTTTTTAATAATTTTAATAAAATTATACATAATATTTTGTCTCAACATATCACATATGATAAACTTTCAGATCAGCCTTATGTTTACTGTACTTTTAGGGTTTCATTAAACTCATTAAATCTATGTATAATTACTATCATATATCAATGTGACCATATAATAAAACTCTGCCACAAAACTGTTTTAGTGAGAAACATTTACAATATTGTTTAAAAAATAGTTTGAATCCAGAATAATATTTCTAATTTTCAAATATTTGAACATAGTATTAAAACTTCTTAAATTCAAGACATAAAATTTTATTATGTTAATAAATTATGTGTCTACTTAGAACTATTTTTAAGTTCACTATAATCATTATTCATAGAACACTTTCCTTCAAGAATTTTCCATGAAATATTTTTTTAACTAATATTACTCTTTACATTTTACTTTACCAACACATACTAAAAAAACATTAGGATATAAAGTGATATTCACATAATTTTGGAAACTAAATGTAAAAAATATTACATTTATATTTACCAATATATCCAAAAATACTTTTAGAAAATTAAGTGACATTCAAATTAAATCTAAAATATTACAATCTTTTATGTGTTTCACTTTTAAATTATCAATGTTAGAATATGATCCCACTAGAATCCATACACTATCTTATCTAAAAAAATATAATGAAAAAATACAAAAAATAATTTGTGTAAGAAATAAAACTTATTTTCTATTAGAGGAAATATTTAACAAATAAACTATTGTGTCTATATATTATATGGTATTATATGTGTTTGGATAAATATTCTAAAAGAATAATTTATACTTTAAAATATTTTAATGTTTGTGGTGGAATCATATCCCTCATATTTTAACAAATATCTAGATAAAATCTATTATCCTGGATAAAACTCTTTTACCATTTTATTATTCTAAAACATGTTATATAATATTATGAATCATAAACTATTTGTATTAAAATTTTCATATCATATTTTTTATAATAACTCTTTATTAATAAAAAATGTCTATTATAATCTAAGAGAAATGAGATAACTATACATATACTTTATGTATATCTATATTAGACTGAAATATCAATTCATATCCATGATTCAACAAACCTTTTATTTACCATTTGGATAAAAAATACAATCTAGATAAATTATTTCCTTGATCATGAACTATTGTATATTTATAAGGCATGTAAAATATACATTTGGTATCATATACATTTTGAAGTTGAAGTGTTTATTTCTTTAACAACACAATATGATATAAACTTTTCATGGAGTTACCCAGACTCCTTCAAGTAACATAAATAACTTCATCATATAGAAACATGTATTATCCTTCCTGACATTACATTTAGGATTCAATGACCAAGACTGAATACTTTAAGAAACATCATTGGACTTTCCAACAAACTTTTCTTCTTCCAGTTTGAACTTTTATCCACTCTTACTATCAATACAACAAAATAACCTAGATATCTCATTTCCTAGTTCATCTATCCTCAATAATTTAACAATACTAAGAAAACTTAAATTGAAACTAATTAATATTTTCAAAACATTTTTAATTATGAAAACCTAATGAATTCCCCAGAAAAAGTAATTCTAAGAGGAAATATATAGTTTCTCTAAGTCATAAACTTACTCAATCATTTTAAATATATGAGTTAATTCTGAATATATTTTGGTCATATTAAATATAATTCTTTTTAAACCTTAATTTAATAATTTTAGGCTTCTCATAATCATCTTGATTCATGTGTTGAAAAACCTCAACATTTGGTTACTTAGGAATGCATATCTCTAACACATAGATTTTTTAGCATAAGAATAATTATCAGGTTTTGTACTAGTCTAAGATATTTCTTACATTAGGTTTCATTGTTTCAAGTATTAATATAAAAGTTATGTTAGATTATTATGATGCTTATTTATCTAAAATAAAGGACTTTATCAAATAAGTATTAGGTTTTACAATCATTTAATAATGAAATTTTTTAAACTTTCTCATAATATAAAAATAAAACCTTTTAAAAATTCACCAAATCTATTAGTGTGAAAATATCTATATTTAACTATGAAATTTCCCCCTTTTGGCATAAAACTCATGAATTTAGTTATTTAAGTAGGAAATAATATCAATCATATAAGATATAACTCTTGGATAATTGATTAGATAAGTCTTTGTCTGATCTATTATATGGATAAACTCTCTACTATTCCTCTGGTATCCTACTAAACCTGTTTTTTTAGATTTGGATAAATAATAACCAATTTTAGGGATTAAATGGTATATAAAAAATGATAGTGAATAATTCCAAGTACACCATTCAATAGTTCAAATCCGAAATAAACAAAACCAATAATTAGAAACCACTAACATCATTGCTCAAGGTTAAATATCTAACAACAAAAACCCAAAACTGAACTAAAGCACCAAGGATTAATATTCAATGAATCATTTCCTAAAAAACCATAATAGACAAACAATAGTGACTTTGAGAATCCATCACCAGGGAATGTTTCCACCAAGTGGGTCACCACCATATGATCACCCATCACTTCCAAAGAAATCTATAACTGTATAAATAAACAACACAAAAGATGATTCATACATCAATGCTAACCAGTAAATTTTATTGATGAAAATGAATTAGAATGGGAAGAAATAAAAAATATATATGAAAAAATCCACCTCCATCTTATATCAATAATGAAGAACCCTTTAAGATATGACACCACTACCACCACCACACCAAAGGAAACTAGAAAATCCAAAAAACCACAAATCCTATAGGTTTGAAAAGTCTAGATACCTACACTAAAGTGTAGAAGAACAACCAAAATTTATAAGAGGCTTAGCTGATGACATAAGACCCGATGAACAAGAATAGGATCCACCTCTACTGAGCTTCAATCTTCTAAAAACTAAACAATATGAGAGAATCAAAAAATAAAAAAAACAAGGCAACGAACTTTGAGGGTCACATTATTATTTACTTACCTTACACATGATAATCCATTGGAAAATTTATTTGGAATAAACCTACCTGATTAGATGATTTAGGTATTAGTAAGTGGTTATTATGGTAGGAATCTAACACTTAGTATTTTAAATGAGATTTAATCTTGCCAAATTCTCTTTATTATTTTTTTGTATGCATGATTATAATGATTTATTTTGGAATTTTTTTCTATATAAAAAATCAATATGTTCTATCTATATTGAAGTGTAACTCTTTATACAAATCATATCTTATTTTACTAACCCAAATTAAAATCCAAATATACTTATACACATCTAAATTCATCCCATGCATAAGGAAAATTAAACCATTTCATTTAAAAGATGATAAATATATGTAATAAATAACCCCCATAATAGTAAGCTTGTAGATAATTATATCAAAACCCTAATTTTCTAGACAAAGCATAAGAATCCAGGATAATGATTAGTTTGAGTCAAATTCCATCTACCCAAGGATACTTTACTCAAGTGAAACTTTAATTGCATCATAATTCCAAAACCTAATATGAATAAATAATAATTAATTAATTTATTCAAAATCATAACCCAGTATAATCCAAATTCAAGGTAAAAGAAAGCTAAATGAATTATCATACTTGTCATGTAACTCCTTATATTTATGTGTAACGTCCCGATCAGGGTTCCAGACACCGTTTCCCTAAACTGGTTCACCACATGACCTCAAGCGTGCCAACCTATATGCTAGAGGCTGCCAACTAGCAGTGAGGGTCAGATAAATTGATCATGGGGGACTATACCCTATTTTTTATTTTATTATAGTAATACACTAGAATAAATAAATAACAATAATCAACTGATTAAAAAAAATTGATACTAATATCTCATGGTAACCAAAGGAAGAAATACAATGTCAAGGATGAACAATAAATATCGAATGCCAATGTACGTGCCAAGTGTCAAAGTGGCAACCCAAAATTAACGACACTAACCACTCCCAAGTGGGTCCTAAACTACATATCATTACCTCATCTATGTTCCATCCCCAAGAACCATATGACAGAAGTCCTTTTCCCTTAACCAGTCCAGAAAACAAAAATTCTATTCAGGTAACGATCAGGTAGTCTGAGTAGGGTGTGAGTAAAACTCAATAGGCCACCACCTATAATGTCTAAAAAAATACTGTCTATATTAGCATATTGGTAATGAGAAGTTGTTTATTAAATAAAATTGTTTATGAGGATGTATTGTTCATGATAACCCAACACTCTGGGTTTAATTTGTAATAATGTTTCCTTGGTCCTGTAAACTTTATATTTAGAGCCGAAGTAACTAAATCCTTGGTCTGGTAGTTAGTATTTAACATATATTTTTTTTGGATTAGTCCATTTTGAGTTGACGAATACTTCTAATGGTCATGGAATTATTCATCGGTATTCTTTTTTTGAATCCATGAAAATTCTGCCCTTGGTCTGGTACAAAATTTCTAGTGATAAGATGAAATGATTTAAGAAGAATAATAAGTGGTTAGTAAAAAAACACATTCATAGCAACTTAATTCAAATTACAACACATCATATCCCACAACCCCAATACATTGGGTGCTTAGTTACACATGTAGGTAAAGATAAAAACATGACTCTTGATTCCTGATGTGATCATGCTTGAAACTTCGAGGTGGGAATGATTCTTCGGTAGATGGTGGGATGATGGTAGTATGACAGCAGAGCGTCTCTCCTTCAAAACATCAACCCTTTTCTCCACACAAAACCACCACACACTCCCCCTGGCCTGGAGTCCAAGGACTCCTTTTATAAAAAAATAAGTACATGGTGTTTGGAAAAAAGTACACTCCGTGTACTTTTGTCAACGCGTTTTTGCCTTCATATTCTCCACTGGCAGGCAGCCTAACACGCCATCTTTGACTTGGAAAATGACGTCGCCTGGTAGCTGAATGTACACGCTATATAGCGCCTTCATACATGGCATGTAGTCTCATTTTTCAATCACCAATTACTTCTAGAAATGTATAAACGGCGTCTATCAGTGGAACACGGCGTGTCCCATTTAGCCGGTCAAATGCTTGTTTAGAATCTTCTCATCCACCAACTTCTTCTAGAATAGTATACACGACATGTATAGTGTGCACATGGTGTGTACCGACTTCTGGTTACTTGGGCATGTACTTTTCATGGTCAACCCATGTCTTAGCTTGAATGTACACGGTGTGTATATAAGTACATGCTGTGTAGTTGTAAACTTTTGCTCAATTCTTCCCCATTTTGTGTATTTGGCCATAAATCTCATAGAAATGAACAAGATCACCAAAATAAAATTATTTTCTCCCTAATCAGTAGGTAATTTCTGAAAACTTTTTCTTATTTTTCAATAGAGTATATGAAAATGTATACACAAATCGGGTGCATCAAACCCCCCATACTTAGTCTTTTGCTTGTCCTCAAGAAAATCTCAAAATCCAATTAAAAGAGTCTATATTTTAAAAGGAAGGAATTCAGTTAATCATAAATGTAAATAATAAGTTTCAGAAAAAATTTTCAAAAATAATATAAAACAGTTTCAATCTAGGAGATATTCTAATCATACCTTGTATATAATTCGATTAACTACTTTCATCCTCTTTTAACACATGCTTCAACCTTACAAAAATAAGAAATCCACTTGACAATTTACCTCACAAATAATATAATCAACACTAAAGAAATTTTATATAAAAGTTTTTCTCAATAAAATATATATACACTCTATCCATAGGTTTTCAAAAAATATAGTTCTCTACTTTAGAAAAATTGACTTACAAAAATCATGAGGGATTTTCAATAAGGATCAGATGTTTCTGTGGCTAAAGGTTGGTAGGTAAAGATGTGGAAATAACTCTGAGGATTGAAATAGGAGGATAAATTCTTTAAATAATAATGCATGATTTTCAAAATTAATCTCAATATAAAAACTCCCTCATCAAGCTCAAAAGATCTCACAATCTTCTTTAGTTGAGTTGGTAGGGTTCACAAACCAACAAATGAGTATATGGTCCCTTTGTTTGTACTTTTTTTAACACAAATGGGACCACTCATAATTTCCATGAATAGAGGTTTGGAACCCCTTTTGACCTGAATGATAAAGAGGCTTTCCCCCATACTTATTTTCTTGACAATTCATGAAATTATGCCATGTGTTTCCAAACCCTTTTTTTGAGATCAAATGAATAATCACGAAAAATCATAAAATAATTAGGTTAGTAAGGGAAATAGACTTATATTATGGATTCTTATAATGGCTATTCATGGTCTCTAAGGGCTCCACGAAGATAAAATGTAGGGTAGGTCTCAAGATAAAGAGGTCTAAACAATCTAATGCCTCAATAATTTTAATGTAACTCAAAAATTCCTCATGTTTTGAAAAGAAAACTTGCAAATTCTAGTAGTTATGTATATTCTAAGAATCTCTCAAGAAATAGGGTATTAGAAATAATATGAAAAATGGTTTAGAATACCTCTCGGGAGTGGGAAAAACAAATAAAGAGACAATCAGGTCATGACATGCAAATAATTGGTTAGTATGATCGATGTAATTATCCAAGGATTACAAGTTGAAATTTAAATTATATCAGCAATCATTTTAAAAAACTTAAGAACCAAAATGAACATACAATTTTTTAAAATTTCACACTTTTAGCTTATTATTTAAAAATATGATTAACAAAAAATTTCCTCACATATTAAAATATATCTTCTAATAATGATGTCTCTTATAATCTAAAAAGGGAAAAGGCTAAAGAGGTCGAGAGATGCCCCCCATACTTAATACTGCACATGGTCCACCAAGTGCCCAAAAAGAGGAACAAGGCAAGGTGGGGACACAATAGTGGACAAGACCGAAGGTAAGTAAGGAAAGAAATTAACTAAGAAAGAAAAGTAAACAATGGAAAAATAATACTCCACTCATGTTTAGGCGAAGAAAAATGGAATGTGATGTAAAAGTGCAGCCCAAAATGTGCCAAAGTTCCTGTGAGGGGGAAAGAAAGAGAACACTGAAAAAAATACAAAATAGACACAGGCACAAGATATCACAAAAATATATATTCAAGGAAATAAAAGTGTCCCAAAAACCAGTCAGGGGGTCGCCTCAGAAGAGGTATCATCCTGTAAAAAACCAGCTTGGAGATAAGGCTCAAGATCCGTGGAAACTGGAGGCTCAAAATCTACACCTGGAAGGGAAGCTATAGAAGTAGGAGCTAAAGGTGCTGGAATCAGTATAGAATGATCATATTCCCCCTAGATTGGAAGAAGTGGTGGTAGCAGCAGCAGTAGTTTGGCCCGTTTGTCACGACCCGTCCTCGGGGCCCATGTCGTGACTACCCCAAGCCCACCTTCCATAGGCCAGGGGCTGGCGACTAGCACCAAGGCGTAAATCCCAGAAAAAGGGAAGGAATTGCCTTTGAAAAGTAAACAAGCACCACAGAGTAAGCAAGTGGAAAAGTAAACACTAAGTAAAAACTGTAACAAGCTGTGCTGAAAGTGAAAGGGGCTGGAAATACAAGCCCAACTGTAAAGTACAACTAAAAGGGGAAAACATCAACTGAAAAGAAAATCCGCAGCGTCGAGCCGTCCTCTAGAAGTCCCACCTGAAGGGTGGGTACAGATAGCCTCCACTGCTCCTCGGGTCCACCTGGCCGCTCTGAGTACGTTCCGCCCAGTGGTCCACCTCCAGGTACCATCCTGCTTCGCAAGACTCCACCACGATCGGCGCTGTCCGTCGTCTGCAACCAACACAACGAAGTGCTGGCATAGCCCGTGCAGGGGTGAGTATAAGCTACTCAGTAGGGACCCCGAGACCCCCGAAGGTCTCCCAGAATCCACAAAGGATAATCCGTAAAGGAAAGATACAATCACAAAGTAACAACCGACACTGCTTAGGTATATGCCCATACATATACCTAAGTCATCAATTCCCGTTCGGCTCCAACATCCGAGCCCAAGCACAACCCAGTCCACACGGGAAAGCAAAACGTAAACCCACACAGGATAGCACAACACAAACCATGAAGGAGAGAAAAAGTAATCCACATAGGATAACTCAACACAATCCACAAAGGAGAGTAAATAGTAAATCCACACAGGATATCTCAACACAATCCACAAAGGAGAGTAACACAGGATTCATCTCACATAGGTATACTTCTTCGGATGACGATAAAGATGATCACTAATCCATCTAAGTCGTCGGACCCACAAAGGATCGATAGGTACTAACCCCCGCAAAGACCCACACAGGATCGGGCCCACACAGGACCTGTAGGCGCTGGCTCACACAGAACCGCTGAGCGCTGACCCACACAGGATTAGATCCACACAGGATTTGTAGCACTGATCCACATAGGATCGCTGAGTGCAGTAGTCGTCGCAGTCCACTGAGGATCTTTGCACAGTCGTCGTCGCAGTGCACTGATGATCTCTACACAGTCGTCGTCGCAGTCCACTGAGGATCTC
Organism: Viscum album; assembly: GCA_963277665.1. Taxonomy (NCBI): domain Eukaryota; kingdom Viridiplantae; phylum Streptophyta; class Magnoliopsida; order Santalales; family Viscaceae; genus Viscum; species Viscum album. Next base: position 1,165,253,249 of record OY728142.1, read on the forward strand.
TGCACAGTCGTCGTCGGAGTCCACTGAGGATCTCTGCACACTCGTCGTCGGAGTCGCAACCAGCACTAGGGTTCTCGCACACAGCAAGCTCGTTCGGGAGGGTCCGCTCCACGAGCCGAGAGGCTGATACATCAACTGACACCAATTCCAGAGTTGATGTTTCCAAAAGTTCTGTATCGTCAATAGGAACTCAACGTCGCAGATGACGCGTCAATCGGACGCTCGGTCTGAGAGGTATTGGCCTTTTCGTCCCAGGGCCCCGGTTGGTTTTTAAGGAAAAACCTACCCGACTGTACTCCACCTGCGTCCAAACCTCGGGTGGAGTATGCCAAAAGATCCGTCTCAATTAGAGGAATCCACCAAAGTCGATGACATGTTAATCGGACGTCCGGAGCTCAAGATATGAGCGTTTCCGCTCCGAGGGCCCGGTTGGTTTCGTGTACGAATCAACCCGACCAAACACAAAGTATCACGAAACCTTCAGTGCGATATAACGAAATGACCGTCTCGATCCAAGGATCATGTTTCCGCTAACGGCACGTCGTTCGGAGGCCCGTAGCTCAAGTTATGAGCAAAAGACCGAAAACAGTCCGAAGATGGGGGTCTGGGCCCGGACCGGCCTCGCCCGACCCCCCTGGGTCAGCGGAACCGGGTCGACCCAAACCGGGTCGACCCGACCTGGTCCGACCCGGCCGGACCCGGTCTGGCCCGGCCAGGGCGCGGCCCGGCTCGGCTGAGCAACGCGGGCGGCACCCTGCCCCCGCGTGACAACCCCGCGGCCCCCGGGGGGGGGGGGCGCCCTGGTCAACGGACGTGGCAAAGGCCGCGTCCCGTGCATGTGAGCCGGACCCGTGCGTCCGCAGGTCCGCTGGCCACCGCTGCCTCCGGCCGCCGGCACCGCCGCGCCGCCGGAGGCTTCCGCGGGCCCCCAGAGTTGCTCAGGTGGTCCGTTTTCCTTCCCGTCTGTGCTGGTGCTCCTCCCAGGTTCTGTTCTTCACTGCGGAAACATCAAATCGCCCTTGTGTCACGTTTTTTCGTCGCCCGCCAAATCCGCACAACAACGAAGAACTGCGGAGGGTTGTCGGGCCGTGTTCTTTCGGCCCGCACCATCCGCGTTATGCGATAACAACTGGGAATAATAAACAACATATCAAACAACAATTTTTAATAAATTAAAATTGTTTTTATGAAACCGGATTCTTTATTTTTAAAGAAACTACCACGGAAAAAAATAAAACATTCAAATAAACCACTACCTCGTCAAGTCGTCGCACGCGCGTTCTTCCCGGAATTGATCGTTGCGGAAGGTGGGGACCGTCGCGTCGTCGCGGTATCCGACGTTGCGTCGACGAACTCCGAGGACCAAGAAACAACAGATTTAATAATAAATAATTAAATCTGTGTGTTGTTATAAGCCATAAAGGAGGTTTAAAAGAAACCCGAAATCTCTTACCTAAAACAGTTGGTGATCGGAGATTTTGCTGTGGAGGAAGGAACGTCGCAGAAGAACGTCGCAGAAGAGGAAACGTCGGCGTTGCGGCACACGGCATCGCGCCATCGATTTCCAAGGGCTCGGCGTTCTTCGCGTTCTTCGCATTCTTCGTGTTCTTCGCGTTCTTCGCGAAGGAGGATGAAGAACTCTTGGTTTCTGTCAAATCCTCTCAACGAGTATTTTTCCAGAAGTCGTGCGTTGGTCTTATTTTATTATTACGCCAATGGATTTCAAACAGGTTAAGAAATGAATAAATTAATTCGTAGAATTAATTCAACGAAGGAAACCGCCCAATTAATTGGTGCGTTAAGAATTTAAGAAAATGTGTCAGTTGACTTTCATAATGACGGGTTTTCGCGGGTGCGTTACTTAGCGGAAAAGAAATGGTGGGGCTCGTGTGGGCCCCACCTTACAAATATACTACCAAGGGGGTAGGTTATTTTTGGATAGCACCTTATCCGTATCAACTACGCTTAAGCATCTTTAAGTGGCTTTCAACTGGCTTTAAGTGAAATTAAAATAAAATTGTCGCACAACTTTATTTTATATCATAACTTTAAACCCAAAAATTTAAAACTACACCCGAGCAAACGAAACTATGGAAGAGGCGTTTATAAGAAATTACTGGCACTGCGATTCCATTAGTGCCCTCAGAATTTGATTCCGAGCACCGGTTCAAAGGTTATAAAAACCTGCTCGTCCGTTCACTGAACGTACCCGAGCCAAACCTCGGAAAATGATTCCGGGCACACCGGGCCTCATAATCAGGTGCCGTCAGAAATTGTGTTCTTGTAAAATTCCAAAGAAAATTAAGAAAAAAATTTCCTTGAAATTTATGGGTCTTTACATTACTCCCACCTCAGGTCTTTACGTCCCCATAAAGATACATCATAAACTAGGGAAACAAATGTGGGTACTGAGCACGCATATGAGCCTCCTGCTCCCAAGTGCTCTCTTGGAGGTTCCCGTGCTGCCATCTGATGCGCACTAGAGGAATCGATCATCCACGTAGGACCCGCTTCTGTCGATCCTCAATCTCCACTGGGACCTCTTCAAAAGTCTCCCCATCATCCACGTTTACCTCCCCATGGTGAATGATGTGCGTCGGGTCGTGCACGTATCTCCTCAACTGAGATACGTGGAAGACGTCGTGCACCCGATGCAACTGAGGTGGTAGAGCCAAGCGATAAGATACCTCGCCAATCCTGATGAGGACCTGGAAGGGTCCGATGAAGCGTGGAGACAACTTGCCGCCCCGGCCAAATCTCTGTAATCCACGTCGAGGTGAGACCCGCAAAAAGACGTGGTCACCATCCTCGAACTCTAGTGGTCTCCACCTCCTGTCAGCATAAGACTTCTGCCGGCTCTGAGCTGTCCTCATCCGCTCCTGGATGACCTGGACCTTCTCTGTCGTGGCCCGGACCATCTCTGGTCCCACAAGTGCTAACTCCCCAGGGTCTGTCCAGCACAAAGGAGATCTGCAAGGTCTTCCGTACAACACCTCATATGGTGCCATCCCGATGGTGGAATGGTAGCTATTGTTGTACGCGAACTCCACCAAGGGTAGGTGATCCTCCCAACTTTGACCAAAGTGGAGGACACATGCGCGGAGCATTTCCTCGAGAGTCTGAATGGTCCTCTCCGTCTGACCATCCGTCTGAGGGTGAAAGGCGGTGCTCAGACATAGCCGTGTCCCGAACGCCTCCTACAACCCCTTCCAAAGCCGGGAAGTAAAGCGAACATCCCGATCAGAGATGATAGACGATGGCACACCGTGAAGATGTACAATCTCCTGAACATAGAGACGCCCCAAGCTCTCCACTGAGCCCTGCTCTCGGATGGGTAAGAAGTGTTCCGACTTGGTGAGTCGGTCAACAGTCACCCAAATGGAGCTGTGACCTCTGGAAGTGCGTGGAAGTCCATTCATGAAGTCCATAGATATCTCGTCCCACTTCCACTCTGGGACCTCCAAGGGCTGTACCAAGCCTGCTGGTACCTGATGCTCTGCCTTCACCTGCTGGCAGGTGAGGCATCATGAAACGAACCCTACCACAGCCTTCTTCATGTCCGGCCACCAGTGCTGTCGTCTGAGATCCTGGTACAACTTTTCCACTCCAGAATGTACCGCCAAAGGAGAAGTGTGAAACTCTCTCAGAACCTCCTCTCGTAAAGCAACTGGTACCAAGGTACGTCCTCTGAAAAGGACGTCATGCTCTGCTCCAAGGGAGAAACCGTCAGGTGCCTGTCCTGAGGATATCTGTGCACACCACATCTCACAGTCAGTGTCCCCACGCTGTGCCTCTCTGACCCTCTATAGAAGTGGAGGAGAGACTATGAGAGACTGAAGGAAAGCTGCTCCGTCCCTATCCACGAAGGATATCTGCAAGGCGGCTAGCTGTTCTATCGCCTCCTCAAGTAGTTGAATGCCCATCCTCCTGCTGAGAGCATCAGCTACTATGTTCCCCTTCCCATGAGTATAGACTATCTCAAAGTCATAGTCCTGGAGGAACTCGAGCCATCGCCACTGTCTCAGGTTTAGTTCCTTCTGAGAGAAGATGTACCTGAGACTCTGGTGGTCAGAAAAGACTGTAAAGCGCTCGCCCATCAGATAGTGCTGCCATTTCTTCAGTGCGAAGACCACTGCTACTAACTCCAGGTCATGCGTGGCGTAGTTCTGCTCATGCAGCCTCATCTGACGTGATCCATAGGAAATCACGGCCCGCTCCTGCATCAGGACACATCCGAGTCTGGTCCCTGATGCATTTCAGTAGACTACGTATCCAACTCCCTCCTTAGGCAACCTCAAGATAGGTGCGCTGGTCAATCTCTGCCTCAGCTCCTGGAAGCTCTGCTGACATCTATCTGACCACACAAAGGGTTTCCCCTTCTTCATCAAAGCTGAGAGTGGCGCCGCAACTCTGGAGAAGTCCAGTACAAATCTCCGATAGTATCCGGCTAGACCCAAGAAAATCCGCACCTCCATCATGCTCCTAGGTGGATCCCAAGCTAGCACTTCCTCGATCTTCATGGGATCCACTGCAACTCCCGCCTCAGAAATGATGTGCCCCAAGAAGTGAACCTCACGTAACCAGAACTGGCACTTCGAGAGATTTCCATAAAGCTGGTGCTCTCGGAGTGTGTCTAGTACAACCCGCATGTGGTAGGTGTGCTCCTCCTCCATGGTCGAGTACACCAAAATGTTGTCGATGAAGACCACACCAAATTGATCGAGGTATGGCTAGAAGATCCTGTTCATGAGGCTCATGAACACTGCTTGAGCATTGGTTACACCGAATGGCATAACCAAGAACTCATAGTGGCCATACCGACACCTGAAGGCCGTCTTCTGCACGTCCTCATCTCGAACTCTGAGCCGATGATAGCCTGACCTGAGGTCTATCTTCAAGAACCACCGCGCTCCCTTGAGCTGATCGAAGAGGTCATCAATCCTCAGTAGCGGATACTTGTTCCTCACTGTCACTTGGTTCAGGTGACGATAGTCGACACACAGTCGCAAGCTCCCGTCCGCCTTCTTGGAGAAAAAAATCGGGGAAGCCCAGGGTGAAACACTGGGTCAGATGAACCCCTTGCCCTACATGTCCTCCAACTGTACCCACAACTCTCGAAGCTCAGTGGGGGCCATCCGATACGCTGGAGTGGATATCGGGGCTGTCCCGGGGTATAGATAAATATAAAAGTCTACCTCCCTGCGAGGAGGTAGCCCTGGAACGTCACCGGGAAAGACATCCACGTACTGATCCACCACTGCAGGAAAACTAGGACTCTGCACATCAACTGCTCCAACGATGATGCTAGCCAAATGATGAGTGATGGGATATCCCCTCCTCTGCGAGAGTCCCTCCTGTGCTGAAAAGGCTCCCTTCTCACCGGTGAAGGTGAACCTGCTCCCGTCGGTGCGCACACATCGCACTTTGCGCCTAATACAGTCAATATGAGCATGGACAGTAGATTACCAATCCATGCCCAAGATGACGTCGTAAGGCCTCGATGCCGCTACAAGAAGATCCCAGCGGAAGATCTCACCTCCTAGAGTAAGCTCACACTGCCGACACCAGTGTGTAATCGTCGAGTCTGCTCCCGTAGGAGTCTCTAGCCGTAAGGGTCGAGCCAACGACTCTGTTGGAATCTCCGAGCTCCGAACAAGGGCAGTGGCTATGAAAGAGTGACTCGCTCATGTGTCTATAAGAACTACATCAAGGGTGGAATAGATACAGATCGTACCTCGAATCATCTCTGGCGTGCCGTGGTCATAGGCCTCCGCTGCCTGGAGCTGTGCCTGTCTCTGCCCGCCAGCTCCCTGTGGTTGGGGCGGGCCTCCCGGTGGTGGTGGTGGCAGAGCCTCAAAGCGTCTCCCACCACCTGCTGCTCGGCCAGCTTCTCTGCCTCATCCGCCTCCTCCCTTCGGACTACCACGGTCGACCCTCTGCCTCTTCTTAGGTGTCCACTCCACCATCTGCTGCTCCTCGGTACAGCGGGTCTGGCAGTCACAAGCCATGTGGCCATGCCCGTCGCATGCGTAGCACTGTCTGCCTCTCGAAAGACTGGCTCCGCGCTGTGTTCCCCGCACTGCTGAGCCAGAGTCCTGAGGTCATCTACGAGAGGGTCTGGTCTACCTGTAACCCTGAGTCATCCATCGGCTACCTGCTGCTGAAGACTCCGCTACCTGCTGCCCTGCGGTAGGTCTCGCTACTGAAGTAGACTCAACAAGAAAGCTCTAGATCAGAAGGGCTCGCTCCAGTACTCCTGCCTAGGTCAGGATGCTGAGGGAGATAAGTGATGCCCTGATCTCGTGTCTCAAACCCTGCCCAAAGGTCCGGGGCTGGAAGAAGGGGTCCCGTACCATGTCGGTCGAGTAGAGAGAAAGATCGGTAAACCTCGCCGCGTACTGGGTGACCGTCAAGCTGCCCTGCCGCAGCTGAAGAAGATCATGGATGCGCACCACACGGAGGGTGGCCGAGACGATCTCTGAGCCGAAGAGGCTCTCGACGTCCGTCCAGAGAAGAGATGCCTCATTGTGCACCTGGAGCATCAAGCTCCACCATCGGCCCGCTGCTACATGCAGTAGGCTCACCGTGAGGATCACCATGAGGTCTGCTGGTGTCCTCACTAGCCTAAAAACTCGTACGACCGCCTCCAGCCAGTCCTTGGCTGCCAGGGAGTCCGTCTCCCCATGAAACCTGGGTGGTCGCTGGCACTGGAACTCGTGCAGAGCTCCGAGGCGACGTGCATCATCAGCGGGCGGTGCTGGAAGCATTGGGGGCTCGACGGGTAAAGGTACTGCCGGTGCCTCTGCTGTCAACAAGCCCTGTACCGAGGCCTCGTCGCTCGGTGGGCTGTCGTCGCGCTCTACTATCGTAACCCTAGCTGGATGCCATCGTGGGGCCATCCTGAAAAGGAAACAAGTGCGCCACGGTCAGAATAGTATACCTGGTGAGCTGATATAAAGTAATCACAAATAAAACTTTGAAACACATATGCAATCAATGTTTTCGTGCATTAAGTCGGAAATCAGAAGTCAGGGTCCTGGTGTACGGATACGTCGGCTGCCGTTCCAACACTGGTCTCCCTGGACTTATAACCACACCCAATACACTAAACACTATTTCTTCACATAGAAGAAAGTTTAGAGTCTGCGGTAGAACCGACCACCTCTGATACCAATTTGTCAGGACCCGTCCTCGGGGCCCGTACCGTGACTACCCCAAGCCCACCTTCCATAGGCCAGGGGCTGGCGACTAGCACCAAGGCGTAAATCCCAGAAAAAGGGAAGACATTGCCTTTGAAAAGTAAACAAGCACCACAGAGTAAGCAAGCGGAAAAGTAAACACTAAGTAAAAACTGTAACAAGCTGTGCTGAAAGTGAAAGGGGCCGGAAATACAAGCCCAACTATAAAGTACAACTAAAAGGGGAAAAAAACAACTGAAAAGAAAAGCCACAGCGTCGAGCCGTCCTCTGGAAGTCCCACATGAAGGGTGGGTACAGATAGCCTCCACTGCTCCTCGGGTCCACCTGGCCGCTCCGAGTACATTCCGCCCAGTGGTCCACCTCCAGGTTCCGTCCTGCTTCGCAAGCCTCCACCACGATCAGCGCTGTCCGTCGTCTGCAACCAACACAACGAAGTGCTGGCATAGCCCGTGCAGGGGTGAGTATAAGCTACTCAGTAGGGACCCTGAGACCCCCAAAGGTCTCCCAGAATCCACAAAGGATAATACACAAAGGAAAGATACAATCACGAAGTAACAACCGACACTTCTTAGGTATATGCCCATACATATACCTAAGTCATCAATTCCCGTTCGGCTCCAACATCTGAGCCCAAACACAACCCAGTCCACACAGGAAAGTAAAACGTAAACCCACACAAGATAGCACAACACAAACCATGAAGGAGAGAAAATGTAATCCACATAGGATAACTCAACACAATCCACAAAGAAGAGTAAACAGTAAATCCACACAGGATAGCTCAGCACAATCCACAAAGGATAGTAACACAGGATTCAGCTCACACAGGTATACTTCTTCAGATGACGATAAAGATGATCACTGATCCATCTAAGTCATCGGACCCACAAAGGATCGATAGGTACTAACCCCCGCAAAGACCCACACAGGATCGGGCCCACACAGGACCTGTAGGCGCTGGCTCACACAGAACCGCTGAGCGCTGACCCACACAGGATCTGTAGCACTGATCCACATAGGATCGCTGAGTGCAGTAGTAGTCGCAGTCCACTGAGGATCTCTGCACAGTCGTCATCGTGGTCCACTGAGGATCTCTTCACAGTCGTCGTCGTAGTCCACTGAATATCTCTGCACAGTCATCGTCGGAGTCCACCGAGGATCTCTGCACAGTCATCGTCGGAGTCGCAGCCAGCACTAGGGTTCCCGTACACAGCAAGATCGTTCGGGAGGGTCCGCTCCATGAGCCGAGAGGCTGATACATCAACTGACACCAAGTCCAGAGTTTATGTATCCAAAATTTCCGTATCGTCAACAGGAACTCAACGTCGCAGACGTCGCGTCAATCAGACGCCCGGTCTGAGAGTTATTGGCTTTTTCGTCCTAGGGGCCCGATTGGTTTCTAAGGAAAATCCAACCCGGCTGTACTCCACCTGCATCCAAACCTCGAGCAGAGTATTCCAAGAGATCCGTCTCACTTCGAGGAATCCACCAAAGTCGACGGCACGTCAATCGGACGTCCGGAGCTCAAGATATGAGCGTTTCCGCTCTGAGGGCCCGGTTGGTTTCGTGTACGAATCAACCCGGACGAACCCAAAGTATCGCGAAACCTTGAGTGCGATATACCGAAACGACCGTCTCAATCCAAGGATCGCGTTTTCACTAACGGCGCATCGTTCGGAGGCCCGTAGCTCAAGTTATGAGCAAAAGACCGAGAACAGTCCGAAGATGGGGGTCTGGGCACGGGCCGGCCCGGCCCGGCCAGGGCGCGGCCCGGATTGGCTCGGCCGAGCAGCCGAGCAACGCGGGGGGCATGCTGCCCCCACGTGAAAACCCCGTGGCCCCCGTGGGGGGCCGCCCTGGTCAATGGACGCGGCAAAGGCCGCGTCCCGTGCGTGTGAGCCGGACCCGCGTGGCCGTCGCCGCTGCGGCTGAAGCCGCGACGGCCTTGTCCGACGGCGCGTCGGGGCGCCGCCGCCTCCGGCCACCGGCGACCCGCGCCGCCGGAGGGTTCTGCGGGCCACTGGAGTTGCTTCGGTGGTCTGTTTTCCTTCCCGTCTGCGCTGGTGCTCCTCCCGGGTTCCGTTCTTCACTGCAGAAACATCAAATCACCCTTGCGTCACGTTTTGTCGTTGCTCCACAAATCCGCACAACAACGAAGAACTACGGAGGGTTGTCGGGCCGTGTTCATTCGGCCCGCACCCTCCGCGTTAGGCGATAACAACCGGGAAGAATAAAAAACATATCAAACAACAATTTTTAATAAATTAAAATTATTCTTATGAAACCAGGTTCTTTATTTTTAAAGAAACGACCATGGAAAAAAATAAAACATTCAAATAAACCCCTACCTCGTCAAGTCGTTGCACGTGCGTTCTTTGCGGAATTGATTGTCGGGGAAGGTGGGGACCGTCGCGTCGTCGCGGTATCCAGCGTTGCGTCGACGAACTCCGAGGACCAAGAAACAACAGATTTAATTATAAATAATTAAATTCGTGTGTTGTTGTAAGCCACAAAGGAGGTTTAAAAGAAACCCGAAATCTCTTACCTCAAGCAGTTGGTAATCGAAGATTTTGTTGCGGAGGAAAAAACGTCGCAGAAGAATGTCGCGGAAGAGGAAACATCGGCATCGCAGCACACGACATCGCGTCGTTGATTTCTGAGGGCTTGGATTTCTTCGCGTTCTTCACATTCTTCGTGAAGGAGGATGGAGAATTCTTGGTTTCTGTCAAATCCTCTCAACGAGTATTTTTCCAGAAGTCGCGCTTTGGTCTTATTTTATTATTACGCCAATGGATTTCAAACAGGTTAAGAAACAAACAAATTAATTCTTAGAATTAATTCAACGAAGAAAACCACCCAATTAAATGGTGCGTTAAGAATTTAAGAAAACGCGTCAGTTGACTTTCATAATGACGGGTTTTTGTGGGTGCGTTACTTAGCGGAAAAGAAACAGTGGGGATCATGCGGGACCCACCTCAAAAATATCCTACCAAGGGGGTAGGATATTTTTGGATAGAACCCTATCCGTATCAACTCCGCTTAAGCATCTTTAAGCGGCTTTCAAGTGGATTTAAGTGAAATTAAAATAAAGTTGTCGCACAACTTTATTTTATTTCATAAATTTAAACCCAAAAATTAAAAACAACACCCGAGCAAACGCAACTCCAGAAGAGGCGTTTCTAAGCAATTACCGGCGCTGCGATTCCATCGGTGCCCTCAGAATTTGATTCCAAGCACCGATTCAAAGGTTAGAAAAACCCGCTCGTCCGTTCACTGAACGTACCCGAGCCAAACTTTGGAAAATGATTCCGAGCACACCGGGCCTCGAAATCAGGTGTCCTCAGAAACTGCGTGCTTGTAAAATTACAAAGAAAATTAAGAAAAAAATTTCCTTGAAATTTATGGGTCTTTACAACATTGTAGATAGGATAACGGAATCCATGTCCAGCATAGGAAAGGGCGGTGGCGCAGAAGCAGAACGGCCAGGAACCGAGGCAGAGGAAGGTGGAAGGGGTAGTGGAATACCAAGATGCTAAAGAATAATAACCAACATCTGCTCCAGGAGGTCTTGGAGTTAGTCGATATGAACCAAATGCTGCTCCATCGTATCGATGCGGAGGGAAAGGGTGAGACCGAATGAGGGTGCGGGGGTAGGTGGGGATGGTGGTGGTATAGAAGAAGTCCCACTAAAAGAAGTGGGGTCAGTAGAAGGTGGGTGGGGCGGGGAACATGGAGGGAGTAGAGAAGAAGGGGGAGGAGGTGCATCGACAGGTGCAGGAGGGTCTGTAGGAGGGCGGGGTGGAGCCTGTTCAAGGATGCAGGCACACCTACTTCCATACCAATCCCATACAAATAAGCATGAGATAGTCCATTGATGGGGTAAACCTAACAGGTAATGGGGTAGAGAAGGATCAAAGACCCCAAGGTGATGGGCAAGGATGGTGGCATAAAACCCACTGTTCAGGTTTCCCTAACGGCCGGTAAACATGGCATGGAAGTAGGAGGTGGCGAGGTAAGGGAGGTCGGGTAGTCCTGCGGGATGACACATGTAAGGATATCCATGTCACGATCGGTCATGACCCCCATATCCTCATGGAAGGGGAAAATAATGGTGCTAAAGCACCAGTGGGTAAAACGGAGGATGGGGTTAGTGATAAGGGTGCTCTTCTGTGAGGTAGGGATGTAACGATGGTCAGGCCCACCAATCTCCTGCCACATAGCAATGAGCTCAGAGCACTCAGGTCGAGTCATGGAGGAAATGAGGAATGCTGTGACGGGATGAGGGTAGAAACCACACCCTCGGCCATACTCGGTCATGGTAAGGGAAAATCGTCGGCCGCCCAGCTGGAACTGAACTACTGGTACTGCATCACCAGGTGTCTCTCGGTACTCGGCCCCATTGAACTCGAATGAGGCATCAAACTCCAAAAATAATTCATAAAAATAGTAGTGATGACGTGGAAGATCAAAAGTAAGGGAGTATGGCCGAGAAGATCCTCCAACTCACCCCAGATATGGAGCTGATGTGGGATGCTACTGTCGAGGTAGCATCCAATCAACAGAATTGGGTGGTGAGAGAAGTTTCAGATCCTGTTGTGTGCCAAGTCAGTGACCCGGAACACTATGCACGGGTAGGGAACACCTACAGGTCTTGGTTCAGGTGGAGGTGCAACAGCAGGAGATGGCCTTGTGGGTGGGTCTGCTGAAGTAGTCAGAGGCCCACTGGAAGAAGCAGTCGATGTGGGGCCAATAGCTACTGAAGGTGGCATAGGAAGTGTAGTAGCCGATGGAGAAGTAACGGTGGTGCTTAGAGACTCATTATGGGGTGGTGGAGTCACATCTCTACTAGAACCATCCTCAACTTTGGGAGTGAGGGGTGAAAGGATGTCTAATGGAGGGAGCTCATGTACCAGAGCGTCTAGGTCTGGCTGCGTCGCAGGTCGGAGTCGTAACCAGCTGTAAATAGGCCTCTCGCCCTTAGTGGCAAAGGCGGGTCACTTCTCACAGGATGGATATCGGTCTACCATAACCTGAAAGAGAAAGAAAAAACTAAACAAAAGAAAAAGAAAAGAAACAAAAACAAAGAAAATATGAGAAAACTAAAAAATAAAATAAAATTACACAGCATGTACATCCAGAGTACACGGTGTGTAGTGAAACTGGAGTAGCATCCCTTATTCTCTGGATAAACACACCGAGTGAGAAGAAGGTAGACCAGGAAGAGGTACACAACATGTACCGAACATACACACCGTGTTCATGTATAGTGGACATGGTCGTGTATTAGTAAAGATACAACCACATTGTTAACAGTTATAATAATAAATAACATGAAGTGTACAGATAAGACATGACATGTGCGTTACCAGAGGAACATGGCCATGTGTGTGTGGGGGGGGGGCTAGACATGGGCTGGCCGAAGGAAATGGCAGACACAGTGTGTACTAAACACACACGCAATGTATGTGAACATGGGGTGTGAGGCCGTGTGAAGTGATACACACGGATGGGCCAAAAGAAATTTCATACATGGATTTTACCGAACACACATGCAGTGTTGATGAAAACGGTGTGTGAGGTCATGTGCAAAAAGATACCCGGGCACGATGGGGAAGGCTACACGGTGTGTACCAAACATACACACTGTTTATATTCAAATTGCAAAGTATTTTGTGTGTGTTCGTGTACAAAGTACACAATGTGTGCTCTTCATATCTTGGTCATGTACCGTGGAATCCAAACGGTCTAATGATCCCAAAATGACCCTAAACTATTCTAATAACTTGAAAGAGAGGGTGTAGAAGGGCGTACCTATACTGAGGATCACAATTTAATAAAAAATCAGAACCTGAAATGAACAAAATCGAATAATTGGAGATTAAGGGGTCCAGGAGTCATATGGGGTAAGAAAATGGGAAAGAGGGAGGCTCCGCGCGACACGGCCTGAAGCTGGGTGGCCACGACTTATATAGCCGAGGTACACGACATGTACATCTAGACTACATGTCGTGTATCTCATTTTTTTTCAAAACATATATATATATAATTATTATAGTAAACTATATAATAATTAATATTAATTAAAAATAATAAAATTGGATATATATAAATAAATATATACAGAATTTGAAAATAAAACTATACACGTAATGTAGTGGGAAAATACAAGGTGTGTGTTTACAAAATGGAAAAAGAGAAGTACAACCTTTGGTCCGGTGCTTGGGGGGAGGTTCGAACTGATGATAGGTTGTTCTGAACGGAAGTTCTCAACCACTGGAGTGAAGGTTGTACTGTTGCCCTTAATTATTATTTATATATAGTTAATGTATATGTCCTATACTACATGGGAAGAAATAAATGCATGACATGTGGTTTTTAATTATATAAGAAGGGGATGAAGCAGGGAGATTAGCCAAGGTTGAACCCAGGTATTTAGGATCCAGGGCCAATACTTTTCTAATATGCCAACTTCACCCGCATGAATTACTTTATATGGAAAAGTTTTAAATTTTGAAATGAAAAATATGGAACACATGACGTATATCTAAAGACACATCGTGTGGTTTTATTAAAATGAAAAATGATTGAAATGGGGTGGTTGTCAGGATTTGAACCCGAGTGTTTTGGAGCCGGGCTACGATCTTGGCCAACAGATCCATCCCCACTATGGGTTTTCTTATAAGCTTATATATATATGTATATATTTATATATAGGAAATTTACTACACTTGTCATGTAAGAAAATATAAAAAAGAGGAACCCCGTGCCGAAGGTAGGCCGAGAGGATTCGAACCGGGGATGACTCAGATAAACTCCAGTGACCTTACCATCGACACCAACATCATCCCTATTTATTTATTAGTTAAAATATATATTTATAATAAGTGGAAAAATGAAAAGGGAAAAGTACATGATGTGTGTATAGGTGGTACATAACGTGTATCCTCTGAGTTACCTCCCAGGAAGCACCTTTGTTTTAGGTCGTTGTCTCGACCTACTTACCTTTTTCTTACCTGAGCTGCATGGTGGAAAATGTTCCCACCACATTGTCTATGTGATGGTAAGCCTTCAACTGCTATTTGTTCCCCTTTAGTGGTTGACCATCCTCTCCAAAAATTTCCACCACTCCATGAGGGAATACTATTATAACTTGGAATGGTCCCAACCATCATGACTTTAAATTCCATGGGAATAAACAAAGACGAGAGTTAAAGAGAAGTACCTGATCACCGGGTTGGAAAGACTTTCATGAAATCATCTGGTCATGAATGGCTCTCGTCTTCTCCTTGTATAACTTGGTGTTCTTGTACACCTCTAATCTGATTTCATCAAGTTTCGACAGATGGAAATTCCACTTTTATTCACCTGCCTTTAAATCAAAGTTCAAGGACTTGATGGCCCAGTAGGATTTGTGTTCCAATTCCACTAGCAGATGGAAAGGCCTGCCACAAATAAGGCGGAATGGGGACATTCCCAGTGGTGTTTTGAAAGCAGTCCGATATACCCACAAAACTTCATCTAACATCTTGGACCATTCTTTGCTCAAAGTGGTCATTGTTTTCTCTAGGATATTCTTGAGATCACAGTTGGAGAGCTCTACTTTTCCACTGGACTGGGGATGATATGGTGTCCCCATCTGATGCTTTACTTCATACTTTGACAGTATTACTCTCATCAGTGTTATGTAATAGTGGGCTCGTCTATCACTGATCAATACTTGCGGAACTGCAAACCTGCTAAAAATACTTTTCTTTAAGAATCTCATGACTACCTAGGCTGTGTTGTGTACTGTAGCAGTGGATTCCACCAATTTGGTGACTTAGTCGATGTAGAAGAGGATGTAAGTGTTCCCAAAATATGTGGGAAAGGGACCCATGAAATCTATTCCCCAGACGTCAAAAATATTGACCTCCTGGATTGGGTGCTAGGGAATCTCATCTCTATGTCCCACATTACCGGTCCTCTGGAACCGATCGCAACAAGAAACAAAGGCCTGAGCATCTTTATGCCTGGTGAGCCAGAAAAACCCAGACTGCAGGATCTTCAATATTGTACGGTCAGGTCCATGATGTCCTCCAAGTGGTGAGACATGACAGAACTCCAGGACACTGTGAAATTCATTCTCCGGAATGCAATGGTGGATCACTCCATCTGCACAGGATCAGAATAGCAGATGATCCTCCCATAAGCACCTGTTCACATTAGAGAAAAATCTCTTCCTTTGCTGGTAGGAGAGGTCAGGGTGAACGACACCTGTAACCAGAAAATTAGCGATATCAGCATAACATGGTCTAGGTGTTTCATTAACAAAAAAGAGGTTCTCATCAGGGAAATCCTCTCTGATCTCCGGATCTTTTTCCTTCTCTAAATGAGGCAACTCTAGGCAGGAGAGATGGTCAGCAACAATGTTATCACTCTTCTTATTATCTCAGATCTCCATTTCAAATTATTGTAAGAGGAGTACCCAGTAGATCAATCATGGCTTCACATATTTCTTGTTTAGTAGGTACATTAGTGCTACATGGTCAGTATAAAAAATAACTTTAGAAAACACTAAGTAGGAACAGAACCTATCAAATTCGAAAACCACATCAAACATCTCTTTCTCTATGGTGGTGTAGTTTATCTGTTCCTTGTTGAGTGTTCTACTGGGATAATATATAGGTCAGAAAATCTAATAAAGACGTTGGCCCAAGACTGCTCCCACTGCATAGTCACTGGCACCACACATAGCCTCAAATTGTTCCTCCCAGTTAGGAGAAATCATAACTGGAGCTTCCACTAGGTGCTGCTTAAGATGCTCAAAATATATACCACATGTCTCGTTGAACTCAAATATGGCATCCTTGGTTAGAATATTGTTGAAGGGCTGGGCTATTTTGGATAATTGATAGATAAACCACCTGTAGAAACCAGAATGCCCTTGGAAGATGCAGATCGCTTTGACAGAAGTCGAAATAGGTAGTCGTGAAATGAATTCTATCATCATAGGGTCCACCTCTATCCCATTTGCAGAGATTCTGTGGCCGAGGATGATGCAACTTTACACCATGAAATGACACTTTTCCCAATTCAAAACTAGGTTAGTGTTCTTTCATCGTTCCAAAACTAGTTCGAAGTGCCATAAAAAAGTTGTGAATGATTTCTTGTAAATGGAAAAATCATCCATGAATACCTCCAAGATCTATTCTGCCATGTCATGGAAGATGGCTAGCATACAACACTGGAAGGTGGCAGGGGAATTTCACATTCCAAAAGACATCCTTTGGTAAGAAAAAGTACCATAGGGGCAATTGAATGTGCTATTTTCCTGATCCTACGGAGAAATGGAAATTTGGTTATAGCCTGAATAATCATCAAGGAAGAAATAGAAGTTGTGCCCTTCTAGTATCTCTAGCATTTGATCCATGAATGGCTGGGGGAAATGATCCTTCCTTGTGGAATTGTTTATCTTTCGGAAATCCACATAGACTCACCAGCCCATGACAATGCGTGTAGGTATGAGCTCACTCTTTTCATTTGAAATCACAGTGATACTCCCCTTTTTGGGTACCACTTGGAGTGGACTCACCCATGGACTGTCCGAGATGGGATATATGATGACCGCATCCAACAATTTAATCACCTCATTTTTTACAACTTCCTTCATGGGGGGATTCAAGAGTTGTTGTGGTTTCCAAGATTACATGGCACCTTCTTCAAGTATCACCTTGTGGGTGAAAATGGTAGGGTTGATGCCCTTAAAATCATCGACTTTCCACCAAATAGCATGCTTCCACTATTTCAGAACCTGTATAAGTGCATCTTCTTTCTCTTGTGACAGTTATGAATTACGTATGATAGGAAAAGCTTGATTGGGCCCCAAATACCCATACTTTAGAGATGATGGAAGAGGATTCTGTTTGAGTTCAGGTGCCTTCAAAATCGAAGGTACAGGTGGTTGCACCTTTTCTCATTCCAGACTACCAGGAAGAATTGTACGTTGCCAATAGTGTCCACCCTGGCCTTCTTGGATTTTCAAATCTTATGGTGCTAATTTATCTAGAATTTCTGGAATAATAATGTTATCTAATGTAAAAGAACATACCATATCATCCCCTTTTTTTCTCAAACGATCATCCATGGTGGTTATAGCATAACAATCCTCATGTTCAGATAATGATGCATGTTTGACAGCCTTGAGGACATTGTAGGAGACTCTTTCATCTCCTACCCAGAAAATAATCTCTCCTTGGTGCACATCGATTAGTACCTTCCCAGTTTCCAAGAAAGGTATTCTCAGTATGAGAGGTGCCTCTTGGTCATCCTCCATGTCGAGGATGATGAAATCAACAGGGAGGATAAGCCTACCCACTTTGACAATCACTTCCTCCTGTAGTCCCTTTAGATGTTTGATGGATCGATCAGCAAGTTGAAGGGATACTTGGGTAGGATTCAAGTCATTGAGCCCTAGATTCTTGAATACTCCAAGGGGAATGAGGTTGATGATGGCCTCTAAGTCGCATAGGGCCTTCCCAAACTCACAAGGTCCAATGGTACATGGAATAGTGGAACTACCTATATTATGGAGTTTGGGAGGAATCGAATGCTGGACAACTGCAGAACACTCCTTGGTTAGGGAAATGGTTCCCAGATCCTCCATCTTTCTTCTGTTGGAGAGTATTTCCTTCACGAATTTGGCATAAGTGGGCATCTGCGTCAGTGCCTCTGTAAATGAAATATTGATGTGCAGCTTTTTAAATACATCCATGAATTTGCTGAACTGGTGGTCCAGCTTTCTTTGCTTCAATCTCTCTGCGAAGGTTAAGGCACGTTCAAAGGGTTTGACAACCTCCTTCCCTTTATTCTACGAAGCCTCATTCTGTAGGATTTAGGATGATGAGGGGTCGGTATTGGTACATTATTCATCAAAAGGGGGTGTGGATGCACCTGGCTGTGCTGGTTGGTTCGGTTAGAGCTCTTGCCCACTCCGGAGCATGACAACATGGGCCTCCTTTGTCGGGTTCTTCTCTGTGTTTCCCAGTAGAGTACCAGGTTTCCTTCCTAGGTGTTGGTTTTCCAATTGGCCAATCTAGTTCTCTAGGCCTCTAATTTAATCCTTCTGATTTTGGAACCAAGGATCAAATGTTGATATGAATTTGGTCATAAGATCCTCTAACCTTGAGGTGTTCTCCTATTGAGGTGGTTGTTGAGTTGGGGAAGGGGGTGGCTATCGTGGCTGCTATGGACATGTGTTCTAATACCCTTGCTATTGATAAGGACCATGTTGGGGTTGTCGCTTCCTCTTGTATTAGTTCTGATAAGGAGGCTGGTTATAGCTGTGTAGTCATTGGGGAGGAGGATTTTGTTGTTGTTGGCCCCAGCTTGTATTTTGTTTCTCAAGCCATGTCAGATTCTGATACTGCTGGTACAGGTTGGGCCCTCAGTTTTGTGCAACATAGCTTACCTCGCTTGTCGATGGACCTCCAGCAGAACCTCGGAATTATCCCATTATGTGGCTATCACCACATTCACTACATGCAGGATGATTTTCCACATGTACTTGGGATGTGCCTTTAAGATTGAGCGTGTCGATCTTCTTGGACACAACGTCAAACTGGGCAGCTAGCATGGTAGTTGCATCAATGTTATGCATACCTCATTTTTGTTTGTCCTACTCAGAATGCCACTGGAAGCTATTTGTAGACATGTTTTCTAGTAGTTCGAAGAGTTATTTGGGGGACTTCCTCATTACCGTACCTCCAACAACTACATCTACCGCAGATTTGGTATTATTCATCAGACCTCCATAGAATGTTTGGACTTGCATCCAAAGTGGAGGTCCATTGTGTGGGAATTTGTGAAACATCTCCTTGAAGCGCTCCCATGATTCGTATAATGATTCCGCATCACGCAGCTGGAAGTTGTGGATCTCGTTCCAAAGTGTCACCATCTTTGAGGGTAGGAAGTATTTGGATAGTAACTCCTGGGCTAGATCCTCCCAAGTGAGGATGGATCATTTAGGCAAGCCATTAATCTAGTCTTTCACTTTATCCCTTAGAGAGAAGGGGAAAAGGCGAAGATAGATGGCATCTGTGGACACTCTGTGGTTGCGGAATGTGTCGCAGACCTCTAGAAAATTAGAGATATGGGAATTGGGATCCTCACTAGGTAGGTTTCCAAATTGGAAAGTGTTCTGGATCAATTGAATAATTTCAGGCTTGATCTCGAAGTGTTGGGCCGGCACTGGTGGATTAACGATGCCCATGTCAGCTCCGGGGATTGATGGAAAGTCGTACTCCATAAGAGTACGGCATGGGGGTGGCTGCTAAGGAAGTGGAACCGGCATGTATTGTTGGTCTTGAGCCGCATAGAACAACCACTGACCTTGGTTGAAATATGACATCTACTCTGGTTGGAATTTTTAGAGCTGCTGTAGATGGTATTCTGGAACTTGTGGAGCTCGCTAGTTCCAGTTGTCATCCGAACCTAACTCCTGTCTAGCTAATTGGACAACAGGTGGATTTCCTTCCTCATTCTGTGCCAGTGGAGTGGTTTGGTTGTGTTCATCCATGAGTGCTTGTTGGCACCTCAAAAATGTCCGTTCGATCTTCGGGTCAGTTGGGAAAAACCGTTATGACTCAGTGTTCTTGGAACGTGTGAGGTGGTATCTCATACACCTAAAGGCCCACACAAACAAAACAAAACAACAAGTGTAAATGAGGAAAAAGAAAGATACACATAAATGAGAATATAAAAGAAATTTTTGTGAATTTATGATTTTTATTTTCCCTAAAATTTGATTCAAATTTAATTAAAACAAGAATAAAATTAACTCTAAGCTCCCCGACAATGGCGCCAAAATTTGGTGAGTCGTTTCACCGAAGTTATATTATCAGTGTCCCAAATTATTTCTCCCCTAACAAGTATAACGCCAATAAGGGGTCGATCCACAGGAAAAAATGAGTTATTTTTATCTTGTTTAATTTAGTTTTTATTTTCATTTTAATGAATTTTACTGAATTTAGAGTGGATTGTTTTTGTTTGGATAAAAAACAATTGGTTCTAAGTTTGTTTTAACAAATTTCTTAACATAATAAAAGTAAAATACAAGAAAATTGATTTTAATATAGATAAAGAAAGACGTGAATTGGGGTTATGGGTTAACATGAAGTTATTTATTGAATCAAATTGTCTATGAGGTTGTGTTGTTCATGATAACCCAACACTCTGGGTTTAATTTGTAATTATGTTTCCTTGGTCTTTTAAACATTATATTTAGAGCTAAAGTAAATAACTCCTTGGTCCGATAGTTAGTATTTAAGAGATCTTTATTTGGATTAGTCTATTTTGAGTCGACGAATACTTCCAATGGTCATGAAATTATTCCTTGGTATTCTTATTTTGAATCACTGAAAATTATTCCCTTGGTCTGGTACATAATTTCCAGTGAAAATATGAAATGATTTAAGAATAATAAGAATAGGTTAGTAAAACAAAAACATTCATAGCAACTTAATTCAAATTACAACTCATCATCTCCCACAACCCCAACACACTGAGTGTTTAGTTACACACGGAGGTAAAGATAAACAAAAGACTCTTGATACCTAATGTGATCATTCTTGAAACTACGAGGTGGGAATGATTCTTCTGTAGACGGGGGGATGATGGTAGTATGATGGAATAGTGTCTCTCCTTCAGAACTTTAACCCTTTTATCCACACAATATCACCACACACTTCCCCTATTCTCAAGGCCAAGACATCCTTTTATAGAAAAAATAAGTACACGACATGTGGAAAAAGTACACGCCGTGTACTTTTGTCAATGCATTTTTGCCTTTGTTTTCTCCATTGGTAGGGAGCCTAACACACTATCATTGAATTGGAACACGACGCCACCTGGTAGGTGAATGTACAAACCGTGTAGTGCCTCCATACATGGCATATAGTATCATTTTTTGGTCACCAATTGCTTCTAGAAATGTATAAACGACATGTATCAGTGGAACATGACGTGTCCCCTTCAGCCGGCCACATGGGCATGTAGACTCTTCTCATCCACCAACTACTTCTAAAATGGTATACACGGTGTGTATAGTGTGGATACAGCATGTACCAGATTCTGGTTACTTGGGCATGTACTTGTCCGGGTCAATCCATGTCTAAGATTGAATGTACACGGCGTGTATATAAGTACATGTCATGTAGTTGTAAATTTTTGCTCAGTTCTTCCCCGTTTTGTGTATTTGGCCATAAATATCCTGTAAATGAACAAGATCACCAAAATAAATGTATTTGTTCCCTAAGAAGTAGATAATTGATGAAAACTTGTTCTTATTTTTCAATACAATATATGAAAATGTATACACAAATCGGGTGCATCATGTATGCAGTTTTATAAAGAAATAAGAACAATGTATAAATAACATTTATCACATTATCATTTATTCTTTATGTAACCGCATACACCATTGGGTTCCTGAGGACACCCAAACATGAATACCTACTTCGGCTCATCCTATGGGAGTCTGAACTATCCCCAAGAGATATCATATATCTAAATGTCCATGTTACAATTCATTATCACAATTAATATATTATAAAATATATAAAACTTGAAAATCATTCTGACATTAGTAATGTGAAACCTAAGGCTCCAACCTCAAGGTGTAATGTAAGTGAGACTAAACCAAGAAAAATTTTTTACTATGAAAAAAAGGAAAAGTTCTTAGGGTCTTACCTTTGGCCAAACTCCAAGAGCACTCATGGTCCCTTGTAAATCAAAATAGAAGCTCTCATGGTATTCCTCTAAAAAGGATCTCACAGTCCTTGTCAATAGGATCACATGGTCCTTCTTAAGAAGCTCAAAGGAAGCACTTAGGGTCTTCCTCTCAAATTACTTGCTCAGACCCCAATTTTTACCAACGTTCTAATCCGTGTCAACATAATCACCACGAAGATCCATTCCAAAAATCATTACATTAATTAATCTATCAATTAAATAACCATATTTATTTCCATTAATTTGTCCAATGATTTATCAATTACATAAATTTTAGTTAATTAATTAAAAAATAATAATTAATCATGTCTATCCACTAGTTAATTCAACAATGAACTAATAACATCAATTTCTTTAGTTAATTATTTAATTAACTTATCCCATAAAATACATTAATTAATTCAAAAACTAATTAATTATTTCAATTCCATTAATAAATTAAATAATTAACTAATCAAATCAATAACATTAAATAATTCAATAATTAATTAATCACATCAATTTACTAAGTTAATTAAAAATTTTAACTAGTCACATAAATTACATTAATTAATTTAACAATTAATTAAGACCTTTAATTCAATTAGTCAATTCAACAATTAACTAATCACACCACTTTCATGACTAATTCATGTATTAGTCTATCACAAAAATCCCATTAATGAATTCCCCAATTAATTAATTATGTTAATATCACTAATTAATTCATCAATTAATTATCCAATATCAAAAAACTTAATATCCTATAATTAATTCAAGAATTAATTATTCAAATCAAAAATATCAATATCTCATAATTAATTAAATAAATAATTTTTTAATTCACAAATCTCATTGTCCTTTAATTAATTCAGCAATTAATTATCCAATTATATAAATTCAATATCCCAACAATACACATTAATTAATTCAACAATTAATTAATCCAATCCATTCAATTGCTCAATCACAACAATCCTCATTAATTAATTCACCAATTAATTAATCTAACTCATTCAGTTGCATTAATACAACAATCCCATTAATTGATTATCAAAATAATTAATATGAATCACTCAATTTAATTAATCCCTTAATTTAATTCAAAAAATAAATACTTACAGCCATTAATTAAATCATCAATTAATTAATCCATTTATTTAATTCAATAATTAAATAATCACACAACTCTAATTAGTTAATTAATTAATCCCTTTACTTAATTGAATAATTAAATAATCACATTTCTCTCATTGATAAATCCATAAATTAATAAATCCCTCTATTTAATTCAACAGTTAAATAATCACATGAATCCCATCAATTAATTCGTCAATTAATTAATCCCTTTATTTAATTTATTAATTAAATAATCACATAATACCCATTAATTAATTAATTAATTAATTAATACCTTTACTTAATTTAATAATTAAATAATTACATATATCTCATTAATTAATTCATCAATTAATTAATCCCTTTATTTAATTCAATAATTAAATAGTCACATAACTCTCATTAATTTATTCATCAATTAATTACTCCCTTATTTAATTAAATAATTAAATAACCACATGACCCCCTTTATTAAATTTTCAATTAATTAATCCCTTCATCAATTTGACAAATAAAAAATTCTTTTAAATTAATTCAAGAATTAATTTATACAATTAAATAATATCAATATACCATAATTAATTCAAAAATTAATTATTTATTAAATCCCAAAATTTCAATATTTCAATAATATATTCAACAATTAATTATTAAATCCTCAATTTTTTAATCTAAAAAATTCTCATAAATTAATTCAAAAATTAATTCATACAATTCATGTTCGCTTAATTAATTAATTTTCTAAATAAAATAATTAAATTTGGAAATATAATTTCTAAAAAACTCTATAAATCCTATAATTAAACACACCTAATTAAAATAAAGACTATGAGATTTTAATAACATACCACCTACCTCATGAATGGTGACAAAGAATGATCACCAAAGGAAAATACCAATTTTAGCAGAATAATGACGTAGAACAAGACCTTGATTAAATTCCTAGATCCATGATTTAAATAAATCAAGATCTAATAAACCTAAATCTAAATCTAGTTCCAATTGAGTGTTAACATCCCTCTTCCATTTGAAAATAGGATTGAGAGAGAAAGATGGATCTAAATGGGAAGAACCACTTACCCAGGGAGGTGTGTGTTTAGGGATGCATGGATTTGGAGGGTTCATATAGGCTAGCCCATTTTTTTTTTCCTATTTTCACCCACCAATCCCTTTTCCACCTTAAAAAACCTTACAACAAATACATGTTCTTTGATTTATTTTCACAAAATGATTACATGTGGTCTAAATCAAATTCATGACATGTCTACATGTGGTGTAAATCAAATTCCTGACCTGTCTAAATGTGGTGTAATTTAAATTTGTGACATATCTACATGTGGTGTAAAAGTTTTTCATGACATGTTGACACGTGATGAAAACTATTTATAGGGTGTGTAAATTTTTGAGGGTGTGAATTTATTTAGGCATTAAATTAAATTCACAAGGTATACCCAAAATAATTCACATTCTGGATTGGGTCCATGATGTGCATTTTTTCTACATCAAAAACTCACTACTTAATCCCACTGCACCCCTAGAAAAAGATGGTATCTTATAGAATGCATGACAATTTACAAAATTTGTTAAAATCTTTGAACTAAAGCATACAATTTATCATAATATAATAATTGTAATCATGAATAAAGTAGGTAATATATTAAATAATTAAAAAATTCATAAATTTCAATATGAGACATACAATTTATGAACAATTCATAAATCTATAAATTATAAACACTTTATAATTTAGCCATTCATTATGGATATTTTATAATTAAATAAATATAGTACATTTAAATTTATTCCCAATATAAACTCATTTATATTATCTTTTTATAAAACATTCTATTTGAATATATTTTAGTAAATGAAATATAAAAATTTTATATTCAAATTTTATTATGTAAAAAAAATTTATATTATAAATATTATATATTCAAAATGATTTAAACCTTGATCATATCAATTATCAAAAATCTTTTAGATATGGTTTAAATAAGTTCTCAAATAAGGTATTTTAATTTGATCATTTTAAATTCATTATTATGAATAATTCATAATATTAAATTTAAATTTTTTAGTTTTTTAGTTATTTGTACTCTATAAAAAATTTATAAATTACTCTCATAATTTACATATAAGCATTATATATCTACATTATAAGTCATTCCATATAATTTGAAAGTGGTATTTAATACTAACCATTAATATTTATGGATATTAATTTATTAAATGTTTCATAGACATTTAATAATTAATTATAAATAATTTATATTTAATTAATATATAAATATTTTTGAAATTATATAAATATTCTAAAATACCATTTTTCCATGATTTATAAACATTTTATAAACTATATTATCCAATTCACATATGAAAATTTATAAAAATAGAAATTTCCTTGATATCATATCTAATGAAATACTATATATCATAATACACAACTTTCTCATCCAATCTATCATATTTAATGTAAGATAATCTCACTTGTGATATTACCTCCAGTGGCTAGTGAGACATATTTTATGATAGGTTGAATATCATTCCTATGATATAATGAAAAGTTTCTTGGGTAAAGCACAACACTAGCATCCCATGTAACCTCACACATCGTATGTTATAATATTTTTAAAACTGAAGAACATCAACTATTTTTCTATTTATGATACCCAAAATCATATATAGTGAGTATATCATAGACTATGATATTCTATACTATAAGTCCATCCATAATTCAATTTCTATATCATATTAAAAAACATCGATTACAATATCCAATTTCCAATGGAGAATTTATATCACAACTTGTGATATGTAATATGATATCAAAAAAGTTTTAGAATTTCTTCCTTTTTAATAATATTTTTAGAATAAAACAAAATGGAATAATTTGATTTCATTGATAGTTTTCTATGAAACAATTATTGCTTAATAAATGTAGCAAAAAAAAATTTAAACCCTTACAGCCAATATCAACCATGCTTAAAAAAACCATGTATAAACCAAAATAAATAATAGGTTGCAGTCATTACACATTCTATAACCAGTTTTACTATTTTCATTTACGTGATTGATGAATAATTCCTATAGGCATTTAGAGGACACCATACTTCTTGGTGTATCCACATAATGAAATAATTACCTAAATATTGGGTGGGATTATACTTCTATCCTTGGCATTCTAGTTCCAAAATATGTAATGGGGGAAGAAGAAGAGATATTATCAAGGATAAGGATCTGACTAAGGCTTATAGAATCTCATATGAATACCATCTCAATGGTAGTGGTTCCTTTTATAATACCTCGAGGATATTACTTGATTAATGCGTGTAATTAATCATATGTTATGAGTAAATTAATTTTGTTACAATTGTTTGGAAATGAACTAAAATGGATATATCATATTATATGATATACCTCAAGTCATAGATAGTGATATGGGTATGCAGATTCTTCAATCATCGTTTGAGACTAGCATCTTTTGTAGTGTATGATTGATAAGCGATATGTGATATTGAGTGCATGTTCAGTGCCACGTCTTCCACACAATTTACTTTGGTTATGAATCAATATTTTGATTCATTCATGGACATGTTCATTATATAGTCATTGAAACATTCATTTATTATTTAAACCTAATGGCAATATGTTACTATAACATATGTTAGTTATCAAGTGTTGACAACAGATTCTCAACTCCCATTATTAAATTAAGGGATTCTATATAAAGGGACATGGTATCTCTATTTCATACACATGATACTATATATCATAATCCAATAATATATTCTTCCTATTCCTACTGTTGTCTTTGTGGAGAAGTATTCAACACATTATAGGGGATTTCAAGGTCCTCTCATTATGAATAAGGATTCTATTGTCCGATTGAATCCCTGTGGAGGAAAGAGTCTATTGGATATCACTTGGAAATTAAGATCAATAAAAAAAATTCTTGATCATCAAGAATGGAGCTTTCTACTTTTCATATATGTCTGTTATTTTATATTCTTCATATTACACATTAGTTCTATTGATGATAGATGTTTTGTTATTATGGGGTTCTTATATTATGTTGAGTATATGATGATACTCAAAATTCCATCAGTGGTATCAATGTCACATACATCAATGAATCAAATTTGTTATTTTACTATTTTCATAAATAAAATGAATATTATGATTTTCTTAAGGACAAATCATATTGTATAATATGGTGTGGATGAGTGTCAGTTTTGGGATTACTCCACCAGGGTTTATGATATATTATTTCATAATGTAATATTCTATTTTTTCTTTATTTTATGATATTCATGACACATATAATAAATTATTATACATAAAAAACCTATGGTTTTGATCTTTAACAAAAACCGAAATATAGGTTATATTATAGGCTATGATAGAAACTTAAGTTACATGAAAATGAGGTATAAAATCATAAATGTGATATAACACATATCATTGATTATGATTAAACCATATGTAATAAATTTTCCTATACATAAGATATTTTTTTTGTTATAGAAGATAATTTATAGTATATGTATATGTATGATCTATATGTGAGAAATTTTCCTATACCTAGGATAATAACCATTGTTTTAAGAGAGTATATATAGCGATACATAAGGTTTTTTTATGAGTAATAAATTTATCAATACATAAGAATGTTTTTCAATATTTATGAAATTTATTAGTATGTATGAAAATTTTATGATATATAAGAAAATTTCCTTTGTATGAATTATTTTTTACATATGGTTAACGTGATAGGTGAGGTTATTTTTACTTTTGTGATAATACTTATCATAAGCACCGATTCCATCTATGATATATGATTGATAATATATCTTAAGAATCATAAATTGCGACACAATAAAAAGATGACTAAAATTATTATTATTCTAAATATACAGATTTTATAATTGTTTTATAAAATATAATTAATGGTAATTGTAAATAAAATATTCTCATGCCTATATTAGATAGAAAATTTTCAGGTTTATATCTCTTGTTTATAAAATAAATAATTTTTTTATTCCTTTTAAATATTCATATTTAAAAATTGTTTATGAAATATGAATATTGTGTATGATTTAATTTATGTGATCAATCTATTTTTATTAAATTATGATAAATTATTCTAGAAACGTGGGGTTGGCTATTTGTGGTTCCAAACTTACTCAGGTAATGAGTTATAATTTTACATAATTTGAAATATTTATATGAAATGTTAATACACCTTATGAGTAGGATGAATTTGGATATAATTAGATATTTTTGGGTTTTACTTTTGGGTGAGTAACACAAAGTATTGGTTGTGTAAAGATTTTCACATTAATATTGTGTGAAAATATTAATTTAGTGGACAAAATAAGGATTTGAAACCTAAATTTTTAGAATCATGAATGTATAATGAAATAAAGCACTATATAATAAATATTATATAAAATAAAATATTTAATAATTTAATAGGAATGTTTTCTATATTAAATTAGAGAGACTTAAAAAGATAACCCCTCAAATACAAAGTGTGATATTATTTCCCAATTGGTACTTTTCAAGAGCTTAATCATTCAGCATGGGTGACCCTAATCATTAGGTACCCATGAATTATCTTGTGTAAGGAAAGAAAGTAATTAGGTTACCCAAAGCATAAAGTGACTCATTCTTTAGATTTTCTTTAGGTTACACTTAGTTAGGAAACCTTTACCATTAGGATACCAAAGGAATAGATTTGAATGGATCCATATGATAGATTTAGAAAAAGAGTTATCCACATAGCTATCTAAGAGTCATATATTATATGAATAAAAATAATTTTCTTGGATATATAATCATGGTTTATTTACATGATTAATCAATGTATGTTATGACTAAATATTTATCTAATCAATTTAAACTGATATGATGTATGAATTCATCAGTTTTACTGGAAGTATTTTCATTAAAATTTAATAATGAAGAGTTATAAAAAATGATACTCAGTCATAAACATGTCTTCTTTGTAGATTATAGAATGAATCATGTTTATCATTTTGAAAATTTCTATAGGTATAATTTATAAAAAGTTCCTATATTATTATCTAAGTTTGAGAAGTGTTCTCAAAGATATGAATTTTTGGAATTTTAACGTGAGTGCTAAATAGGTCGATTTATCAAAATTTGACCCAAAGTTGTTATATATTGGGATTCCATCACACATTTGTACTGATAAACATTTACTCAGAGATATGAGGGAATTGATAAAGGGTGAAGTAGATCTATGTGTTGGAAATGGATCAAGAGTTTCTACATTTTAGGTCAATACTTATGATCTAATTATAATTATTATATTAATTATATAATTTAAAATGTGTTATTATATCCCCACCATAAACAGAAATTTTATTTTAGTATCTTGTTTGGGAAAGATGGAATTTCATTCTTTATTAAGAAAAATAATTATTCTCTCTCTCTCTCTCTATATATATAACAAATTTCATTAATAAAATGATAAATGATTTATATTTTTTGGATATGAATAATATTTTCCATATTAATGAGAATAAGAAGTTCAGTGACAGTAATCATAATAATGTTTTTCATTATTTCCATGAAAAGATAAATGATAAACCCATTCAAATACTCCAAAAATATGGATTGTTGGAATCATTCTATTATGAATCATTTTATAATTGTGAGTGTTGTTTATTAAGAAACATTCCCCAAGCTCCTTTTATTGGAAAATTTGATAGGGATAGTGTATTATTGGATCTTTTACATAGTGATGCATATAGTCTATTGACTGAATGGCCCTAAGGCCTAAATTTTTATTTG
Source organism: Viscum album (assembly GCA_963277665.1). Lineage (NCBI taxonomy): Eukaryota > Viridiplantae > Streptophyta > Magnoliopsida > Santalales > Viscaceae > Viscum > Viscum album. The sequence continues at coordinate 1,165,283,134 of OY728142.1, forward strand.
TTTCTGGATAAACCCCTTTTTAATGATAAAGGGGGAAACCTCACATGACTTCAAGGATGTAAAAACATCAACAAAAAATGAATCCCACAACCCATAACAAAACTATTTAGAAATACTTCAACCCAACAACAAAAACATTATGGAAAACCTCCACCATTGCATGACTGTTCAGAAAGCTGTCCCGTGCAGAAGTGCACGAGCCTTGTACCGATGGATGAGCCATACCCTCTCAAACTTCCAAATCCGAATAGTCATACACCGTGAATTCACCTACTCTGATCCTCTTCTGAAGTATTTATTTATAGAATGTTTGTGAAAATCCATCCAAAAACCAATGCAAGATGATACCCTTCACCCTTCTACTGTAGAAATGTAGTTTCTGCTAAATTCCTCACTCAAAGAATTAAATATATTGATTTGGTTACATGGAACGGTGCAACCAGATCACCAACATGAAAAAAACCTTCACTGCTTCACCAACTAAGACAATCCACCCAAATAGAACATTGACTGCAAGACGTAAAGCATACACATCCAAAAATAGAACATGAAACAAACATAATGGAATAACTACGATCACGATCGAATCCATCCAAATAAAGCTCACATCCTTTAGTTATTATGGTTATTTGTTTCTATTGAGGCATAAGTATGAAAATTTTAATAATTTCAAAGAGATTCAACATGAATTATATAATCGATTATATTAAATTATTAAGTTTCTCTGATCATATTAGGGTGCTGAATAATTGATCCATGAATTTATTTATTATTTAAGACATTGTGGAATTGTTATAAAACTAAATCATCTTTGAATACCATAGTGGAAGGGTGTGTATAATAGGTGGAATATTACACTATTGGTAATTGTTCTATTGATTATGAGGTAGCGTGAGGTTATTATTTAATTTTGGGGATATGCTCTAAAACTGACACCTTCCTACTTAACCATATTCCATCTAAATCATTCATTAAGATGCTATATGATATATGTAATGTGAAACATACAAATATATATTTTATAATGATTTGGGTTTGTAACGAATATTCATGACATTTTTCTTATGAGAAACTCAATCCTAAAAAAAATTAAATGAATGTTATTTTATTATACTAAAGAGACTGCTGGATATAAATTTTAAAATTATACTGAATGAAAAGTGTCTATGGATTGGCATGATTTTTCTGTGATAAGTATCATGAAATTTGAGGAGTTATTGGGATTAAATTTGAACTTGGAGAAGTTCAATATCAACAAATAAAATGTTCTCCGGATATAGATGTTAACCTAGTTTCACAAAGGGTTAGGGAATAAGAACCAACTTAGGTTACAGAAGAACCCTGAAGATCTTGAAGAATTCATCAGGATACTAAGAGATATGGATTTATTAAGGTAAATGAAGATGAATTAATTTTCATGGGTGATGAACCTACTACTTACTAAGAGGCTATTGAGATTACTAATTTTGAGAGATCGATAAAATCCATGGAATCTAAAATGGGATCCATGTATACTCACCATGTTTGGAGCATGATGGATGCACCTGAATGGGGGGGGGGACCCATATGGTGTAAGTGAGTTTTTTCATAAGAAAACTAACATAGATGGTAGAGTGTCTACCTAAAAATCATACCAAGTGGAAAAGGGTTTGAAAAAAATTCATGGTATTTACCATGAAGAGAGATTTTTCACAAGTTTTGATGATAAATACCATTTATATATTTCTTCTCATAACAAGTAAATATGATTATTTGATATGTTGAATGGATTCAAAATTTATGTCCTTAATAACATTTTAGTTAGGGATGTGTATATTATAAGACTTTAAAGTTTTATAATTTTAAACGAGTCTAACAATGTTTGAAAGTTGCAATAAACCATTTATGAATTAAAACAATACTCTCAAAGTTAGAACATCTAGTTTTATGACACAATCAAATAGATTGGGTTCATAGAAAACCCAAATATTTATTCTATATATAGTCACATTAGTGGGTGTGTGGTGCTATTTTTTATGTTTCATGTATATGAAATACTTATTATTGGAAATTATATCCCAAATATACACTATAAATATTTGTTTGGGGAAATTAATCTCAATGAACTACATGGGTGAAGCAGCATACATCAAGAGTATAAATATTTATAGATGTAAATACTTATAGTGAGTCAAAACACATATATCGGTAAATTTATAAAGTGGTTTAACACGAAGAACTATATAAATGGGCCTTTATCAGTGTTTCCTGGATTAAATATTATAAAAATTTTAGATCATTCTAATGATATAGAAATAATGGATACATTCCTAATGTGTTCTCCATAGGATCTATCATGTATTCCATGTTGTGTAATCGACTTGATGTCTCTTATTCTTTAGTAATAACAATTATATACCAATAAAACCCAAGAAATAGTTACTATATTGATATTAATAACATCATTAAATAATTAATAATAAGTAATAATATGTTCTTTCTCTTTAGAGGTGGGGATGAGCACAGTGTAAAGGGTTACACCGATGCTAGTTTTGAATCTAAAAATATGAAATGAGATCCTAATATGTATTTAGGTTTTCACTAAATGGTGGATATGTGGCCTGAGTACCATGGTAACATGATAACTGAACTGGTCTTGACATATCCCCAAAGGCATTCTCAATCCCCATGGTTGGAGACTATCACTTGATATCATAAAAAATGAAAGTGGGAACAATTTTTTCACTCACAATACAGAAGAGAAAGAGACAATTCATTAATTCATACAAAGGAAACTCCACCAGGAGAACTGCACCAGAAGTCAAAAAAGAAGAAAACCTAATGTACTATAACCACTTACTATAAAACATGAATAAATACCCAAGTCCCAAATAATTCAACTCATCAAGTCCACAAATCAATATCTATAACCACCTCCAAGTGATATTTTTCCCTTTCTCAAACCTTGAAGGAGATAATCTACAAACACCCAAAGACACGAGTAGAGTGTGAGATAAAATCCCAGTAGGGTCTCACCAAGGATTCCATAATATATTCAAATATTAAATTAACTAAAGAGAGCTTTAAATTTAAAAAAGTAGGTTTGGCATTTCAAAGACCATAAATAAAACAACTCATGATTTTCATTTCAATTTATGAAAAAAAAATACTTTTAAAGGATGCATGATGACTCATCACCGTCTCATAAAGGATGCGACATACTGAATTTATTTATTTTGAAACATTATAAATTAGAAAGTGATGACTAAAAAACTCACTAACTACCTAAGGCTTTCATGATCCCTAGTAAAAAACAATGATGGGAAATTTATTTCAAATGACCTTAAAATACAATTTATCCAATTCTTCATTTCAAACATGTCAATTTTCCTATTAAAAACCATAATGGGTTTTTAATAAAAAAACATTCCTTTTTCCAAGATAAAACCCAAAGGTTTTTTTATCAAAAAACATTTTAATCCATTTACACATTATAGGGATTTGAAAATTAATTCACAAGTTAATTTCACAATCCAATTTCACAAATAAATTCAAAAAATTTAATTTTTCACAATTCCATAAATTTTCACAACAAAACCCCTAATTTAAGGGAATTGGGCTTTTAAAAAAAATTCAATCAAATCCATTTCACAATTTAAACTAAAAAATTAAAATTACACCGATTTCCATACACACACCCTAATTCAATGGAATTGGTGGTTTCCCAATTTCATTCCAAAACCTATTTTCCAAAACCCCAATTCCATGGAATATGGTTTTTAATAAAATAATTGAAAGAAATTTCATTTAAATGAAGAAATTAAATTTCATTCAAACAATTGAAATTAAACAAAGTAATTTAGGGTTAAAACAAATTGAGCATCATAATGTAACCACCTACCTTTCTCAAGGAAACATAAAACCCACAACAGAACCCTCCAATAAGAACAAAGGCACTGAAGATCTTGGAACTCAACCTAGAAACAATATCTGACAATATATATTATAGATCCATCAATCCCTAGATGATCTATCAAACTCTGAGGAATAAAAAAGAAATATATGAAGAGATAGGGATAACCCTTACCCATAAAGTCATATTAGAAACACAATTATGATCAATCACTGATCGAAATAACTCATAAGGGTTTGAGGGATCCAAAATCACCTGAGGAAGGATCTTGGGTCGAGAGAAACAAAAACTAGAGAGGGTGGGGAGAAAAACCTATAAGGTGTCCTATTAAAAAACAACCATTGGGAATTTACATAGCGTGTAAACCAATTAAACATCATGTAATTGAAAAAAAATCCAAAAATCTCTGAAAAACATGTCTCCATTTTATAAATTCAGATTTATTATCTTTTTTAGAATTTACATATCGTATAACTATATTATATAGTGTGTAAATCCCCAAAATAATACAAAAAATAGGTTTGTTATGAGAATCTAATAAATCTATTACTTCACCATTATAAGTAACCTTCCAATTCCTTCTCAGCCCTACCTAGACAACAAAAAAGGAAAACCACAACAAGGGTTAAAACATAAATGTCAGAAGAGTAACAAGGTGTTATAACCTACCTACCACAATAACTTTTTGTACCTAGAAAGCATGTCAAGAATATTTCATATCCAAAATTTGAGGCCACTTCTCTCTCATTAGTTCCCTACATTCCTAGGACTCATGAAAATAAAAATTGTGCTACCATAACATTGAAACCAAAGGTATTGACCTCTTTCATAGTACCATGGTTTCAGAATCAACTATCCTGACTAGCCTTTAATTAAATATAAACGAGGATCAATCTCAAGATCACTATAACTCAGAACATGAGATGAATTATATAGATACTTTTGTAGATGATATACATGGAACACATCATGTATCAATGTGAGGTGTAGTGGATGTGATAAACAATATGAAAATTTCACAACCTATTAAACAAACTCAAAAGGTCCCCTAAAATGAGGAAAAAGTCTCCCTTGCCTCCCAACCTATCGATGACCCAGTCGAGGTGAAACTTTCAGAAACACCTAGTCATCAAATGATAATTCCAAAGGACTGTGATGATAATCAGTATAAGAATTGTATCGGATCTCTGCCATCAACATCCTTTGATTAATAAACTAAATATTTATTGTCATCTCTTAGACCAAGATCATTCCAACTAAGGAACTCTCACTAATCTCTGACCAACACAATAGATATATATAAGTCAGAATATACAAGGATTTAAAAGGATCCATTCTAATCTTGGACTAGTAACTATTATTATTAGAAACCATAACTATCCCCAGGTGATCATCCCAAGATCCCCCAAATTCAAAAAAAAAGTGTGAAGCATATATTGAAGAATATGTATAGCTCTTTCTATCTAGACATTTGACTATGGATGTTATACCGTGCTCAAACATATGTGAGATCCCAGTGCCTCTTGAAGGCCTCTCCAAAATTGATAAGTGAACCAAGGAACCCTATTAGAAACTATTGTAGAAGGAACTCCATGAAAATGAAAAATCTCTTTCACAAAGATATTTCCCAACTCATTAAGTTTAGTTATATCAAAAATGGGTATAAAGTGTGCAAATTTAGTCATCCTATCAATAAAAACACATATAGAACTCTTCCGTATCAGGGTACAAAGAAACCCAACCAAAAAGTCTATAGAGATATCATCACACTTCCACATCGGAACTGGAAGTGGCTGAAGTAAACCTGAAATATTCTGGTGCTCGGACTTGACCTTTTTGAACTTATAAAAATGAGAAACAAACTCAGAAATTCCCCATATCATATTTTTTCACTTGAAATTCTGCCACATATCATAGAAAATATTCATAGTTCTTGGGTGGACTACCCATTTTGAACCATGGAAATCCCCCATCATAGCTTTCCTTTCTGCTAATGGAACAACAAAGAGATTATAACAGCATAGAAATCCCTCTTTGGAGAATATCCAATTGGAAACTATCTCCACACCATAAAGAGATTCTATAATGACATGGAACTCATCTTGAAGCTGTTGTTCCTAAATAATCATCATGAGAAGATAATATGTCAACTAAACACTATAAAAAGAAACCTCATCCCCTGATTCCCAAAATCCAATATGCAATTGTGAAAAGATAACCATCAAGTTCCACTCTTAGGAAGAATCATTCACTTCCTAGGATGGAAGTTTCTTTCTCAAAGCATCTTATATGAAATTCCCTTTCTCCAGGGTATAAGAGATGTCAAAATATAAAGACTGCATATATTCCACCTAACACATCTTGAAGAGATTCAAATATTTGTTAGAGAAGATATATCTCTATATTTCTTGGTATGAATACACGGTATACCTTTATCCGTAATGGCAGTGCCACCAACCCTCAATCACATGGATCACAACTAAAAGTTCGAGGTCATGGGTTAGATAATTCTTCCCATGTGGCCTAAGATGATGAGATCCATAAACAATAACATGATCATCCTGCAAGAGGATACATCCCAAGCCTAAACCCGATGCATCACAAAAGACCACACAACCCTGCCTGACCTCTAGAAGAGTCAACACTAAAACCATAGTCAAAATCCATTTTAGATCAACAAAATAATTCTACCATTTATCATCCAAAGAAAAATTTACTACTTCCAAGTTAGTGCAGTCATCGATGAAGCCAACTTTGCGAAGTCCTTCATGAATCAACGTTAATATCTGGTTGAGACTAAGAATCTCTAAATATTGAAAACATTTAGTGGTTGTTCCCATGTCATAAAAGCCGTCAAATTCTTAGAATCAACTGATATCCCACATTCTGACACCACATGTCCCAAAAATTTCACTTCCAGAATCCAAAAATCACATTTCAAAAACTTGGCATAAATTCGGTGATTTATTAGCATAATAAGAACTATTCTCAGATGATGCCCATGATCCTCCTCGAATATAGAGTAAATGATGATGCCATTCACAAATACCACCAAAAAAGTATCTAGATATTCTTGGAAAATCATATTTATTAAATCCATGAAAACTGTAGGATCATTGGTTAGATCAAAGGGCATGAAAAGGTACTCATAATGGGAATACGTGCTCCAAATGGCAGTTTTCTGAACATTAGATTTTTTTAATCCTCAACTGATGGTAGCCATAATGAATATCAATATTTAACAAACACTTAGACCCTTTAAAATGATCAAAAATATCATCAATACATGGTAATATATATTTGTTCTTTACCATAACTCGATTGAGCTTTCAGTAAAAAATGTATAGGTGAAGAAAACCACTAGCCTTCTTAGCAAAGAGAACTGACACTACCAAAGGTCACATGCTTGGACTTATGAAGACTTTATATAGAAAATAATACAATAGAGTCTTCAAATATTTCATCCAAGATACTTCCATGTGGAAAGAATTAATAAAAACTGGTTGAGTTACAGGAACTAAATCAATAAAAAACCCAACCTCCCTTGTCGTGGGAAAAGTAGAGAAGTATGAAGGAAACACGTTGTGAAACATGAAAAACACTGGGGGTAGATCATTGCTCAAAGATTCTTACCCCAGATCAAAGGTAAATAAAAATATCACCTCCCCCGACTCTGAATAAGAATGTGTGGATCTACTCGACCTCGGGTCCCATTCTCCTTGAAATATGGGCACACACCATCAAGTGTAGTGAAGGAGACCCATCAAAAATAACAATCAATATAGGATTTATTGGAAATGATCCAATCCACCTAAAAAATTATGTCAATATATTACAATTCAAGAACCGAAAAACTCCAAGAAAGATCAACAACTGATTGATATAAAACACAAGCGGTGCTATGAAGACCTTTCTATCACTTTGTAAAAAGGGGTGTATTGCACAAGATAAAATCTTCATAGGAAGATTAACCATATTAACAATACGGGTTGAAAAAAACAAATGATATGCCCTAGTTTCAAATAGTGTAGTCACTAATGATGAAGCTATAGTGATGATACCTCACACGATTACTAGACCTATATCCGCTTCCTCTGGAGACTCTTCCACTACGTGAAGAAGATTCATTCTAGATGCCTATGGATGTGACCTGTTTTCCTGTGAAGCATCTGATTGCACCACTATTTTAGAAGGTTATGACGATATTATGCCACTAAATAATGTGGAATAAATATGAATGAATCTATTTATGTGATTTGAGCATCTACATGAGACATAGTTATTGGGTGCCTTAGTGAAAACCCTCTTTGAATTTCCTATCATGTCACACTGGTAACAAACCAAAGGATCTCTTCCCGGAACTATAGGAGGTTTAGAAAATACCTACTTTTGAAAAACACCATGAGAATCATCGTGCTTTATCTTTACCTTAGAGGAATTCACACTACCACTAGAAGTAAAGTAAACTCTTGATAACCCTGACTTTCTATCCATGTACATCTCGACCATCAATGATCTATCTAGTACATCATCATAAGAAGGAATATTTAGTGAGAATAACTTAGAATGAATATCCTAATGAAGTCCCAAATCAAACCTTTAAGCCTTCATTTTCACATTGGATACTATATTATGTGTAAAATGAATGATCTTAATAAAATTATTTGCATACACAATCACAGTCCTATCAGCATGCTCACTTTTGAAAAACACTAGTGCCTTATCCAATAACATATAGTCTGGATAGAACTAGTTGGTTAAAATGAATTTAATGTATTTCCAATCTAATCCTTTATTTTTCTTAACCATCACCATCATGTACCACCATCTCATGCTCAGTCCTTCCATCAGAAAGGTGGAATAGTTCACTTTTATTTCATTGGTTGTGTCCAAATCCCAAACAAATGATCGATCCAAATCAAACAATTTTCAGCCTGTTGAGGATAATTAGATCCCTTGAACATTGGGGGATTTTGGTGAAGGAACTCTTTAAAAAAATTCTTGAGAATGACCCTATGAGGTTCCATTGATATAATTTTAAAATGATGGAAAAATACATTAAAAAAAATCTTTACAACACAATTAATAGAATATTTCTAAAAAATGGTTCTTTTCACAAATGGATTAAATAAAAAAATTTATATAAAATAGTTTATAGAAATAATAAGGCATGTAAAATAGTTTACAATAGTGGAGTTTATTCATTTCAAATACAAAAAACTGAGAAACATGATCATATTCCTATGAATGTATGATAATTCAAGAATATAGGGACTCCACAGTCATGGTGACACGAAAATATGTACATATGTCCCTTTAAACTCAGTCTATAGAGGAATCACCACCACCACCTAAGGGATGTGATGTGCTGCATTTATGTTTTGGAAAATCATAAATTGTAAAGTGTCATCCAAATAACCCACTAATTACCTAAGGATTGAATGTGCTCTAGTAAAAAAAACAATGATAGGAAATTCATTTCAAATAACCTTAAAATAAAATTCATCGCATTCTCAATTTAAAATATTCCAATTTTCCATTTAAAACCATAAAATGTTTTTATAAAAAATATTCATTTTTATAAGATAAAACTCATAGGTTTCTATCAAAAACCATTTGAATCCTTTATCACTATATGGTTATTTAAAAATTTATTCAAAAAATATTTTCACAATCCACTTTCACAATTAAATTCAACAATTTTAATTTTCAACAATTTAATTAATATTCACAAATAACCACTAATTCAATGGAATTGGGGTTTTTAAAAAAATTTCCATCAAATATATTTCAAAATTTAAACTGAAAATTTTAAATTTCACCAATTTCTATAAACACACCAAAATTCAATGGAATTGGGATTTTTTAAAAATTTCCAGCTAACACCAATTTCGAAAAACCCCAATTTAATGGATTAGGGGTTTTAATAAAAAAAATTGAATGAAATTTAAATTAAATCAAGAAATTTAATTTAATGAAAACAATTGAAATTGAACAAATAAATTTAGGGTTAACATAAATTGAGCATCATAATATAACCACCTACCTTTCTCATAGAAAGAAATCCTACAACCGAACCCTACAATAAGAACAAAGGTGCATAAGATATAAGAGCTCAACCTAGAAAAATTACTTGAAAACATGGATTTTAGGTCCATCAATCCCTATATGATCTATCAAACTCTATGGAGGAAAAGAGAAATTTACTAAGAGGCTGGGATAATTATTTCCCATAAAGTCTCACCACAACAACAATGAAGATCAATCTTCAATCGATACTACCCATAAGGTTTTGAGTGATCCAAAATTATCTAGGGGAGTATCTTAGGTCAAGAGTATTGAAAACTGGAGAGGATGAGAACAAAATATCAGCCATGCCTCTAATTGAAAAGCAAAAACTGGGACTTTACACAATGTGTAACCAAATTCCAAATCGTGTAGTTTAAAAAAAATCACAAAATCAACAAAAAACCCACTAACTTTTGATAAAATTGTATTTTTTATTATTTAAGAATTTATACATCAATTAATCATCTTACATAGCATTTCAGTCCTTAGTATACTATATAACAAAAAGGTGTCTACTGATAATCCCACAAATCATTGACTTCTCCATTATAGGCATCCACCCCATTCCTTCTCATCCCTACCTAGACAATGAAAAAGTAAAACCATGATAAGGTTTAAAACATACCTATAAGAAGTGTAAAATTATCTTAAAATAGATATAACTTGGGAGAGTTTCAAAAAAGACACCACAAATACTCAACCAAAAAAGGAAGAGTAAATTATTGCATTAGATTCTACAAATGAAGCTGCTTAAATCAGGAATTTCATTTTTGAACTTCGGGTGGTTCAAAGAGTTAAAGGAGTAGTTAAGAGTTACTATGTAAAAAATAGAGTTATTTATTAGGCCAACTAATCTAGGTCTCACCGAAGGACCAAAAAATCCTTTGAAATTACCATTTCCTTGGATAGATAATTGAGAGGGGTGACATAAATATTTATTGGGGGGATAGAGATGAAAATATAAATGATCTATTGAAAAATCCAATATCATAAAAAAATCATGAGGATCATGTTGATTATATTGTGATTAGATATTTGAGATATTGGATTTAATGGTTGTACAATATATCAAGATTTTATATTAAAGGGAATATACATTTTTTATTCATTCATGGATGATATATTTGTATTAAAAGAACAGTAGAATGATAATATATTCAAATGTTAACTCTTTGATTTGTCTCTAATCCATGAATATCACAAATTATTATGGATTAAAATTATATGATAAGATTAGTGTGATTAGAATCATTTACTAAATGAAAATAGTCATATTCATAATATAGAGAATATAATCATGAGGTAATATGTTGAGACTTAATATCTGGATAGACCCACTAAAGTAAATCACATGTATTTCCATATGATCATTGATATTCTTAGGGGTGTATTCTTATTATTATTCTTTTTTTACTTTAGGTTCATGAGTTACCTAGCATGATAACCATCATAATTTTATTTATTTCTTACTAAATCCTTGATGTTTAGCTAATTAGGTGTTTTTGGGAATGTTGCTGATCATTTCATCAGTTAGAGACTAATAAAGAAGGGATTTTTCTACTTGTATGATGAGTTAAAGACATCCAGTCATTTGATTGAATCAAACATTGGGAATTAGTGGATACTCTTAGTTGAGTGAAATGTGATGTGATTATCTATTTTTGATAAATGACATGTTATTTATTCATTCATACTAGTTAGTCTATTTTGGGGAATCATGAATATATGAGATGTACTCTTCTAGATTGACATGTTACGTATCAAATGGTCACCTAATTCCATGGAAAAATGGATTATATATGTATTCATATGATGTATATAATACATATTATGGCCAATATGATCATTTGGTGATATAATTATGTTTGATAAAGATCACATCGTACCCCTTTATAGATTAAGTAGAACCGATCTTTTTCTAGAGGACACTCTTTACTTACATCTATATAATCAGTATTTAATATTTTACTACCAATACTAAAAAGACCCATAGGGTAACACTTTTAGACCATTGAATAATGTTTAAAATTTTTATGAAGTTTTTATTCTAAAATGAAGATATAATATCCAAAAAATTATGGATGGATTCATAAAGAGTTGTATAGTTTTCAATAAACTCCTCATAGAATTTTAGGGAAACTGAGAGATTGTTGGGAATGCAATAAAATGGGTATATCATATTTTATGATATACCCCTAGTCAAAACTAGTGACATGGGAATGTAGATTCATATGTGATAGCTTATGAGTAGTATCTATAATAGTGTAAAATAAATAATCTATATATGATATCGAGTGAATGTTCACTTCTATATCTTACACATGGTTTCCTTTGTCTATGAATCAATGTGTTGATTCATACAAGGATACACCTTAATGATATAATAGTTGAAATGTTTAAAGATTATATAAACCCAATATGCATACATTATTGTATCATATGGTAGCTGTCATGTGTTGGTAGCCAAAGCTTGACTCCCTTTATTGAATAAAGGGAGTCTAAATAAAGGGATATGATCCCCCTATTTTATACACATGATACTCTTTATCCTAAGATGATACTCTAATATTCCCGATTCTCCTTTTGTATTCATAGAGAATGTGCTAGCACACTATAATAGAACATGGAATCCTCTCATTCTGAATGGGGATTCTAGTGGCTAGTGAAATACTTGTAAAAAATAGAGTTATTAACTATCATTGGATGATTATGATCAAGAAAACTACTTTGAGTTTTTCATGCATAGAGATTGTCGCCTTTCAGGTGCACCTATTATTTTATGTTCTTTATATTCAATGTTGGTTATGTTTATGATTGAAAAGGAATTTTTATGGATTTATTTAATTGAATTATTCATATGATGATCCTATAAAACCTATAAGTAACCTTCAGTTGATAAAAGTATCATGCATTCCATATTTTAAAATTTTGATAACAATGATAGATTATTTAGAATAAAAATTCGATCATTAAATTTAATGATTAAATCGTATGAATAATTACAAGGAACCATATGAATCAAACATCATGAATCAATTATTTATGATATATTCATATCTTAGCCTATGATATTCCAAGGTTGTTCCATATGATATATCCAAATCATACCATATGGTTGGATAAAAGACATGAAATGATTTTTATAAACCATCCCTTGGGATATTTCCATATCATCCCTTATAATATAACCAAAATATACATCATATTAATTATGTATTTAAGGCATATTTCCTTTAATAAAACCCATCACTATGATGAAGTTTCCCTTATATAAGATTAAAAAAGAAACATCATATGAATATCCACCTCGTTACTCAAATAATGAAAAAAAGGTTCAACCAACCAAAAACCCATAAAAATATCACAACACATTCCCCAATCCAGAACATGCTTCTCCATGCCATAAATTTAATAACCATGATGCAAATCAATATAATGTTTTAGCTCCTCTCCCCTAAATATCCAATCACAATATAATAAATATTGTCATGGCATGTTTTATATTGGTTGTTAAAAATTTAGTTGAAAAGTTCATTCATTATCCACTACTCACCACTAATATCCCTCTCAACACCCCAATGCCTAAAAAATGAAAAGTAAGGGTCTAAAAATTATGATCCTTTATATTATATACCACTCAAATAATTTTCACTCTTGAGAAATAGAACTAAAATCCAAATGAGAATGGGAAACCTAGAAATTGAAACACCCTTACGAAGATACCACTCAAACAAGAACCTCCCCACTATCAAATAAAAAACATGGTTAAGACAGCCTCAATCACATCATCATAAAATAAATTATCAAAAAATCAAAAAAATCAAAACAACACAGGATACTAAGAACTCATCAATGACTCTTATTCTCATGTCTAATCCTCTAAGTGAATATTTTTCTACAAGACATGAACTAAAGTAATTATTTTCCCTTGTAACACCTTCTCCGAAAGATCCTAAGTCTCAACTAGACACTCCATAAACATCACATAATCCTAAATATCTAACTCATTCTAATGAATGACATGGGATTCATGATAAAAAAAAATGTAACACATAGAAAATATCATGGATCTGGTCTATCTACTGAGGAAGAACCAATTAATATACCACCTCATCAGCATGTTCAATCACCTAAAAAGGTCCAATAAACAAAGGATGTAACTTAATCCCTCAACTAAACCTCTACTACCCATAATGGGGGAAAACATTCAAGAGCTCATGATCCCCCACCTCAAACTAAAGAGGTATCATCCTATAATAAATATAAGAATTATGATGGTATTGAAAAGTCTTAATGAACTCATGAATAATTTGTATTTTCTTTTTCATGTTCAACAAAAAATTTGGAAAAAGACCACTAACTATCCAACCATGGTCAAACCCAATTCAGATATACAAGGATACCCCTAATATGTTTCAAAAAATGTTATAACAAGGAATGAATGAAAACTATTATTATGGGTTAACTGAAAAAATTCATGTGCTTTACCTAGGAGCCACAAAATTCTCGAACACATGTGTGTTCCATTTACTCTAGCATCTTGATAGTTTGCTCCATTTGATCATCCATTTGTAGATTAGTATTAGTGATAAGGCATAACTAAGATCCAAATTAGTTTAGAATACCCTTCATAATTGTGAGGTAAAATGGGGATTTTGATTAGAGTTTGTTTTCATATAAAACCCAGGAATCTATATTATCTCATCTACACACAACTTTTCTAAATCATCCACTAGATTAAACTACTTCATTTTCAAGAAATGGACTGACTTCAATAACTGAACCAAAATCACCTAAATATTATCATATCCTCCTTGAGATCAAGGTAAAATTTTGATTAAATACATTAAAATATCCTCCAACTTTCACTTAAGGAAATCCAATGTCTACATAAACACACCTAGAATATAAAGCAAAACCATCACATATAGTCACACCAAACATTGAGACACAAACTCTGCCACTAATATCTTGATCTCTAGACACTAAAATGGACTCCTAAAATCATGTTACATCTTAAATATACTATAATATAATTCTAAGTGGGAGTTTTTAAAACTTATAAAAGGCCTCCAATTGCATTGTTTTTGGAATAATTACTTCCTATTCAATTGAACCTAATATCAATTATCCTTTGATTATCTTCCAGTATTATCACCACAAACCATGTGATCTCCTAAGACGTCCACCTCAAGATCTCCAAGCTAAGACTCCTCAACCTACTATATCAAGTATGAATGTGTTTTCATATAATACAAGTTACCTCTACCACAAATTTTCAATATATTAAGATAAAAATATGTAATATACTCTATCAACCTCCATGTATCTTCAAATTCAGGAACATCGCCTCTAAGGAATTCTTGGTTAGTGCATCATCTACTACATTACCTCTCCCTAAAGTACATGAGATCTTAAAGCCATAATACATGAATAAATTTATCCACCACTATTGATGTAGATTCAAATCCCAATTTGATGAGATACACCTAATTTAATTATGATTTGTGAAGATCATAAACCATTAAATAATGAGGTAATAACAAAAAAGCTTCAAATAAAACAAAACTGGTTCCAATTTGAGATCATGGGTGGTATAGATATATTCATCGGTGGGAGGAAAACATTAGGACCCATAGGAGATCATCACCATTTGTTTCATAAAAAATCAACCCAATAAATGATAAGAAGGTGAATAAAAGACGTAAAACATGAATCCTTCCATTGAAAAGTAAAGGATAGGAACACTAATTAGATTATCCTTTATGTAATCAAATTTCACCTAAAACTGATATGACCATAAAAATACTGAACTTTTCTATTCATGTATGTTAAAGGGGATATAATCTAAAATAAATCTGATATGAAACTCTTATAATAGCTCAAAATACCTAGGAAACTGTAGAATTATATAACATTATTGGAATCCACCTTAGAGAAAACTTCCCATACCTTTGAAGTATTCACTAATACTCCTTACTAAGACACTAAAAGTACAAGGAAGTGTACCTCAAGCATCCAAAAATTTAATTTGGATAGATTTATATACATATAATTTAATCAAATAACCTCCATAACATCTCTAAAATTCTTATTATGATATCACTTTTTCCTCGAATACACAAGTATTTAACCAATAAAAATAAGAATGAATTGATAAAAAACTCATGAAATATTGAGTTTATCATTCCTTTGAAAATATCCTTGAATTCAGGGTACCGAACAACATAACTAAAAAATAAGTGTTTATAATGGAACCTAAAATTATTCTTTGGGATATCCACATCTTTCACCTTCATCTGGTGATATCCTGACCATTTATTGATATTTGAGAACTAGATTTCTCCCTTGAAATAGTTCAATAAATCATAGATCTATAAGTGGGGATAAAGATTCATCATTGTTACCTGGTTTAACCATCAAATGTATATACAAAACCCATGACTATCATTCTACTTCTTGGTGATTAACACAAAGCATTATTAAGTGAAAAACTATGCCTAATAAACCCCTTCTTCAAGGGATCACTAATTTGAATTCGCAACTCTTGTAACATAAAAGGTACCATATAATAAATATCAATCAATATCAGAGAGATAAAGGGCTATATATCTATACTGAACGCAATATAACATCGAGGAAGCAGTTTCACAACCATCTATAGTAATAAATCGGTAAGATACTCAATAAATATATGAGACACCATTTCCTAATCTCCCATTGAGCCTAAAATATACTCCATAAAATGTGAAGATAATGTCCCCAATCACATGCAACCCATCTGACACTATTTATTACCAACATAGATCATATAATCACCTCCCACATAAAAGCAAACAATTTTCCTATTGAAAAAATCAATAACATATTTCATATAATACATCCAATCCATTCCATAAATTAAATCATATGGATATAACTATAGGATAAATAAATATATTGATGCTTGATTTTGCCTCAACATCAACTAAAAACCCTAACACAACTCAAAGAAGTCATAATAACCTCTAAATATAATAGATAACACCAAAGTCTTTGGAAGACTTTCCACCTTGAGCTCCAAGTCTTTGAATGAGGTGGGAAAAATAAAGGTGTTTAGTGGTCTTAAATATAATAATGAATTAACCACGTTATAAGATAGATAGATCGTACCTCACATGATCTATATCCCATCAAGTGTTTAAAACTCCATGGAATACAACTCGGGTTAACCTATTCCTCTGACTAACTAACCTTAATGATGAACTCCTCTATGAACACACTTAGACCTATGTCCCAGAGGATAAAGAGCATCTTTGGGATACTATCTACCAGATCCATCTCCCCTCTATCATCGATAATCTTTCTAACCCAATTTTTTCCACTGATAAGGTCTTGGAAGAAAAAACTACTAAGGTTTTATATTCAAGTAACCACATATCCCACACTGACCATGAAGAATGGTGAGGAACTGAAAACACTAATGGAACATATCTTCACAAAAAAACCTACTTGAATTTAATTCTTGATAAAATCTTGAGAGATTTTAGATCTATAACAATGAGCATAAGAAATCTAATATAAACTCCATACCAGTCAAAACCATAACTATCTTGATTTCTAAGATCCTCCATTTTGTAGTCATAATCCTAGGGAAGTTATGATAAATCCACTCCTAAGATGAACCAATCCGTACATTCTTCTATTATATCACTTCGTCATTTTCTAACACCTTAAGACTTGTTAGAAACATAAATGTGGTAACTTGGTGACAAATCTCTAGAGACGATGCCTCCTAAAAATATCACACCTTTAGCCTACTTACCAGGGGAAATACCTATAAAAAATGAAAAAGATTATTAAATTATACCGTGTGATATTTCATGGTCATGATCCTCTATGAAAGAGAGAGAAACTATTATTCCTTATATTCCCTCATATTTGAATATAGAAACTATATATGAATATGCATTTGAAAATTATCCCATGATATCTTCGACTCCTTATAATCACCAAGAAACAAAAACACCATTGATGAGAAACACCTATCATATGAAAAAATGACCAATAGAATTCAATTCTCCTTATATTCATGGATATAAATAAAATAAATTTCAACATCATCTAACCACTACTCTCTCTTCTGATCCGATACAGTTCCCTCATATTTCACTAATCTCTTATGCAAAAAATTATACAGTTTCCTCCTTCAAGACTCATCCACCTTAGATGGTTCAACCCTCCTATAGTCAAACAGAGCATCATGTTACACCTTAAAAATCTAAACCACACACAAACAACACCCACCAAACACATCTATAACTCAGAGTAATGAAACTCTTAATACTAAAAACATGAAATTCAATTTATATCACAATAATTAAATTTATTTAAATTTTCCAAAAAATCACCCAAAATCAAATATAAGTGATGGTAATCATGATGTACACACCTATCATATGTATCTACCCCATAATCAACATCATATAACTTAATAAACTTAGAAAGATTAAAATCATTATGTAAAATCAGGAGGGGCCTTAAATGCCTATATCCTATTCAATATCACCTACTACATCACATGCTATGTTTGATCAGTCTATTACCCTACTAAATTCATGAATTACTCATCTATGAATAACTCCATATTCTATACCACCCCTGAAACAAATCTTTGATACCAATTTTTATGAACCGACTCCACTAAAACCTCCCCTAGGACACCAATGAAAATGGGAGTATCCCTTGAAGCTCACCTCTAATAGGTCATGATTCGATGACTAAAACTAAGAGTATAGAAAGACACATTTGGGAGGAATTAACCTCATAAATCTCATTAACATAAGATGAATACCACCAATAAATTATATAAAATAAAATAAAATAACATGTAATACCACAATTCTTTTAAATTTCATAGAAAATCAAGGGTTTCGAAAATAAAATATGAAAATGTAACTCCTATGGAAGTGAATCTATAAGCACCAACCTTCACCACGAGCTAATATGTTCTATCCCAATCACTTAATATTCCATTAAAAATTTTTACAATATTTATTTGTATATAAAAGGGTGAGTATATAAGTATAATTTGTATGATCATCCCCAAAACCTATTGGGTAAATGTTAAAGGAGCATACTAATTCCTTAGTGAATAAACAACCAAGAAAACTCATTTCCTATACAGTATTATCTGACACACATCATTCCAAATACTCAATCTTCCAATATTTCAACCATGTGTAGAAACATCACATAAAATGAATATATATATATATATATATATATATATATATATCAATAAGGTACCCAATGACCACTTCCCCAGTAAACTATTCACATTCACTCTCCGACTGTATACCTCATGATCTAACATCCATTCTATATCCACATGAACACAAACACACAACCAAAACCACAAATCTATAACCCCAAACTAAATACCAAAAATACTTCTCATTCCATATCACCACATCACATTTTCACATTATCTCCTCATCAATGTTGGGTGATGTGAATATGAAATACTTCAACCTCATACGCTGCTCCTTCTATGAATGCCCCACCATGAATCAACACCACAACCAAAAAACCATGACATCCAATATATATAATATATCATAAATCCATTACTGCTCGTATATATATAAACCTAAAACTTATTCCTTCACAAACCAAACTACATTTGAAGGGAGATAAGTGAAGATGGATTACTCATCAATACATACCCTCTATAACATGGATATTGATTAAGACACTTAAAACCCATGAGCTCATATAAGAATAAGTTAGGTTACCCAAATTGAGTGTTGGTGTGTAAGAAAAAACAAGGAAAAAGGATATATAAAAGAAAATATAAGCCCAACCTAGAGAGCCGGCTCGCAAAAAATTTTCATTCATTACTATGACCTACTATAATCACCTCAACCCAATTGCCTCATAAAAATTACTTATTCTACAACTAGACACAACCCAATTAAACAATAGATCCATAACACAACAAACCTATTCTAATGATAACTTCACATTTACCAAAAACATCACAATAACCATGTTATAGTTTATTTCCAACTAATATAATTTTAACCAACCATAAAAATTTCACATTTCATCAATTATTTTAAAAATTCCATTCCTTTATTTATTCATAATTCCATTCATTTAACATATTTAACCCATATTTCCTTTCATTACATTCCACATACATTAACAACCTCATTAATTTTTATATTCTATAATTTAATTCAACATAAAACATGTTTCCTTGATAGTATGACACAACCACATCAATTCTCTATACTTCACATCAACTAATAAAAAATTCCAATCAAACAACCACATTATCAATTCCCCCACTACAATAATGAAAATTTTCCCATTTTCACATCAACCATGGAAAGCTATTACCTCAAATATAACACTCAATCACCCCAAACCAGCCACAACAACCCATTACCAAGTCCCCATAACAATAGGAAACACAAATATCTAGTATATAACAATAGATAACACAACAACAATCCACATCAATTAACTTATCTTAAGAATACTTCTATGTCAACTTAACACCTTATGAATAAACCAAATTAATAAAAATTTATAAATTTCCATCTATAAGTTTTTTACCATATTTATGTGATTAACCAATTATAAGAGTGATTAGGAAAACACCAACAATAAGAAAAGGATTTATGGAAGTAATTTAATAATCCATCAAAAGAGATTAAACTATAATAACATGGGAATCATATAAAATACATGAAAACACCTCATCCATTTCAATTTCTCTAATCTAGTTCATTATCTTGTTAGGTAAATATTAAATCTCTTCCAAATAAGAACATAAGAAGGATAATTCAACATTCAAACTTGAAAATAAAGGGAGAAGTCTTGAATCCATTACCTCAACCTGATCTTCAACAATCATTACAAAAAAAATAGAGAGAGTATGACAATCAAGAACCACCAAACTCATAATAGCACCCCTAAAAACTACACGAATCAAACCTCCATCAAACAATAAATCCAAACATAACAAACCGAACCTATACCAATACAATAGCCACCTCCAAGGGTAAGAAAAAGTAAGGAAAAGAGGTAAATAAAAAAATTCACCTTGGATCAAAGGATCTCAATCACATAAATCCAAGGATTAAGAACCACTGAAAGATGATTATAGAAAAACTAGGATGATCCAAAATATTCCTAGGGTTAGAATAAATTTTAAGGAATTAGAGATAATGCAGTAAAACACATAAATTTATATTAAAAACTAGGATGCAATAACATAATGGCATGATGGGTTTGGTTACACTATATCAGTGGAACAATTTTGAAATCACAATGTGATCCTCTCAAAATATTGAGAAGTAAAACCATTTGAATTAGATATAACCAATGAAGGTAACAATTAAGATAGTGTATTTATCATACAATACTAGAAAAAAATATGAAACATGGATAAAAAATTTGTCTTATCTCCCAAACTAAATCAACCTCAAACACACATTAAGGTGTAACACCATCCACTATGTAACAAAAACCCCATACATGGTTAAACCATTAAATTATATAAACAAGGAATCTATGATAGAGAACTCATCCCCTTGATATAATAAACCTTATGTAATATTAAATATTAAACAAAACAAGGGTATGATATAACCCAAAAAACCATATTTAAACCAACAAGTATCAGCTAACCATAATCAAACTAAAATTGATCATCCCTATCCCTACATCGCAACACATCAGAATATAAAAAATCCTCTCCCCTAGCCCTGTAATCAAGTCATAATGTATATGATCATCAAGTGACCCATGCTAGTAGTTTAAATTTCTGTTGAAAAATCCACTCCCACCACTTCTATAAAATCTCCATATTGACTCCCACAAAACCCCAAAAAATAATGGTTTAAAAAATTTCAGTCCATAAAAAACAAGAAACATAGAACACAATTAATTCGTAGGGTTGATCACACTTTGATTGGTGGCTATACCCTTTTTATGAAGCAGGGGATAACAAAATTTTAAATGCTCTGTTATGTTTATCAAAGATAAACCATTATTTCTAGGGGGTCATCGTAAACCCTAATGGGTGCTCAATAATACTTTTTCAATAAAGAATTTTGTAAAGATAGATTATACCAACTATTCTATTTGTAGTTATTACAATATTAGAAAATACTCCCTTACGAATTAATTTAGGATGTATACTCTATTTTACTTTAAATTGATTGACAAGAGTCTCATGCTCCATGATATATCACTGTGAACTCTAAGAACTATATTATATACCTCAATTATAGTGATATGTGTAAAATATAATGAAGAAATGGTTTTACTTTTTTTTATAATTTAGAATAGTTTGAACCATTAATTAGTAAATAAATTAATAATATATTAGGTATTTATTAATTTTATTTTTGAAACATAATTATATTATTAACATGCTATTTTTTGTGTTTATATAGACTTAATTTTAATTTTGATAATCCATTTTTAAAATTTTTATTTTTATATGAAATGCTAAAACGTAGTTTGGTAGGAAAGAATGTTGATGTGGTTATTAAAAAAGGATTAAAAAAAGGAAATCATGAAATAATTATAATTTAATGAGATGATGGTTGTGGATAGAGGTTAAAATTGTGAAAAATAAAAAACAATGATATATGTAACACCCCGACCCCAGTTACCTAGAGTCGGTGCATTATTTTTA
This sequence comes from Viscum album, assembly GCA_963277665.1. NCBI lineage: Eukaryota > Viridiplantae > Streptophyta > Magnoliopsida > Santalales > Viscaceae > Viscum > Viscum album. The sequence goes on from OY728142.1 coordinate 1,165,305,792, forward strand.
TAAATTGGCATGATTACAAGGTATCAAGTCTCAGAAGACCGGTCAGTTTAGCAGTCTTGGAAAATATATTACATACATGAATGTTACGTTACACATTAGAAAATAAAACCCAACATAAATGATCCTTTGATAACACCATTAATTCCCAAGATTAACCCTTCTTATCAATCATAATACACTTCTTGGAATCCCGAGAAAATTAAAACATAGAAATGGGTGAGCTCAGATGCTTAGTAAGGATAATAATATAGGAGAAACTTTCATAAATAAGCATAAACATTTAATGAAATGTTAAAGACTAAAACAAAATCCTTTTAAAATTAAACTCCATCATAATATGGCAAAGATACAATAAATAAATGCCTTTTACTTATTCACATGGATATTCTACTAGTCGAATAATCACATGCAATATCAATAGCCACTTTCATAATGATGGAATCCATAATGCCATACTTCATAACCACATAGTAAAGGCCTTGTTCCAAGACTAAAAATAATATTTTGTCAAGGCCTTGTGCCAAGACACTAGTTTGTCTCATGAGACCTACCGATGCATCGATGAGCTATATTGGGCTCCACCAGTCACTTACTAAGTCCAATGCATTCCTCATATGAAAAGTTCTAAACATAACATAAACATTCGTATTAAAACTATCATACGAAATGTCAATACATTATCCATAAACCATGAATGGTATAAATATAACACATACACAATCAAACATACCACAAAACCTTCAATAAAATATGGAAGATTTGTATCATAATAAATAAACTTCAAACAAGTTTAAAATCCATCAAGGGATGTTGATATAGATGAAAATGATTTGTAAAAATCTTTGAGAGAAATATCCCTTTTTAATAAAAACATTTAAAAGTCACACAATTTATAAATTTAGACATTTAAAGACATTTTTTAATGAATGTTTCCCATACCAATTTGAATATTTTGAAAGGAATTAAAATTTTAAAAACATTCATGTCCATATAAATAAATCCTTAAAACCCATTTTGAAAACATGGACATTAATGAGAATGAATTGGAAGAATAAATATTTTAAACATTTAAAATGATGTTTTAGTAAAAAAAGTCCCTTAAAAAGAATCCCTTTGAAAACTCTTTTATTAAACATTGACATGGATAATAAATATGTCCTAGTAGATACTTGCGTAAAAACAACCTCGGATAATAAAGAAATTGTGAAATTAACCCTTACCTTGCACTTTCCTTTAGTCGAGGGTACATTTAACCTCCTGTACGAAGACCATAGTATGTTATTAAATTATAACATAACCATATTAATATTTATGATATCATACATGATTCATTTATGACTTTATACTACCCATTTAATAATAATTTCCATGTTAAATTAAAATTTTGGGGAATAATCACTTTCTTTATCGTACATGTTTTAACTTGTTGCTCTCGATTTTATCACTTATATCCAGATTTAAATTCTTTGTGAATATAAAACATGATTTATATATCATTTATATTTAGAATATAAATACATATGATATACATATATATGAAATTTAAAACACCATTTATGGAGATGGTAATCCGTACGTACGCACGAGCGACAATATCATTGTTTTGATATTAAAATAATATATAATTGGATGGTATATCATATACACATAATCATTATCACTATCATGTTATATTTATTATTTAAATAAATTACACATCATTATTATACCCATCTAAATAATAATGTATTGAATAACAATTATATCACGACATGGAGACGGTAAGCCGTACGTACGCACGTATGGTGACATGTCATTAAAATGATGGTTAGAATAATGAATATGATTGTACCAGATTTATAATTACATCATAGTATATAGAAGATACAAGAGTTATTATTTTATAATGGAAACAACAAAGAAAGTGGAAATGGTAGAAGAAAGGATCTTAAAAGAGGCGATGAAATATTTACATCTTCTTCGAGTTCTTCCTTTTGATTTGATCAAAATGGATCCTTATGTTGTCTTTCTGACCAAAGGAAGGACACTAAAATTATGTGAGGACAGTTGAGAGGTTATTTGAGTAGGGGTTGGATGAGCCAAATGGATTTTAAGGTGTGAATTAGAGAGAAGGGGGGGTGTCCTTTTATAAGAGGGGTGAGGGGCACCTTTGGAAAAGCTAGAAATATTATTTTATAATAAAATCATTTTCAGTTTCTAATTTCTCAGAAATGGATTATTTAAAATCTAAGGTGCATATGGGTCGAAAACCACTCAACCAATAGGTTTTAGACAGGTTTGGGTTACTATATTAACTTTATCATTTAGATTTAACTCTTAGTTAAATAGTTTTACATTTACCATGTCTGTTTGTATTTTTATATTATATGATTAATAAACTTACTATATAATTTCATGCGAACCCCAAGTGGTTCATTAATGATAAAACTATCATTATATAAGTATTTTGGTCTAGTATTATATTTTTACAAATAGAATATCTATTAATAATATAATATTTTTTTTGAAAACACTTTTATGTCAATTTTGACACTATTTGGTATTTTTTTTCTAAATTCATAATAGCATTATTACTTAGAAAAAAATTCATCTGACTAATCCAAACATGTCACATTATCCTATAAAAGTAGCGGAATTCATAAAAAGTCTCAAAATATATTTATTTGTATATTTTTAATACCAATTTTTTAATCTTTCATTAATACGGTAATTACTGCATCATCATTGTGTCATAAATAAATTTAATTATTTAATGTCTAAAAATTATAAATAAAATACAATTATATACAAAATTTTTTAGCTTTCTAATGAAAATTTATAGTAGAATTTATATAATGTATTACCTTATATTAAAAAGGGTTTAGTTATTAAACTTTGAATTTAACACTTTTAACTCTTCTTTGAATTAAATAATAATAAATGTCCTAATCTTATCTAAGTGGAACAAAAAGGTTCATATTTTATTCCTAAGGTCGTTTTTGGTCAAAATAAACTTAACCAATAGAATTAGTACATTTTTAGGGTAATAATAATATCAGTTTCACCCTTAATTACCCCATTTACTTTTAACCGTGGTAAATAAAAGTAAAAAGTTACTATTCACCAAAAATTATTTTCATCTTATTGAACCAAATTTTACTTACCGATATCAACTTCGTCTCTTGGATTTTTGAAATTTAACTCACAGAAGCTGTAAAATTAAGTTTTATGTAAATTTTCAAATGCTCTGAGGAGGTGGGTAAAAGACAGTGAAAAGTTCAATAAAATTTTATATATTTAATATTATCAAAAAATGAATCTAATGAATTACATTGAACATATATAGGTATTATATATCTATTTTGACCTAAAATAAATTTAAATAAAAATAATTAATTATTTAAATAAAAATACGGTTTTAAACTATAACTTAGTGTTTTCACTATTCATCAAAAATTGAAAGTTTTCAAAAAAATACTAAAATTTTACCCTAAGATAATTTTGATATTCTGAATTCAAAAATTAATTCTATTTTACCAAATTCAAAACACATAAGTTTCATTTATTAATTTAAAATTAATTTCTGTTGTCAAAACCAAAAAGCGTGTTTTTAAGAAATAATAACTAACAAAAGATTGATACTTGTTTATGTTCAATTTCAAAGTGAAATTATTTCAAATGAATAGGATTGAATTAAATGGTAAAAATATAATATATTTATACTTACAAACCATTAAAATGTATAATTGAACACTACAATTGTTTTTGATTAAAAAAGTTGTTTTCAGTTAAAATATAATATTTTTCACTATTCAACCAAATATGAAAGTTATCAGAAAAACACCGAAAATTTATTGAAACTAATTTTTATGTATTGATTCTAAATAATAAGTTTATTTTATCAAATTTACTATATAAAAGTTCCAAATATTGGATTTAAAAAGGGTTCTCCATTAAAAGATGTTAAAATTGCATTAAAAAAAATACTTCTTTTATCTGAAAAAAATAAATTTGTTGTTATATTATGTCTAAGAAACACATAATATGAATGTAAAAATTATATAGAGTACATAAGATTCAAAATTAAATTAATAATATTCATATCAACTTTTTGAACGGTTAGTTTAGTAAGTTGTGGTGCGCTCGAACGCGGTGTTGCGTGTAGCACAAGCTACTGAATTAATTTAATGAGATAATGTACTATGAAATCTTGGGGTGTTAAATTCTACCATACTTCAATAAATTTCATCCTCACAATTTGAATTTGTTCTTTGAAAATAAATTGTTTATAATAGAAAAATACCTTTGTGGAAAACCCACATCGAAAATTGGGTTAGTAAAATTTAGTCTTAATAAGAGGGAAAAGGGAATGAAAAATTCACCATGAAATTATGATATAGATTTGGATAAAATTGGCGGAAATTGGAGAAACATAATTTGAGGAAAAACATAAATATTTATAGGGAGTTATTGAGTTCATTAGTCACAAAGAATTGTAGAATTGACTTCCTCAAATCCATCAATCTATGATGATTTAAAATATCATCAGTTCAACAAAACATAGGATAATAGGATAACACATTTTTAGTTTTAATATCTCTTACCTAATGTTTAATAATTAATTTCTTCATAGAATAAGCAATGAAAGAAAAAAAAATATACTTGACAAGTATATTTCCATCCTTTAACTAATTTCTACCAGAAACTCATCTTTCCCTCTTAAATAAAATAGAACTTAAAAAATATATTATATTTAACCTATTAGTATAGGGTTACAAAAAAAATGAACTTATAATTCATCTACAAGACCTTTTAAGAAAACTACATTATTCAATCCAGGACATCACGTGGGTCAGTGGTAGGTGATACACCCATGTCGCCTTTCGGTTGTGGGTCCAAGTCTCGTGGCCTTGCCGGACGTGAGGAGTTTCTGCCCGACCTCCGATTTGTCCTTTTTATGGAAATCCAAAAATAATCTCAAACTTGACTTATCCAAAATAATTCTATCCAAAATCACAATGCAAAATTAATTAGGATGGTAAACACAATGAAGATCCTTTTTTCCACGTAATAACATGTGAATACCTTCATCATGTATTCTTTTAAAACACAGTAACACCATGAATTACTATAAAAACTTATTGATTACATTCATGCTCCCTTATTTCTTATATCATAATGGATATACTTCTTATATCCAAAAATGTTGAAAACTCCAAAAATGATGGAGTATACAAATCATCAATTAGTTTCAAGGTATTCAAGAATTTCCAATATAATTTATCCAAATCAATAATCTATTATTCCAAAATCAATACCTCAGTATCAGGAAAATATTAAAGTTTTGTCTTTCCTTCAACCATGTATTTTATAAATGTTTAACTTTCCATTGAGTCAATTTTGTTGGTTCCACACAATCTCAAGTCCTTTATGAAATAGCACTGCTGTATAATCCTTATACACTGTATAATTCTTATAACATGTACATCATTAATACAATCATCAAATGACAATATACTTGAATAACAACATAAGAACTCTTAATCATTCCTCTTTATCTTAGGTAGTGTCATAACTTGATTATAATCCAATAGCATCATTTGGGGTATACTCTGATTATTTGGACATTGATTCACGTAGTGTCCCAACTCCTTGTAGATGAAGCATTGTACATTTGAAACCTTTTTCTTACCTTTTCAATCACGTACTTGGTGTCCTTTTTCTCCACACTTATAAAAAACTCTCATTCCTTTAAATCATTTACCAACTTTATTCCTTTCATAGTTATCACATATGGGAAAATCCTTCTCTCCTGTATTCCCTTTATCCATGTTTATTTCTACCATCCTTTTCTTCTCGGGCTTCCCTTAAAAGCCATAGGACTTAGAAAATTCTTTACTTATCTTATTAACACATGATACTATTTTTTTCATATGATGGTAATATGTGGGAGACTATTTAATTTCTAAATTTTGTCTTAATACAGTGAAAGATATGATCCTTATTACTCTTTGGATCATGTGTATTTCTGGATGTCTCATTCTGTATACTAGGAGCCATTTCTAAATAATGGCATACAATAGTTTAGTTTATGAATCACAATTCATAATTCCAAACTTGTAAAATACCTTATGTAAATTGAAAAGATTATGCATATACTCTATAATCATAAAATGTATTCTTTTAGAAAGTATTTACTCTTAAATCCTTCATAATGGCTTGTAATGAAAATGTGAATTATCCTAAGAATATCCCCCGGGAGTGTCGTAACCAAGAGTGCAGCAAGGCCTATTTTCATGCACCAGTTCCCGTTCAAGTTCAGCTCAAAGAGGTGCTTTCATGTTTTACCTCTAGGTAAATCTGTGCCAGATCCGCCTCTACCTGGTCGTATCCAAATAGGGATGTATTGCTTAGAAAACTAATAAAATCACTACAATACCAAAATTCTAGGAAGTTCTTCTATACTAATCCTCAAATTCTATCTTAGGTTAATGTTCTCTAATGAGAGTTGAACTAAATATATTTTCAAGGTTATTTCTAAACTTCCTCTGATACCAACTGTAATTCCCCGACCCCAGTTACCCAGAGTTGGTGCATTATTTTAATACATTTGCATGATTAAAAGGAATCAAGTCTCGAAAGACCGATCAGTTTAGCACTCTTGGAAAATAGATTACATACATGAACGTTACATTACACATTCGAAAATAAAACAAAATATAAATGATCCTTTGAGAACTCCATTAATCCCCTATCTTAACCCTGCTTATCCATCATAATACACTTCTTGGAATCTTGAGAAAATTAAAACATAGAAAGGGGTGAGCTCAAATGCTCAGTAAGGATAACAATATAACGGAAACATTCATAAATAAGCATAAACATTTAAGGAAATGTATAAGACTAAATCAAAAGCCTTTTAAACATAAAATTCCACATAATATGACAAATATAAAATAAAATAATTCCATTTACTTATTCACATGGATATGCTACTAGTATAATAATTACATGCAATATCAACAACCACTTTCATAATGATGGAATGTGTAATGCCTGACTTCATAATTTCTTGGTCAAGGCCTTGTACCAAGACTAAAAATAATATTTTTTTCAAGGCCTTGATCCGAGACACTAGTTTGTCTCATGAGACCTACCGATGCATCAAAGAGCTATAGCGGGCTCCACCCGTCACTTACTAAGTTCCATGCATTCCTCATATAAAATGGTTTAAACATGAAATAAACATTCGTATTAAAACTAGCATATGAAAGGTCAATATATTATCCATAAACCATGAATGGTATAAAAATAACACATCTACAGTCAAAAATACCACAAAACCTTCAACACAATATGGAATATTTGTATCATAATAAATCAACTTCAAACAAGATTAAAATCCATCAATGGATATTGATATATATGAAATTGATTTGTAAAAATCTTTGAGTGAAATATCACATTTTCATAATAACAATAAAAAGTCACAAAATTTATAAATTTAGACATTTAAAGATATTTTTGAATCAAAGTGTCCTATACCACTTTGAAACTTTTGAAAGGAATTAACATTTTAAAAACATTCATGTCCATATAAATAAATCCATAAAACCCATTTTAAAAACATGGACATTAATGAGAATGATTTGGAAGAATAAATATTTAAAACATTTAAAATGATGTTTTAGTAAAAAATTACATTAAAAATACTCCTTTTGAAAACTATTTTATGAAAAATTAACATGGATAATAAATATTTCCCAGTAGATACTTACATAATAACAACCTCGGATAATAAAGAGATTGTGAAATTAACCCTTACCTTGCACTTTCCTTTAGTCGAGGGTAAGTTTAATCTTCTGTATGAAGACCAAAGTATGTTATTAAATTATAACAGAACCATATTAATATTTATGATATCATATATCATTCATTTATGACATTATACTATCCATTTAATAAAAATTTCCATGTTAAATTAACATTTCGGGTAATAATCGCTTTCTTTATCGAACGTGTTTTATCTTGTTTCTCTTGATTGTATCACCTAGATCAAGATTTAAATACTTCCAGAATATAAAACATGATTTATATATCATATATATTTAGAATATAAATATTTATAATAGATATATATATGAAATGGAAAACACCGTTTTTAGAGACGGTAGTCCGTACATACGCATAAATGCTATTTCTGTTTTCATATTGTATTGAACGGAACTAAGTGAATAAGATATATGTAAGGACACACACACACACACACACATATATATATATATCTAGTATCATTATTATGTCATATATTACATACTTATTAATGATATATATTTTATAATAATCATTGAATGGTGAATGTGGAAATGAATCTCATCATGTTGCCAACGAGCCCGTACCCGAGTGGTAAGGGCTCCTGCTTGGCATCCAAGAGACCCAAGTTCAAAACCAGGTGGTGGAGAATTTCCGGGTACTGTAGCAGTACTGTAGCAATCAATGTAGCAGTTACTGTTCGGTACTGTAGCAGCCAGAACTATTCACCCGATTTGGGCCTTCGGGCCACCGGTTTGGGCCTACGGGTCTCCAGGGACTTTGGGGCATCAAAGGCCTTCAGGCCTCATAGATTTTGAGTCACGTAGGCCGTGGAGTAGCTCAGTTCACACAGAACATGCCCCATAAGAGAATCAGAGCAACAGGAGTAGCTGCCACCAGATGTAGAGCTAACCGGATTGGAAGAATGAGAGGGTATGACAGCTGCCATCGGGACCAGGCACCGTGCAACTTTTTACGGGGAAAATCTAGCTGATCAGAAATGCAAGGTGGGGAGATAGGTGATCAATGATGCAAAAAGCTGGGGAGGGATAGTTCAAGTGGGCTGGGCCTACGGGTCATGTATTTGGCATGGTATGCCTCTGGGCCTTCAGGTTATGCATTGAGGGTTTTTCGGGCCTTGTGCCTTGGCCCTAAGGGTCATGTACAGGTTCCACTTCAACCATTAAATGAGGGATTATGCATAATAAAATAAAAAAGAATGCCTTCGGTCCATTCGGGCATCACGTTCGTGGAGACGGTAATCCGTACAAACGCACGAGCGACAATATAATTCTTTTGATATTAAAATAATATTTAATTGAATGTTATATCATATATTCAGAGTAATAATCATGTTATATTTATTTTTTACATCAATTACACATCATTATTATACCCATTTAAATAAAAATTTATTGAATAACAATTACACCACGACGTGGAGATGGTAAGCCGTACGTACGCACGTATGGTGACATGTCATTCAAAGGATGGATAGTATAATGAATATGTTTGTACCATATTTATAATAACATCATAGTATATAGAAGATACTGGAGTTATTATTTAAAAATTTAAACAACAACGATAGAGGTAGTGGAAGAAGAAAGGAACTTGAAATAGGTGATGAAATATTTACCTCTTCTTCGGGTTCTTCCTTTTGATTTGATCAAAAGGGATCCTTATGTTGTCTTTCTGACTAAAGTAAGGCCCCTTGGATGAAGGAAGGATAGTTGAGAGGGTATTTGGGTAGGGTTTGTCCAAGACAAATGGCTTTGAAGGTGTGAATTAGATAGAAGGGGGAGTTCCCTTTTATAAGGGGGTGAGGGGTACCTTAGGAAAAGATAGAAATATTATTTTATAATAAAATCATTTTCGGTTTCTAATGGCTCCAAAATGAATTATTTAAAGTCTAATGTGGGGATGAGTCAAAAAATACCCAACCAATAGGTTTTAGATAGGTTTGGGTCACTATATTAACTTTATATTTTAGATTTAACTCTTAGTTAAATAGTTTGACATTTTCCATGTTTCTTTGTATTTTTATATTATATGGTTAATAAACTTACTATGTACTTTCAAGAGAACCCCAAGTGGTTTATTAATGATAAACCTATCATTATATAAGTATTTTGGCCAAAAAATAGATTTTTAAAAATAGAATATCAGTTAATAATATAATATTTGTTTTAAAAACTCTTTTATGTCAATTTTGACACTATTTGGTATTTTGTTTTTTATAAATTCATAACAGCATTATTACTTAGAAAAAAATTCATCTAACCATACCTAACAATTCATTGTAACCTATAAATGTATTGGAATTCATAGAAAGTCTCAAATTACATTTATTTGGATATTTATAAAATAAATTATTTTAATCTTGGATTAATACGGTAATTTCTGCATCATCCTTGTGTTATAAATAAATTTAATTATTTAATGTCTAAAAATTATAAATAAAATACCATTATGTAGTAAATATTTTTATATTTATAATTAATATTTATATTCTAATTTATCTTATTTGTAACCCTATATTAAAAATGGTTTAGTTGTTAAACATTGAATTTAACACTTTTAACTCTTCTTTGAATTAAATAATAATAATTGTCTTAATCTAATCCAAGTGGACCAAAGAGGTTGATATTTTATTCCTAAGGTTGTTTTTGGTTGAATTACACTTATACAATAGAATTAGGACATGAGTTAGGGTAATAATAATATCATTTCTACCCTTAATTACACTATTTACTTTTAACCGTGGTAAATAAAAGTAAAAAAGTTACTATTCACCAAAAATTATTTTTCTTATTGAATAAAATTTTAGTTACTTATATCAGCCGTGTCTCTCTTATTTTTGAAATTCAACTCATAGAATCGGTAAAATTAAGTTTTTTGTAAATTTGCAAATGCTCCTAGGAGGTGGGTAAAAGACGGTGAAAAGTTCAATAAAATTTTATGTATCTAATATTATTAATAAATGAATCCAATGAATTACATTGAACATATATAGGTATTATTTATATATTTTTACCTAAAATAAATTTAAATAAAATAATTAATTATTTAAATAAAAATTCGGTTTTAAACTATAACTCGATGTTTTTCACTATTCATCAAAAATTGAATGTTTTCAGAAAAATTCCAAAATTTCATCGTAAGATAATTTTGATATTAAAAATTCAAAAATTAATTCTATTTTACCAAAATAAAAACATAGAAGTTGCTTTTATTAATTTATAATTAATTCCCATTGTCATAAACCAAAAAGCGTGTTTTTAAAAAATAATAACTAACAAAAGATTGATACTTGTTTATGCTCAATTTCAAAGTGAAATTATTTACAATGAATAAAATTTGATTAAATGGTAAAAATATAATTTATTTATACTAACAATCCATTAAAATTTATAATTTAACACTATAAATTATTTTGATTAAAAAAGTTGTTTTCAGTTAAAATATAGTATTTTTCACTATTCACCAAAATATGAAAGTTATCTGAAAAACAACAAAAAATTATTGAAACTAAATTCTTATGTCCTGATTCTAAAAAAGAAGTATATTTTGTCAAATTGAATATATAGAGGTTTCAAATATTGGATTTAAAAAGGGTTCTTCATTAAAACGCGGTAAAATTGATTTTTTTAAAAAATACTTCTTTTATCTGCAAAAATGAATTTGTTCTTATATTATGTCTAAGAAATAAATAAAATGAATGTAAAAATTGTATAGAGTATATAAGATTTAAAATGCAGTTAATACTATTCATAACCTCTTTTTGAATGGATAGTTTAGTAAGTTGTGGTTCCCTCGAACACGGTGTTGCGTGTAGCGCAAGCTATTGAATTACATTATTGAGATAATGTACTATGAAATCTTGGGGTGTTACAATATATAACCATGTTTGAGTTTTTATAGTGTGAAACATAGTTGAAAACTAGAGTAAACCATGATGGAAAACTATATTTCAATTTGAAAATCATGATGAATACAAGAAAATTTTAAGAAACCATGTATTTCATTGAAGTTTTACATCATGGTTTTACAGATATGAAAATAAAAAATTCAAAACCAATCTTAAAATAGGTAGGTCTTATGGTGTAGAATCTATAGATTCGAATCTCATGTTGAGGAGATACATAAACCTTGTCATAGATTACTAGGCCATGTCGTGGTTTTCAAATAATATAGAAAAAAATGTGAACAAGTGATGAATTACGGGTTTTCTTTGAAGTAAATTTTGGATACTTATATATGTTTATTTTGGTTTATTTAGTTCATGTATATAGTCAAGGAAGCATTGGAGATGTTTTGAGGTGATTAAAATCCATAATTTGGGTGTGTAACGGTCTATTCCTTCCTAACCGGTTACTTTCACATTTAGGCAGTTGGAGGCATTCATAGGAGGTCTATATGGCTCGATGGAGCTGGAGCTTCAAGTATACTATTGGTGGCTATTGAATTTTTGAATTGGATTCACATCATGAATTTGCGATTCATGACTTGTGTAGCCGGCTGGTTTCAGGAATTATATGAAAGATAAGGGAAAAACTGAAATATATTGACATTGTGAAAGTATTAAAAAACATGTAATTAATTAAAATAAGAGGCAACATGAATTTTGGAGGAAGTTGTAATTTTTGTAAACCCATGAATTATATGGCATGAAAGGGTTACATTATTTGAAAGGGGCGAGTTATAGTTTTTTAAATCATTTTATTTAGCTGCATTTTATTCATCCCGAAATTTTTCCTTACTATAATTTTCTATGATCCCTATATTATTTTGTGGGATCTTCCATACCTCATTTTCCAGCTTCGATCCTTGGGTTTCAGTGGATACCCATTGGTGATTCGTGGTGGGTTATCCCCTCTTCCCCAAGGCTTTTACTTTCATTATTCTTCTGATATCCAGTACGGTGATGCTGTTTTGGTTTGGAGTGTGTGTGATTTTCATTTAGATGAACCATTAATGTATTTTATATTGATCCATTAATTCCTTGTGCGGTTGTGGTTTTTTGGGATTTTTCTTCTTCGCCTTGCGGTGCACAGTGAGACCAGAAAGCTTTCTTGAGGTAGGGGATCCTCATTCTCACACCATTTCATTATATGTGTGGTATTTTCAAAAATTTTCCTACCTTTGGTGGGATAGTGACGGTCATAATAACCAGATAATTAATTTTAATTATTGAAGTGATGTAAATGGAGATTTTCCACATGCTATACTGCTTTAATATAAATTTTTTATGATATTATGCATGCATCTTACCAATTATGAAAATTACAGCTATTGGGAGCCTTGTTTGTGCTGTAGTTGTTATTTTTTAATGAAACTTTCTTTGTTTTTGTGTGATCACAACCTAAATAAAAGGTTAAAGAATATATGTTTGTCTAATAAAATGGTTTTTACTTGAATTTGGTTTGTGTGATAACACCCATTCAAATTAAATAAGTAATATGATAAAATCCCTTGAATATTTTTGGAAGCATATTTGTGATAATATTGTGTATTTCTATGATTTCTATGTTTCCATACATGTTTTGGGATATTATATAGTGATAGAGGTGATTAGTTAGGTCGTGTGATGTGTGGGGCTATGATTCATAGGTTCTTTAACATGGATGAAATGTGGGTAGTTGTGTGATGTGGTTCATAATGTTGTGATGTTGTTATGGTGTGCAATGGTGTGATTCGTGTTGGCAATGATGTATGTTAGTAATGTGTAGTTGTTGTATATGGTTGTTGTTTTGTGAGATTTGGTTGTGGTGTAGTTGTTGTGGTGCATGATGACTATCGTTGTGTGATGTTAGATTGTCATTGTGTGATGGCTTGGGGGATGTGACACGATGATGATGGTGGATGTGTGGTGTTGTGGCAGTGGTAGTGTGAGTTGATACAGTTGTAGCATGTTGTGGTTAAGATAGTTTCTCAGTTCTCCCTATGTTGAAATGTTATGATAAATTAAATAAAATAGGCTGGTAGATAGATGAGATGGTCTGGAAATAGATGTGTGGTAATTGTATAACATAATTGAATAAATAAATGAGTATTGCAATGTGAAATGAAACGGATAACAAACAAATGTGGTGAAAACTATAACTAAAAATGGGAAACGTTGTGTGGCCTGTGTAGTGGTTTCATGTTATAGCATATAGTGGTGTTCGTAGTTATGATGGTCTATTTATGTAATGGTGGCTGTAATATGAAGTGCACTAGTGAAATTGATGTGAACCTGTAGGATGGGTACTATGTGCTATCTATATATCATGTATATTTATGTTATTTTAATTATTACCCACTCAAGTTCTGTAAATTTACCTATTATTAGACATGTTGAGTTTTGTGTGTATTCCCCCACATCTAAGATTGTGGTGATATTAATGTATGGCTATCTCTTATCCCCAACTCTTCCTTCTATAATTATGATACGGGGTGGTGTTGGAGATTACCAAGTGGTAAAGGGTGGACCATGTGTCTAAATGTGGGATGTATTGTTATGTGATGTGTGGCCTAGGTTTGTTCAAGAGGGGTGTGTTGTGATTTGTGTCCTAGGGTTTTTTGGGTGGGATATTATTTGATGTGTGGACTAGGTGTCTACAGGTGATATGTGATGTGATTTGATGTGTGATCTAGGTGTCTGTGGGTGGGATGTGATGTGTGGTCCAAGTTTCTACGGGTGGTATGTTATGTGGTGCGATGTGTCCCTGGTGTCTATAGGATAGATATTCTATGACGTGATGTGATATGTGTGGAATGTATGGGAGCATAGGATGTTCGATGTTGGGGTGTAAGATCATAAATTTAGTTGGGAAGCAGTAGTGGGGTGCCTTTAATTTTTATTATTTTTATACTATATTATTATTGGATTCTTGATTTGGTGAGCGAGCCATGGTGCAGATAGATTTGGTCAGATGAACTATATATATTTTTTGTTCTTGTATTTTTTCCACTGTTCTTTAGCATTCAATTTTCACATGTTCACTTGAGGACTTAGATATGTCCCTACCGAGTTTACCTATTATGCTCACCCTGCATATATAAACTTTTTTTAGGTTTCCAGGAGTACTTTGAGGAATTAGCTTGTCATTACATTCTAGGTTGGAGATATTTTCAAGTCACTACTGTAGATTTTTTGGTATACTATTGGATACTTTTATATGTACCAGTCTTAATATATTCATATATTGTGATATGTATTTTGGTTTACCTTTATATTGTCTGTTAGAGTTTTTTGGTGATTGTTTATCCTATCTATCAATCTTGTTTCATTTATAGAGGGTAATGCCTCCCATACTGTGTGATTTTATTCCCTCGGTTCTAGTCTCTAACCTGAGGTCTACTGGAGGTGAGACTCAGGGGTCATCATCTCTCTCTCCACATTGTGGTATCTTTGGTGAGAGGGGGTCATGATAGAGTGGTATTATAGGTTTGGTTAAGAGATATGATAGAGTTTAGAGTTAGGCACATTGATGGTTGCATGGATCTTTATGAAATAATTCCTAGTTGAAGCTAGTGTGTGTCATAGTCTAGGGAGACTGGCTAGGACCTGAGATTATAGGGACCCTAGTGATCCATAACATGAAATCTGATCCAATTGAACTACTAAGTGAGGATGATCTATTTTTAGTGTAGAGACCTTGGAGAGGTAAATTCATCACGATTGTTTGTGATTGTGTATGAAATTTGATGCAGTAGGAAAATGAAATGACTAAATTAAATAAATAATCTTTGATAAAATTCCATGCTATTAGGATTATGTTTTTATCCTTTTTTCGTGAATAGATAATGTTTTTCATCCACAAGTCGCTCAGGTAGAAGAGGTTCAATAGGCTGATCTAGTTAATCATTGAAGGTTTGACTCGAGAGACGAGTATTAGGCATGTGAGTGATCTTTTCATGCCTTTTAGGGCCATAGTTTTGGAAATTATGAGGTTAGGGTCTTATATATGGAGGTAGAGAACCAGATAGAGGAGTTAGAGATCACTTTTAGTTTCATTTGGGAATGAGCTGAGTTTTGTGTACCATTGGTAGTTAGTCAGATGTGGTGAGATGCACATTAGTGGTGGACACTGTTTCTTGGTGACCGTAAGGAGGAAGATGTGTTGTGACTAGACTTTTAGAGGGAGTTATGGGTAGAATTTCGGTCATCAATGATAGGGGAATCTAAGTGGAAGGATCTTATAAACCTTCAGAATTGGATTCTGATTGTGAGGGAGTTTGGGATTAGGTTCA
Source organism: Viscum album (assembly GCA_963277665.1). Taxonomy (NCBI): domain Eukaryota; kingdom Viridiplantae; phylum Streptophyta; class Magnoliopsida; order Santalales; family Viscaceae; genus Viscum; species Viscum album. Next base: position 1,165,321,821 of record OY728142.1, read on the forward strand.
AAGACCTCCTACAACTTTCTCTTGATGTTTTCCTAGTTGAATAGTCCAAGGAATAGTGTTTGGAGGAGGCTTTGTTCTTAGTGATCCAATATGTTGACCCTTCCTTTATGCTCTTGATATGTCTATATGCACAAAAAAGGATGAATTTATAGGGAAGATGATTTACTTGAGAGTTGAGCCTCAATAGAGTGGCCAACAAGGCATTTTGAGGAGCAAAGCTTCAGGTAGTGGGCCATGGGCATTGAGGAAGTCAAAGCTGGGTTTAGTGGGGAACTGGACACAGAAGTTTATTTCTTGACTATTAGGGAAAATTTGTTTCTAAAAACCTTCTAGTGGTTTTATGTTTGTGTTTATATATGTAAGAGATATAAGAACTTCCATGCTCAGTGGATGACTCCTTAGGAAGGTCATTATTAGATAGGAGGTCATGAACCCTTTCTGTAATAACAGTTTCCTCTGAGACAGTTTTAGTGGTAAGAACCACATGCTATTATTCAGCAGCAGAGAGTAGGTATAGTTGGAAAATTGTATCATCAGGATATTCCTTGTGTATAGGGACCTAGGTTAGATTTCATCCATGGAGGTCGGTAGTATAGAGGCAAAGGAGGTTGGCATGATTATATGCATGCATTATAGGAATCGACTCCAGTAGATCCAAGAGTTATATGATTTTTGATTATGTTATCATACACCCTTGTGTGTACCTTTTTTGATTCAGGATCCTCGCACTCATTTGTTTCCCCTTATTTGGTCCATACATTAGTAATGATATGTGAGAGGCTTCTAGTGACCTTGGTGTTATCTACACTGGTTAGAGGTTAAGAATTTTTGTTTTATATGTTCTGAGGATGTATATTGGTGATGGGGAAACACCAGTTAGGGGGGACTTATTCTTGTTGTAGATATAGCCATATGATATTATCCTTGGTAGGGATTAACTATATTCTATGTGTGCAATCATTGATTTCTTTTATAATAGTGTTTCATTTTATGATACAAGGGACAATGAGTGGTGTTCATTGGAGAGTGAGGTTTTCTATTGGGTGGTAGGAAAGTGGATCCTCTTTTTTCATAGTTAGTGGTGCTTTCAGAAGAATATGAGGTTGGTGGTATCCCTAGGGGTGTGTATAATTTCTTGGATTTCGACTCAGATGAGGTAATGACACTACCCCCTTGATGTGATATCAAGTTTGGGATAGATTTATATCTAGGAGTATCTCCAATTATAATGGATCCTTCTCGAATTATTCCTATAAAGTTGTACAAGTTTAGGTTGTTAGAGGATGATATGATGTAGAGTTATTTCATCCATCCCAGTGTGTTGCTATAGGGTGCTCCAATATTATTTTCCAAGAAGGAGGATGGTTGCATGAGATTGTGTATATACTACTAGAGGTTAAATCAGGTAACAGTCAAGAACTGCTACCCTCTTTTGAGGATAGAAAATTTGGTTGACCAGTTGAGATGTTCTAGTTAGTTCTCTGAGATCAATATGTGGTCTGGATTTCATTATTTGTGTGTGAAGGATGAGGATATCCAGAATACTACTTTCATATTCTAGTATGGGAACTTTTCAGTTTTTAGTCATGCCATCTAGTTTTATGAACACACTATCCATGTTCGTGGAGCATATGAACTCCATGTTCTATGAGTTCCTAGACTAGTTCATCATCATATTCATCGATGATATCTTGGTATACTCAATTTATTTGGAGGATCATGATGTGTATATCAATGTAGTTTTGCAGGACCTCTTATACCACTAGCTCTATGGAATGTTTTCCAAGTGTATGTTCTGGATGTGAGAGGTGTGTTTCATTCGGCATGTGGTTTCTCAACAGGGTGTTGTAGTAGACCCATTGAACATCAAAGCAGTTGTATCTTGGGTAGAACCCAAGAATGAGACATTGTTTTATAGATTCCTTAGTATCAAATGCTATTATCAGAGGTTTGTACTTGATTTATCTTGAGTTTTATCCCCATTGAGTATGTTGACTAAGAAGGACTAAGACTTTTTATGGAATGATCAGTGCCATATAGAATTTGGTTATGTAAAGGAAAATTTTATTAGTGCTCTTGTGCTTCAATTGACTGAGTAGGGTGTGATGTTTGAGGTTTTTTGTAATGCGTCCCATCTGTTCTTGGGATGTGTGTTAATGAATCATTGGGCAGTGATCTATTTTGGTTCTAGTAAGTAACATCCCCACAAGTTTATCTATTCCACCGATGATTTTGATTTTATATAGTTTTGTTCATAATAATTTTATAGATACATTACCTCGTAAATAAGAATTTTGTGGTTTTCATAGAACATATGACCTTGAGATATGTTTTATCTCAATAGGATATGAAACTATTCCCATGGAGATGGATGGATTTTATTTGTGATTTTGATTCTTAGATCTCTTACACCCATGGGAAGGGTAATGTAGTTGCTAATGTGTTGGGTCAGAAGTACTGAGAGGATGAGTCTCAAGAATCTACAGATGATTGGAAAGGAATAGAGTATCATGAAATGAACCATTTTGACATTGGAGACAACAGTGGTCGAGGGTCTCTTCAATATATGATCATGGATTAATGTTTGATTCATTAGGTGGGGGAGTATCAATGGGGATATTCATAGGACAAGATGATGCATGATCATGTTGGTTATGGTGATTCTCTTAAGGGATGGCCAAAGGATGATCAAACAAGGTATTTTTCTATAGGAGTGAGTTTTTACAATAGGGGATCAACATGGGAGTTCTACATGAGTTTCAAATATTGACTTTATCATTAAATACAAGTATGAAAAACATGTATCAAGTCATGAGGAGACAATTTTTGTGGTCAGGGATGAAACAATCAATGGTTGATTTTGTGGCAAAATGTATTGTCTAAAAGAAGGTTAAAGTGGGGAACTTTGTTTCCGGAGGTTTGTTTCCATCCTTGTATGCCCCTAAGTGGGATTAGAAGGATATGTCAAGGGATTTCATAATAGGGTTTCCCTAATCTTAGGTATTATGCAATGTAGTTTGCATAATAGTGGACTAATTGAAAAAATCAGCTCACTACCTCATGATTCATGAGTTGGGTACCATTGAAATTTTGGAAAGGTGATATATGGATGATGTGTTTAGCATTCATGTGGTACTGAATACCATCATCAATGATGATGATCGTTATTTTACCTCCAGAGTTTGGATGGTATTACAACATTCTTGTGGCTCCCATTTTCAACTTAGAACTTCTTTTCACCCTAAAAAAATGAATAGATGGATAGGACCATCGAGATTCTTAGGGATATGTTATGGGAATGCATCTTGTGATTTGGTGGATCATGGAAATTAAAACTACCTTTGGTTGAGTTTTCATACAACAACTATCAATTATCCATCAAAATGGATCCATTTGAAGTGTTGTACGAGCAACTGTGTCATTATTCATTCTATTAGATGGAGGTTAGGGAGTCGGAATTCCTGGTCTTAATGTGGTGCAGAAAATGACCAAGATAATCCAGTTGTTTCATGAGTGATGAGGGTAGAAAAAGAACATTAGAAGTCCTATGTTGGTCATTGGTAGAGGACCCTAGAGTTTGAGTTTAGAGACCATATATTCTTTCGAGTCTCCCCTCGACATGGAAAGTGGAGGTTTATTAGGGGAGTAATATCTGTTCTAGGTTTATTGGTACCTTTTAGCTATTGGGGAATGTTGTTGAGGTGGCATATCTGTTTGTATGGCCACTATGTTTGGAGTGGATCCACAACATCTTCCAAGAGTCTCAACTTCAATTGAATCCTCTTGATGAATCCCATGTTATTGATTGAGGATATTTGGATATGGAGGATGATGTGATGTTTTTGGATCATCTAGTAGAGATCCAAGATCATTGATAGGTGGTGCTACATGGGTGGTCCCTTCCCTTGGTTTTTGGGTTGTGGAGAAATGGTGGTTTGGAGGAGAGTACTTGGGATTGAGAAACAAAAATGCATTCCAAGTACCCTGAGTTGTTTTGAGTATTAATTTTTTTGGATGATGTAATGGTTATATCTTATTATGTTATGTGATGTGCTATTTTCCTTGATGAGTGACGTGTGATAAATTTTTTCACACACCAAAAAAGAGAGTACTTGATTCAAAATTTAGGCACATTATACTACGATTCCATTAAAACTATACAAGCTAATTAGTGTGCCTAGAGCTGATAATATCTTGACATGGAGGATGTAATTTCCTGATTTATGTGATCGATGTTGCATTGTGTGTTGGTTATAAAAGAGGTTGGTTTGGGTTTCATGGAGTTTGATGTGGTTTTTTGGTGTTGTGGTTTCGTAGGGTGTTTTTTGGGAGTTTTAGTCAAGCACACATGGTTGGTGGTAACATTTGAGATATGAATAGATCCTTGAAATGAATCTCATTAGATGGTTTTTCAGACCCCTCTTTTCCCCAGTTAGCTGTTGACTCTCAAGGATAAGAATCATTTGAGAGGTATCAAATGTAATGGTTCATGCCTTATTGACCCATTACTTTTCTATTTGGGAAGTTGGAGGCATTCATAGGAGGTCTAGAGGGATTTTTGAAGTTGGATCTGTAGTAGTACTATATGTGGTGGTTCATGAGGTGAACTAGACTCACATCATGAATTGATGATTCATGACTTGTGTAGTTATATGGTTTCATGAATTCTATGTGGGATAAGGGGAACTCATGAATCATATTCACATCGTTCAAGTAGTACATGAAGTATAATTAATTAAATGCTGAGGGGACATGAATTTTAGTTGAAGTTAGAATTTTAAAAACCCCCAGAATTACACATCATGAAAGGGTTACAAAAAATTAAAGGGGAAGGTTATAGGTTTTTAAATTATTTTGTTTGGATAATTTTTATTCATTCGACCACCCATACATCCTCTCATTTTTTGGAATATCACTAGGAGATTTTGAGGGATCTTCCATCCCTTATTATCCCACGTTCATCTTTTGGTTCTAGTAGATTCATTTTGGTGATTCATGGTGAGTTAACCTATCTAATTTATGGGTTTTCCTTATTCTATTCTATAGATATCCACTATAGTGGTTTAGTTTTGGGTTGGGTTGTGCATGGGTTGCGTTTTGATAACCTTTTGGTGTAATGTAGGTTGGTATGTGAGCTCCTTGAGTGGCGGTAATTTCTGTCCAGTTTCTTCATTTCCCTACAGTGCATAGCGGGATCAGAAATCTTTCTTGATATAGGGGATCCATTTTTCTCACCCTTTTTCATTCCTTTTATATATTTGGATAATATGTGTTAATATAATCAGAATATTAATTTTCATAGTTTAATTGAATGGAATGGGGAGTTTCCACATGCATTACTACTTTGATATTTGTTTTTGATGATATCATTCATACATTTTACCAATTCTGAATATAACTACTTTTGGTAGATTTGTTTATGCAGTAATGAACCTTTCTATTTTATTGTTCGATCACACCCAAAATAAAAGTATAAGAAACTTATATTTGGATAACAAACTGGTTGGCCCTGGATTTTGGTTTGTGTGATAATACCCATTATAACTAAATAGACAATGTTATGAAATCCCCTAAATTATTACAGAAGCTAGTTTGTGATGCTAGTGTGTATGATTGTGCTTGTTCTATTGATCTACAAGGTTTGGGATGTTGTATGGTGATGGAGGAGACCAACTGGACCGTGTGATATGGGGGGTTGTGATGTAGTGATTGGTTAGCATGGATGTAATGTGGGTAGTTATGTTATGTGGTGTGAAAAGTTTTGATGTGGTTATGGTGTTAAATGATTATATGCTTGGTGGAAATGATATGGGGGGGTAACATGCAGTTGTTTCATTTGAATGTTGTGTTGTGAGACGTGGTTGTCGTCCAATGGTTGTGGAATAATGGTTGTGGTGTGTGATATTTATGGTTGTGATATGTGAGGTTGTCATGGTGAGATGACTTTTGTGGTGTGGAATGATGATGATGTAAGATGTGTGGTGTTTGTGGAAGTGGATGTGTGATTTGGGCTAGTTATAGCATGGAGTAGTTGAGATATCTGCCCAGTAATCCATGGGATGAAATATAATGATAAATGAACCAAAAAATTCTAGTATATAGATGGTATGGGATAGAAATTGATGTGTGGTAATCGAATAACTGAATTTAATAAATGAATGAGTAGTGTAATTTGGAATTAAATGGATAATTTAAAAAATGTGTAGAAAATTATAATTAATAATGGAATATGTTGTGTGGCTTGTTTTGTGGCTGTGTGGTGTTTCACATAATGGTGGTGGTAGTTGTGATGATTGGCGTCCAATACATTATTGGTAATGTGGAGTGAACTAGTGGAGTTAAGGTGAACCCATAGGTTTCATTTTTTGTGATATCTACATGTCATGTATGTTTATGTTATTTTATTTGTGACCCACCTGAGCTGGATAACCATACTAATGATTATAGATGATGTGTTCCGAGTGTATTACACAACATCCATGATGGTGGTGATATGGATCGATGGATACTCCTTATCCCCCACTCTTCCTTCGATATTACTGATATGGGTTGGTGTTGGAGACTACCTTGTGGTGATGTGTGGACCATGTGTCTATGATAAGTATGCGATGTGATTTGATGCATGGCCTAGGTGTCTGTGGGAGGGATGATATGTGATGTGATGTGTGGCTTAGGTGTCTGTGTGTGGGATGTGATGTGATGTGATGTGTGGACTAGTTGTCTACAGGTGGGATGTGTTATGATGTGATGTGTGGACCCGGTGTTTGTGGGTGGGATATGATGTGATGTGATGTGTGGACCATGTGTCTGTCAGTGGGATGGGATGTGACGTGATGTGTGGCCTAAGAGTTAGTGGGAGGGATGTGAAGTGGTATGTGTGAAAGGGATTAGAGCACAATAATTTTGATATTGGGGAGTAAGATTGGAAAATCATTAGGGAAATAGAAACATGTCACCTTGCATTGTTATTCCCTAGATGTTATATTATTATATTGGATGAATGATTTGGTGAGCGAGCCATGGTGAGGCTAGGTTTGATTAGATGACCTATATAGGTTCTTCTTTTTGTTCAATGAAACTTTAACATGATCTTTTTACATGTTCACTTGAAGCATTGGATTTCTCCCTACCGAGCTTACATTTTATGATCACCTTACATATATATACTTTTTTTAGGGTTTTAAGAGGAATTTTGGGACTAAGCTAGACATTACTAGCTGGGTTGGAGCTGCTGTTGAGTCACTGTCATAGATTTTCCTCTTTGTATACTATTGGATACTTTTATATTTATATTTTTTACTTTATTCATGCATGGTGGGATAGTTTTTTGTTTACCATTATATATTCTGTTGGATTTTTTGGTGATTTTTTATCCTATCTCTCAATGTTGTTTCATTTATAGAGGTAAATTCCTCCTAAACTGTGAGATTTTTATACTCTTAGTGCTAACCATCAACCTAGGGCCTACTAGAGGCAGGAATTGAGGGTCATCATCTCTCTCTCCTCATTTTGGTATCTTTAGTGGGAGGGGTTTGTGATAGGTTGACTCTTGAAGAACAATATATGGTATGGAAAAATAAACATGAGGTTTCTTCTTATACCATGGTGCATTGGGATAAAGTGGAGCATTCTTCTTACTTATGGGTAAAACCACTATGTGGTTTCTAGTTTAATTTTATAACCACTGTGTGGTACTGTTAATAACCATGTGGTTCTATTTATTTTTATTTTTTTAGAATATATATCTAAAATTTGGAAACATTTAGAAATCATTAGGGGGATATATCGTTCCCCAAACACAAGGTTTGAGGGAAATTTTAACTGGATTTTATCACCATTCAAAAAAGTGAAGATAATAGAAAATATTAATGTAACATTTTAGGCATAAAAAGTCAATCAAATGAGATAAATATAACAATAATAAGGGACTTAGAATAGATTTTGCATGAAATTTAATATTATTGGTTTACTATAGATAGGAATTAGATTAGGATTTTCCCTTTTTCCCTTCCACGTCGATCATGAATCAACCTTTGGTTTTGTGTGAAAAAATTGAGGTGTAAACACTTTTGTGCTAAGAATTTCTAATCAAGGGTGATTGAATAGATTATTTTTTTGATATTTATTTTATTAGTCCAAGAAATTATTCGTTGTTATACATTATTCCTATAATTCTTCATGTTATTACAAGCTTGTTAATTTAGAAAGAAACTTGAAACTTGAAACTAGTGGAAGTACCGAATTTTAATCCAGGATTTGAAATGAAATTCTGAGAGAAAGAACCCTCAAAAAATGTTTAATTGGACATTTTTTGGGATCTAGAAGGTGATGGGGGAGGTTTGGGTGAGCAGTGGAGCTAGCTTGGGGGATGACCATGATATAATAGAAAACTAAAGTATCCATTGACTAGCTAGTGGCTGGATAGTAGCACCTCGTGAGAAGGGTTACCACCTGCTAGCCTATGAACTCATACCATCTAGTTGGATGGGGAGTTAATGGGTCAAATGACCATCCCCTATCAACTTTATGTTGGGTCACCTCCCTCCCTTGTATTTCTTTAGTGTGCATGATTGGGACTCTCCCCCTCTCTTATTCCCTTCAAGCAACCCAACAAAGCGGTTTTTTTGTGGCTTTAAATGTCAATAATAGATATATCTTATCCCTTTTCATCCTTTATTTATACACTATTATATATGTACTAATTTTAAATTTCTTAGATTTAGTTTTTCATTTGTGATTCCACTAGATCATAGTGGAATCAGGTTATTCTTATCATCCTTTTTTCACCCTAGCTAGAGGTAATCCCATGATGGTGTTTGTGCATGATCGTTTATTAAATTATCAACATTATATCATACCATGGAATTTTTTATTGATTTTAATTTTAATTAAATAAAAATAATGATAGATTTTGTGGAACTTTAGTATTTGGCCTATTTTGGTATCAGAGATCTACTGAGGGACTCCCACAGGTAGTTGGCTTTGGTTCTGGTGTGCCACAAAATTTTGGTAATTTTTAAGGCAGTTATGAAAATTTTGTATAAATTGTATTATTAATTTTTAATATAGAAACTATATAATTGTTGATTTTTGGAATTGTTGGAATGAGTTAGGGTATTCAGTACTAATATGTTTTTTAGACAGACTTCATGGGTATTGGTTGATATTGGATGGGCCTTGGAAGATGTTCCATCCCCTGAAAATAGTTTTAGAAAGATTCTTTAAACGTAGTTTAACTTGTATTCTAGCCACTTGGTTATTATGATTTTTTCATAGGGAATGCAATATATGGGTCTTCCACTATAGGCAGTGCCCTTATATGAAAGTGGATTTTTTTAAATATAAATAATTGATTAAATGAATTTGATTCTATAATTGAATGCCTTGAGTTAAATGAACGAGCATCTAGGCCATGTTGTTCCTAGGGTTCCAACATGATGCCTTGATCACCGATAGTTGAGCCCTTTACTAAAAACTTCCATGAGTTATTTGGACCAACACAAGGGGTTCTGTAATGATGAATTTCATAAGCATGACTTAGTGTCCCATGCTTTGGATCTTTGTACACCCAAGTAGGGCTAAGTGATGATGAAACATCCCTTGGATGAAAAGTCCATGTAAGGATCCTATAACCCCTTGAATACTTGGGGTTCATTGAGCTGGCCTAGGGGGTGAGTGACCCCCCTTATAACGTGAATAGTCTTGGGTGTATCATCATTTTTTAGACATAGATTGTATTGGGTGATAATACCACTCTAGAGTAACCTTGAGGACCAAGATGGTCCATGTTCCATATCATAGTGCATTTCCATAGTGGCATACCCTTATAGTTGACGAGTCAATTATATCTTGATTATGATGTTGGGGATGTAGAAAACTGTGTGCATCATGTGTAAACAAGAACCTTAGTTGAGGTCAAGGACCCTCTTAAGGGTTCCTCTAATGTATATGATGTAAGGGACCCAAGTGGGTTCCTTGTTGATCGATCGACCCTGAGTTTGTATGTTTGGAATTGTTTAGATATGGTTGTAGGTACCAACTTATAACATGTAAAAAACAAGTGATCCTAAGTTTTTATGGATTGGGGTGTTGGGCGTGGTATTTTAGTCCACACTTATTCCCTCCTTTCATGATGATGGTTTATAGTGTACACCCTATGGGTGATTTTTTTTATGAAATGGAAAATTTCCGTGAGTTTAGTATTTCATTTTGTATTGGGTGATCCTAAGTGGAAGTTTGTATTTGTGTTATGTTGATTAAGAAAAATCACACAAGAGAGTTTTTTTGAACCTATCGATATTGGGGTTTCCATGTATTTGCATCCTGGATATTTAGTTAGGGATGACATGGATTTGAATCCTGGACATGTGGTTCGATATTATAGGTATTTGGATGTTGGTGTCGGTGCTACCATGGATTTGGAGCCTGAATGTGTGCTTTGAGCTAACATGAATTTAGATCTTAGTGTTGGATCTTATATAGATTTAGATATTAGGTTTGGAGATTCCATGTATTTGGAGCTTTTTTGTTTGGGTTTTTATGGGGTGGGTCCCTAGAGTGTTGAAGATATAGTTGGGGATTCCATGGATTTGGAGCTCGCATATTAACTTTTTTTTTCATAGTCATTATGACATACTTAGATACACCTCGACTATGGACAAAGAATGTATGGTTAATTGGGGTCTTAGAATTAAGGATCAAAAATGGTATAACACTTGGTATATGGGTTTGAATGGTCATTTTGAAGTGCCTAAAGACATTTCAGCACTGGCCAATGTAGGTATTGTATTTATTTGTTTTATTTATGAATTATTTTTTGCAGTTATTTATTTTTTTCAATTGATAATATCACATGGACATATCACAACATATTTTGGTTAGTATGGGACCACATTGGCTGTTCCCAACTGAGTTATGTACTCACACCCTACTTGGGATGTCATTTCACATGGGTACCTGAGTATCTTGCACCTAGTTATTATAGGCATAGGTTAAGTTAAGTCTTGGGATGGGGTTTTTCATGGCCAAGTGGGATGAATCTGATGATATTAGGAGACCAAGATGAGGTATGGCTTAGAGTTACAGTAGAATCATAATTTTTTTCTTTTTTTTGTTATGTATATGTGATCAACCCAGTGGGAGATCAGTCAACATGACTATATTTATTTTTCTATATTTTATACTACTATTATTGAATGCTAATTTATTCCTACATTCTTAGATAATTTACTTCTATGGTTGATTTTTTCTATTCAGTATATTTTTTCTTACTCTGATACTAGTTGAAAAGCCTCCCCATGATACATCCATTGACCCTCACTACTAGTCAGAAACATTTTCTATTTAGGGAGGAATAGCTGAGGTCACATGGTGATCTATTCTGATTATGGTTCAACATGATCTAAGATGGTATGTTACCATGTGTTATCCGAGTATTTTATTTTTTTTTCTATTTGGGGAAATGGTAGATATGAGATATAGGGATGTTCTAGAGCTTATTATGGAACCTGGACTGGTGTATTATGCACATAATTTTTGGTATAAGTCCATGTTACCAGTGGATTGGGATTGATGTACTTTGTTTTTAATTTTATAATTGTTTGATTTTCTCCTACCATGACATTGATGAGGTTTCAGATTTATGTTTTGTGAGTTATTTGATTATTATATCTCATCCCTTTGGAAATAAATCAGTTATTATATCTTATTGGAAAGTGGTATCTATTCATGCATTATTCTCATCATATATGATTCACAAGAAATGTTGGAGAATGATAGTGTGATTTTTATCACTGATGAGAGGTTAGACTATTCAAAGTGTCAACAACTTATTTTAAATATTTTTCTCATATAATTAGTTGGTTTCATTCAAATCAGTTATACCAAAATGTATATATATTTTGTTCTGATGATAGGTTATGTGGATCATATATAAAGATAATCTATGGTGGTAGTGGTGATCTAGTACCTTAGTGTTGGGGATATGTTGTGACCCAAGTAGGTTGGTATAGGCATTTGATGCCTTAATGATGAACCCCTAATGGGTGATTTTTATTTAGTTTTCGTTATTTAAAGTGATAGTGACAACCTATATGGGAATTTATCATTAGTTTAGAATGTAATTTATCTAACTGAATTTCTTGGTTATGGTATTCTGATATAGATCATTTAGGATGGAATAATTATGTGTATGTAGACCATATATGATGAGATTGTGATTCTTGGGGAAGAAGTAATGTGTGTGGATGCTCAGTGATAATCAAAGCTTTGGTAGGATGTTCAGATAGAATATGATGCTTGTTATGCTTGTGAGGGCCCTAGAGTGTATGTCTGGAACTTGGGTTGCCTTGGAATAGACCCTAGTGGGTTTTGGAACCATGATGTGTTTCTGTTTTCTTTAACTAGGGTGAGTTTCAATTTGTAGGCCAACAGGGGGACCAAATAAATTATGAAATATGAACACTGGGAAAGGGGGGATATGGCCTTGTATTTTATCGATAAAACATAGGATGTTAGTGATCTAGGTGATCTTAATGAGTGATGTTTTGTTTTAGGGGTAATTGAAGTGTTGGGTAAGCATGAGGTCATGTTTTCCGTAGAGACATGGGGAATGAGTAGGTGCTTTAGATCCAAGATTAGTTAACATGATGTGTGAATGGGAATATGAAATATGCATGTTGATACGTTAGAGGATCATAAATGGGAGAGCATATTTAGTTCAAGTTCTTGGTTTCAAGGTTAGAAAATTGAGGTGTCAGGACCCTTTTTTGAAGAGAGCATCTATCATTCTTTTGGAAGGGTGAAACTGACATGCCAGAGGCATAGAACACAATTTAATTAGAAAATTGAGGCCTTTTATGGTTATTTATGACACATGGGATTGTTCATTGGGTTAATAGATCGAGTTTTACAAGATCATACACCCATGACTTTTGAATGAGATCAGATAACATGTGTTTGGTATGCGTGGGGCTATGGAGTATTTAATGAGTGAAGGATATGAGCAATCCAAGGATTGATGGAAATTTTGATGAGATGATTTTGGGTCTGGTGACTCGGGGCTTTGGATGAAATAAAGGAAGTTCTATTATAGTGAGGGATGTTTTGGAAATACATCAGGCATGGTGACAAAGTTTATTCAGAAGTAATACCTAGGATGGAATGAGCATGGATTGAGTGGTTTGAGACCCATATTTGACCACATAACCTACTCAGAATTAACTTGATGAGCAGTTTATGTATATTCATATGTTTGGGAGCACACCATTAGTTTTTTGAGGGTGAGTCCCTCATTATGTTTTGGGAGTGGACAACAATTGATATTGTGTAGGTTCTCAAGAATGAGTTGGTTGGGCCACATCCAATTATGATGTTTAGTGGTGGATGGGTAATGGGATATGATGGTCAGGAATTTGATCCAAATATTTGAAAAAAGGTCACTCTAATGGTTGAGAGTGTGAATTTGATCATGGAGATACAACCCTCACACTGGAGCGATCATGGATGCATGGAACTAGTTGTTGAATGGTCGTTTTGTCATGAGGTTGTTAGTGAGTGAATGTTTTTTTGTTTTAATTGGAATCCTCAGTGAATGTTTGGTGGAGATTAAACTGTGACTACAGTTGGAGTTCAATAATTAGGTTTTGGATTAGGATAATTTGAGATGATCCGAATATGATCATATTAGTGGTTAAGTAGTGCTCATGGTATGATAGAGCATAATTAATAGTTTTAGATGGATGAGGACTAAAAATGGGGTTTTTCCTAAACTCAGGTTTGGACTATATGGGATGTTTCTAAACATCCTCAGGGTGCCTTCAGAAGTAAGGGAATGAATATTGGTTAAATGGAGGCGTGTTAGTGGATAAAGATGATAATTTTTTAGATAAGCCATGAATTGGGGGTTTGAATATATATTTTTTGCATTAAATTGGATGTGGTGAGACTAAAACTCTATTGGGTGAATTTATTTGGATACAATGGGTGTGTTTTAAGAATTGGTTGGGTCTTTTTGTGGAAAAGTTGACGTGCTCATGTTGTGCATGGAAAGTGGAGGCATGACTGCTCTAAAATAGATTTCAGTAACGAGGATCAATATGAGTGTTTATTTGAATTTTCATTAGTGTTCAAGTATACTGAGATAGGAACCATGTTATGAATTTCATTGATATGTGAGTATAAAGTTCCAATAGGAAATTATAATGGAAGAATTTCCAATGAATTGGAATTATAAGTTACGAGTTAAGTATTGTGGTAGAGATCACCATAGGTTAGATGATGATTTGGATAATGGTTTGATCATGTTATAGGATGTAAGAGCTTGGTTAAATTAAATCTTAGTGTTTCAGTAATGGCTATGAGTAATTGGATCATAGTTTGGTGGATTAAGTGCCCTAGTTTTGAGGTTGTACTTTAGAATCGAGACTGACGTTTCTAGTTGGGACACTATCGGTTGATGATGAATTGAAAAACCAAATAGAATGAGATATATGCATGGATGACCAATAAGATTTGTTGGGGATGAGAAGTGTTATGGTGGGTGTTTTTAATTCTTCCAGGTCATATATTCATGAAAGTGTTGAGAGAGATTTGAATATTTCTATTAGTCGATGATCCAATTTTTTATATGGGCTTAAGAATGAAATTTCAAGGGTTAGAACCCATTAAACATGTGTAATTGTACATTATTGTTGGTTTATAAAGTGACAGGGATGCTTCGGTGAGTAGGGAGTCTAGTCAAGGGGTTGAATGGGCAACTTTATAAAATTACAATAGACACTAGCTAGCTGGTGGACCCATATAAGCTATCCAGTGGGAGAATTAAAGGGTCAAATAACCCTTTTAACCCCTTGAGTTTAAGGGGGGACCTCCCTCTCTTATCTTCCTATGGAGCATGTATCATGGATATCCCCCTATATTATTCCTTTCAAGAACCTTAAAGGGAGGGGTTTTTGGTGGATTTATATTCCAATCCTAGGTTGGTCTTGGCCTCTTCCGCCCTCCCTTAATATCCTATTCCTTCTACTCTAATTTTACACTTCTCATAATTAGGTTTTCATTGGAGATTACATCAGATCATGGTGAAATCACCCAGTTCTGAAGATAATTTTGTTCAAACCTAGCTAGAGGAAATCGTTCGTGATGTATGGGCATGGATTTTCATCAAATTGTAAAAGGAATGTGATGCTGTAGAATAATTTAAAAGTTTTCATTTCAATTAAATTAATCTAATGATGGATTTAGTTTTTCTTCTTAGGGTTTTATCATAGGTTGGTTCTATAGGTCCATTGTGGGCCTCATATAGGCAGTTATCTTCGGTTCCAGTGTGACACGACATGTGATAAAGTTTTAAAAGGTAATTCCAATATGCTTTATATTATTTTATAAATTTTAAATGTTAAAACTATTAATTTTTGGATGTTTTTTGTTTTTGTAATTATCTAGGGTATCGAGAGATAATATATGTTTAGAATGGATATAATCAAGCTTGGTCGAGCTTGGATGGGCCTTGGTAGAGATGTATAGCCTTGAAAATTATAGTAAAAGATTTATTAAAGGTAGGTGGCATCATATTCATTCCCTAAGATTGTTATGATTTTGTCATATGGCATGTGATGCGTGGGATCACCACTATAGTTGGTTCCCTTCTATGAAATAGAATGTTTTTATAATGAAGTAACATGTTTAAATGTTGGTGATTATCCATTTGAATAAATTGAGCTTAATGAATGAGTTCCTAGTCCAAATTGGTCCTAGGGCACTGGCATGGCGCCACAAATACCGATAGCTAAGGACTTAACTCGGTACCTCCCTGAGAAATTGGGACCTCTACAAGGGATTTCCATCCAAATAATAGTTTAATCATATCTTAGTGTCCCATTCTAGAGAATATTTTACAACTAATTAGGGGTTATTGATGGTAGAGACATCCATGGACTGAATAGGCCATTTAAGACCCCATGAACCCTTAGATCATTAGGATTCATTGAGGTGACCAAAGGGGTGAGTGACCCTCCCCCTTATGAAATGACAATTCATAGGTGAATTAAACTTAGGAATATTGTGATTAGGTTGGGTGAGCATAATTACCTAGCATGATCTTAAGGTTTGAGATGGACTATGTTTCATCTCTTAGCATATTACCATATTGGTATACCCATATAGCTAGTGATTTCATCATATATTGATGATGATACTAGGGGATGTAGCCTCCTCTGGGCATCAAGTGCTAACCTGGTACCTTATTTGAGATTGAGGATGCTTGTGAGGGTGCCTCTGATGTACTATGGCCTTGGAGACACAAGTTGGTGACCTATTGACTAATTGACCCTGAGCGAGTGTGTTTGGTCTTGGATAGAGATGGTAGAAGGTGTCACCCTAAAACTTGTACTGAAAAATAAGCCTGGGGGGTTGTGGATAGTTGTTTTTGGCATGGGCATTCAACAAAACCTTATTATTTTTTTTTTAAATTTTGATGGGTTTTTTATACATCCTCAAGGTAGTTTCAGTTATGAAATTAAAAATTCCCCTAAGGCAGTATTTTATTTCTAATAGGGAACACCAAAGTGGTTGTGTTTATTTTTCTGCTATTGGTTGACAAAACACCCACATGGGAGATTGTAAACCCTATTACTATTGGGGCTTCCAGGTATTTTGAGCCCGAATATATGGTTGGTCCACTATGGATTTAGAGCCCAAATATAAGATTGGAACTTCCCTGGATTTGGAGCTCGGTTTTGGGTCTCCCATGGTATGGAGCCCAGATTTTTGGTTGGATATTCCATGGATTTGGAGCTCGGTGTTGGAGATTCCATGGATTTGTATCTCAATGTTGTAGCTACCATAGAGTTGGAGCTCAGATCTTTGGGCTACCAGGGGATGGGTCTCTATAGTCGGGATTATTTGGTTTGGGATTCTACCGATTTATAGCATGTATTTTACATGGTTGGAATTGTTATTGTCATATTTTGAGTGACACCTTGGAACTGGCTAAAACATGTATGGATGATCAGGTTCAAATACCTAAGATCAAAAATTATGTGGTAATTGGTATATGGGTTGGCACGTTCATTGTGACATGCTCTAAGGCATTCCAAGATCGAATGAACCTGGTATTGGAGTTTCTTTATTTATTTATTGTTTTTAATAGTTATTTTTTCAGATGATTTTTTCACATGAACATATCATAATATATACTGGTTAGTACAATACCATGTTAGTGGTTTCCTACTTAGTAATATACTCACACCCTACTCATTTCACTATTGCACATGGGTACTCGAGCAGCTCTCACTTGAATATTATATGCCCATGTTGGGATGAGGCTCGAGATGGGGTTTTACATTCTCAAGTTTGAAATCTCAGATGATATTAGGAGACCGGGATGAGGTATGACTCAAAGTTTCAGTATATAACTATGTTTTATTTCTTTTTTTTGTTCTATATATGCGATCAGCCCCATGGGTGATCAGTCTTCATGACTATATATAAGCCAATAAATTTTATATTACTATTGTTGGATGTTTATTTTATCATACATACTATGTTTATTTACTTATCTCGTTGATTTTTGGCCTTATAGTATATTGTTTTGCACTCTAAAATTGTGGATGTTTCCTCCCCAAAACACCTCCACATACCTCCATTGCTATTTTATAGTCTTTGTCATTTAGAAAGGCATGTATGTTGTCATGTGGTGGTCTGGTCTATTTACAATTGAGGGTGATACAAGGTGGGACATTACCATTCCAGTTTCAATAATAATGAACATTGATCATCGAATAAGGAATTATCATTCAATGAATGACCTAAATTGTTTGAATTTAATATTTAACATGGAATTATTTTTAGGGGTTTATGCTTAAATATAGTTTTGAACCATTTAATTGGCGAATTAATTGAAATAAAAAATTATAAGAAAAGATGAATTTATTAGTTAAATAGTATGTACTTGACCAAAAGTTTACTTAGAATTAATTTCAACCACGAAAATATTATTCATAATGATATTAGAATATTTACTATTTCCTGACCCAAAATTTATAATTCTTAGTACAGTTTTATTTTTTTAAGTTCTAATTAAATTTAAACAATTATCATAGTATATCTTAACATTTGAATAAATATTTCAATCTATGGATCATAAGTCTCTATGGGTTAATCCTCTTACTGACCCCATGTTTTCTTTCTATACTTTGTGATTATGAAGAGTGATATAAAATTTCTAAATTCTACTCCCTATTGGAATTAATAACTTCTAATTGATGATCAATGTTTTTGAAGTCATTTTAAAAAACAATCACTAATTGAAAAATTACTTATACCAATGGTTTAGAACCCTTGGTATAGCCTATACCAATGGTTTGGAAAGTCTTTGGGTGATTTGGTGTGGGGATAGACCTATCCCAACAGTTTGGGGAAAACTGTTGGGAAAGACCTATCCCAACGGTTTCAAAACTATTGGTATAGGTCTATACTAACTGTTTTCCAAAACATTGGGATAAGTCTTTCCAAAAAGTTATCCACAAACCGTTGGGATAAGTATATTTAAAAACAAGTTACAATAGAGGTTTGAACCCAAAATCTCTCAGTTACATATCAAAGACTTTACCACTAACCTAAAAGTTACTTTGTGAATATATTTTGATAAATAAACACACACACACACACACATATATATATTTATGTAATTTATATATTTATATATCTGAAAATATTAAACAAAATAATTCATAAAAAATAAGGATACCTACCCCAATGGTTTTAGGAAGTATTGGGACAGGTAAGCACCCTTTCCTAACGGGTTTTCAAAATCGTTGGGGAAAGTGGTATCAAAATGGGATTTTCCCAATGGTTTGGAAAAACCATTGTGAAAGCCATTACCTTTCCCAATAGTTTGGAAAAACCATTTGGAAAAGTGGTATCAAAGTGGGATTTTCCCAAATGTTTGAAAAAACCATTGGGAAATCCATAACCTTTCCCAACGGTTTTGCGAAACTGTTGGGAAAAGTGGTCTCAAAGTGGGATTTTCCCAATGGTTTGGAAAAAATGTTTGGAAATCCATACCTTTTCTCAAAATTTTTTAAAAACCATTGGGAAAAGTGGTCTCAAAGTTGGATTTTCCAAATGGTTTGAAAAAAACGTTGGGAATTCCATTTCCTTTCCCAACGGTTTTTCCAAACCTTTTGAAAAAATGGTCTCAAAGTTGGATTTTCACAACAGTTTGAATTTTTTTTTAGGAAAAGTGGTATCAAAGTGGAGTTTTCTCAATGGTTTGGAAAAACTATTGGGAAAGGGGACATATAACAATGGTTTTTTAAAACATTGGTATAGATTCATTGGTATAGGTAGGATTTCCAATAGTGAATTTATCTTGTTGTAAGCCTAAATTGAATATATTAGGACAAATATTCTATTACATTCTTTCTTAGTGTGTTCTTAATATAGATTTTAGAATAAATATTGTCAATACATGATTAAAAAACATTATATATGATTGAATAATTGAATAAAATCATTTAAAATATGATCCTATGATAAAAAAAAAGTTTAAGGAAGTAAAATAATTAAGCAAAAATGAAATGAGTTAATTGAGTTTAGAAAGTGAAACATGTTTTGTAAATTGGAATACTGAGGTAATGAAATTTAATTGGGTATGGTTTACCTTAAATTATATGGTTATAACTAATAATCTTCAATTCATTGATTTCTCTATATTTTATTTGAGATGAATAGAATCATCATCCAAATGATACATGTTGGAAAAAAATCCACCAAGTTGAATTTTCAGAGAGTTTAGGTTATGTTTTTTGAAAAAGAATATTTAAAATTTTCTAGATTAGATAATACCATAAGATATTAATTAAGGAAATGATTTGGAGGATTTTTATGTCTATTTAGGAATATTTCATAGAAATTTGGAGAAAAGGAAGGATCATCTCGTAAGCCAAGTAAAATCTCATGAAAACTAAATGGAATCATAGAACCGAAGTTTTGTGAACTTAGTGAAATTCCATAACTTGAGGTGAAACATTTTTTGAATCATGAAGGTCTTTAGAACACATGTTTTATAGATTAGTTTTCCTATAAATAGGGCACTGATATCATCATTATAAGAGAAGAAGTCACAGAGGAAGATTAATAGAGCTAAGTTCTCTATTTTCATGTAATACTTACATGAATGTATTTATTACAGAAATGAATTTATGATATCAATATTTTTATATATAAATGAATTCACATGGATAAGGTTTTGTGTAAATGAGTTTTACAAAAATATCAGTAGTGAAAAAAAGGGGTTTACACCAAATTTAAAACAAATTAATATAATTTCAGTGGTAAGGTAGAGTTAATCATTTTTGTGAAATAATAGGTACACGACACACCAATTATTATTTAATGAAACGTGTTTTAGTATATATGTGGAATATTCTATCAGAATAATTAGTATACTTAAATTGAGATACCAATGAGTTCTCAAATTGTGAGTGGTTGTAAACTAGGGGACAAAGAGTATACTATGAACATGTAAAAAATGGTACGATTTAGTGGATTTGGTACATTGTTATATCATCATTGTATTATCCTTGGATTTATCCCAATGTGAGTGATCCATGTAAAAATATCCATGTCCCTTTCATTATTTCATTTTTATCGCACATTACAAAAGATAAATAGAGAAGAGTGTTTTGTCTCAGGATGGAAGAATATCAGATAGCTTTTTGTTTAATCATCTATACCTTGTTTCACCCCTAGGGTATTCAACCTATATAGGGCCCAAAAGTGGTATTAGATCAAAAGATTCAATTTATAATAATTATTTTTCTATATTGAAGTTATGGCATCATCAAATAACCAACAGATTCCAATTTCGTGTAGAAGTAACTTTCAACGATGCACAAAATAAAATATATAACTATATATAATCTCAAGGAATAAATTTTTTAAAATGTATCTTCAGGTGTTCTTATTCAGTACTGATAATTTATCCTTTTTAGAGGGAGGACACATAGACTCGGATGTTGATATGAAGGGAATCAATGCATTATATAGTTCTTTTTCCAACATAATCTACATGAATGTGATATCACATAAATTATCACATTCTATATGGTAAAAGATTATTACTATATATAAATGTGGGATAAAGGTATTTAAATAAAAAGTATAGGTTCTAGGGAATAACTACATGGACCTATGGATAAACCTAGAAAAAAATACAACGTTGAATTCTTTGATTAGGTAAATGACTTTGTAGGGGATATGAATAGACTTGGATAGATCATAGAAGACATAAATATTGTGAAGAGAATTATTAGAATATCTCCACATAAATTTAATCCAATTTTTTTTATTCTTACATATAAATATGTAAATTAAATTACATTGGATGGACTTTATAGTAATCTTGTTGTATATGAGATTAGAAACTATTATAAAATGATTTTGGATAATGGAAAATCTTAGGAAATGGAATTCAAGGAAATATAGAAGCTCTCAATGGAGGATGATTATAAAGAAATGAAAGTTGAGGAAGTCATGTTTATCCATTACTCAATCTCAAAATTAGTGAAAGAAAATATCAAAGGAAATATTCCAGTTTCTTTCCTTTAATGTGGAATGGTTGGGAATTTTATTGCAAAATGTCCAAGGAGATTATAAGATAAGGATGAAGATGATAAAGTTACCATAAAATATCTATTAAGGATTTGAAAAGTAAGATAATTGGGGATAATTTCTTGAATAGAAAGAAACTTATCTTAAAAGAGTATAATGTTTTTGAATAAATAGATGATGAAGAAATTGAGGGAAAAAAATACTACAAAGGATATATCCTTGTGGAGATTTTAGAAAAGTCACAAAAAGGGAAGACAATAAAAATTACAAAGAAAAAGTAAAAGAGATTATTGATCTCAAAGTAGAGGTAGAGGATTTTCTTGATGAGATAGATATTTGGAGAGAAAAAATGAATAAATATAATGGTTTGGTTCATGATGATAAACTCTACATGTAGTAGCAGGAATAAGAGAAGTTCAAGTTGAAGGGTGAAATTGAAAATCTCAAATCTGAAAAGCTACAAAGCATAGATAATTTTACTAAGTATAAGATCATGGTCAAAGAGTAGACTTGGATTATCGATGGATTGACTAAAATTATGAAATAACAAGTCAATCATATAAAATATCTTAAAGGATAAATAAATTTTGTATGAAAAAAATGAAGATTTATAGATTCTCTTGACTCCTAGTGTGACATCAAGAAATCAGATCAAATGATCTATAGAAAAGGTGAAGTAGACACTACAAAAAATAATTCATTTTGAGAGGGTTATTTTATTATTATCAATGAGTATGGGAAACCACTACTAAATTGTATACCCACTTCTATTAGTGGTGATTTTGTCTAATAAATAGTAATATTTTTTTAACAGTAGTTTTTGTGGTGTTTTTAACCTCACCTTTTATATTAATATTGGAAATTTCCACTAAAAGAATTACATATTGGAAGAAAATGTGATAAAATTATAGATTGTTCTAAAAGAATGCAAATATATTTTTAGAAAACAAGTTAAGGGTGGTTAAAAACCACCCATAACATAATAATTTATTTTAAAAATTTTTCTCATATAGGCCCTCCCATTACATGCCACAACACTTGTACCGGCTCTCACCCCTATATGAGACACCCCTCCATATCCCCCCTTTCTATTGCTTCTGGACACATCAGAAACATAAAATGGTGGGTGATATATTAAAATTTATTTTAATATTTATTGCTCTCTACAAAGAGTGAAGATCATGCATGTCAAATTTATAATTAATTTATTTAATATCTGAAAAAATAAATACCAGAGATTAGGAAAATTCTTTTTGGATTAATATTGATCATCCAAAAACTCCCTTTTAGATTTTGTTTGTTGT
The DNA here is from genome assembly GCA_963277665.1 of Viscum album. Classification (NCBI taxonomy): domain Eukaryota; kingdom Viridiplantae; phylum Streptophyta; class Magnoliopsida; order Santalales; family Viscaceae; genus Viscum; species Viscum album. The sequence continues at coordinate 1,165,344,740 of OY728142.1, forward strand.
GCTCTGAGGGTCTAAGGGTAGAATCCCTCTAGTGGTGATCCACATGTTCTATAATGACCTATGTACAACACCACTCGATCTTCAGGTTCTAGTGTGAAGAATCGAATGTCTCACATTTTTCGTTCTTGATATCGTTTTCTTTGGTCTTGAAGAAATATCTCTCGCATTTATCATTCTTGAGAGGGAGATAGAAGGATAAGTTGAGAGAGAATTCATTGTACATAATAATTTTGTATTCTCAATTTTCTTATGAAATATAAAATAGACTTAACAATCTATTTATAGAGTTAGGGTTTAGGTTAAAATATTATTTAGTTACATGTTGATCATTAAATAACATTTAAAACCTTTAATAAACCCGATGCCATGTAACAATAATATCATTATTATTTTTATTTTGCAGCACACACAAACTTGCACAATAAAAAATACTAAGTAACGATATTGTTAATTTAATTTTTTCACTGGACCCGGTTTTGGTCCATTAGAACTCCTCTAGCATTTATTGAACAACGGAATAAATATTTTATTCATAAATAAATATTTTATTCATGATCGAGGTAAAACAATTATTAAAATATTCAATAAATAAAATAAATATTTTCTTACAATCTAGTGAATAAAAATTTTATATATATTAATGTAATAAAATTAATTATTTATTAATAAAATAATAATTATTTATTACTTTATATACACTAGGGATCAATAAAAGCTGAAAAAATTATCCCTCTATCTTGAGAATAATATATATTCCAATAATTAAATTCAAATAGAATTTAATGGAGATCAATGAAAACACGTAGTGTGTGACCCTTTATGATTATTTCCCATTGGCATTAGGCAAGTTTGCCTAAAGTCCAAGATTACTATTTAGTAATGGGTCAAGACACCCAAGTGAATGAACTTAATATCACATTGAAGAAAACCACATTTTAATGCTCACTGTGTAATACAATCCATTTGTCTCAATATCTCATTAATAATATTTAACATATGTGTAACCAACCAATATGATAAATACATCTTTTGTTGACTATCTAAAATAAACAAGATGTTACACCATAGCCATGTAATTGAGGGCAATGGTTCCATTGTAATCAAAGGTTCGAGATATTAGCTTCTATATACATGGAAGTGAAAATACTTCCTCAAATTATCCATTAAAGACATGTCACCCATGTCAAGCCCAACATATCCAAGTTCTCCATGAACTATTATTGTCATGGTTTATGAAATACATCTAAGTACTCAAGTTGGAACATTTATTAATAATAATCTCGATGTCTAAGGACCATCACACATGCTTGTATATAAGAATATTTGATGACACCAAAACATATTGAATTCACACTATATGTTATTTTCTAATAATCTCCCATATTATCGATTTCCACTTATGAACTTCATGAGAAGAATCCTAGTCTACTTATAATTACCCACACAAAAAAGTCTATGTACTATGTGTCCCATCATAGTACAATATCCAATAGAAAAACATTATTTAAGAATATCATCACAACACATCAAGGTTATCAGTATAGTGAGGAACTGTTATGACCATATCAATGAGATGTATACTCTTGGATATTATTAAATAAGATTAATGTATATCAATAACCAATATTTAATAATAATTTTTATTCATGTAAAATAGATTGAATATATATGTAATCAAAGTTCAAAAAGTTAGTCTTAAGACAAGGACTAAATTAACTCCCACTAGGACTAAGCCTGCCGCCTATGAAATTTAATCCAATAGACCTCACATGATTGTCATGATTCTACTAAGTTAATGATTTAGTCAAGGGGTCTGGCACATTTTCTTCAATGTAAATACTTTTCACTATAATTTTACCTCTCTGATAAAAATCCCTCAAGAGATGATACTTTTTAAGTATGTTCTTCGTCCACTGATATGACCCTAACTCTTTTCTAAGAGCCACCACTGCATTGTTATCATAATAGAGTGTGATAGTATATTTACTAATAGGTAACACATCAAGATCTTTCATGACATTGTGCAGCCATACTAAATCATTGGCTACATCAAAATCCATAATATACTTAGATTCCATTATAGAATCTATGACAACAATTTTCATTGAGATATTATAGCTCACAACACCACTATTAAAAATGAATATGTATCTCATTTGTGACTTAATTTCATCTTGATCGGTTTAGAGACTAGAATCTACATATCCTCTGATGTCTAGTTCATCATCTCCTCCATAAACCAAGAATATATCCTTAGTATGCCTCATATACTTATTTATATACTTGACTTTCATCTAATGGAGATCACCTGGATTAGGTTGAAATCTTTATACCTCACTAAATAAAGAGGATTCATCTATACTAGTACATAAAATAACATACATGAATGACATAATCTATTATGTTTATGGAATCCTTTCATTTCTGTTTCATTACTCATATTTATGAGGCCACCTTTTCCTGAAAAGATGAATTTCACGTGATGCAAGAAACAATACCCTGTCAGATTGTTCCACACTGAAACTTTTCAGTATATTTTCTATTTATGTACTTTAACTTATGTCTAGAAAATTCTTAGATCAATCATGATGAATCTTGATCCCAGGAATATATGATTTCTTTTCCAAGTCCTTCATAGAGAAGAATTTATTCAACCACACCTTATTAAACTATAAGACTAGTATTTCATTTATAATGAGTAATATTTCATCAGCATATACTATTAATAAAATCAATTCACTCCCATTAAATTGTTTATTGAAACATGGATTTCATTCAATTTTTATGAAACCAAATTCCATTATATCTTTATAAAAATGAATTTTCTATGACATGGATGCTTTCTGTAATCCATAAATTTATATTTGCAACATACATACCTTATTTTCATCCTTTGGAGTCACAAACCCTTGAGTTTGTGTCATATAGAAATCTTCCTAACGGTTCCCATAAAGGAAGGTTATTTTGACATATGTTTTCCAAATATCACAATCATGGAATGCTGTAATGGAAAGTAAAATTTTCTGGATTTCATCATTGAAACCGGGGAAAAGGTTTCATCATATTCAATGCCTTGATGCTATTTAAAACCATTTGTCACCAGTCACACCTTATAGGTACTGACTTTTCTTTCCATTTCCAATTTCTTCTTAAATATTCATTTTCAACCAACATGATTTACATCTACTAGAGGGTCTACCAAAATCCAGACTTAGTTTTGGTATATGGAATCCATTTAAAAATTCAAAGCCAATGTCAACTTGGAAACATATATAGAAGTTACAACTTCCTTGTAGGTTATAGGATCATTATTATTAAGTAATAATGTGTCCCTATCCTCGTTGACTAGAAAACCATACCATTCTAGTTCTCTAACCTCCCTAGTACTCCTATATAAAAATTGTGTCTCTAGAACAATTTCTTCTTCCACACGACATTGTGGAATTTTTTCCAATTAAACTCTTGTGTATCTTGAGCCCATACTTCATCAAAGTATATCTTTCTCCCACTATCTTTTTTATAGATAATATCATCCTCAAGAAATGTGGTAATTCTATCAACCGCAAAAAAAAATTCTAAAGGATTTTATATTTAGTAACCCTTTGTTTCTTTGGATATCCTATAAAGATACATTTTGTTCCATAGGGTGAAATCTTGATACTTGAAGATTCCTTAAAAAATGATTCACAATCTCACAAATGTATGTAATAAAACATGGGTTTCTTTCCATTCCATAATTGTTATGGTTTATGATCTGTTGAATTATTTTGAACTCGGTTTAGTATGTATGCTTCTATTTGTAATGTGTATCCCGAAAAGGTTAATGGAAAACTCACATGACTCATCATTAAACTAACTATGTACAATAAGGTGTTCTTTCTCTTTTCACTTACACCATTCCACTAATGTGTATAAGGAGAATTGTGTTTAGATAATAACTTGATCTCCAATAAATAATCAATGAATTCTTGATTATGATATTCTCTACCATGGTTTGAGTAGATTTTCGTAATCTTCTTACCATGATGGTTCTTAACTTCATTTTTATATTCCTATAATTTTTCAAAATAATATGTCTTACACCTCATTAGGTTGACATAACCATATCTACTAAAATCATTACTAAAAGTTATGAAGTATGAGTACCCATCCCTTTCCTTAATAAAAAATGAATCACACATTTCGTTTTGAAAAAATTCTAAAAGATATTTATCCATTTCACCTTCCCTTCTAAATGGTGATTTGGTCACTTTTCCTTTTAAATATGCATGCCATACAAAATGTGGGATTAGTTCAAAAGTATATAAATATCTATCTTGACGCAATTTAGTCAATAATTTTTCATTTACGTGACCTACCCAATAATTACAAAGTTGGGTGTGGTAAGAGTCTTTTAATGTAATTTCATTATCGATTTACATTACATGGTTCATGTAATACAATATATAAATACCATTATTTAAATGTTCATTGCCATAAAAATGTTATAATTATAAAAAAAATAAACATTTATTCCCAGATTTGTAAATAAATCCATCTATATCAAGTCTGGATATAAATATAATGTTTTTAGTAACAAATGACACATAATAACTACCTTTCATAACCAAGATCATTCTAGGTGGTAACATGAGGTGGTAGTCCCTGATATCTAAAAAAAATTATCTCTGTTGGTTGCTTTTAGATATACCTTCCCTCATAAAATATTTATGAATATACTTGGTTCTTATACTTGAATAAATGTGTGATAACCACAAGATTTATATAATACCAAATTTGTAGAAATAGATAAATTTAACTCAATGAAAAATGAACCTAAATCTTCCCCTTGATTATTTGGATGGGGGTAGTTTTTCTTCCAGTGACCCTACTTTCCACATGTGAACAAACAACATCCCATTCTCTTACTGTCCCCTATATATTTATATTCTTAGAAGGGCATGAAGAATATTTGGGCTTATAGATCATTTCATTCCCTTTCTATTTGTTCACCAGAAGAATGGAATTATTTTCAAACTTTGTATCCTTATCAAATTGTTTAATGAGATTAATAAGATTAATAAAAGTCTTATCAATGTTGTTCATTTTTAAATTTACATCAAAACATGAGAATATCCAAGGTAGTGATTCTAGAACGATATTAGCGCCTAGTTATTTAGGGAGTTAAAACTCTAGAACCTATAGGTGATTAATTTAGCCAATAAGATTGACTACATGTGGCACAACTGGGGCACCCTCTCTTATCTTGATCTGAAAGAGTGAACCAGAAATATAAAAATAGTTTCAGTCTAGATCTCTCATAGTAAAGACCAGAAATATTCTCGAGTATACTATATATATCCATGTTTTTTTGAGCCTTCATGAGTTCACATGACATAGAAAAATCAGAAAAATTTAACATCAACCACATATTTCATATGTTTCTCAAAGATTAGGAACTCTTTATCACTTTTGTCCTGAGCAGGAGGATCATGAAATTTGGATTCTTGCACACAAGATTTCTATTTATGGAATAGCACAACCTGAAGGCATCTTTAGCATTCCCGAAAGTAAATGATAGTTAGGAGGCTATATTTATTCAATATTGATCATAGGTATAGTGTAGATGAATAAAATTTCATTTTATTCTACATTTAAAAGAGCATATTTTTAGTAATTTTTTATTGATGAAAATTTTTGTGAGAAATAAATCATCAATTGATTTTATTAATTCATCCTCTATTTTATCATGTCCGAATATCCCTCACCTTTGAACTTGTATTTTCTAGTTTCGTTGAGATTATAGTGTAAAATACCCCCATTACTTTTCTTAATGATCCAGAATTTGGACATGAAAACCAAAAGAAATTAATTAGGTAGGTGGTATTTCCAATTGTGGTCTTGTATCTACTTGATCAATTGAGTGGATTCCCCTATCCTAAAATCTTGACTTGGATTTCCTCAACACCTGGCTAATTTTTTTTTGAATATACTTCATCTATTAAACTCAATAAAATTTCTTTTAAGTCAGCCCAAAATCCTCATGTGAACTTCCTAATAAATGTAAGTGTCTAGACTTTGGCTTAGTCTGACTTAATATTATGTTATAAGTTTTAATTAATTATGAATAAATTTTATCCTTTAAATGTCGTGTTAATATTAAGTATATATTACATAATTAATTACCCATGTTGGATAAAATATTTACACATAATTAATTTATTTAAGTTATGTATTTTGACATTAATTCATCTATTTTATTTTATTTCAGTATTTAATACAAAAAATAAATAACACCTAGATAGAAATAAATAAATAAATTAAATGTGCTGATCATGAGATTGTCTAACAGATAGTTTAAATAGTAGTAATTAAATCAACCAATGAATTAGGGGAATAACTCAATTTTATAACTTCTTCATAAGTTACAATAATACACCTACGCACCCATGTACCACTGAGTTGAAATCATTATGGTTCCATATTGAGTAGCCTCAATGTGCATTGGGATAATCCATTAATTACAAATATTTATTACTCACACGCAGGTGAGGGGAAACAAAGGATTGGTTAAAGGGGATTACATAAATATCCTTGGACATATAGATCCTATATAATAATGGAGGGAGAGATGATTCATAGGCCATCATTAAATTTAATATTAAAAAATTTCAAACCCTTACAATAACTTTAATTAAAACAACGAACACTTGCATATTGTAAGAATGGTATAGAGTAAGAGGTTTCCAACCTCTGATACCAATTGTAGGATCGAAATATAATATGAGATTCTCAATATACAAGAGGGGGGTGAATTGTATACTTTAAAAATTCCTTTGGAACCTTTAAAGTTAGTTATGAATAACTAGAGTTTCCTTAAGAAAAAGAAAGGGCTAAGTTTAACAAAGTTAAACTAAGTAAATTCACAACACCTCTAACACCGAACTGATCTTGGAAATTGATTCCAAAAGTAGGTTCCGGAAAAATGGTTCCGGAAATGGAAACTTAACAAAAGTTACAATATGAGATTCTACCTTAAAGCGTATAGAATCTAAACTAATCAGAGTAAGTAAGGAAGTATAAGAAAGTTATACATTCTTTAAGATACAAATTGCAGCGGAATAAAGACAAGTAGTAAAAACTACTAGTAACAAGATAATAGTCTTTTAACCCAAAGAGAAGGGTATCCAACAACCTTGGATAAAGGTCCCTTGATTTATACTTTCAAGCAAGTCTGTCTTACCCACACCAGGGTAAGCCCTCGATACGAAGATCGGAGTTTCTGTCTTGCTATCCCCGCAAGCCCTCAACTTCAAGGTAGTTGGCAACCTCTGTCTTTCTCAGTAAGAAAGCCCTTGATCTTTAAGGTAGTCGGCACCTCTGTCTTTCTCAGCAAGAAAGCCCTCGATCTTTAAGGTAGTCGGCACCTCTGTCTTCCTATCCCCGGAAGCCCTCGAATGTAATCACCAACATTCGGAGTCGCACGAAGCTTTGAGAGTTAATAAGAGACTCTCTCTCTAGAAATCACTTCAACAGCATGTATGCACAAAATCCAAATTGTTCATCCATCCATTGTGAGCTTTTTCAAATGAGCTCCTATTTATAGGTAAGGTCGGCTTCTCCTCCAACGGTCATATTTTCCTTAAAGTTCGGAGGGACCTGTACACGTGTCACTTAGACAACGGTTAGTTTATAACAAAATGGATGACATCGTTTTATAACAAAACAAGTGTAACAGAAAGTACGACATCGTTTTAAACTCTAACATAAAGGTTCAGAATAGAAATTTCGGAGTGAAGGTTCGGAGTGAATAAATTCAGAGTGTATAAAACAATGATAATCAGATTCTGTTTAATAGGTGAATTCGGAATGAGAATTTGGAATAGGAATTCGGAATAGGAATTCGTAATAGGAATTCGTAATGAGAATTCGTCGTCAGAATTCGTAATGAGAATTCATCATCAGAAATCGTAATGAGAATTTATCATCAGAATTCGTAATGAGAATTCATCATCAGAATTCGTAATGAGAATTCTTTATCAGAATTCATAATGAGAATTTGTCATTAGAATTCGTAATGAGAATTCTTTATCATAATTCGTAATGAGAATTTGTCATCAGAATTCGTAATGAGAATTCATCATCAGAATTCGTAATGAGAATTCTTTATCAGAATTCATAATGAGAATTCTTCTTCAGAATTCGTATCCTGAATCTGGAATAGAACTTAGTCAGAGTTCATATCCGGAATTCGGAATGAAACTTCCTTATAGTTCTTGTCCAGAATCCGAATACTAAACAGAATGCTTTATATCTAAGTTTTAATGATTCTGAGAAACTGAATCCGAAACTCATACTTAAGAAAAAATATGGATGAAAATATGATAAGGATAATTTTTCTTATAAAAGTGATTTTCCTTAAGAAAGCAATTTTCCTTATAAAAACAATTTTCCTTAAGAAAGCATTTTCCTTATAAAAGAAATTTTCCTTAAGAAAGCATTTTTCCTTACAAAAGCGATTTTCCTTAAGAAAGCATTTTTCCTTACAAAAGCGATTTTCCTTAAAGATAAGGTGTTTGTGATTTTCAAAACAAGATAGAATGGAAAAGTCATAAGGAAAACCTTATTGACTCAACAATCTCCCCCTTTTTGGAAAGCACAAACATCCTTACAAAAAAGCTATTCTAAAAAGAAAGAAACACATTAAAGCTTATCTCCCTTGGTTTAAGAATATAGATGAATACGACTAACTCCCCCTTAGGCTTTGAAACTCTAAGGATCGTATTCATATTTCCAGAGTGATGTTTCTTTAAGAAAAACTCCCCCTTAAACAAACTCTTATTAGAGTTCTTTTTCCTTGGGTATTTTCCTTTCTCCTTTGATAAGCACTTATTAGATTTCCTCTTTTTCTTAAGGATCTTTTCCTTCTCCCCCTTTGTGATTTTCAAAAAGAATTGGAGGGAATGGAAAAACTTAACAAAGTACCTGAAAAATTAGTAATGACAACAATAGAAACAACAAGCACAATTCTCATTAAATTTGAAATGTCAGCAACAAAATAATTACAACAAAAAAAATCGGATTGGTCATTTCGGATCTTTCTCCTTCGACATGAGCCCCTTAAGAATAGTCTTGATCTTCTTGAGGTCCTTATGATCTTCTTCAGCTTGCTTTTCTAAGGCAACTATTCTTGCTGACTGAGCTTCAATTACTTCTTCCTGAGCCTTCAACTTTTCTTCCTGGGCTTTCATCTTCTCTTCCTAAGCCTTCATCCTTTCTTAAAACTCGATCCGATAATCCCTTTCATATTTCCAACATTGATTAACGGAATTGAGCTTTCCATTCAGATCTCTCACTTCCTGAATCCGAAAGTTCTTTTCCTCTGTCAATTTCTCTTCGAATGATGCAGTCAGCTCTTTAATCTTCTTATCCTCGGTTTCAAATGCATCCTTAACCTTATCCTGAAACTCATCCAGCAACCTCATCTCTTCCACAGTTTTCTTTGACCAGCTTGTCATCCTCTTGCAAGATCTTTTATGTGCTTCGTAACCAATAAAGAAATTTTTGAACTGGGCTTCAATCTCAACACATTTATCCATAACCATGGATACAGAGTCGGTTTTCTGATTCAGCGTATGTTGGAGCATCTGGCATCTGGAGTCTATACTAGAGAAGGTCGGAATGGTTCCCACCAACTTCTTCAAAGATTGGACAACAAAATCAGGCCCCAACGAAGATGACTCCGAATCTGAAATCTTGCTAGGAGAATTTTCTTCCTCAATAAGCTCCAATTTCCTTTTAGAAGAACTACCAGCTTCCTTCCTCACCTTTTTTTCTGAACTCGGGGTATCAGCAAGAATTTGTTTCCCCTTATATTTTTCCGGAATAGAAACCTGTTCCGGAGATTTCTTCTCGCTATCAGAGACTTGAACAATATAATCTTCCTCATCAGCAACTTCTACATTTTCCTTCTGAGCAGCATCAAGTGAAAGATGTTCTTCTTCTCTCAGACAAGAAACTTCTTCTTCACCTTTCTCTTCTTCCATAGTCGGAGTAACAAGCTTTGAAGATTGAGCTTCAGATGTTCGGAGCGACAAGTGTTCCGAAGGAGTTCCCTTATATTCATCTGCTTGTTTGAGGACGTCTCCTGTCTCACCACTTCCTTCAGCAGCTTCTTCAACTTGTTCCACTTGCTCTTCTTCCTCTGTATTCTTAGCAACATTTTCTTCTGGATCATCAAGATTTCTTCCTGGAGTCTCAGGTAGAGATTCCAGAGAGAAAGATCTCGGAATGAGAATGGTTGCTGAAACCATTTCGTTGAATTTTAACAATTCTTGCACAGCCTCGGCTTCTGACATTTTCTTCTTCAGTTTCTTCTCCTTTGCTTGTTTCTCGAGCTCATCAGCAGCCTTCTCTTTCAGAGCTTTAGCCTCTGCCGGATCCAATCCGAACTGCAGATCCCCTTCTTTCCTTGATTCTTTATCAGCTCTCCACTTTGCTGCAACCTCATCAGTATAGGTCTTCTTCTTCTTAGACTTAGAAGGTGCGGAATGGACTTCCTTAGACTTAGGTTCCTCATCTTCGACTACCACTTCTTTTAGCGTCCTCTTCCTTACCGGCTTAGACGATTCTGGATCAGCCACTTTCGGAGTCACTTCTACTTGTGGAGGTAGATCAATAAAGATTCCAGACTTCTTGTCGAAAGCAACATTCATTCTCTTAAGAGTGGCATCGCTAACCAGCATGATCTTACACACCCTTGGTTTGGAACTACAAGCTACCTTGAAGGACTCAAGGCACCAAACTATGAGCTTTGATAATATTGCTGGGTACATCACGATCTGTGCTCTGAGATTTCCCTTCTTCAGATTTTCAATGTTAAGAAGAATATGCTTCATCAAGTTGAACTTTCTTAGATTTATCAAGAAATATAAGATATATATCTCACTTTTCTTCAGACTATCCTTATCTCCTTTTCTCGGTACAATAAGCCCTTGCACCCATAACTCCAGCATCCGGAAGTTTGTAGATAGGCTTGCAATTTTCGGAGCCTTGTCATCATCTAATCCGAGAATTTCTAAGGCCTTTTCCTTGTTGAAACTCCCCAAAGAGTCTGGCAATACGTGGGAAATAAACTCGGCTTCTCCTTCATAGGATAGCCCTACCAAGCTTGCAGCCTTGGTGTGAGAGAGTTTATAAGTCTTGCCATACGATTTGAAAGAAAATTTTTCTCTATTATCTTCATTGAAGAAAGCAACTGACTCATAAAACTCAACAAGCAAGTCAGAGTAGACTTCATCTTGGTTGCCGGTTTTTGATACCGCAACATCTTCCCAGCCATTCAACTTGATATTCTTTGAAATAATAGAATCGTAGTTGCTGAAGAAATTCGGATGAACTAACCTCTCTCTGTAGACTAACCATTGAGAAATAGGCTTGGTTGAAGACATTTCTTGAGAAGCTAACTTTGCAGACATTCGGATCTGAAGTCTCTGAGAAGTTCGGAACTGAGAAGACTGGAGTTCGGAATGGACTTAAATCAGAGAGTCAGAGCTTCAGCACGCAAAAGCTTGTAATCGATGTGGGATGAGAAAATAGGGTCCCCTTTATATAGGCAATGGGATGACGGTTCAACTTCCTCGGTTGATCTAACGGTTTAGAATGATCTGAGATCAAATGTGACGGTTGAGAGCTTGAATCCGATCTTTTTTGAGGTTTTTATTAAAGTAAAGAATTTAAGAAATCCAAAAACCGAAAACAAACTATAAGAAATTTCCAGTAAGTAAAATATGATTACGAAAACTTCGGTAAGAAAATCATACCTTTCGGATTGGCTTAGGAAAGTTGTTCGTAATGGGTAATATAAAGATGACTACGAAAAACTCAATACGAAAAACTAAATACGAAAAACTCAATACGAAAAAGTAAATACGAAAAAGTCAATATGAAAAAGTAAATACGAAAAAGTCAATACGAAAAACAAAATACGAAAAACAAAATACGAAAAACAAAATTTGGTACGAAAATCTGGTTATGAAAGTACCAGTACGAAAGTTGTCCATTCCGGAAATTTTCAATACGAATATCTTCATTCCAGAAGTATTCTGTTCGAAAATATCCATTCTGGAAAATGGTAGTTCCGGAAGTTCCATTCCGGAAATTGTCGTTCCGAAAAGTTTGAAAACAAATTTTGAAAAACCTTTTTTAAACAAACAATCAAATGTACTCCCCCTATGAAAAGGAGTTTATTACTGTAAGGAGATTTTTTCAACAGAAAGTTAATTAAGGAAGATTACCTTACGGTTATCATTCCTAACTTCTGTTTAATATATTCAAATCTATCAGAAGGCAACGACTTTGTGAAAATATCAGCAAGTTGATCTTGCGTTCCGATAAACTGAAGAATAATATCTCCTTTAAGTGTGTGATCCCTAAGAAAGTGATGCCTAATATCTATGTGTTTTGCACAAGAGTGATGTGCAGGGTTTTTACTTAGGGCAATGGCACTTGTGTTATCACACAAAATTTGAGTTTTAGTAAAACTCAAGCCATAGTCTGTGAGTGTGTGTTGCATCCACAACACTTGTGCACAACAACTTCCAGCTGCTACATATTCAGCTTCAGCAGTGGAGAGTGCAACAGAATGTTGCTTCTTGCATGACCAAGAAACTAATGAATCTCCTAAGAAATGACAAGTTCCGGATGTACTTTTTCTATCCATTCTACATCCACCAAAGTCAGCATCCGAAAATCTTTTTAGAACAAAATCATTTCCAGAAGTATAAAATAATCCTAGATCCATGGTTCCCTTAAGGTAGCGAAAAATTATTTTTACTGCCTTTAAGTGAGATTCCTTAGGATTGGATTGATATCTTGCACATAAGCATACAGAAAACATTAAGTCTGGTCGACTAGCTGTTAAGTAAAGTAGACTTCCAATCATACCTCTAAAAGATGTTTGATCTACTGGTTTCCCAGCTTCATCAAGATCTAACGTGTTTGAGGTACCAATGGGAGTACTTATACTTTTAGTGTTATCATAACCATATTTTTTCAGAAGATCTTTAATATACTTATGTTGAGATATGTAGGTTCCTTCTGGTTTTTGAAAAATTTGAAAACCAAGGAAAAATGTTAACTCACCCATCATACTCATTTCAAACTCAGATTTCATTAGACTTGCAAAAGAGTCAGTCAAAGATTGCTGAGTTGAACCAAATATAATGTCATCAACATAAATTTGAACAATCAAAACATTTTTCTTATCTTTCTTTATAAAAGGGTTGGGTCTGCATTTCCCTTAACATAGTTATTTTGAAGCAAAAATCCAGTAAATCTATCATACCATGCTCGTGGGGCTTGTTTAAGGCCATACAAAGCTTTGGTAAGTCTAAAAACATGATCTGGATGTTTTGTATCTTCAAAGCCAGGAGGCTGTTCAACAAAAACTTCCTCTTGAACATAACCGTTAAGAAAAGCACATTTCACATCCATTTGAAATAGTTTGAAATTAAAGAATGCTGCAAAGGCAAGTAGAATACGGATAGATTCAAGTCTAGCTACTGGAGCATAGGTTTCTTCATAGTCTATTCCTTCTTGCTGATTATAGCCTTTAGCAACAAGTCTAGCTTTATTTCTAACAATGACTCCATTTTCATCACATTTATTTCTGAAGACCCATTTTACTCCAATAACAGAAGTTTCCTTAGGTCTTTCAACCAAGGTCCAGACTTTATTCCTTTCGAATTCATTTAGTTCATCTTTCATTACTTTGATCCAATCATCATCACCTAAAGCTTCATCAGTGCTTTTAGGTTCTAATTGGGAAAGAAATGCTAGATGTTCTACTTCATTTCTTAAGGAACTTCTAGTCCTTATAGGTTGATTTACATCACCAATTATACTATCACTGGGATGATTCTTAAGAAACACCTGATTTGGATTTTGTAAAACTTGTTCATCAACATAGGGTAGAAAGTCTTCTGGGGTAAATGTTTCAGAAGTATCTTCTGGAACAATTTCCTTATCAGAAGGTTCTTCTATCAAAGGTTGATAATCAGTTTTTGAAAACACATCCGAAGATGTAGGTTGGGAGGTTTTAAAAACAAAAGGGTCTGACTCATCAAATTTTACATGTACTGTTTCCTCAATAGTACAAGTGTTTTTATTAAAAACTCTATAAGCCTTAGAGGTTGTGGAATAACCTAAGAAAATTCCTTCATCAGACTTTGGTGTGAATTTATGTAAGTTATCTTTAGTATTCAAAATGAATACTTTGCAACCAAAAACCTTGAAGTAGGAAAGTCTAGGTTTTCTACCATTCCATAACTCATAAGGAGTTTTATTAAGAAAATGTCTAATCAAAACTCGATTTATAGTATAACAAGAAGTACTTACAGCTTCAGCCCAGAAATGTCTAGCAATAGAATATTCACTCAACATGGTTCTAGTTATCTCTTGAAGAATTATATTTCTTCTTTCAACTACACCATTCTGTTGAGGAGTTCTAGGTGCTGAAAAGTTGTGAGTAATACCTTTCTTATTACAAAAAGTTTCAAAATCAGAATTTTGAAATTCTCCTCCATGATCACTATGAATAGTTTTCAATGGAAGGTTTTTCTCATTTTTAACTTGAGCTATAAAACTTTTGAAATAAGAAAAAGCTTCAGATTTCCTTGCTAGAAAATAGACCCAAGTAAATCTAGTGTAATCATCAACTAGAACAAACACATAGTATTTGCCTCCAATGCTTCCAGTTTGTATTGGACCAAAAAGATCCATGTGCACCAACTGTAATGCATCGGTTGTTGAGACTTCACCGATTGACTTAAAACTAGATTTATGTTGCTTGCCATATTGACAAGGATCACAAACTTTAGAAGAATAAAATCTAAGCTCCAGTAGATCCTTAACAAGTTTCTTCTTAGAGAGTTTACATAGGTTTCTAAGATTACAGTGTCCTAATCTTCTATGTCATAACCAAGAATGATCTACCATTGCACTTAGGCAAGGTAAATCTTGACTTCTTAGGTCTTCTAAGTTTAAGGTGTAAACATTCTCTTGCCTATTGGCTGAGAGAATAAATTCTTCCTTGGAATTGTGAACTAAGCATTTATCATTCCTAAAATTCACAAGGTAACCTTCATCACATAACTGAATTTTGCTGATGAGGTTGTGCTTAAGACCTTTAACAAAAAGAACATTTGAAATCAAAGTTTTACCCAAAAGAACTATATTATCAATACCAACAATCTCTCCCTTAGCATTGTCTCCGAAAGTTACCTTTACTCCTTTCGTTTTGATAATCTTTTCAAAGAAGCTTTTGTTACCAGTCATGTGCCGGGAACATCCACTATCCATGTACCAAATATTGTTGCTGGAACTTTCTTTATTTTCCTGAAATTAAGAACAAAGTTAGACTTTCGGAATCCAAACTTGTTTGGATCCGAGATTTCCAGACAATAAAATTTTAGGAATCCACATTTTCTTAGAAAAGTAAGCTTTATGAAAACCTAAGGATTGGGTTTTGTTTAAGGAACAACTTCTTGCCCAGTGACCACCACATTGACACTTGGTGCAAAATGGGGCACTTTGAGGAACAAAATAATTGTTACTGAAAACCGGTTTTGCGTGGGTATAACCAAATCCGGATTTATTTCTTAAAGGTCGTATTTGGGAATACATCTTATCAAAATTTTCCTTACCATGGGTAAAGTTTGATAAACACTTCTTTAAGGAAAATATTTCGGACTTGAGTTTTACAACCAAGTTTTTATCCTCAAAATCATTAGTTTTTGAACTAGAGTTAGGCTCGAAAACATTTTTATTATAAATTACTTTTTCTAATTCTTTAGAAAGTTTATTCTTCTCAGAATTTACTTCCTCAAGATTATTTGAAATACTTTCAAAATCAGCATTTTTCTTATCAAGATCTTTAGAAAGATCTGATATCTCTTTAGTAAGAATAGAATTCCCAGAATTTGCCTTATCAAGTTTCTTGTTGAGTTTGGAATTCTCAATCTCAAGAAGTTCAGAAAATCTAGAGACTTCTTCAAAAGTAGGTAAAGTATTTTCCTCATCAGAAGATGATTCTTCATCAGAAGAGCTATAATACTTACTATAATTGGAATTTAAAGAAACATTGGTCAATGATTCAGCATTTCGTACCTTAGCCATAAGACAATGATTATCAATAGGTAATCTGGCTATAAGACCAAGATTCTTCTGTCCTGAAGATTCATAATCAGAAGATTCATCTGAAGAGTCACCACCACTGGCACTCCAGGTGTCATTAGCTTTCAGAACTTTCTTAGCTTTGGCTTTGTAATACTTCTTCCTGTTCCTGTCTGAATGCCTTTCCTTTCTTTCTTTCTTTCTGAGCATAGGGCAATCAGGTCTAATATGTCCAGATCTTTTGCATTCGTAACAAGTAACTTCTCCATCTTTCTTATCTTTCCTATCCTTCTTCTTATACTTGGATTGAAAGTTTCTTTGCCCAGCTATCTTGTTCATCCTTCGAGCAAGATTGGCTAGTTCATTTTCTGAGACTTCACTTTCACTAGATTCGGATTGGAAAATGACTTTCTTCGATTTGGATCTGGTTACTCTCTCAGGAGTCTTAGCTTTCATCTGATTCGAAGTTGTAGTAAAAGCAACAGTACCATTTCCATTCTTCTTCTTGATGTTGTCAGCATCTCTCTTCATTCTAGTCTCATGTTGTAGAAGAGTTCCAAATAATTCATCAAGAGTAATTTGAGTAACCTTCTTGTTCTCATCTATAGCTGTTCTCTTGGATTCCCACTCATTGGGCATAATATCGATTATCTTGTCCACAAGAGATTCATCATCTAAACCTTTTTCTCCCATAGATTGTAGACTGTTGACAATGGTCATAAATCTTTGTTGAACTTTACAGATAGGTTCTCCATAAGGAAAATTGAAGCCATGATATTCAGATCTAAGCATAGCTCTTCTAGTCTCAATCACTTTAGACGTCCCAAAGTGTGTAACCTCTAACTTCTTCCATATACAGTTAGCTGCTTCACAAGAAGAAATTTGGCTATATATATTTCTGGTCATTGAACATAATAAAGTGTTGCGTACCTTATAGTTGAGTTGATATTCTTGCTTCTCCTGGTTAGTAAAGGTTCTGACTTCCTTGTCAGGAATTTTATAATCACCAGTAATCATGAAAAAGTTGTCTACTCCAGTATTGATAACAAATGTCTTCATACGACCTCTCCAGTATTCATAATCATTACCATCGAAGATTGGTGGTCTTGTAGGATTCAGATTGTCAATAGATCCAACATTTATTCCTGCCATACTAAAAAAAATAACTTTGCACACAAACTTGTTAGTAGCTTAGAATCATAATAACAAAGTTCGGAATGGGAAAAGTTCGGAATGAATAAAACGGAATGACAAAGTTCGGAATGGAAAAGTGAGCAAGAAAAACTTGTATGTGAGTACAAGTATTTCAGTAACCTTGGCTCTGATACCAAATGTAAGAATGGTATAGAGTAAGAGGTTTCCAACCTCTGATACCAATTGTAGGATCGAAATATAATATGAGATGCTCAATATACAAGAGGGGGGGTGAATTGTATACTTTAAAAATTCCTTTGGAACCTTTAAAGTTAGTTATGAATAACTAGAGTTTCCTTAAGAAAAGGAAAGGGATAAGTTTAACAAAGTTAAACTAAGTAAATTCACAACACCTCTAACACCGAACTGATCATGGAAATTGATTCCAAAAGTACGTTCCGGAAAAATGGTTCCGGAAATGGAAACTTAACAAAAGTTACAATATGAGATTCTACCTTAAAGCGTATAGAATCTAAACTAATCAGAGTAAGTAAGGAAGTATAAGAAAGTTATACTTTCCTTAAGATACAAATTGCAGCGGAATAAAGACAAGTAGTAAAAACTACTAGTAACAAGATAATAGTCTTTTAACCCAAAGAGAAGGGTATCCAACAACCTTGGATAAAGGTCCCTTGATTTATACTTTCAAGCAAGTCTGTCTTACCCACACCAGGGTAAGCCCTCGACACGAAGATCGGAGTCTCTGTCTTGCTATCCCCGCAAGCCCTCAACTTCAAGGTAGTTGGCAACCTCTGTCTTTCTCAGCAAGAAAGCCCTCGATCTTTAAGGTAGTCGGCACCTCTGTCTTTCTCAGCAAGAAAGCCCTCGATCTTTAAGGTAGTCGGCACCTCTGTCTTCCTATCCCCGGAAGTCCTCGAATGTAATCACCAACATTCGGAGTCGCACGAAGCTTTGAGAGTTAATAAGAGACTCTCTCTCTAGAAATCACTTCAACAGCATGTATGCACAAAATCTAAATTGTTCATCCATCCGTTGTGAGCTTTTTCAAATGAGCTCCTATTTATAGGTAAGGTCGGCTTCTCCTCCAACGGTCATATTTTCCTTAAAGTTCGGAGGGACCTGTACACGTGTCACTTAGACAACGGTTAGTTTATAACAAAATGGACGACATCGTTTTATAACAAAACAAGTGTAACAGAAAGTACGACATCGTTTTAAACTCTAACATAAAGGTTCGGAATAGAAATTTCGGAGTGAAGGTTCGGAGTGAATAAATTCAGAGTGTATAAAACAATGATAATCAGATTCTGTTTAATAGGTGAATTCAGAATGAGAATTCGGAATAGGAATTCGGAATAGGAATTCGTAATAGGAATTCGTAATGAGAATTCGTCATCAGAATTCGTAATGAGAAATCATCATCAGAAATCGTAATGAGAATTTATCATCAGAATTCGTAATGAGAATTCATCATCAGAATTCGTAATGAGAATTCTTTATCAGAATTCATAATGAGAATTTGTCATCAGAATTCGTAATGAGAATTCTTTATCAGAATTCGTAATGAGAATTTGTCATCAGAATTCGTAATGAGAATTCATCATCAGAATTCGTAATGAGAATTCTTTATCAGAATTCATAATGAGAATTCTTCTTCAGAATTCGTATCCTGAATCTGGAATAGAACTTAGTCAGAGTTCATATCCGGAATTCGGAATGAAACTTCCTTATAGTTCTTGTCCAGAATCCTAATACTAAACAGAATGCTTTATATCTAAGTTTTAATGATTCCGAGAAACTGAATCCGAAACTCATACTTAAGAAAAAATATGGATGAAAATATGATAAGGATAATTTTTCTTATAAAAGTGATTTTCCTTAAGAAAGCAATTTTCCTTATAAAAACAATTTTCCTTAAGAAAGCATTTTCCTTATAAAAGCAATTTTCCTTAAGAAAGCATTTTTCCTTACAAAAGCGATTTTCCTTAAGAAAGCATTTTTCCTTACAAAAGCGATTTTCCTTAAAGATAAGGTGTTTGTGATTTTCAAAACAAGATGGAATGGAAAAGTCATAAGGAAAACCTTATTGAATCAACACATATGTCTTAATTAAGATCATGAACGGTCATACATGCAAAGAATACACAAAAGTAACTAGTTAGAATTCATTTTTTTATTCGTTCATTTTTATTAAGATGAAAAAACATGCCTTAATTAATTAATTAATTAATTAATTCCCTTTCATATTAATCATCATCTAAACTTAATTGTAGATACCCATAATTAATGGAATTCATTGAAAATAAACATAAGAACTAATAATGACATATTTATATTAATTAATTAAGCAATCATTTAAAATTATTTAAAACCTTTATTAAATTTTCAAACATACATTGGTGTTCTAATCAATAAAATACGGTTTTAATGATGAAAGTTTTCTTGTTAATATAATTTTTAATTTTTTCAATAGTAGGATACTACACGGTGTGTACATCGAGTTACAGGACGTGTATCTTAGTTTTTGGGTATCTGAGTCACACGTCTGGGGCTTCAATATGTTAATTTGGTTGGACTAAATATAGTGTACATTCCTACTACACTCCATGTGTCCATTTTCCATGTTCTAGATTGGCTTGATCAATATTCATGGTCTAATAACTTTACCACATGTAAATAATTGCTTGGTGAATCCAAGTATAAGCACATTGGTACACAATGTGTGATTTAGAAAACACCGTGTAACCTAGTTTGACTAGCCATATATTTTTCAATTCCTAATGGCATCTCTGGTCGTTTTTCATCTGTTCTTAATCCTTTTAAGAAAATTAAACATTTAATGAACATTATTAATATGATGATTACATGTTAATTCAAATTAGATTAAAAAATAAATAACATGAAATGAAAATATAACTAAAATTTCACATAGATCAACCATCAAATAAATAATTATAAATTTAAATACGACCGCTTTGATACCACTTGTTGGTTTTGGGTACAACATAAGCATGTAGTGGTGGGTGATATATTAAAATTTATTTTAATAATCACTTCCGGAAACTATGAGAGAAGATCTTTCACATAAAATTAATAATTTATTTATTTAATATCTAAAGAAATAAATACATGGGCTTCAGAACATTCTTCATTGATGAATTTTGATCATCCAACTAGACCCTTTTAGATTTAATTGTTTCATTGTGAGGATCCAAGGATAGAGTACCTAGAGCGGTGATCCACATGTGCTCCAATTATCTCTGAAAAACACCACTCTATATCCAGGTGCTAGGAAAACAAATTGAATTTCTTTCATTGTATATTATTGATCACTTATTCTCTGATATTGAAGAAATGTCTCTTTTATTTCTCATTTTGGAGAGGGTTATAAGAGGAGTTGAGATAGAATTCAATGGGCTCAACAATTTTCTATTCTTTTTTTTTGATTCAATATACAATATGCATAACCACCTATTTATAGAGTTAGGGTTTAGGTTAAAATATTATTTAATTTCATTTCTACCATTAAATAAAATTTAAAACCTTTAATAAACCTCATTACACATAATAATAATATCATTAATATAATTTTTTGGTGTGATTTAAGTTGAGAAATAACAAATATTATGTAACAATCATGTTAATTAATATTTTCTCCTCAGACTGAGTATTTCCCATTTGAACTCCTCTAGAATTTATTGAACAACAGAATAAATGTTTTATTCATAAATAAATATTTTATTCACAATATAGTGAAAAAATATTTATTAAAATGTTGAATAAATAAAACAAATATTTTATTCACAATCCAATGAATAAATATTTTATATATATTTACATATTCAAATAAATTATTTATTAACAAACAAAAAATTATTTATTACCTTGTGAATATTAGTGCTCAATAAAATTTGAATAAAAATATTCCTTAGTCTTGAGAATACTATTTATTCAAATAAATAAATTCAAATGGAATTTAATTGAGATCAACAAAAACACTTAGTTTGTGACCCTTTAGGATTCATTCTCATTTGAATTAGGTGGGCTTACCTAATGTCCAAGATTACTATCTAGAAATGGGTCAAGACACCTAAGATAAATAACTTAATGATGCAATTATGAAAACCACATATGAATTCTCACTATGTAATATAATATATTTGTCTCAATATCCCGTACAGCAGGTTACACATCTGTGTCTCCAACCTATATGCTCGATACTTCTTTCTTTGACTATCTAAAATAAACACGACATTACACCGTGTGCATGTAGTTTAGGGAGATAATTTCATTCCAATCGAGGGTTTGAGATATCATCTTACATAAAGATAGAATAGAAAAATCATTCCCCAACTTATCCATTAATGATAGGTCACTTGTGACACACCCAATGTATCCAAATTTACCATGAACTATTATAATCATGGATTACAAAATATATCCAGTAACTCATGTTGTAATATACATTAATAATAATCTTAAAGTCCAAGATCCATCACACATTCTCACATATTGGAATATTTTATGACACCAAAACATGAAAATTTGCTACTGGCGGGTCTGTTCTCATAATCTCCCATCTTTAAGATTACCAAGTCAAAATTTAGGAGAAGAAACTGCATCTTTAGATGAGTACTCACACATGAAAGTCTTTGTACAATGTGTCCCATCATAGTATGTTATCCAACAGTAGGATATTATTTGAGAATATCATCAGAGAACATCAAGGTTCTCATCATAATAGGGAAATTCTATGACCTTATTATTGCGATGTATACTTTAAGACATTATTATATTTGATTCATACTGAAAAAATGATCAATATGTAATAAAAAGTTTTTTTTAATATTCAATACATCAAATATACATGTAATAAAAGAACAAAACATTGGTCCTAGGATACCAACTCCAACAATTTCAACAAGCATAATGCCCCAACTGGTCCCTAATGCGTGCACAAACTTTGATTCGTGGGGAGTATGGCCCCTCACGGATCAGAATTTGACAGTTAGATGTTGGTGTTTAGTATTTTATAGGTTCCGGGGAAGTTTCTGAGGCATACTGTCTGGAAACCCAGTATACACACCGTTTAGTACTTTATACACGCCGTGTATGTTCTTCTGTTCAGGAAGAAAAATTATCTTTTTGAGTACATGCTATGTACCTTAAGTACACGCTGTGTAGTTTCTTCCCGTGTCACAAACCGTGTGAGCGGTGACACGGGGAAGGGAAGAGCTAGGGGCGAACACGCCACGTAGCTTTTGTACACACCATGTAGGGTTGACCTGGAGTCCGACCGTGTAACTAACAACACGGGTCAGTGAACTCCTGTACAGAAGACACCATGTCAATGATCAACACGCCATGTAGGGTGACCTGGGGACTTGTTCGTGTAACTAACAACACTGGCTAGTGTCACCTCTCCTTAAACACACCGTGTACCTCTGGGACACGCTGTGTAGTCTTGTCTGAGGACAGACCATGTGGTGTTAGCAGTGTGGCTAGGAAATGGGGTGGTGTACACGCCGTGTGCGGGTGTAACACGCCGTGTAGTTGTAAGCCGAGTAGTCAGCCGTGTCACAGACAACACAGGCAGTTGGAAAATAACACCAGACACGCCGTGTAGATTATATACACGCCATGTATGTTTTTTCAATGGGAGTCATGTGGCTTAGCCATGTCGAAGGACCCGATCAGAGGAGGAGAAGTCAAGTACACGTCGTGTAGTCAGTATACACATCGTGTAGTCTTGTTTTGAAAATTTTGAAATGCCTTCTTCCTCTTGTTCCCTTTTTGGTTCCTTCGCTTTTCAGACTTTGATAAATATTAATCTAAGGTGTGTTTGACCTTGTAGTTTCATGTCACCTAGATGACCGCGCGTTGTTTTCCAGGAGAGTGGCGACGACTATACTCCAGGAATGGTGGGCCATGGGCTACCAGATGATCCTCCAACATAGCCAAATGCGGTGCCGGCTGTTATACTGGACACAGGCGCGGAGGCATAGTTCCGTGAGGGCTTTATGCGGTTCATGCATACATTTCAAGGAGCACTGCAGGCTACCACATCTATGGCTGAGCTGACGCATATTTTCCAGCATCAGCATCCGCCTAAGTTTTCAGGGGATGACGGACCACAGGCTGCAGAGTCTTGGTTGCGGTTGATGCAGACTATTTTCGAGCATCTTGAGACGCCTCCAGGGTGGAGGGTCAAGCTCACGACATATATGCTACATGATTCCACCAAGAGGTGGTGGGATGTTAACACCTAGTCAGAGCATCAGAGAGACATGGCGTGGGAAGATTTTCAGGTAGTCTTCTATGACTTATTTTTTCCGGAGACGCTATGTCGGTGATGGACTATTCTGCTCGTTTCACCAAGCTTCAGCGCATTACACCCGTGCTGGTGAGTGATGAGACGTTGAGATCCAGATGTTTTGAGGATGGTCTTCATTATGAAATCCAAGCGCTGGTAAATGTTTTAAGGTTGCCTTCTATATACACTATCGTAAATTAGGCACTGATTACGGAGAGGAACCTACGAGAATCTAGTGGTGTGGGCCAGCATGGTTCAACATGAGTTACTGGTACTATTTCTGCTAGTAAGAGGAAGAGACATATGAACTTTTCTCAGGGTGGTAGTACCAGTCAAAAGAATGCTTCAGGTGGCCAGGTCATGTGCTACCAGTGTAGTAGAGAGGGTCACAAGAGGCCACAGTGTCCACGAGACCTAGTGGAGTGCTGATCTTGTAGCATGTTAGGCCATCTGCAGCGCTTTTGTAGGGAGCTTCCATCAGTGGCTAGTGAGAGGGGTTCTGTGCAGACTCCGCATGCGGGAGCAGGACCAGTGGCTTCTTACCAGTCGGGGAACTAGAATACGTCAGGGCGTACAGGAAGAGATGGTGGTCATGGTCGTGGTAGCCAGACACTAGGATCTCAAAGGCAGTAGGGCGGGATAGCTTAGGGTAGTCTAGCTGTGTCACAAGGTCGCGGCACTGGGCATGCTTATGTAGTGCAGCAGACCCAGCAGGAGCAGGATCCCGGACATTCTACAGTTAGAGGTACTATTCTAGTAGGTTCTGTCTTATCTTCGGTACTTTTTGATATGGGTGCTATGCATAGTTTCAAATCTGTACCCGTTGTGGAGATCCTTGGGCTCTGTGTTTCTTCTTTTTCTGATATTATGATGCTAGACACTCCGTTGGGAACTAGAATAGCTAGTGTGCGTCAGTGCAAGGAGTTCCCCCTTGAAGTTGGTGGGTGTCACTTTCTATGAGACCTCTATGTCTTAGAGATGACAAATTATGACGTCATTCTTGGGATGGACTAGTTGGTTCTCTTCTAAGCCTTTGTAGACTTCTATCGTTATAGGGTGTGTTTCATGTCACTAGAGGGCAGAGAGTTTCTATAAAAAGGAAAATGGGATGTTCAGGCAATTCGAGCTGGACCAGAGCATCATGGGTGAGGTGGAGTCACATCCCATATTATGAGTTTGTATCTGGATGATCAGGGGAATTGTCAGATGGATTTCCCTCCAGTTTTTGGTCATTTTAGGGATGTCTTCCCGGACTACTTTTCAGGTCTACCTTTGGAGAGAGAGGTGAATTTCTTTATTGAGCTAGTGCCAGGACAAGCACTGGTGTCAATTACTCCTTATAGGATGGCCACACCTGAGCTGTAGGAGCTCAAGAGGTAGTTAGAAGAGTTACAGGCGAAGGGTTTTATCTGACCCAGTACTTCTCCATGGGGTTCTCCGGTCTTTTTTGCGAAGAAGGCGGATGGTACCCTTAGACTCTGTGTGGATTATCCGAAGCTGAACCAATTGACGGTTAAGAACCGATATACCTTGCCAAGGATTGATGATCTGTTTGATCAGCTTCGTGGAGCACAAGTGTTCTCGAATATTGACTTGAGATCCAAATATCATCACCTACCTGTGGGACTAATGTATATACCGCTTACGGATTTTTGGAGCAGATATGGTCAGTACGAGTACCTGGTCATGCCGTTCAGACTCACGAACGTGCCAGCAGTTTTCATGGCTCTGATGAATCATGTGTTCCATCCGTATCATGATTATTTTGTGGTAGTATTTGTGGATGAAATCTTGGTGTATTATCACACTCGACATGACCATGATACCCATCTTGAGATCGTATTGATTACACTGATAGAGCATCAGCTATATGCTAAGCTCTCAAATTGCCACTTTTGGATGGACCAGATTCACTTCTTGGGTTATATCATCTCAGAGGAAGGAGTTGCAGTGGACCCAGAGAAGGTGAGAGCAGTAGTTTCCTGGGAGAAGCCTAAGAACATGTTTGAAATATAGAGTTTCTTGGGGCTAGATGGTTAATAAA
The DNA here is from genome assembly GCA_963277665.1 of Viscum album. Taxonomy (NCBI): domain Eukaryota; kingdom Viridiplantae; phylum Streptophyta; class Magnoliopsida; order Santalales; family Viscaceae; genus Viscum; species Viscum album. The sequence goes on from OY728142.1 coordinate 1,165,370,404, forward strand.
GACGCTTCATACATGACTTCTCCCGCTTAGCAGCACCGTTGACGGGTCTGAATAAGAAGGGTGTGAAGTTCGCCTGGTCGGAAGCTTGCGAGGCAGCTTTTCAGGACCTGAAGGGATGATTGACATTAACACCGATCCTGATACCCCTAGAGCAGGGTAAGAGCTATACAGTTTACTGTGATGTATCAGGTATTGGGCTGGGAGTAGTGTTGATGCAGGGTGATCGAGTTGTTGCGTACGGGTCTCAACAGTTGAGGCCACATGAGTGGAATTACCCGACACATGATCTCGAGTTAACTGTATTTGTTCATGTGTTACGCTGTTGGAGACATTACCTTTTGGAAGAGCATTTTGTGGTTTTCACCGACCACAAAAGCCTCAAGTATATATTTACTCAGCGTGACCTGAATTTGAGGAAGAGGAGGTGGGTCGAGTACCTACAGTCCTTCAGTTTTGAGCTTGCCTATACACCTAGTAATGGTAATGCAGTAGCTGATGCACTGAGCAGGAAGACTTAGATACAGGCCGTGCAGGAGGCCAGTGGTGAGTGGGAGCTCATGGCCTTGTTCTCTAAGATGCATCAAGTGGTGCATGACAGTCATGGGTAGACTTATCTTTCCTCGTTAGCTGTGACTTCTACCCTCCTGGACAGAGTGAAGACGAGACAAATATCTAATTCAGAAGGCCTAGTTCTATAGGAGTCAGTGGCAATTGGGGACCTTTCTCCTGGGTGGACGATATGCGATGATAAGGTTTTGCGTTTCCATGGATGAGTGTGGGTTCCAGTGGATATACGTGATGAGCTGATGCGGGAGTTTCATGCTTTAGCTTGGGCAGTTCATCCTGGGGTTACCAAGATGTACCGTGACTTGAGGCGTCAGTACTGGTGGCCAGGTATGAAGAGAGAGATAGTTGGTTTTGTTACAAGGTGTTCCACCTGTCAGCAGGTGAAGGCAGAGCACAAGAGGCCAGTTGGGATGTTACAACAGTTACCTATTCCAGAGTGGAAATGGGATGATGTCGCGATGGATTTCATTATGGGATTACAGAGGTCACCTCGTGGAAATGACGCTGTGTGGGTTGTTGTGGATAGACTCACGAAGGTAGATCACTTCTTTCCATTCAAGGAGACCTACAGTGTTGACGATCTCAGAAGGATGTATATCCGAGAGATCGTACGTCTTCATAGGGTCCCTTGTTCTATCGTTTCAGATAGGTACGCCCGTTTTATGTCACATTTCGGGAAAAGTTTTTAGAGGGCACTGGGTACACAGGTGCTTCTAATCACAACATACCACCCTTAGACTAATGGCCAGTCAGAGCGTATGATACAGGTTCTAGAGGACAGGCTGCGTGCATACATCCTGGACTTGGGGGGATCTTGGGAGAAGCATATACCCCTAGTTGAGTTTTCCTATAATAATAGTTTCCATGCGACTATTGAGATGGCACCATATGAGGCTTTATATGGTAGGCCATGCCGTTCAACTTTGTGCTGGTTAGAGGTAGGTGAGGCAGCATCACTAGGACCACAGCTCGTGTAGGAGACTTCTGAGTAGGTCCAGTTGATTCGGAAGGGTATGGCTACCGCGAAGTCTTGACATAAGTCATATGCTGATCACCGTAGATGACCTTTGGAGTTCGTGGTTGGGGATCAGGTTTTCTTGCGTGTTTCGCCGAGGCTGGGACACAAGCGGATCAGGAGACAAGGTAAGCTTTCACCGAGGTATGTGGGGCTATTCGAGATTCTGGAGAGAGTTGGGCTGGTTGCCTATCGGTTGTAGTTACCACAACGGTATCGAACCATGCACGACATCTTCCACATATCTCAGTTGTGTCGCTATCATTCAGACCCATCTCACGTATTTCAGCCTGAGGAGGTTGAGCTAGAGGCAGATGCGTCCTTTGAGTAGCATCTGACTCGTATCGTTGACATGAGCATGAAGGTTCTCCGAGGCCGGTCAGTTCCTCTCGTATGGGTGCTATGGCAGCATGGCCGAGTGCAGAACAAAACCTGGGTGCAGGAAACCGATGTGCGTGCTTAGTGGCCAAAGCTATTCTGAGCTATATCTTCGCCACCTCGGAAAGGAAATTCGGGGATGAATTGCTATAAAGGGGGAAGTTTTTAAGAACTTGGTTCTTATTTTTGAGGTACAAGTTTCTTCTTTTGTCTTTTCCTTAAGTGTTTTTGAGAAAATATGGAAAATGGGGAAAACTCCTAAATTTTGGAAAGTACACGCAATGTACTTTTAGCCATGTGTGATGGGTACACGGGGCGTGTGGCCATGCCGGGGATGAAGGGTGTAGGAACCGACAACATGCAGTGTTGTGGTCCTTTACACGCCGTGTAGTCATTCAGCAAGACAAAACATTAAGGAGGTGGAGCAGCCGCCAGCTGGGCGACAGTACACACCATGTATTCGGGAGTACATGCCGTGTACGCATGTCGACGGATGAACAGTGTGGCAGTGCCGCCAGAGGAACAATTAAATGAAGGAAGTACACACCGTGTACTTGGAAGTACACACCGTGTACTTTGTTTTTTTCGCTTAAAACGGGAAGTAGCCAACCCTGTTCACATGATTGGCTTAGAACCGGAGGAAGGAGCTCGGGAGGAAGGCCGGATCTTCTGGGATCAACCGATCGAGCACTGGGAATCCAATCTCACTTCTGTCAATCACGTTGGAACTGAGGGGGTAAGCTCTATCTTCTCCTAGCATGTTGATTACTAATTCTTTCCCTAACGGGAGTTATTTGAGGTTTAATTAAAGTTTTCTTACATCATATCTATTCTGTTCTTGGGCGTTTCTGGGATATGCGATCGTATATACCGCTCTTTGACGTATAATGTAGGTGGCTTGGTGTTTTTTTCCACATGTCGTGTGTTTTGTGCAGTTTTGTGCCATGAAGCCATGTTGGGGTGTCGTGTGGCTGCGGTCGTTGCTATATTTAAACACATCTAATTGATTAGGTATCTAAATATGATATTAAAATGCTGGTTGGGATTGTTTCTTGGATCCGGAACCACCCTGGGGGTGTGTTCCACTGTTTAGCCATTTGGACAGGATACTCGAGGGTATGCCTTTAAAGTAGTAATTGTAAAATTTCCTTGAGAGGAATTGCTTGTTTAATGCTTGTTTACATGTTGGGCATGACCCGGTTACCTATTTAGCCTGAGGGAGTTGTTGTGATTAGCTAGTGGGCACTGTACTGTTTAGCCTGAGGGCTGTAGTTATGTTGGCCTGAGGGAAACTTCTTCTGTGCCTATGGACAACTGATTCTGTGCCTGTGGGTGACACTACGTATGCATGAGGGAAAAATCTGTTATGCCTGAGGGCAGATTCTTGTGTTGGATACTCTTTACCTAAGGGTAAGGGTTTATGTGTCTGAGGAAATTAGTTGGTTGCTTAGAATATTCAGTGTGGGGATATTTTAAATTAAATGATCAAAAAGAATATTAAAATGGTAATATAACTAGTTAAGTTAGTTACTTCTTAGTACTGCTTACTTTATTGAATTTTACTACTGCACACTATTTTTTCATGCTTACACGAAGTTGGGCACGTGCCTTTGGTGGGTGCCTACTGAGATATGTTTCTCACACCCTGTTTGGGTCATGCTTTTCGGCCCAAACAGATTATGTTTCTGCAGGAGTGGATAGGGGAAAGGGTCCCTATACAGGTACTTGACTGTTGCCGAGGAGTAGGAGGGAATGGGACCAAGCCTAGGCTCGCGATGCCGCTGCTAGCTGTTTTGTTCTATTTTTCTTTTCTATACCTGTACTTTAGTTATATTGTATTGACTGTGTAACATGTTCTGACTGTTTTCTAAGAATTTGAGGCATGTTGCACCATTATCTATATACTGGTTGGTATTATCTACTGCAGTTGTTTACTTCAGTGGTGTATGGTTTACTGCTTCAGCAGTTTGTTGTATGTTTTATTTAAATTCCGTTGCGCTACACTTTGAAAAATGAAGGCATTGTTTCCCCACTATCAGACATGGGCCCTCGCTGCTAGTCGGAAACCTCTAACGTTTGGGGAAATGCACTTGAGGTCATGTGGCGAACCAGGTTTGGGGCACCAGTTGCGTGGCACCCGGGTCCAGGACGTTACAACTAAAGGGATTTAGGTTGGGGTGATAGGATTTCTAGTGGGACAACAACATGATGATCCAGAGCTCAGGATGCACAGGGTGGTGCCACTGGAGTGACTTGGTCCTCCTAGGCTTAACTAGAAAAATGGATTTAAAATTATTTGGCCTTGTGGAATGTACAAGACTTCACGCTCCGGGACTTCAGGCCATTAAAGTAATAAAGTATGTCTATTTGTGTGAAAACCACTCATTGCGGTGAGGTAGAAGATATGACACACATGGGTGTTTGGTGGATTCATGCTTGGTTTATTGTAATCCATACTACCTGTCATAAACAATTTATATTATATATTAATTTCTATTATAAAATATTAAATATGATATATATTTATGGTATGTTAATGTATACAAACATATAAATATTTTATATATTTAAAAAAATATAGAACAAAACACACACACACATATATAATATAATACATCAATGCATTGAAAAATATAAATATCAAATTTTTATTTATAAAATATATAATATAATATGGAATATATTTATAATATGATATATATTTACAAAATATATTAAAGTATACAAAAATATATAGGGTTTATATTTATAAAATTTAGAATATTATATATATATATGATTGTAAATTATATATTATATTTATATGTATACAAATATATACAAAATATATTATATATCAATATATATTATTTATTATATTTATTTTATACAAATATATATGCAGACATATATATATATATTATATTACATATATTATATTTCATATATTATATTACATATAATATATTTCCTATATTATAAAAATATATTATATATATATAATACAAATACAAATATATATTATACAAATATATTTTATGAATATATTATGCAAATATATTATATAAATGCATTATGAAAATGTATTATAAAAATATATTTTACAAATATATATATATATTATACAAATATATATATATATATCATACAAATATATATTATACAGATGTATTATATTAATACAAATATATATATATATATATATTATTTATTCCTACAAAATTCTAAAAATAATATATATATGTATAGTATTTATATGTATACAAATATATAATATATATTATATATTTATGTGTATTATATATTAAATATTTTTATGTATACAATATATATATTTTATTTATAAATACATTTATAACATATCAAAACATATATATAAAGATACACTCCCTCTAATTTATATATTTACATTTATTTAAACAAATATATTCATATATATATATATATATAAGTTTATATCATATATGCATACTTACACACACACACACGAATATGTATTGTACATTTTGTTTGTGTATACATAGATATATATATATATAATGTTTTTATATATTTACTATATTAATTAGTAATAGGAATTATTATACATAAAATATATTTATATATAATATAATATAATATAATATAATATAATATAATATAATATAATATAATATAATATAATTTAATATAATATAAAATAATATAATATAAAATAAAATAATATAATATAATATAATATAATATAATATAATATAATATAATATAATATAATATAATATAATATAATATAATATAATATAATATAATATAATATAATATAATATAATATAATATAATATAATATAATATAATATAATATAATATAATATAATATAATATAATATAATATAATTTAATATAATATAATATATATAATAATTTTTACACAAACATATATAATGTATTTATAGATTTAATATATTAACTTAAATTCATTTATTTATATATTAAAATCATAAATACATCCTTGTAATGTGTTTCATATAATAATAATAACAATATAATAACAAAAACATTTATATTAATCATATTTGTATACAAAAAAGTTATATATATTCATATTTTTTAATATATATTTATAATTTTATATGTATAATACCTTTATATAATGTGTTTATATATATAATCAAATTTTTTTGAAAAAATAAAAATTAGATGGGGTTGGCAGGAGTGTATAAATGAATGTATATTTATATATTTATATATAAATATTTATTTGTATATAATTGTTTCTATTTATATATTTAAATACATTTATATAATATATATTTATATATATATATATGTCTATACATATAATACATTTATGCTCAACATTATATATTTACATATATTTGAGTAAATATATTTATAATTCAAACCTTTAGTCCACTTATCTAGGGCCTATCTAATGTATTATAAATTTAAATTCATATATATATATATACATGTTTAATTATACAATGTATATAAGTATTTATTAAAAAAATAAATAAATTATAGGGGTTAACAACCTCCACTATTTGCTTAGATTAGTGTCGGTTCATAACCGCTTCAATTTTTTGACATTTTTTAAATAAATGAACTATATTTTAGTGGTGGTAATTCTGTAACGACCACTAAATTAGTAATTACTTGTAGTTATAGGAGAAATGTAACAACTCAGTTACTTATAAAATAAATCTTTTTCATTTTCTATAGTTAAATCTAGTACAAATGTATAGTGAAATAAGTTTTATTTTAAAAAAACTTTTCTAATGGATTAGTAACTTGACCTTAGAAATAGTAATATGACCCTTATGAATAGTAAATAAACCAATAGAATAGTAACCACTCCTATGAAAGTATAAATAAAATTTAAGTATCTTATATGTAAAAATATGAAATATTTATATCTTAGAATGAGTAAATAAATGCTTTGAAAATAATAGACTAAGTGTCATTTTTTGTAAAACATAAATATTTATTTTCAATTTTATAATTAATAAAAATATTTAAAATAAAGTATATTTTCATAAAATAGATTCACGAATCAATATTTTATTGTCTTATTATTATAAGATAATTTTATGAGACCTTAATTAATTTTTCAAGGTGTTATAAAAACAGTTATTGCTTTAAAAATGGTATTTTTCAAATAAATTATGATTTTAGTTAAAAACTAAATTTCTCATATTTATAAAATTATTTTTAAAAAATGTATTTTATTTTTGAATTCTATATTTTGAAAAATTTTTGGGTTTAATTTTTGGGTTTTTTTTGATATATTTTATTTTTTGGTGAATAATGAAATATAATAATTTACTAAATAAGCTAAATACATGAATTATTGAGTCATGGATGATGTTATGCTGAGGTAATAACCCTTAGTTCAAACTCACAAGCACTAATTATTGTTTCTTGTCACAAGAACCCACAATAATTTTTTTCTTTAGAAAAATACTAAAATAATGTTTAAAATAATGGAAAACCCCTTCTCTCCTCCACTATATATATGACCCCTCACCCCCTCTTCTCCTCACACATCTCAAGCTTTGGGCCTTGTCAAATTTTTGCCCAAGATTATTTTCAGTCCATTTCCCCACGTCCAATACCTTCCTCTTCTCACTAGAATGCCCATGGCAAAGGCCTTAAGGAGGTTCTCAAGGAAGACAATTCAATAGGTAAAACACCTCTTTCATTTTTCTTTTATTTTCTTTTCAATTATTTTTCTTTTCTTATACTCTATTATCCTTCTATTTTCCAAGAGGCATGAAACCTCTAGTATCTTATATATGCTGTATTTTTTTCATTTTTATGAAATCATTCATCACGATACTTCATCTCTTCCCCATTTTATTCTAAGAATAAAAACACCGTCTGTGATGTGTCAATTTGCAGACATCGTGGACGCCATGTTTTTAATTTCCATTACTTACTTAATGGATGGTCATAAAACCACTTTATGGGTTGAAATATATTTTAAATTTTATAATATAACCTTCTTTATGTTCTAGAATTAACATATATATATATATAATATTAAATTATAAAACAAAAATAGTTTGTGATTATCGAAGAACCGCCAAAATGATCTAAACAAATATCATTAAATTTTTATCTAATGATTCATTATAATATCAGAACATAAAATTATTTATGATATTATTTAATTTTATGTAAACATGTTAATACCATTTCATTCCACTTTTGGAGTTTCTATTCCATTCGACAAGAAAATCCATTACGAACCGACCATGGAAAAAATGTAAAGAACACACCAAAAATAATAGAAATAACAAAATATTTTTAATAAATATGTGGAATAATGTTATAAAATAATAATATATGGTGTTATAAGAATGAATATGTTTCTTTAAAATATTAATAACACTCTTCTAATTACTAAATACATGGTTTAAACACTCTTTGAGTAAGAGGAACCCACAGTAAAGGAATTCTTAACCAAATTTTTATTCTATAGGTCAACCTTCTAATTCATTCATTTTGTCATTATAAGTTTATTTGTGATCTAAATGTTTAATATATTATGTTTTATTAGGTGGATTTACTGTTTATTCACATATTCCATTTTTTTTAATCAATTCTCAGTTAAAATATATGATATTTGTAAGGAACTTTTCTTTAAAAACCCTCTTTTAAATTTCTTTCGAAAAAAAATGTTATAGGAAAGTGTTCATGTTTTATGATTATGTTTGGGTTCTTGGGAGTTTTTTATGATGAATGGTGGTACCCATACCTCCCTCAAATTTGTTGGGTATGTTTCAGTTTGAGGTCGGGAATATGGTTACTCCAAGTGCAACTACGATGGTTAGACCGTAAAGTATCCATGGGGGTTATATTGTAAGGTAGCCACAAGGGTTAGAAATCATAAAGTATCCATGAGGGTTACAATATTAAGTAAGTAATTACCTAAGTATCCTATATGGTTTATTTATCTATTATATTTCCTATGAAAATATCATTTTTTCACAAATTAATAATAAGATACACAATGTGTGAGAAGTATGAATTTGTAAGAATGATTTCATATGTTTATAAGTGTTCTAGTACTAACAGTTTCACTCCTTTTTATATCCCTTACAATGCTTTTTGTGCTCATCCCATGTTTTAAAATGTTTATCACATGGATTAATGATGGTGAATAGAAAAGGAGAAGACAAGATGAATGTTTTGAAGGATTTTCATGAATAAATTCCATTTTTTTATTACAAACTTTTATATTATGAAAAAATGGATTTTGTTTTAGTAGTATCCACTTTGAATTATTATGGGATGTTATGTATGAATTACATTTAAAATTTATATATCTATAAACCTAAAAGATCCTCAATGTAAAAGAAAGTAAATTCTTGAACAAAACTCAAGATTATGTAATGATTAAGGCCAATTCCTTATAAAAAAATCTGTCAAATATTCCCACTTTATTTTAATTCTTTTTAAAAATTAGATGATGTGATTAACCACTTAAAATATGAGCGATTAGAATGGTTTTTTACTATCTCTAATTGATTAAATTAGTGGTGGTTAACAACCCCCATATTTTTTTAATTTTTTTATAATAAATCATTTATATTTTAGTGGTGGTTCTCAGATAACCACCACTAAACACTAATTTAACGATGATTAGGGGAGTATCTCTACTAATTTACATAGAAAGTTAATTTAGAGGGGGTTTTTCATAATCCCCTATAAATAACTTCCACCAATACTCTATTTTATTATATTGATAATCATGGAGGTCCAACAAGAGATTTAGATAATTGTCTATGTTGACAAAAAAACATAAAATGTTAAATCTATTTTGTGGATTGATCAAAAACAAAAGTAATTGTTGGTTGATTCAAGGCCATGATAAGTCACACCAAAGTTAAAGATTGTTCTATGTGTGACTCAGAACCATAACACTCAAAATATCCAAATAGTTACTAGAACCACATTTTAATCACACAAAAATACACCTTAGATTAGGTCTTATTATTGTAGAAATATGTGATATATTCCATGTGTCTGTTCTATAGACAAGAGGTATTGGAAAGTACATTTGAAAAAAAATCATGCATATTGGGATAATGATGTTTCTTCAAGACATGAGAAGTTTATTTATTATAAGTAATAACTTAGATAATATTAATCGATACTTGTAGAGGAAATGATAGTAGAATCTATAGCATACAAGCTTCCAGCTTCTAGAAGTTGGTGAACTACTGATAATGTTTCACAAACTATTCAGTTAGTTATATGGTGGTTGTGAATTTTCCACTAGCTATGGTAGTTGGGTGATTATATGTCCCTAAAAAATAGTATAGTCAATGGATGGATGACCATGATTCCCATATAACAGTGCAACTAGACCAACTAGCTAAGAATTTCTATAAATGGAGATGGGAACAATTTTGGAAAATGGTTATACCAAATTTTACAATGAATAAAAAGTGTTACATTATATCTTTAGCTTCAATTTTTGTCATTATGTACAATTATAATAATACAAAGTTTAGAATTATTCTCACATGGACATATAAGTAAAGTCTAAACCATATAATTTTTGTGTTCTCATTTTCCCTATCTCTTTGAATGTTTTCTTTTTAATTGCTTATAATCTTTGTGAGGTGTGACATAGTAGTGATGATTAGGTTGATATTGAATTCCTTGTTATGGTGCTCTAAGACATAGGGAAGTTTCATTGGTTGTTTCAATGGTGAAAAAACTATTGTCTAGTGCGATCTTTTGATGAATATAAGTTCTATTTTCTATTGATCATACAAAGGTTTTGATTCCTGACAGTTGGTATTAGATCTATTTTATACACACTCATCATATCAGGTATAATTATCACTCTAATTATATTTATATAGAATATAGTTGGATATACTTTCATTATAAGATATAAAAATTGAAGAATGTAATGTTTGGATTAGTCAGTTCGATAGAACTGACTATGGCATCTTCCAGATGCAAATAGAAGACCATCTCATCCCAAAGGATGTTGAACTTATATTGGGTGGAGAGAAACTATAAAATATGGATAAAGGTGAAATAGAAAAAATGGGAAAAAATAGATGGCTTAGAGAGGATTTCATTTTCATGAAATGCATCCTTTACCATCTTGGATAAGAGAATAAAAAATAAACAAATGGGATCCCTACCATACATGTATAAAAAACCAATGACATTAAAAAATTTGTTTTTAATATGAATTCTATTTATCATAAGGCTATAATAAAGATGATCAATGATAAGTCATCATGAAAATGACTTCAACATTATCCAATTACAACTTTAAGTAGTGAATATTACTTTCATGAATTATGTATAAGTGTTTTTGATACTATCTCCACTACTCAAATCATGGGATTAAATAGTTATTTTGGTAAAAAAATCCCGTGGAAATATTGATCTAGTAATTGATTATGATTATAACTTTATCCTCAACTAAGGACTCTTGAGAAGTGAGGTCTAAGTAACTTCCATGAAAAAATTGTATTCTAATGGAAGGGGACACTCATCTTATAAAAAGAGTCATTGAATACTGAAAGATAATAAAAAGATAAGAGGTGAGTAAAGTCTATTAGTATAGGAATCACATTCTAGAATTATGAGAAGTTTGAACACCTCTAAAGGAACTAAAAACCCAAAAAAAATTCTATAAAAATGAATTTTGGAAGTTCACATTCTATTGATACAATGTAAGATGGTAGAAACCATCTACTCAACACTAGTGTTCAAGCAGAGTAATGAGTAATTGAATCCAGTGCATACTTCCACTCAATAGATGATCATGGGAACAATAAAAACTATGTATCTAGAAGCTTTTTGAAATTTTACCTAGAATATTATGAATATTTATAAGTGATTGGAAAGAGATATATAAATCTCTAGATAATGAATGAGTGCTTCCTTTAACTAAAGTAATTGAGTCACATTTTAGGTCTATAGATAAATTTCATCTCAGTGGTGAAGTTGTATGATGTAGAATACCAAACAATATTAACTAATGGAGTATAGAAAGTGACTCCAGGGTGATTGGTTGTTTAAAGAGAAGTAAAATATGGGTTACTTTATCTGACTAGTAGTTCAAATTGAAGTGAAATGTCTGTAAGTATAACCACAAAAAGATCCATAGGTATGACATTGTAGATGGGTCACCTTATTAATATGAACGTGAAGGTTCTAGATGGGATGGTCATTCAGAATACTGATCCCAAAACCATCAGATGTTATGAGAGTTATGTGCTTGGAAGGAAAAATCTGGTGTCATTCAACTTGTGTGGCTAGACACCTAGTTCATGAAATCTATAGTTAGTTCACATGAATGTATGGGGACCTTCCCCAGTCCAATTTCACGGAGGATCTCATTACTTTTCACATTCATTTGTGATAAAAAATAAAGTTATGTGTGTATTTCCTTAATGATAAATCTATAATTTTTAAATGTTTTATAAATTGGAAATAAATAGACAAAAGATAGATTGGAAGAAGTTTAAATGACTCAAGTTAGAAAATAGTGGTGATTATAATAAGAGTAACTTCTAGAACTTCTATTGAAAGAAGGGGATTATACTAAAGAGGAAAACCCCTATAACTCCACAACTAGAAAAAAGATGTATAAAGAATGAACATGGGTTTAATTGAGAATAAAATTGTATGTCTGTGCACTCTTGAATTCCCAATACCATTTTGGTGGAAGTAACTAACACAATATCATTCTAGGCCAATAAAATTCCAACATATACTATAGGAAAAAGTTTACTTGATTAGTTATGGTAAGGTAAGACACTGAAGGTTGGACACCTCATTTTTTTAAAATATATCCTATTCATTGATCAATGTAAAGTAACAAGAAGATCCTTGAGAAATATCAAATTTTTGGGGAATCAGAAGTGTAGGTAAAGAAGACAAATAATAAAATAAAAGTTGATATGGATTAAAGCATCAGAAGTTCAGAAGTTTTGGTGGTACCAGATAACTACATGAGATCATTTAAAATATAATCAGTGGAATATATTATATAATTCCCATGGTCTACTGATTCTTTAGGTAAAGATCTAGAATTTGATAATCCAATTGATTAGAAATTAGAAATTATATCACCAGGAAGATTAGAATATCATGTAGAATTATGATTAACATATAAAGTTGAATGACTAGACTAATGGTATGGGGTTGATGTGAATTTCATACTTCTAGTGAACTACGGTTACACTAAATTACTAGAAGAGGTATAAATTATCATTGGATCAAAAGAGTGGGATCAATCCTTGTACAAAGAGATGAAATTCTTAAAGTTAAATTGAACTTGGGATATGAATGAACTACTTTAAGGAAAGAGATAACTATAGAATATTTTTTTCCATTTAATGGAATAAACAGATAAAAGTAGAAGATACAAGGATTGGTTAGTGGTAAAATGATTCCAATTGAAGGAAGGTATTGATTTATCATAAATATTTTCACCATTATTTAAGAATAATTCTATCTGGATGGTGCTAAGCATTGTTTCTTTTTATGATCTACACTTATAGTAGGTAGATCTTAATAATTCCTTTGTTCATTGTGATTTAGAGGGGGATATCTATATGAAACATCCCATGTGTTTAAAAGAACATTATAATAATTTCCATATTTTTAAGTTAAACTAAATCCAATACGGCTTGAAACCAGAACCTCATCAGTGGAACTAAATGTTTGACACCTTCATAACTGAGGAAAGGTTAAAGAGATGCAACTCTAATTTTTGTTTTTATCAAAAGTCTTGAAACGAAGGGACTTAAATTATTATCTTAATTTATATGGATTACATTTTTCCTATATATTTGTGGATTTAACAAATTTAGGAGATAAATATTAAGTTTTTTGGAAGATTATATAGAAAGGATCTTGGCCATGAAAAAAAATCATGGGGATGGGGAAATATAGGGATAAAAAATAAGGTAGTTTGGTGTTATCCAGGAAAAAATACATCTAAAATACCATCAAGAAATTTAGTCTAAATAGGTTTAGATCTATCTGGAACCTGCTTTCTAGAAACATTATGTTATTTAAGGTACATTCACCAACATAACAAAATGAGGTACAATACCTGAATAATGTTCCATAAGCATCAATTATCAAAATATTAATATATGTGATGATATGTACAAGGGATGACAATGAATTTTAAGTTTGAGTTATAATCTAGTTCATTTAAAACCCTTAAAGAGAGCATTGAGAAGCTATGAAGTGTATCATTCAATACATGAATGGATTAGAGGATAAAATGATCTATTTTAGTGAAGACAACCCATTGAAATTATTCATTGATACATATTTTTTAGAGATTCATTCATATTAAAGAGAATTATGGGATTTTTGTTTTAAATTTGTAAGAATGATTATTAATTTGTTGAATTGACTATAACCATTGTTTAGTTTATTTATATTGGATATAGAATAAATAACATTGATTAAATTTCAAAATTAGTGAGTCTGGTTAATGTGCTCACTAAAAATATCTTATAAGATCACCAAATAGAAGATATTTATTCAATTATAATCAAATTGTTATCCACCATTCCTAGAATTCAATGTTTAATTCAAAGATGAAACAAATTTACTTGTAATTATATTTCACCCATAATATGATAGGAGATAAGGTGTTAGAGGTGTAGAAAAAAATAGGGAAAGGAAACTTGTATTACTTGTTCGTGATGGTTTTATTCTGTGAAATTCTAAGGAAAAGATATGTCTCGATTATACTAGGTTAAACAGAATATGGTGGAGAACATTTCATTCACAAAGTAGGAGGATGAGTTTTACTAAGGGTCAAATAATGTCAAAGAGTTTTCATGAACAAATCTTAATGTAAGATATTGTTTGGAATAAGGAGTTTATTTAAATTAGTAGAATTTAATTTATTAGAAGGCTATACTATGATTATATCAATTTATTATTGTAGAGGTTGAAATAAGAAAAAATTATTCACATAGGCTTCAGTGTTTTAGAAGTAAGTGAACTTCTGAAGATGTTTCACAAATTGGCCAGTTCATTTGATAAGGATTGTGAATAGTCCACCAATTGTGGTGGTTGATTTGAATAAAATCACTATAGAATTGTGGAGTCAATATATGGATAACCCTAACACTTGGAAAGCTATGCAACAAGATCAATTAGCTAAGAACCCCTATAAATAGAAGTGGGAAACTCTTATAAAAATTACTATACCATACTTTACAATGAATCAAAGTGAAACACTGGTTATTTATATTTAGTGATTGTAATCATTTATACTTATGATATTGAAACTTTTTTAGTGTTATTTTGTAGATGTATTATGTAATTCCGAACAATATAAATCTTGTGTGTCCTATTTTACATATATCATTGAATTTTTATTTGTTATTTGATTGAAAATTGTGTGAGGTGTGATTTATTGGATGTGATTAAGTTGTTACTGACTTCCTAGTTTTGGTTATTTAAGATGTGGGGATGTTTCAGTGGGTGTTTATATGGTGTAAAACCATCAGTTAGTGTGATATTATAGTGAACATAAGTTCTATTATCCATTTATAATACAATGCTACCACTACATAACAATTAAAAACTCAATAATTAGGTATTATTTTGACATCTAATGTTAACAGTGCAGTGGATATGATCATATGGATAAGTATTTTTCATCAAAAATATAGACAAATGTGAGTAAGAAGACTCAAAGTGGTCATACAAAGAATTTAAAAGAATTATCAAATAGGGAAAAACAAAAAATCAAATTTTTTACTTTATAAGATGAAGTTGGTTCCTCACTTTCAGAGGAGGATCACACATTCCAATCATCACCTGCTATGAAGTCAAAGACATATATTGAAAACAAATATATGAGAATCTAGTGGTTGTAGATATTTCCTTAAAAGAATTTGGTCATGATTTTGTATGGATTCCTAAGGCAGATTTACTTACCACATGGCATGAAATAAGGATTTAGTCATATACATCAAGTATAAAAAAAGGTGTCCATAGAATTGGAAATAATGAAGGGTTAAATATTATTATATTAGAAAAACTTATATTTTAGGGAAATTCATAAGACACATGATCTCTTGGTTATTTATGGTATTGATCAAAACTTTCTAAGTTCAATAAAACTATGTGACATCAGAAATGTAATAAATTTCATGGATAATTATATCATCAATGGGAAGGATGGTGTAATTTTGAGGAAAGTGAAGCACAAAAATGGGGATCCCTCCTTCATCAATAGAGAAAAAGATATTTTTTTCTATCCAAGGAAGAAGAAAATAGATTGTTATATAAAATAATTATTCAAATGATCTAACAGTTATTAAAATATCTGTTGAAGAATGATAGAGCTCATGACATCCATAGACTATCATGTGATTGTGCACACATGTGTGCTGTTGGTAAAAAAGGGAAGATTATTTAGAAAAATTACAAGATAAAAGATTAGAAGTCAATAAGGTTACTTGAATTGGTATATGTTGAGGTGTATATACTAATATCAAAAATATCTATTAATTGGAATCGATAATATGTACTATTTACTAATTATTATAGCAAGATGGAATGGTTTATGGCCATACCCCACAAGTTTGCGATGTTTAGTTACATTACTCAGTATCAGTGGAAGACCTAAAAATGATTGGGTAGAAAATTATAAAATTATAGACTCATAATGGAATGAATTTTACTAATAATCATATGGAGGATTATCTAAAAAATCATGAGATAAGACACTAAGTCTTAGTAATGATAACTCCTCAACAAAATGGTGTACTTTAGACTAGAAACAAGATCACAAAAAATATAAATACAATAATACATAAAGAGAAATAACTTCTAGAGAAATTTGGAAATGAAGTAGTTATAACAATAATATATATTTCAAATAGAGATATTTTGTATCTGAGAAAATGAAATACTCAACAATTGATTTGGTATACGAAAAATCCCATTGAGTCAATGACTCCCTTGCATCTTTTTTTTAAAAACCACTACATAATTATTATGAATATGATATAACTTGATATTTGTTTTAGTTATTTTTTTTGTAGAAGAAAATTTTGGTAATTGAAATTATAGATAAATTTACTTGGTTTATAGAAATATTGTAGTTTTGAATTTCCTAATAGATTACATTCACTAGATTCAATAACACTATCGTGGTGATGACAACTTCATCGACAGATAAAGATGCATTATGAGTTCATTTGTAGATGATGAAGCTACTTCTGATGATTTTAAAAATGAATCAAAAGATTATGGAATTAAAAAATTAATGTTTGACATAATTATCTTTATACATATATTTATATTTAGAGTGTTGGAAGTGTAATACTCACCAAACATTCTGAAATTCTCCAATTGTTTTAATGTTTGAGGAATTTATTATTTCATAGAGCGCTTCAAATTTATGTAGTAGTTTTTATTTCTAATTGTTTTTACTAAGAGATATATTTTTTATGGATTTATTATAAATACCTCAGTATTTACATACTATTTGTTCATCTAACAATACCTTGTGATTGAAGGATTATACGGTTTTGAATAATGAGTGTTTTTGAAAAAAAAAATACTTATCAATAGGTTTAGTATAGGGATTTTGGGTATAGTTAGAAAGAAAACCTACCTATGGTTTTATGTTGAGGGATTATTGGGGTAGGAAAAACTATTTACCTTAGATCCAGTAAAAATTTATACCTTACACTTTAGTTTAAAAGTTTAGTTTTATTATAACCTTTAAAGAATTATTTTTTAACCATTAATTCATGTTTTTTAAAATTCCTAGTGTTCAATTTTTAATTTAATCCATAAATATTTCTACTGTTATATTTACACCATCTGAAAAACTAATTTTCATTATGCTTACTATATTTTATATAGTTTTTATTTACATTTCAAGAACTATTCTTTACTCTCATTTTTTTATTTAATTGGTATTTCTTAAATCCGATCAACATAAAACCTGAGGGTGGAATGAAAATTGTATGTTATATATTTCAGTACAAATTGAATCCCTATTTATGTATTTTTTGTCTCTATTCATACAAAATTTGGTATCTAATCTTGTTTATACTTTATTCTAAGCTAATTTTTGAATTTTGGATATTTTATCATAATTTCATCATGATTTCCTTACACTAAGTGTGTTAGTAAAGTAATTTATTTTCTTGGGATGGTAGGTTTTATAAAAATAACACTTGAAATTTTAAATTTGAACAAAACACCTATTTTTAATGGATATTATTATGAATATTGGTATGATTGTTTGAAGTGCTATATCATTAATATCGAATTTGAAAATTTTCTCATGATAACTATAAATTAAGTTTTTTTTCAGAAACAAGTTGCTATGTTTTCCAATAAGGAAAATATAGTGCCAAATCATAAATTTCATAATACTTTGTTGTGTTTTATAAAGAAATAAATTTATTTTTATATAACTTCATGTGAAATGGCACACAATATTTTGATGAGGCAAGATATTACTCATTTTGGAACCCCTATGATTTTCAAAACTCATAGATTTTTAGTAAAAATAGAATATTAAAATGTTGACATTATTTCTAGTGAAATGGTAATAAAAAATTCACTATTTTTTTGACTACTATGAATTTTTTAAAATCTTTACGTGAGATAGAATTATCATAATATCATATTATTGAAAAATTGATTGACAATATTTTGAAAAAATGGGAATAAAAGACTATGATTATCAAGGATACTGAAAATATTAACAAGTTAAGTCTGGATGACTTAATTTTTTTACTTTAATGAAATGTAAAAGTGAACAAAAAAGAGATACTAATTAAGAGAAGAGAAAAAATGGAGTGAATTTATATTTTAATTACTGTAATCTTACTTTATGTGATTTTAATTCTTATACTTATGGTTTTAAATATTAGGTTTCTAAGAGGAAGAAAAGTAATATTTTTGATCCAAGTCTTTCAGATGATAGTGAGAATGAATATTCACAGATTTTTAGAAGAATGAATAAGATTTTTAGTAAAAAGAACTTATATTATACTTATTGTAAATACATGGATGATAGATTTGATAAGAAGGAGTATTCAAATGTTATATGTATTGAATGTAAGAGGACAAGACATATTAGACCAAATTTTCCCAAATTTAAGAAAAAGGATATAAATTAAAATAAGTATTATAAAAGTAATGGGAATAAGTGTTTGAAAGATATAAAAACCTGGAGTCTTAGTTAAGGTGATATATCATCTGATAATTCATATGAGTAGGCTGACTCTAAAACAGCCCACCATCGATAATATCTCACAAACAATATTCAATTTAGGCTGAAATTTTACAGGTGGTTATTAGACATCCAGAAATCCATTTTATTAGTCTATGTCTCACTTTAATTCTTCCATCTATATGGTCATTTAGACATGTCTGTTAGGTGAATGAAAGCTTCCTTTCTCTTCAAGTCAAGGGTTGAAAAGTTTATGTTATACAAGCTTTCCACCACCCTAATCCTATCATACTCAAGTGGGATGACTTTCACTATTTGTGTCTCAACCCAAAGCTCTTAATATACATATTTAAGGTAGTGGTGTTGTAGGATTTAATCATCTTGGATGCTTTCTTTCATTGTAATTTTATGCTGGAATTTTGTTGTCTCAAGTTTGTCTTTCACATGTAAGTTGTTCTAATTCATCTTCATTTATTAATAAAAGTTCTTCTTCTCCTCTTATTCTATTATTATTCATATCACTTTGATACCTTTGAATCAATTTTCAAATTTATTCACACCAAAGCTTGTGAAATTATCACACAACGGTGGAGTGATCGTTATTTCATTGTCTTTTTTTTACTTCTCCAATTCCTCCCTCATGAGTCTACTTTCTGCTTCCATTGAAACCATAGAATCAATGGAGGACTAGAACAATTATGGGTTGATCTAAATGAGTAACAAGGGTATAAATTGGATGTTATTTCTCACTCCATTAATTTCTAATCACTTCTTTTAATTAGGAATTTTGTTTGAAGATCTTTAAACTCCTTCATCCTTGTTGAATTCAAGGTCACTTACTTTAAGTTCTAATACGAATCTTTACCTTGGAGTGCTCAAAACTTTGATCCTTCAAGTTATTAGGTGATTATTATTAAGTTGAGAAGTTATGAAACCATTAAGTGATGATTTTTATTGATCTTATTAAATGAACCATTCTCAAATATCAGAAATTGAAATAGTTGAAAACGGAATTCATCCAATCCACCCAAAGTGATAAACTAGGATCAAATCATTATTTTAAATTTAATTAACTTATGTTTCTTAAATTTAACTTAAAACCATCTAAAATAAACCCAATTTTTCCACTTCATATCCAAAAATATTCCATAAAATGTACGTGTCTATAGGTTTTTTCTTAGGTCTTTGAGGATTCAACAACCCAAGCAAAACTACAAGAGACCTCTTAAACCTAAAATCTTATTTAAATTTGGGAGAGACCACAAGAAAACATCAACTATTGAAAATATGATTATCTTAGAATAAACTCGTCCATAAAATATAGCAAGGATAGAATATGTCTCTTACCCATATGAGGGTCTTTCTCAATAACAAACATGGCTATCTCCCTATCTGCATCATAAAACAAAACCTTACTCTTAAAGAAATCAAAGGAAAATTACATCAAACACAACAAATCCATGAAGAGGATGATGTCATATTAATGTATCCATAAAAATAGGAAAACTACCCAAGAATGGTGCTTCCCAAACACTAGCTCATAGTCTCTACGTACTTCATACAAGTTAGATTGACCACCAACTATCTTAGTCAATGCCAAGGGAAATAGAAGCCTCTTTACCTCAAACCCCAAGTAATGGATGAGGGTAAGTGATATAAAAGAGTGAATTGATCCTAAATCAAACAAATCATGAACCCATGTATAAAAAAAGGTTACCGTGAATGACATCTATATCACCTTACACTAGAAATTCTAAAGGATGAAGATGAACACGACCTGATCCATGGCCTATCTAACCCTACTAAAGACCACCTTCATGGCTGTACTCAGCTCTATGAGTATGAGTATTATCTTGGGGCTATCCTTTTCCTATCCAATCTTCTATATTCAAATCCTAAACTTGAACACCCTACTACTACTATCTTATCTGAAATTCCCTCAATGGAGGAACCTAAAGTGGAACACCCACACACATTGTCTACTCAGAAAGTTTGGGCACTCTCAGAACAGATGACCTTATACTCCAAAAAAACACGCGTATGATCCCTTGGAAAGAGCTTGAGATCCATTACCCCCATAAAAATGAGATGATGAGGGATGGACCTACTACTGGATAAATAAAAGCTCTTATTTCCTAAAAACTGGGAACCCTAGACCACATCTATACTTCATGAGGAATTCTAATGAATACCCTCTTATGATGATCAAGTTTTGGACAACATTCTCTTAGTAACCTCTACTGTTTCCAAAATCTTGAGACATGTGTTCAATATAAATGGGGAGACCTAGTGCTAGATCTATGGATGTAAATCTCCGTTGAAATGCATTTCCCTGGCATGCACATATGGAAATTGGTCTGAAGCATATCACAGAAGGGTCTTTAAATAGATCCCAAACTCTCACACACTAGAACTCCCCATTCGAAGGGTAAGTAACTCCTAGATACTGGCCAACTTCATGGTTGAAGAAGGAAACTCTTCTTGGAACTGGTCTTAGAACTTCTCCCATGAGACTACCATCTCCTCGCGATCCTTAGGGAACAATAACCACCAGTTCCTTGTTTCTCTACATAGCACCGTTATTTCCAATGATACCTAGTGCTCCCTCCAAGAATTGATAAAATTGAAAGTCTTCTCAATATCTTCCAACCAGTATTTTATGATTGAATCTGAAACAAATCCCTTACAATTGTATAGAATTTGGCACTAAAACTCTAAGAGTGTCCTCTTTTAAGTTTCATCTTCACCGACCTCCACTCTGTGATTATCTGTTGGCACATTATACTGAACATCTTCTACATGAATTTGATGAGGATGTCAACCTAGAGCCTTTCAAAAAATAATAATAAAAAAATTAGATCTTCTAAACCTAGAATACAAATTATATACCATTAATTAATTAATTATTTTATTATCTTGTTAAGGTTTTAACCCATCCTAAGGTCTACCCATTTCAAACATAGACACAATGAAGAGTTATGCATGATAGTTTCCTAGGTCTCTACCATACAACCAGTATCACATCATTTAGTAGGATTAGAAAACCTAAATGTCCATGCATTAGATCAAAAGGGACCCTAAAAACCCATGTCTCAGCCAGTCTCTGGAGTTTACATTACCTACTAAACTTAACTAAGACCATTTCCCTAACGACCCATGCAATCTCACCTATGCCTAACTCCAAATTCCATCCTATCCCTCAAGGTGATCCTTTTAAACCACTATGTCAGGACCCCCTCTCCCAAAAGAGTTTCCCTCTTGGGATGGAAATATGAGATGGGAGATGGTGACTACCTAAGTCCCGCCTCTAGTAAGCCCTAGGTTGGTGAATAGCACCAAGGGTATAATAAAAATACATATGGGAGGTATTATCCCTAAGAGAACTTATAGAAGAGATATATAAGATAGAAACACCTACCAACACCTACTCATACAAAGATATAAATAAATCCAAAATAAAAACATGGAATTTTATATAGTAATATACCAACTTAAAGGAAAACTACAAGTTCAAAAAAGATATGTATGGTAGCAACCAAAAATCCCAAATATCTGCTACAAAACTACACGATAGTAATATCCAACTTGATCTCAAAACTTCTCTTACTGAGCTGATTTTTTCATATATACATAGGGTGAGTATAATAGTATACTCATCAGGATCCTCCCTAGAGTCTCTCATACAAAAGATAGAGTATATTAAATCACAGTGAACAACAGTGAAACTAACTCGTCACCTAAATAGGAATACTAAGTTCTTAGCCTCACTATGGATAACTCCTAACATATATTGAATACAAGAGAGTAAATATTATAATAATGAAACATCAAGGGTGCCTAGCTTCCTCTTCCCCATTGGTTAGCCGCTCTTCCCCAACGTCACACATCCTATGAAATCTCTCTCAAAAAATAATCCAACATGATGGAACATAGTCAAGGAATTACAACATTCACCTCATGCATCACATCATCATTTCATCCGATATCACATCACTATATATAGTAACAAATTAGTTTTCAGGATCCACTATATCCCATAAGACATGTATCAAACATCTTTTATTATACCTCAATCCATCACATCCCATACACCAAGTAAGTACCTCAATCCATCATAGTCTATACACGTCATACATATAATAATACATTGAATGATATATATCTAGTAATACATGTGTGTGAAATAACCACAAGCCATCATATTCCTCTAAACACATATATGGGAAAAATAACTACCGTGCATACCATCACATGTAACTGCCAAGAGAAGAGAGAAAGGCCAATGGGGGTAGTCAGCCATCTATACTCCGACCTGGATTTTGGGGAAAATACACTCCCAGATTCCATTAGGTATTAGTCAACCTAACTAAAATGGGTAGGGAAGCATATGAAATCAAATAATATACAAGATATAACATAGATCACAAACACACTATGGTTATAACATAGTCATATACTCAACTAAAGATAATGTTTCTCTGACTCTTGTATGCCACTGCTAAGACCAGATATCCTATAAGAAAACTATCATTAAAAGAGATAAATTAATTAATTATTTCCTTTAAACAATTAACTTTACATTAATTATTTCATTATAAATTAATTAACCAAAAATATTTTCCACATTATATTACATTAATCATCAGATTAAAGTCCATTCCCTCCTAAAATAATCAAAACTGAGTCCAAATCTTCTCAAGTTAAATAGATTTTCATCATTTTCATTCCATCATTACCAACCCTATGGGTTAAACATGTATTAATTTTTTTTGCATCATCCCATACCTAGGAACACTAGGACAAAATCATGAGCTACCACTAAGAGGAAACATGAAACCAAGCACATCCGACTACCTCAAGCAGTGGGGAAAGGAAAGCAGATAAAAACAGGTAACCCGAACATCAACCATTAAACATATTCATTAAAAAAAGCATCTAGATTTATCACATCAATGGGTAAAACCAAGTTCAATATATTCCATCATCTCTTGTTCCATCCTCGATACTCATCTACATATCTCAATGCATCTACCCATCATAAGCTTCAACGATTTCCACATCATTCGGTCCACCCCACCCACATATCACATCATCCATCCCAGGCTCAAGCATCCCCAGATGATATCACATTCGAGCCTCCTCACCCCATATAACATCGTATAGTGAAGATCACATCTAGATCACCACACAAAAATCAGCAAGAATATACAATCATACCCAATAGGGAAATATAGTCCCTAAAATAAGGAATTCAGAGTTCACACATAAATAGGATCTCATGACTCCAATCACAGGGAACTCATCCTTCTCAAAAAATAGGAAACTAAAGCCATAACAATTATCTTTATCACATAACCTATTATTATTCAATATTGAATTAACTAATTTATTAATCATAGGTTCCGAATATGAGAAACCTAAGACATCAAGATATAACAAGCTATCAAAAGATAAACATGATCTTTAAAGAAGTTTCATCAGACTATGATAAGTACTATTCTCAATTAACATGCCTTTTATTTTTTATCACCACTAATAAACTTTCTTCTAATTATTTATCAATTCCATTAATCATATGGAAAATCATTTTCAAATAAACATGAGCATTGCATGAATTTTATTATCATCAAATTACATCAACCACCTGATTACAAACATGCCTCTTATTTAATTAATCTTAAGATAATTAATTATAAAATAATTATATATTTACATTAATTACCAATTTACATTAAGAAAATAATGATAATCCATAGTATAACAATACATACTAACAATTATAACATAATCTATCTAGAAAATCAGGAGGAAAGTTATCATAATGGTATAAAGCATATCAACATGAAATAACTAACCAATTATTTATTAATTTTTTTCAATAGATTATTTGGTTAATTTCATTTCTATCCAGAGGGATAAACCATTATAAATTTATGATTGAATGTAAATAAAACAAGAGAAGAAATGAATACCCCACATCAGCGGCATCAACATTTTTCATACAATTAACAACCCATTATTGTAGATATTGATCACCTATCCCTCAAGAAGTTTCATCCCTACAAGGATTTCATGACATAAACTCACAATAAACCAACCATGAAAACTCTATTAGAATCATAGGGATGATCCTCCATCACATGAAAATATAGGAGGAATCATGTTGAATAACCATGAGAAAAGAGGTAGAGCATACCTTATATCACCACGAATAAAATACATAAGTCTGGGAATTAATCTCCATTGAAGGAATCCCTAAATTCACAAAGACAAGGTTATCTAATTTCCTAAAGTTTGTGAGGGGCATAGGGTTTGAGGAAAACCCCGTGGTAGTGCACCTTTTATAGACGCACTGCATAGGGGATTTACATAGTTTATACCCATTTAAACCTCATGTAAATGTCAAGATTTAGATATCACTAAAAAACACATCTATTTGAACCTTTTCACTCTGAATAAATACACCTCATACAACACCCTCTGAACTATCATTAACAAGCCATGAACTTGAATACACGATGTGAAGCACATTTATATGCCATGTATTATCCATGATTCCATATTTCAGCATTTAATGCCCTTCATAATTACTGAAGTCATACTCCAAGAACCCCAAGCTTGAAAAACATGTAAAGGGTTGGGTCACTTGGATCTGGACCCTTACACACTAAAAAATGATAATGTTGTTTGTGCGTACGTATGGACTGCCACCTCTATGAAGTGATGTGATTAATTTTTCATCACCACATCACATTGATGATATATACAAGTATATTTAAATTATTAATATGATATTTATGATATTATGATCATTATAGAATGATGAAATCATACTTAACCTCTTTTTATAATGATATAGAAATGTGACTCATGCATACGTATGACTTACTGTCTTAATGATTGTGACATAGTTTATTTTTCATTACCATATTTAATGGTTGGATTTAAAAGTATAATTGATTTAAAAAAATGATAATTATTCCATGATTATTATTCTATAAATGATGGAATAATGACCTATTTAACTTTAGTCAACCTACTAAATTCATTTCAAACATATGAGTCGAATATCATCAAAATCCTTGATGTGAATTTATTTGATTCTATATAACAAGGTATTAAATGTAATAAAGGAATAATGGAATTTATAAAGGTTATAAAAAAATTATAAAATTTGTCACGACCCATCCTCGGGGCCTGTGTCGTGACTACCCCAAGCCCGCCTTCCATAGGCCAAGGGTTGACGACTAGCACCAAAGGCGTAAATACTGATAACTGGGAAGGCATTTCCTTTATAAAAGTAAGCATAACACCACAGAGTACAAGTGGAAGTAAAACACTAAGTACAAATGAAAGTGCTGAAAAGTAAATGGGCCAGAATACAAACCCAATTGAAAGTACAACTACAACTGAACGAAAGTAAAATCGAAAAAGACAAACAGCTGGAATAAAGGAAGAATCTCATGGGTCATCCTCCTCGGATACTACTTGAAGGGTGGGTACAGATAGCGAAGCTCCTAGATCATCCCCCACAGATCCTACCCGAAGGGTAGGTACAGATAGCCTCCACAACCCTCTCGCCCGTGAACCTACTCCGAGTGTCGTCTCGCCGTGAAGTCCACCTCCGGATACTAACATGCCATGTGGTCCACCTCCAGGTGTCGTCCAGTCCTCGAACACTCGGCCCCTGTCAGCTCTGCCCGTCGTCTGCAACCAACACAACAAGGTGCGGGAATATCCTGTTTAGGGGTGAGTATACGATACTCAGTAGGGACCCCGAGACCCTCAATGTCTCACTAAAACCAACAAGGATAACCACAAAGAAGATCACAATAGATAACCTCTACTTAGGTATATGCCCATACATATACCTAATTTATCAAGTAACCCATGTCAATCATGAGGAAATAGAAAGATTATGAAATCAACGGATAACCACTACCCAGGTATATGCCCATACATATACCTAAGTTATCAAGTAACCCATTTCAATCATGAGGAAACACAATGATTATGAAACCAACGGATAAACACTACCTAGGTATATGCCCATAAATATACCTAAGTTATCAAGTAACCCATCTCAATCATGAGGAAACACAAATATTATGAAATCAACTCAAACCAAGATTTTTATTATTGAAACCGTAACTGCTGATGAGCCCCATATCTGGAGTGTACAGTGATCATGTCGCGACTCTGAGGTACTGCTCACTAACCTAAGACTGCTGAGGTACTCCTCCTATCGAGTACCGTGGGTCAGCCACCCAAACACAGTAGTGCTTCTCGCTGGGGTATGCCACCCAAACACAGTAATGCATCCCCCCCTAATAGCATGCAGAGGTACTCTCTGGAAGAGTACCGCGGTTCTGCACCCAAACTGGGTAGTGCTCCGTCCACCATGGGTTTTCATCCAAACAAAGTAGTGCTCCATCCACTGGGCTAGTCGAATCACTCCAAGTCAAGTCGGTCAAGCTGTCGTCAGGTCTCAACCGGATACACGGTCTCCGTACTCCGCACGCTCGTCTATGAGAGGGTCCGCTCCACGAGATACTAGTCGATACTCCAAGTTTCTCAAATTCCCACTAAGAAGTATCTCAAAGGACCGCCTCGTCATAGGGGTATCAACGCAACAGACGGCGCGTCAATCGAACGCCCGGTATGTGAGTTATTAGCCTTTTCATCCCAGGGGGCCTAGTTGGTTTCGTGTGCGAACCAACCCAGCCGTATCTCAACTGTACCCCGAACTCTCATAGGGTATACTCATAGGGACATTTTCTCGACATGATCACCAACACCACTGACGGTTCGTCAAACAGACATCCAGTCTGAAAGTTATCAACTTTTCCGTTCCAGGGGCCCGGTTGGATTTCAGGTATAATCCAACCCGGACACTATCCAACTACAACCAAACCTCAGGTGTAGTATTCCAAAAGTTCCATCTCATCAAGTGGAATCCAACAAATTCAACGACACGTCAATCGGATGTCCGGAGCTCAAGATATAAGCGTTTCCGCTCCGAGGGCTCGGTTGATTTCGTGTTCGAACCAACCCGGCCATACCCAAAGTTTTACAAAACCCTAAGTGTAATACACCAAAATGATTGTCTCGATCGAAGGATCGCTACGCAACTAACGGTATGTCGATCGGAGGTCCGTAGACCATGTTATGGGCGTTTGAACGAAAACTGCCAAAAAATAGGGGGTTCGAGCTCGGTGCGACCCGGCCCGAGACCCGCAGGGTCGGCCTGAACCGGGTCAACCCGAATCGGGTCCACGTCCGGCCCAATATGGTGTGGCCCGACCCGGACTGGGTGCGGCCTGGCCTGGCCTGGGTGCGGCCCGGCCCGGCCTGGGTGGCCCGGCCGGCGGGCCTGCCGTGCTGGCGCGGCCGCGTGGCCGCTCGGCTGTCCGGCTGAGCGGACAGAGGGTGCAGTTGACCCCTCGTGAAAGAAGCCGCGACCCCCCTATGGGGGCCGCTCCCTGCTAGCGACGCGGCCCGGCACCGCATCGTCCTTGGTCCCGCGCGGCCGCCAGACCAGCCGCCGCATCTTCAGCCGTGACGACCCTTCCCGGCGGCGCGCCGGGCGCCGCCGCGTCCTGACGGCCGGCCGGTTCTGGTCGCCACCTCCGGCCGCCGACGTCGCCGTGCCGGTAGGGCATGCCAGCATGATTTTCTGCGGACCAACGGATGCGCTCTGGTGGTCCGTTTTGCTCGCCGCCTTCGCCATCGATCCTCCCGGAACCCAACCTTCACTGCTGAGGCTTCAACATGACATTGCAGCCCCATTTTTTGTCTCCCATCAATCCGTGCAGAACGATCAACCAATGGAGTCTTCAAATCGCCTCCACGGCCCTGACTCCAGCCACGGTTTCGTTCGGCCTCAACGGCGCGGCGCGACGGCGCCACGCTTCTTCGTCGCGTTCTTTCTTGTTTCCGCGCGGTGCCGTTTCACTGCCCCTCCTTTGTTCACACCACAACGAACAAAACAACAAAGGGGGAGGAGAGTTGTCCGTGTTCGTGTGTTCTAACCTCCTCCCGTCAAGTTTGTAACAAGCGGCCCAAAATACGAAGAACAACAAGGATTTTTCACGAACAAAAGTAATCAACCCAAACAGTTTTCCCTGAAATCAAGAATTCCCAACCCACAATCAAATTCCTCACAGATCAACTTAATATTTAGTTGTTCCGCATTCTTATATTTAGAAGGAAGTAAACAAGGGTTCACTAAAAATCACAAATAAAATTCCCTACCTCGAGCGTAGTTGAACGAAGTCTCATCGCGGAAATGAACATCGCGGAAGAAGGCGTCGCGGAAGGGGAATCGTCGCGTCACGGAGAAAAAATTCATCGATGTTGCGTCGTCGATCTTCGAGGATCCGACGTTCTTGTCAACCTTCGTCGAAGGTCAGCTTTCTTCATGTTGTTCACATTCTTTGACGAAAAATGAAGAACTTCGAGACTTTGAGCCGTTCTCTCCAAAATACTCCCGCACAACCCAAGCAACCACAATAATAAAATAAGACACCTTCTTATTTTATTACTCAAGCCTTCAGTTTGAAATTCAAAATTGAATCAAACAATTAACTCAATTAATTGCAACGTTTTAAACTACCCAATTAATAGAGGCGTTTAATATTTAATTAAAACGCACGAGTTGACTTCATTTAATAGGGGGTGAGGGTGCGTTACCTTAATCAAAAAGTGGTTGAGGAAGTTGAAAGGGTGGGACTCATGTGGGACCCACAACACTAATATCCTACATAGAGGATTAGTTAGGATGTGGGTCCCACTCAACCACTTAGCTTAGGTTAACACTTCCTTGAATAAAAATAAAATCTACTGCACAGTATTTTATTTTATTCTTTAGTTAACCCAATTAAGTAAAACTCCACCCAAGCAAACGAAACTCCGGAAAAGGTGTTCTTCATCAATTGCCGGTGCTGCGATTCCATCGGTGCCCTTGGATTTCGATTCCGAGCACCGGTTCAAATGTTTGGAAAACCCGCTCGTTCGTTCACTGAACGTACCCAAGCTAAACTTCGGAAAATGATTCTGGGCACACCGGGCCTCGAAATCAGGTGCCGTCAGAAACTGCGTTCTTGTAAAATTCCAAATAAATTTATGAAAAAAATTTCCTTAAAATTTATAGGTGTTTACATTAGTCCCACCTCAGGGCTTTACGTCCTCGTAAATCTTTAAAACAACTAGGGTTACAAAAGTGGTACTGAGCACGCATCTAAGCCTTCTGCTCCCATGTGCTCACTTAGAGGTTCCTGTGATGCCAATAAAAGTGCGCAAGAGGAATCAGCCGTCCTCGTAGGACCGCTCCTGTTGATCCTAAAATCCTACTGGAACCCCGAAAAAGTCACCCCATCGCCAAAGTCTAGCTTCTCATGATCGATGATTTGCGTCGGGTCAAGCGCGTATCTTCCAAGTTGAGATACGTGGATGCCATCGTGCACCTGGAGCAACTGAGGTGGATGAGTCAAACGGTAAGACACCTCGCCTACACTGCTGAGGACCTGAAAAGGTCCACTGAACCTCGAAAATAACTTGCCTCCTTGGCCACATCTCTTTTAACCTCGTCGAGGTGAGACCCGTATAAGGACGTGATCATCATACTCGAACTCAAGATGCCTCCAATTCTTGTTTAGAACTGAAACTCAAAAATCCTGTTGCCATGAGGGTAAGGTTGACCGACTCAAGGGCGATCGGCCGCACCCTCCTATTCAGGAATTTATCCGGTGCTGCCTGGGGTTTCCTTTTCGCCGACCAAGGAAAACCCATCCCGACGTTGTAGTTAGACCACAACCTTTTTTCATAATACCATCAATTTGTGTATGAACTGTGATTGACCAGTCCATACTCAAACCAACGTCGTATGGCCTCGATGCTGCCACCAAGAGACTCCAACCAAAACTCTCGCCTCGAGGGTCTGACCACACCATCGGTGTAAGTGTGATTACCGAGTCTACTCCCAAGGTATCTCCAGACGTGAGGGTCAAGTCTACAGCTTATCGGAAACTCTAGGTCTAGGACAAGATTTGTGGCAGGAAGGAATGATTAATATCAACGTCTGTTACTAAGGAAGCTAGTAGTGGACACAGACTTTCCCTTGAATCGTTTTTAGAGACATTGGGTCATACTCCTTGACCGAATTCAGCCGTACTTATCCACCGCCCTCCAGCTCCCTAATCCTGGAGGGGAAAACTAAGGCGGGTGGTTGTAGCATGTTAAAATGTACACCACCTCATGCTGCTCTCTTAGCTCTGCCTCCACGTCTGCTGCTTCACATACTCATCTCTCCTTAAATAGTCCTCTTCTTGAAACATTTAACACACCCAAGTCTCTAAGACTGGAGCCAGTTTCCTATTTCTTACTGCACTATGCAGTCTTTATCCTCTCTTGGATGATTTGCACCTTCTTTTCCTATAATCTATAAGATCTGCTAAGATTTCTCCCTTACCGAAAAGAAAAACTCGGTCTCATCCCCCAGATGAACCACGCCCTTTGCCTAATACAGTCAATCCTGAAATGAATGATGCATTCATGACATAGATGACAACGTAAGGCTTCAACGTAACTACCAAGAGATCCAACCGTGACTCTCTCCTCCAAGGTTCGAGTCACACTATCGGCATCAGTGTGAGGTCATTGGGTCTCCTCCAGTAGAAATCTCGAAAGTGAGGGTCAAGTCAACAGTTTTAACTGGGAGCACTCAGTATCAACCAAACAAAAGGATATGAAAGAAAAAATCACAAAGATAAGTGTCTTTCTATTATTGTAGCTCATAGTATAAAGGCACAAATACAACAACAATATGGAACTAGAAGTACAAGGGACATATCCACTAGTTCCGCCCCTGTCCACCTGCTCCCGGAGCTCTACTTCCTTGTCCACTGCTCGGCTGTTGCTCAAGCACCCACCGCTGCTTCTGCCTCGGTGGCTCCTCTAAAGCCTGCAGATCAACTATGCGGGGGGTCGGACAGTCACGTACCAGGTGACCCTTCCTGCCGCATTCATAACACTTCCTTCTCCTTGTACGACTGGCTCTAGTCTTCTTGGACCTTTGAATAATCTTTCTACTTCCCACAGATGACTCAGATACTGATTGAAAATCCTACGGCAAAGGCAGCGTCTCCTATACACGCTCGGGGTGTAGAGCTACTGGCACAAACTCCACCCTAAAGAAGGTCTCGAAGTCTTCCCATGTCAAGGTCATCCCGTCGCAAAGCTGGAACAAGTGGCTCCACCACCTCCCTGCTACTGCCTGAAGAAGGCTGGCCGCAAGGATCACCATGAAGTCTGCTGGCATCCCCACTGGCCTGAAGACTCTCACCACAGCCTCCAGCCAATCCTCAGCCGCATGCGGGTCCGTCTCTCCCCGGAACCTGGGTGGCCTCTGGCGCTGGAACTCGTGCAGCGTGCTCAATTGGCCTGCATCGCCTACTGCTGATGCTGGTGGCATCGGTGGCCCAACATATGGTAGTACCGCTGGTGCCTCAACTGCAAGAGGGACCTGTACCGAAGCCTCGTCGCTCGGCAGACTGTCAGTACGCACATCCCTCTAGGCTCTAGCTGGTAGTCCATGGAAATGCATCCTGAAAGAAACATACGTGACACGATAAAACAATTATACCTGGTGAGCTGACCTGGTTTGAGCTGACTTCTTTTTAGAAAACATCTGGAAACACACACACAATTAGTGTTTTCATGCACAAAGTTGGAAATCAGTTGTCAGGGTCCTGGTGTATGGATACGTCGACCGCCTGCACCAACACTGGACTCCCTGAACTGAATACCACACTCGATACCCTTAACTCTATTGCTTCACAGAAAGAAAATATCAAAGTTATAAGTTCTGCGGTAGAACCGACTCCTATGATACCAATTTTTCACGACCCGTCCTCAACGCCGATGCCGTGACTACCCCAAGCCCGCCTTCCATAGGCCAGGGGCTGGCGACTAGCACCAATGGCATAAATCCTGATAACTGGGAATACATTGCCTTTATAAAAGTAAGCATAACACTACAGAGTACAAGCGGAAGTAAAACACTAAGTACAAAATAAAGTGTTGAAAAGTAAATGGGCCAGAATACAAACCCAACTGAAAGTACAGCTACAACTGAACGAAAGTACAAAAGAAAAAGACAAACAGCTGGAAGAAAGGAATTAGCTCCTGGGTCGTCCTCCTCGGATCCTACCCGAAGGGTATGTATAGATAGCACAGCTCCTGGATCTTCCACCAAGGATCCTACCTGATGGGTAGGTACAGATATCCTTCACAACGCTCTCATTCATCAACCTCCTCCGAGTATCGTCTTGCCGTGAAGTCCACCTCCAGATACTGACTCGTCGTGTGGTCCACCTCTAGGTACCGTCCAATACTCAAACACTCGGCCTCTGTCAGCGTTGCCTGTCATATGCAACCAACACAACGAGGTGCGAGCATAGCCTGTGCAGGGGTGAGTATACAATACTCAGTAGGGACCTCGAGATCCTCAAGGTCTCACTAAAACCAACAAGGATAACCACAAATAAGATCTCAACAGATAACCTCTACTTTGGTATATTCTCATACATATACCTAAGTATTCAAGTAACCCATCTCAATCATGAGGAAACACAAAGAGTATGAAATAAACGGATAACCACTACCCATGTATATGCCCATACATATACCTAAGTTATCGAGTGACCCATTTCAATCACGAGGAAACACAAAGATTATGAAATCAATGGATAACCACTACCCAGTTATATGCCCATACATATACCTAAGTTACCATACATATACCTAAGTTATCGAGTGACCCATTTCAATCATGAGGAAACACGAAGATTATGAAAACAACGGATAACCACTACCCAGGTATATGCCCATACATATACCTAAGTTATCAATTAACCCATCTCAACCATGAGGAAACACAAAGATTATGAAATCAACTCAAACCAGGATTTTTATTATCGAAACCGTAACTACTGATGAGCCCCGTCTCTAGAGTGTACAGTGATCCTGTCACGACTCTGTGGTACTACTCCCTAACCTAAGACTGCTGAGGTACTCCTCCTGTCGAGTATCGTGGGTCAGCCACCCAAACACAGTAGTGCTTCCCGCCGGGGTATGCCACCCAAACATAGTAGTGCATCCCCCCTAATAGCATGTAGAGGTACTCTCCAGAAAAGTACCATGGGTCTGAACCCAAACTGAGTAGTGCTCCGTCCTCTATGGGTCTACACCCAAACAAAGTAGTGCTCCGTCCACTAGGCTAGTCGACTCACTCCAAGTCGAGTCGGTCAAGTAGTCGTCAGGTCTTAGCCGGCTACACGGTCTCCATACTCTGGACGCTCGTCTCCGAGAGGGTCCGCTCCACGAGCTACTGGTCGATAATCCACATATTTCAATGTCACATGAAGAAGTATCTCAAAATACTGCCTCGTCATAGGGGTCTCAACGCAACAGACGACACGTCAATCGGACGCCAGGTCTGTGAGTTATTAGCATTTTCATCCCAGGGGACCAGTTGGTTTCGTGTGTGAACCAACCCGGCTGTATCTCAACTGTACCCCGAATTCTCATATGGTATACTCATAGGGACCGTTTCTCAACATGATCACCAACGCCGCTGACGGTACATCAAACGGACGTCCAGTCTGAAAGTTATCAGTTTTTCCGTTTCAGGGGCCTAGTTGGATTTCGGGTACAATCCAACATGGACACTATCCAACTACAACAAAAACTGAGGAGAAGTATTCCAAAAGTTCCGTATCTTCAAGAGGAATCCAAAAAGCTCGACGGAACGTCAATACGACTTCCGAAGCTCAAGATATAATCGTTTCCGCTCTGAGGGACCGATTGGTTTCGTGTTTGAACCAACCCGGCCGTACACAAAGTTCTCTGAAACCCTGGGTGTAATATACCAAAACGACCGTCTCGATCCAAGGATCACTATGCAACTGACAGTGCATCGATCAGTGGTCCATAGCCCAAGATATGGGCATTTGAACAGAAACTGCAGGAAAATAGGGGGTTCGGGCCCGGTCCGACCCGGCCCGAGACCCCCTGGGTCGGCCCGAACCGGGTCCGGGTCCGGCCCAATAAGGCGTGTCCTGGACCGGCTTGGGCGGCCCTGCCGGCTGGACTGCCATGCTGGCGCGGCCGCATGGCCGCTCGGCTGTCCAGCTGAGCAAACAGGGGGTGCGGTTGCCCCCCCCCCCCCCCCCGCGA
This sequence comes from Viscum album, assembly GCA_963277665.1. NCBI lineage: Eukaryota > Viridiplantae > Streptophyta > Magnoliopsida > Santalales > Viscaceae > Viscum > Viscum album. The sequence continues at coordinate 1,165,405,782 of OY728142.1, forward strand.
AAGAAGCTGCGACCCCAACATGGGGGCCACTCCCTGCTAGCGACGCGGCCGGGCACCGCGTCGTCCTTGGTCCCGTGCGGCCGCAGGACCAGCCGCCTGCCGCCGCTGCTTCAGCCGTGGCCGTCCTTTCTGGAGGCGCGCCGGGCGCCACCGCCTCCTAGCGGCCGGCGCCTTCGTGCCGGTGTGGCGCGTCGGCAAGATTTTCCGCGGACCACCGGATGCGCTCCGGTGGTCCGTTTTGCTCACCGCCTTCGGCAATGGTCCTCCCAGAACCCGACCTTCATTGCCAAGGCTTCAAAATAAAATTGCGGCCCCGTTTGTCATCACCCATAAATCCGCGCACAACGATCAACCAGCGAAGTCTTCGAATCGCCTCCGCGACCACGACTCCGACAGCGGTTTCGTTCAGCCACAACGACGCGGCGCGACGGTGCCGCGCTTCTTCGTCGCGTTATTTCTTGTTTTCACGTGGTGCCATTGCACCGCACTACCTTTGTTCGTGCCGCAATGAACAAAACAACAAAGGGGTAGGAGAGTCGGCTGTGTTCGTGCGGTCCGACCTCCTCCCGTTAAGTTGGTAACAAGAGGCCCAAAAGACGAAGAACAACAAGGATTTTTCATGAACAAAAGTAATCAACCCAAACAGTTTTCCCCGAAATCAAGAATTCCCAACCCGCAAACATATTCTTCGTGGATCAACTTAATATTTAGTTGATCTGCATTCATAGATTTAGAAAGAAATCAACAAGGGTTCACAAACGATCACAAATAAAATTCCCTACCTTGAGCGTAGTTGAACGAAGGCTCGTCGCAGAATTGCACGTCGCGGAAGAAGGCGTTGCAGAAGGGGAATCGTCACGTCGCAGAGAAAATATTCGTCAGCGTCGCGTCATCGATCTCCAAGGATCTGGAGTTCTTGTCGACCTTCGTCAGAGGTCGGCGTTCTTCGCATTCTTTGACGAAAAACAAAGAACTTCGAGACTTTGATCCGTTCTCTCCAAAATCCTCCCTCACAACCCAGGAAACAACAATAATAAAATAAGACACCTTCATATTTTATTACTGAAGCCTTCAGTTTGAAATTCAAAATTGAATCAAACAATTAACTCAATTAATTGCAACATTTTAAACCGCCCAATTAATAGAGGCGTTTAATATTTAATTAAAACGCATGAGTTGACTTCGCTTAATAGGGGGTGCGGGTGCGTTACCTTAATCAAAAAGGGGCTGAGGAAGTTGAAAGGGTGGGGCTCGTGTGAGGCCCACCCCACTAATATCCTACCAAGAGGATTATTTAGGATGTGGGTCCCACTCAACAACTTAGATTAGGTTAACACTTCCTTGAATAAAAATAAAATCTGCTCCACAGTATTTTATTTTATTCTTTAGTTAACCCAATTATGTAAAACTCCACCCGAGCAAACGCAAATCCGGAAAAGCTGTTCTTAAGAAATTACTGGTGCTGCGATTCCATCGGTGCCCTCAGATTTTGATTCTGAACACCTGTTCAAAAGTTAGGAAAACCCGCTCGTTCGTTCACTGAATGTACCCGAGCTAATCTTCGGAAAATGATTCCGGGCACAAAGGTCCTCGGAATTAGGTGCTGTCAGAAACCACAATCTTGTAAAATTCCAAAGAAAATTAAGAAAAAATTTTACGTGAAATTTTCGGGTCTTTACAAAATTAAAATAATTTTATTATCTAGGATGATAAAGAACATACGTGATGAGCCATACTCAAGGTAAGAGACATTATTTTAAAAATAATCTTTTAAAATTTCCTTTAAAACTCTTTTCTTATTCTACAAAAACATATTATAAAAATGTTTTAGATAAGGTTTTAAATATTAACCTATTATTTTTTAAATTCATTTTTACGCACGTTGAAATTTTTACCAAATGGTTTTAAAGGAATCTTGTTTTTCTTTTTCGAAATGAGGAACTTTGTTAATTTTCCAAAAAAGTATGAAAGGAATGTTTTTAACTTATATGACATTAATGGATTTTATTGGAAACATGAATAATATTTTTATTTAAGATTACTTTACAATTTTTCTATGTTATTTTCAAATAAAGTTTTTTCATTTAAAATTGCGTAGTTTTTTTAAATAACTGTTTTCAAAATGGAAAGGAAATTTTTCTCAAGGAATGTTCCAAGTGATCTTTCAAAATAATTTTTAATCTAAGATGATATCCTTGATTTTATTTAAAGTTATATTTCTATTTTATTCATGAATGTTTATAAATATATTTTCTTCAAAGAATAACCCCTATCCATTTTTTGGGTATTTTGGTATTGAAAATGAGTTTTTAAATAAAAAGTTTATTTTGATATTCAAATGGGTTTAAAAATTATTTTAAAATATTTTATGATGAAAAGATACAATAATAAATTGTTTTATATGGTAATTTACCATTATATGTGAAAACAGTGATCCTGATACAACTTATACGACATGTTGAGCCCAATTATAGCTCATGTGTGAGCCCAATATAGCTTATATGTTGGGTGCACCCAGATAGTGATCCAATGATTTGATTAATGTTCCATGTTTTAACATAAAATAAGGAGAGATTTATCAAGAAGGTTTCTCCTATTTATTTAACTGGTATCCAGCTATTTATAACATGGGTGATGAATGTAATTCTTTAAGTTTCCAAAAAAGGTTTTTATTTTCTTTTTACGAGTTTTAATATATTTCAATCTGAAAAAAGTGTGTTTGATTTTTGTGTGAAAATGATTTATTTAATTTTCTTCATGTTCATTGTGATAAAGGTAAACTTTTAATGGGTTTTAATGTTTTCTTCTGGACTAATGGTTTTCTTCTTTTTATGTCTTTTAATGAGCTTTCTCTACTCAATCCATATTTTAAAATGTTTTTCAATGGTTTTAAGGATGAGTAGGGACACAGAAAAATTCAATATGAAAAATTTGAATATCTTCTATGAAAAAAATAATAATTTTATATTAAATAAATTTTTAGTAAAAATAGATACTGATTATAAGTTTCCACTTTTAATGTATGGTTCTACTGTGCATGTTTTTTCTTCCTAATTCTCTAAAACTCTAAAGATAAAATATATTTGGTGTAACACCCCAAGAATTTAAAATATTTTAATTTTTTTAATAAATATTACTTTTTTTGATTTTTTTCCTTTTAATCAGTACCATGTTAAGCTTATGCTATACCCAATAATGAGTTGGCCTACGTTACACGCAAGACTCAGTTCTACCAAACAACATTATATTAATAAAATATTATTATTTAATATGATATATATAACCCAGCCATTAAATTAGAGGATACGAATATTATTAACCAAATATTGAATTTTAGATATTACATTTAATTTTAACATTAATATTATGTGTTTCTTAGATATAATATATGAACACATTCATTTTTTTGGATAAAAGAATTATTTTTCAAAAATGCAGTTTTACTTTCTTTTAATGGAGAAACCTTTTTAAATACAATATTTGACAATTTTATATATTCATTTTTACAAAATAAACTTATTCTTTATAATAGGGATATAAAAATTTAGTTTGGATAAAATTTTGTTGTTTTTCGGATAACTTTCATATTTTAATGAATAGCGAAATATACTGCATTTTAATTCAAAACTGTTTTTTATATTAATTATTTATATATTTAGATTATATTTTTAATTGGTTTTAAAGTGTAATTGTATTATTTTTTTATCATTTAATCAAATTTTTATCATTGGGAGTAATTTAACATTTAAATTGGATACAAAAACATGTCAATCTTCTGATAGTTTTTACTTCTTAAAAACCCGCTTTCTGGTTTTGACAACATGAATTAATTATAAATTAATTACTAAAACTTATATGATTTGAATTTGGAAATATGGATTCAATATTTGGAATCATAATTTCCAAATTATTTAAATAGTTACCTTTTATTTTTCGACATTATGAATAGTAATTTCAGTAATTATTTTTATTTACTACAGTTAAAGGGTAAATTAGGTAAATAAGGGTAAAAATAATATTACAATAATATAAAACTATGCTAACACGTGTCCTAATATTATTTTATGGGTCATGGGTGACCAAAAAAATCCTTAGGCCATTTATTTGCATTTGGAGACACTTGGGTGTGATAATGACATGTTATAATAATTAATTTAAAGTAAAGAGAAATATAACATAAACATGTATTTTTTAATAAAACTATTATAATATAGGGTTATATAACTAATATCTTTGACTTTGAATAGTAATTAGAATTATAAAATTATTTCCTATATCATGGAAGTTTATTTATAATTTTTAGACATTAAATAAATAAATTTATTTATGATCTAATATTGATACAGTGATTACCATATTAATAAAAGAATCAATTAAATGATATAATAAATATTAAAATAAATATTGTTTTAAATATTTCATTCCATACACGAATTTTATGGATTAATATGACATTTTAGGGATTATTTAATGTTTTTTTCTATGTAATCAAGTTTTTATGACTTTAACAAAAATCAAATAATAAATAGTGTTAAAAATGACATAAATGAGTTTTTAAAACAAGCACTATTTTATTAAATGATATAATAGTCATAAAAATATAATATTCAACAAAATAAATTATATAGTGTTAAAAATTTCATTAATTATCCACTCGAGTTTCTATTGGAATTTTATAGTAACTATATTAACCATATGGTATAAAAATACAAGAAGACATGGTAAGAGTTAACTTATTTTACTAAGGGTTAAATCCAAAAGATAAGGTTAAATTTGAGACCTAAACTTGTATAAAAACTATTATTTTAGAAAATTTCGGCCCATAATCAGCTAATCCACGAAATATATGACTTTTTCGATATTAGAATTCGGAAATCAATTTATTATAAAACAATATTTCAAGATTTTTCCAAAAGTGCCCCTCACCTATCTTATAAAAGTGCACATCTCCATCTCTTTTATACACACCTCCAAATCCCTTTGGATCAGAAAAACCCTACCCAAATCTTCTACCAAATCTCCTCAATTAATTTTAGAGACCACAATTTGGGCATAAAACAGACTTAAGGAGTCATTTTGTGCAAATCAAAATGGGACACCAGAAGAAGAGGTAATCGTTTTGTCACCTCTTTCAAGATTATTTTCTTCTTCTACTACCTCTTTCTTTGTTGTTTCTATAATAAAATAATATCTCCTATAACATATAAATTCGGATATATTATTAAAACTATGGTATAACCATATTCATTTTTTTATCCATCATACAAATAATAATGTCACCATATGTGCATACGTACGACTTACCGTCTCCACACCGTGGTGTAATTTATTATTGAACACTACTTTATTTGTATGGTTATAATGATGATTATAATAGACATAAAGAATTAATATGGCATTAATATGATTTTTTATAATTAATATACCATCCATTTATATACCATTTAACCATTAAATAAATGATATAGTCGCTCGTGCATACGTATGACCTACTGTCTCCATGATGCGATGAGATTCGTTCTCCAAATTAACCATTTAAGAATGATTATAAAGTTCATTTTATAAGAAAATAAAATATTTATGAATTTAATATCATTTTATATATGAATAAAATATATCCTATTCATAATAAACACGACTTACACGATGAAACATGTAGGGGAAAATGAAATAGTTTACACCGGAAATAATGGTAATACTGAAATATTATTAACAAAAAAATATAATAGTATAATATATGTTATCATAAATATATATATGGTTATTTTATAAATTAATAACTTACTTTAATCATTATAAAGGAGGTTAATGAACCCCTGACTAAATGAAAATACAAGGTAAGGGTTAATTTCACAACCCCATTATTATTTGACGTTGTGGATATATAAGTACCTTTTGGGACATATTTATCATCCATGTCTATATTTCTAAAAATATTTTCATAAGATGTATTAATATTATACTATAGATGTTTAAAGTCATTTTTACCTATGTTTTACTTTTTATAAAATGTTTTGAAAGAAATATTTTGGTTGTTTTCCAAATGAGGTACTTATAACATTTTCAACAAATTAAGGAAAGAATGATTTTTTAACTTATACGGCATGAGCGACTATTTTTGGCCATTATGCCACCTTACCATTTTGAAGCTTCCCTTAAAATCTTACAAGGTTATTTTTAAAATAAATATTTAATTATAAAAACTTCATAGGTTTTTAAAGATTTAAAATAAAAAGGGATATTTCCCTCAAAGAGTTTTAATGAATTTATTAAATTATTTTCATCTATGTAAACATCATTTGTTGGATTTTATGATTATTTGTGGTCAATTTATTATGATACAATATTCTATATTATATTAAATTTTTTTTGATATGTTTGACTGTGGATGTGCTATTTTTATACCATTCATGGGATATGGTTAAAGTATCAACATTTTGTATACTAGTTTTAATACAAATGTCTGTGTTATATTTCAACCTTTTCATATGAGGATTGCATTGGGATTATTAAGTGACGGGCAAGGCCCGCTATAGACCCTCGATGCATGAGTAGGTCTCATGAGACAAACTTGTGTCTTGGAACAAGGGCTTGATATAATATTTGTTTGTGGTATTAGCACAAGGCCTTGACATAGTGGTTATGATGTCCGACATTATGCATTCCCTCATTATGAGATTAGTTATTGATTTTACATGTGATTATTAAACTAGTACAATAACAATGTAAATGTTTAAAAAAATTATTTGATTTATTATTTCCATAATATGCTAAATATAATGTTTTAAAAGTTTTATATTTTAGTTTTGTACCATTCCTTAAAAGTTTATGCTTATTTGTGACAACTTATATTATATTTTTTTATCATTACTGAGCATCTAAGCTCACCCCTTTCTTATGTTTTATTTTCCCAGGATGCCAAGAAGTGTTTTGTGATTGATATGAAAAGTTGATCTAGGGGAATAATGGAATTTTCAAAGGATTATCTATGTTGTATTTTATCTTATAAATTTTAATGTAAAGTTCATGTATATAATCTATTTTCCAAGACTGCTAAACTGATTGGTTCATCAAGACTTTATTCCTTGTAATCATTCCAATGTATTAAAATAATGCACTAGGATCTGGGTAATTGGGGTCAGGGCATTACAGTTGGGAATAAAGAAAAGTGATTTCTAGTCTAAAGAGTAATGGTTATGTTATGTTTATGGTTGAGCCCTTACACTGAGCCTTGTTTATGTAGCAACCCAAAATTTTATCAATGGTAATTCCCTTCTTATAATTATTTTATATTTTATAAATCATATAAAATCTCATATAATACACAATATAAACTTTATAAATGAATAATTAATATAATTAGAGGTATTTTTAGAAGTTAAGAAACCTATACCAATAAAATAAAAACTTGACCTTTGGAATAGTAATGTGACCATTAGGAATAAAAATCCTGCCAATAGAATAGTAACCTCACCTATAAAAGTATAAATAGAATTTATATATCTTATGAATGAAAAAATTATATATTTATTTTATGGTATAAGTAAATAAACTTTTTAGAAATGATAAATTAAGATTTGGTATTTTTGTAAGTTATAAATATTTAATTACAATTTTATAATTAATATATCAATTTAAAAGAACATTTATTTTCATAAAATTTATTCATAAATTACTATATATTTTTCTTATGATTATAATATAATTTTATGATACCTTAAATTTTTTTTCAAAGTCTCATAAAATCAGTTATAATTTTAAAATGAGTATTTTTGCAATAAATAATGATAATAATTAAAAAGTAAATTTAACATATTTTAAAAATTATTTTTATAAAATGAAGTTCATTTTTAAATTTTATATATCAAAAAATGGTTAAGGTTAATTTTTTTTATTTTTCAAAAATAGTTGAATTTTTGGTGAATAGTAAAATATGTTAATTTACGGTATATATACATTATAAGTTAAATACACCATTCCTTGAGTCATTTATGATGTAATCACCATAATATATAACTATATTAAATTATTTTAATATATTTACTTATAAGGTTCAAACTATTCATAGTCTTGAGCCAAAATAATAACAAAATGAATAAAATAATAAAAAACACCCCTCTCCTCCACAATAAATACCACCCCTCACCACCTCTTCTCCTCACACCTTACAAGACTTGAATATTATAAAATTTATATCCAATAATATTCTAAATACTCTTACCCACATCCATGTGCCTTTTTTCTCAACAAAAGGCCAATTTTTTTTCCCTAAGTAGGTTCTCGAGGAGAAGAAATCAAGTGGTAAAATTCACTTTATTCTACTTTAATTTCTTTTAATTTAATTTTATTTTATTTTTCTATTCTCGTATCTCCTTATATTATTGTCATTAAAACTATAGTATCTTAAATATACTGTAATTTTATTATGTTAATTGAATAATCTATCATCAAACCTCTTCTCCTCTTCCGTTTATTCTAAAAATGGAAATGTCATCCGTGAGGTGTTGTTTTATCGCTTTCAAGGACAAAAAGATTTCATTTTCCTTTACTGCCTTGAAGGATGGTATAAAAAATTTTAATGGTTTAAATAAATTTTAATATAAATTTTATAAGTTTTTTTATGTTCTATAACTAACTTATATACATAATATTAAATAACAAAACAAAACGAGTTTGTTGTGATAGAAAAACCGCAAAATTAATCTAAACTATTATCGTTAAAATTGTCTCTAATGAGTAATCCTAATATCTGAAAAAAATATATAAGAACAAAAAAAACATAGGTAAGTTCATTAATATCATATAATATCAAATATGGATAATTATCCCCATTTTACACAATCTTCTAAATATTTATACAAGTGAACCGATTATGAAAAACAAGAAAACGAACACTCCCAAACGATGAAACTGAACACTATAACTCATCAAAATGGCCATAAATGAAGTTAATGAAATTATAATAAATAAAATAAATTTATAATATGTTATATATTTATTAATTGATGAACCTAATTTGATTATTCAGGGCATTAAAGTGAATAAAGCAATCTGACTTAAGGTACGGGGACTCTCAAACCCAATTTCCTTTATTTGGGTTATTCATCTTTCATTACAATTTTTAGTATGGATGTTATTTTACTATTCCTCCAATATAATTTATTTTTTCCTTAACTTTTCATTTTTTGGATATACATGCTTCTAATCTTATTTCATGATAAATTCAAAGATTTTTCCAAAATAACCCTTCCTTCAAAAAACACATGTTTTACTTCTATTGAGGTTGTTTCTTCTTCACTCAAGATTTATGATTATTATAAAAAAAATTTCTTCTATTTTTATTTTTTTTAACCCTAATGTTTATTCATGAATTTATGCTTTATGAAATTCCCATGAAACCTATTGTAACGTCCCGGTTCTGGGTTCCACCCAAAGGTGCACCATAACCGGTTTGTCAAATAGCCTCAAGCACATTTCCACTAACACCATAGGATAATGTCTAGGAGCAAGGGAATTGGGTGTGATAGTGGGGAAACTATGACCTCATTGAAAAAAAACACAGTGTAATGGAAATCAGATAACAATAGAGGAATTAGAAATACCATACAATAAGAAAACAACAGAAGACTGAAAGTAATTAAACCACCACAACATATATATAAATAATGATGCATGTCACAAGTATCAAGGAAAATAGCCAAACAGTCATAATGATGGAATAAAATACTAAATCCAAGTACAAAGGAAAAGAAGTAAAAAACTCCACCAGCATCAGAAGCCTCAGATTGGTCCCATGCTCTCCAGTTCCACAATAATCAAGTACATAAAGTTGAAGGTCACATTCCCTTATCTATACCTGCTACAATATAATCTGTTTGGGCCCAAAAGGATAACCTAAATAGGGTGTGAGACAAATCCCAGTAGGAAACCACCAAAAGATCTATGCCTAAGTGTCAAGGAATATATATAGAAAAAAAATATGCAAAATGAAGTAATAAATAAGGAAGTACGCAAAAGTAAACAATCTTATAGTTTTAACTACATTCATTTACATTAAATAAAATACTCAACCAAACGATCACAAGCAACCCTCTAGGAAGTACTCATGGTCTAACCCCTCTGTTTTAGCTTAAACAAAGACTCTCTGACTAATCACTTACCGTCAATTCCCCCAATGGTCTTGCAACGAGGAACTACAGACACTCTGAGGGTGCACTCGTGTTCATCCCCATATGGGCTCACAACGTGAAAAGTAACAGACACACTGGGGCAGCCCTCAACATACATTCCCCCTATGGTCTAATTACACCAGGTTCCCACAACCATGTGTAAGAAATTGTGCAAAAATGGTATTCAACATCCAAAGTAAACCTAAAAGTACAACTTGGCTAAATTTCTTCAAGGCATACCACAACATCAGATAACATCACTCCATCCTAACAACACTAGGAATTAAAATCAAGAAACCTAATAGGAAAAGCTATACCAAATGGTCGAGATCAAATAAAACATGGAAAACACCTCCATATCATGGAAAAAATAACCCTATTTACAAGCAAGAGTTCAAACTCAAGAAAACAAGCATAGCAGACATAAACATGGTTAAAATCCCTAAACATGCAATACCCCAATCTAGGGTATATGACACTTTTTCACATAATTTTCAAATAATTACTAGGGAAAGGCACAAACAACCTACCTCGATGTTTTATGATCAATATAGTTGAACATCAACCATTGAATTGACCTAGAAAGTTATAAATATAAAAAATGTCCGAAATTTTCATCCAAAGATATCTCATTATAGAGGATAAATCAATATATGAAGCTCTAAAAGAAAGAAGAAATCACCATGGAGATTCCAACATAATCGAGAACGGTTGATTCAGATCACGGACGATGGGTCAGGGGATCAGAGAAGAATCATTGCTCCCAACCACTCTTAGACAAGATAGAGCCAGAAGAAGGGTGTTCTTACAATTAGATGCCAACCCGGTCTATTTAATCAAATAAAAAAGAAAAGTACACGACATTTTCATTTAATGTAAATGCCGTGTACATGCCTTTACCTAGATCTGCTTGAGGTGGTCTAAAGGTCACCCTACACAGCCATGTACTCAGATGTTACATGGCCAGTACATGGTCACCTGCGACAATTGGGTATACAGCATGTACTTAAAAGTACATGATGTGTACTCCTTAAATTTCCAGAAACTCATCTTTTTCTCAAAACACCATAAAAATAGGATCCATACCAGAAAAAAAGATCCAGGTTCTTACAAACTTCCCCCCTTAAAGAAATTCACCCCCAAATTTCCGTAAGAAGGAGGAAAAAAATAAGAATCCTTGAACAACTCCAGCCATTGCCTTCGTACATCGGTCTCCCTCTCCCAAGTCTCGTCCTATACTCACCTATGATGCCAAAACACCCATACCAGAGGAACAGACCGGCCACAGAGAATCATTGTGATTCGATAAAAAATCTTGATAAGATTATCCTCAAATGATGCATGCACCTCCAAATCAACCTCCTCGGGTTAAAAACATGATATGGATATGAGAAGTAATGTCAGAGTTGAGAAATGTGAAAGACATCGTGTATAGACCGATACCTCTGAGGTAACTAGAACCGATAGGCAATCAACCCAAATCTCTCCAAAACCTCAAACAGTCCAACATATCTTGGCGAGATCATGCCCTGTCTCCAAGTTCTCCTATGTCCCAAACTCAGTGTGACATGTAGAAAAACATGGTCTCTGGCCTCGAACTCCAGAGGTCGTCTCCGTCGATCATCATAAGACTTTTTTCGTGACTGTGCAATAGCCATCCTCTTCCGAATACACTCTATCTGGTTCGTGGTATCCTGGACAAGATGAGGTCCCAGCATAGCTGACTCTCCGGCCTCCATCCAACATAAGGGTGATCATTATGGCCTACCGTACAAATCCTCATAAGGTGACATCTGAATAGTTGCTTGAAAAACTATTATTGCAGGAAAACTCTACAAGAGGTATGTGCTTCTCCCAAGAACCTCCAAAATCTAGGAATCATGCTAGAATCATGTACTCTAACACCTGAATCATATGTGAAGACTGGCCATCTATCTGGGGATGGTAAGCCATAATCAGAAGTACCTCTGTTCCCAAAGTCTTCTGTAGTCCCTGCTAGACCCAAGAAGTAAAACACTCATCCCTGTCTGAAACAATGGAGTTTGTAACACCATGTAAACATGCAATCTCTTGGATGTAGAACTTTCATATATCATCCACACTAAAGGTATACTTGATCAGAAAGAATTGAGAAACCTTCATGAGTCTGTCAATGACAACCCATACTGTATCATTCCCTTAAAGAGACCTTGGAAAACATGTCACAAGAATACATTGCAACATCATTCCACTTCTACTTGAGAATGGGTAAATGCTGCAAAAGTCCTACTGGTCGCTGATGTTCCGTCTTCACCTAATGATAGGCGGAACACCTCATAACAAACCCAGAAATATCTCTCTTTATACCAGGCCACCAATACTGATAGTGTGGATCTCAATACATCTTGTTGACACCAGGATGAACTACCCAAATTGAGGAATGAGAGTCCTGCATCATCTCCCCGCATATGTCTGCTGACACCCATACGTTCCCCTAAAAAGGAAACATCTCATCCTCACCTACGATCAATCCAAGAATAAGGTCCTCCCCCAACACACTCTCCCATAGGAATAGGTCTTCAGAATAAGATAGCTGCCTCGTTCTCACTCGATCAAGTATAGTAGAGGTAACAACCACAAAAGAAATAAACGTCTGCCCCTGTCTATAGTGAACATCCAAATGAATCTCAGAGAACAGATCCCTAAGCTTCCACTCACTGATGGCCTCCTGAACTGCCTATTTCTGAGTCCTCCTTCTCAATGCATCATCCACAACATTGCCTTTCCAAAGCATGTAAGAAAACTCATAATCAAACGACTGAAGGTACACAACCCACGTTCACTGTCTCAAATTTAGATCACACTAAGTGAAGATATACTTGAGAATTTTGTGGTCGGTGAAAACCACAAAATTCTCTTCCAAAAAATAATGTATCCAACAGTGTAAATCATAAAAAACTGTAGATAACTCTAGATCAGGGATCAGGTAATTACTCTCATGTGGACTCAAATGCCGAGACCCGTACATAATGACTCCTTCCACCTACAAAAGCATTGCTCCTAGCCCGATACCTGATGCATCACAATAAACAGTATAGAACTTTCCTAGATCTGGAAAAACTAGTATCGGTGCTGAAGTCAACCTCCCTTTCATCTCCTGAAAGGATGAATCACAAGAACTTTTCCCCAGGTAATTCACACACTTCTTAGTCAAGCATGTCAGTGGCACTGATAAGTGTCAAAATTCCTCTATAAAACGTCTGTAGTAGCCAGCCAACCCTAGAAAACTCCACACCTCAAAGATGTTCTAGGGATGCTCCGAGGAAACTACTTCTCTCACTTTCTTTGGGTCTAGTGTTACTCCTGTCTCTGAGATAACATGACCCAAGAAGTGAATTTTATTGTACCCATATCTCTTGGATTTTAATGATCACAATTACTCTCATCGTGTTCTAACTTGTTTTCAAGTGTTTTGATGCTAGGAAAAAGGTTGCCCAGGAGTTGGCCCAAGAAGGCTGATAGTGGAATCTCTGAGTCCACCGGCCAGCCGGTGGTCTCTGGAAGAAGCATTGCTTTCTGCCAGATCCACCGGTCAGCCGGTGTTAGCGCACCAGCCAGCCGGTATGGGCACCGGCCAACCGGTTCTTGCCCACTAGCCAGCCATAGGACCCAGGCAGTAGGCTTGCCCACTGCCTGGTGACACCGGCCAACCGGTGGATGACCACCGGCCAGCCGGTGGAACCCAGACAGAAATCCTGCTCTGTCTGGACCACCGGCCAGCCGAGAGCTCATCACCGGCAAGCTGGTGGACCACCGGACAGCTGGTGAGACACCACCGGCCAGCCGGTGTGCCCAGTCAAACTAGTCGTTGGGCTTTGACCAGACTTGTACTTTTAACCCCCAACGGCTCCGGAATCCCTCCAACGGCTATATTGAAGTGTTTAAGGGTATTTCTCCTATAAATAAGAAACCATTGATGTCGGGAACACAACCGAAACATATTTTGATGTCTTGACGCACTAACGACAAATCTCCAAGGCCTCTTGTGATCCATTGCCATTCTTGAAGCTTGAGCTCCCTCTCCATCAGCTGCTCTCAAACTTTTGGTGCTCAAGGCTTCTGTGTGTTTGTATTATTTTATTTGTTTAGTTCTTCATTGGGTTTGGATTAAAACAAACCTCTCATTTCCATTCTTTCTTTCAATTGGGTTTCTTGCTACAACCATAATAAAAAAGCAAGCTATACGAAGGTGTTCTAGCCTACCTTAAAAACGGCTAGTGGGTTTCTTGCTACAACCATAATAAAAAAGAAAGCTGTACGAAGGTGTTCTAGCCTACCTTAAAACGGCTAGTGGGTTTCTTGCTACAACCATTAAAAAGCAAGCTGACGTATTAATCTCTCAACGGTTCTTGTTGGGAGTGGAGACGTAGTCTTGGGAATTAAGCCGAACTCCATTATCAAATTGTGTCTTGACTTTTTTATTTCCACTGCATCGATAATTGTTTTAAAATTTTAATTATTTTTGAAAAGTCAATTCACCCCCCTCTTGCTATCCTCTACTACCCAACATTTGGTATCAAAGGAGGCGTTTGTGTAATACCTTAACTGGTTACAAACTTAAGATCCTTAGTGATGGCTAATTCCTCGCATGCTCCCGAAGGGTATTCTATGACTCGGGCTCCATTCTTTGATGGAACCGATTACACTTATTGGAAAACTCGCATGATTACTTTTCTTAGAAGCATTGGTTATCCTATCTATAGGATTTTAATGCAAGGCTATACTTTATCTAACAAGGATGAGTCCAAATGGACCCCTGAAGACATTGCCAATTTTGATCTTGATGGCAAAGCCATGAATGCTCTTTATTGTGGGCTAGACCGTAATGAATTCAACCGTGTTTCTACTTGCTCCTCTTCTTATGAAATTTGGAAACTTTTAGAAGTAACCCATGAGGGCACTAACAAAGTCAAAGACCCTAGATTAGACATGTATCACCATGATTTTGAAAGTTTCACCATGCACCCACACGAATCAATTACTGAAATGTTTACTCGTTTTACTGACATTTTCAATGGAAGAAAATCTCTTGGTGAGGATGTTTCTACAGAAATGATGGTCAAGAAGATTTTTTGGGTCCTACCAAGCTCATGGGCACCAAAGGTGACCGCAATTCAAGAAGCAAAAGATGTCAAGAAAATTCCGGTTGAAGAGCTCATTGGATCACTCCTGACCTACGAGATCACCATGAAGAGGCAAGCCGATAAAGAAGGTAAAACCTTCAAGGAGAAAAAGAACATTGCTTTCAAAGCAAAGGAAGAAAGCTCCTCCACTGATAGCGAATCCGAGATTGCTCAACTAGCAAGAAAAATGAGCAAATTCATGAAGAAAAAGAAGAACTTTCGAAGGGCACGAAAGGAAGAGCCCAAAGCGGAGAATGAAGTTACATGCTTTGAATGTGGAAAGAAAGGCCACATCAAACCGGAGTGCTCCATTTTCAAGAAAAGGGTAAAAGAAAATAAAAACAAGAAGGCTTTCAAAGCATCCACATGGAGTGCAAGTGATGACTCCATGTCTTCAAGCGACTCAAGCGATGAAGGTGAACAATGCCTAATGGCATTTGATGAGGTATCTTCTTCCGACTCCTCTTCCTCATCTTCCTCTTTCAATAATGACATGTCCTATGAAGATCTCCAAAATGCGAGAGATCAATTAGAGGAAGGTTTTCACGAACTTACCTCTAAATTTATGGCTTTGAAAAAGAAAAATAAAATTCTCATTTCTGAAAAAGAACAACTTCTGAAAAAGAATGAGGAACTTACCCTTAAGATCCAAGATATTCCAGATGTTGATTCTTTGAATTCAACCATTAATGATCTAAGGGAGTCTCTTGCCAAATTCACCCAAGGTGAACAAAATTTGACCAAATTACTAGGTTCTCAGTGTTCGGATAGAACAACACATGGACTTGGCTTTAACAAACAAGCCACTTCTTCTAGAGCACCCACTACTTTTGTAAGGGGGAGCTCTCAATATAAATTTTGTAATTATTTTAAAAAGACCGGGCACATGATTTATGAATGTGATTGTAAAAATTCAAGGTATGGAAGCCCCAAAACCATTACCTACTCAGATGATTATTTTAGATGGCAACCCTCTAGAAAAATATGGGTTCAAAAATCTCTTTTAGCTAATATTTCCGGACCTAAACTTATATGGGTACCAAAATCTATTCTCTCTTGATTTTGTAGGATAAAATAAGTAGGACTTCGAAAGGCTCGTGGTATCTCGACAGCGGATGCTCGAGGAACATGTGTGGCGATCCCTCCGAGTTCAACTCCCTTGAAGAATTCGATGGAGGATACGTCACCTTCGGTGACAATTCAAAAAGTAAGATCGTTGGAATAGGTACCATTGGATTTGGTAGAACCTATTTAATTAAAGATGTTTTATTTGTTAAAGGTTTAAAACATAATCTAATTAGCATTAGTCAACTTTGTGATAGTGGTTTTTCGGTGAATTTTCAAAATGATTTATGCAATGTGTTTGATTTTCAAAACAAATTGATATTTTTTGCTTCCCGTTTTCAAAATGTTTACATTATTGATTTAAAGTCTTTAGCTAGACAAAATTTTAAATGTTTAAGTGCTCTTGACAATGAGTCTTGGCTTTGGCATATAAGGTTGGGGCATTGTAGCTCTCATTCACTTCTAAAGCTTAATAAGAACAAGCTCATCCGTGACCTTCCTAAACTTAAGTTTAAGAAAGATTTGATTTGTGAGCCATGCCAACTTGGCAAGCAACACAAGTCTTCTTTCAAATCTAAGAAGGAAGTGTCCACTTCAAAATCTCCTGAGCTCCTACATCTTGATCTTTTTGGTCCTACCCCTGTAGCAAGTCTAGGTGGAAAATCCTATACCTTTGTCCTAGTAGATGACTTTTCTCGTTTCACTTGGGTTTTCTTTTTAGCTCATAAAAATGATGCTTGTAGAACCTTTTTGAAATTCTCTAGGAAAGTAGAAAACGAAAAAGGATATAAAATTATATCGCTCCGTAGTGACCATGGAGGTGAATTCGAGAACAAAGAATTCGATGAATTGTGTTCCTCTCAAGGATACAATCACACCTTCTCTGCCCCTAGGACTCCACAACAAAATGGAGTGGTTGAAAGGAGAAACCGAACTCTCCAAGAAATTGCTCGAACCCTCCTTAGTGAATTCAACCTCCCTCAATTTTTCTGGGCCGAGGCAGTTAACACTGCTTGTTATACTATCAATAGAGTCCTTGTAAGACCCCTTCTTAAGAAAAGCCCCCTATGAACTTTGGAAAGGAAAGTTGGTTATTTTAAAGTGTTTGGTTGTAAATGCTTTATACTTAACACAAAAGATAACCTTGGGAAATTTGATGTCAAATCCGATGAAGGTATTTTTCTTGGGTACTCCAACTCAAGCAAAGCCTATCCTGTCTTCAACAAACGTTCAAAAACCATCGAAGAATCATCTCATGTCAAGTTTAATGAAAATCTTCCAAAACCCCATCCGGTCATTGAAGATGTTGAAGATAATCTTGATAAACTTGATTTAAATGATTCCTCTTCTCCTCTCAAGGAGGATGATGATCATGAACCTTCTTCACCTTCTTTTCCTTCCACCTTGCCTAAGGTTTGGAAACCTTCTAGAGACCATCCTTTAGAAAATGTTATATGTGATCTTCAAGACGATACTCAAACTAGAAGATCAATCCTCAACGAGGTTGAACATCAAGCCTTCATTTCTCACCTAGAGCCTCAAACCATTAATGATGCCATTAATGATGAGAATTTGGTTCTTGCAATGCAAGATGAACTAAATAAATTCTCTAGAAATGATGTTTGGACTCTTGTTGAAAGACCCAATGATCATCCAATTATTGGCACTAAATGGGTTTTTAGGAACAAACTTGATGATCAAGGAAATATAACCCGGAACAAGGCTCGCCTAGTAGCTAAGGGCTATAATCAAGAAGAAGGAATTGATTATGGTGAAACCTTTGCGCCCGTTGCTAGATTGGGATCCATTTGGATCTTGTTGGCTTTCGCCGCCCACTTAAATTTCAAACTTTTTCAAATGGATGTTAAAAGCGCCTTTTTAAATGGTTTTATTTCAGAAAAAATCTTTGTTGAACAACCTCCCGGTTTTGAAGATCCAAAATTTCCAAATCATGTTTTTAAATTAACCAAGGCTCTATATGGCTTAAAGAAAGCCCCTCGGGCTTGGTATGAGCGTTTAACAAAATTCCTTTTAGAAAATGATTTTAAAATGGGTCAAGCTGATTGTACCCTCTTTTTAAAACACACATCAAAAGATCTTTTAATCTTCCAAATCTACGTCGATGATGTTATCTTTGGTTCTACCAAAGAATCACTTTGTACTGATTTTTCAGATTTAATGAGAAAAGAATTTGAAATGAGCTTTATGGGGGAATTGAAATTTTTTCTCGGTTTTCAAATCTTTCAAAATTCAAAAGGTATTTTTCTAAGACAAGGCATATACACAAACGAGCTCTTAAGTAGTTTTGGTATGGATCAAGTAAAGGAAATTAGCACCCCCATGAGTACTTCCTGTAAGCTTACATTAGATGAAGTTGGGAAACCAGTTGATAACAAGCTTTATAGGAGTATGATCGGGAGTCTACTTTACCTAACTGCGACCCGTCCTGACATCATGTTTAGTGTTTGCCTTTGTGCTCATTTTCAATCCAATCCCATAGAATCTCATTTTAAATCGGTCAAAAGGATTTTTAGGTATTTAAGAGGATCCAAAAACATTGGTTTATTTTATCCTTCTAATACTTCTTTTGAACTTTCTTCATATTCGGATGCTGATTTTGGCGGATGTCAATTAGATCGAAAGAGTACTAGTGGAACCTGTCATCTTCTAGGAAAGTCCCTTGTTTCGTGGAGTAGAAAAAAGCAAAACTGTGTTGCTCTTTCTACTGCCGAGGCCGAGTACGTAGCCGCTGGGAATTGTTATGCCCAAATTATTTGGATGCAGCACACTCTGTTGAATTATGGACTTTCTTACGATCATGTCCCTATTCGGTGTGACAACACTAGTGCCATTAGTATTTCTAAGAATCCAATACAACACTCTAGAACAAAGCATATAGAC
Source organism: Viscum album (assembly GCA_963277665.1). Classification (NCBI taxonomy): domain Eukaryota; kingdom Viridiplantae; phylum Streptophyta; class Magnoliopsida; order Santalales; family Viscaceae; genus Viscum; species Viscum album. Next base: position 1,165,425,079 of record OY728142.1, read on the forward strand.
TTAAGGCATCATTTCCTTCGTGACCATTTTCAAAAAGGGGATATCACTTTGGACTTCATTTCTACTGATTTCCAATTAGCTGATATTTTTACCAAACCGCTCCCGGTTGAACGTTTTGATTTTATTAAGGGGGAGTTAGGAATGATTCATCAATGAGCACTATTAAATATCTAACTCTTTTTTATTTTAATTCTATTTTTTTGTTTATCTAATTTCTTCTCATTTTTTTCTTTTTCCCTCCTATTTTGATAATCCCAAAGGGGGAGAAATTTCTCTGTTTACTAGTTTCATATTTCAATTGATTAAAGTGCTCTTTTTAAAAGTTCAATTTTTTTAAAACCGGTAAGTTATTCATTTGTTCCTTTAAAAAAAACCTATGGTTACAATTTCAAAATGACTCATTCTCTTTAGATTAAGATCATTTTCAATACATGGTACATCTCTTCAATTTATTTTTTTTGAAATGATCTCTAATATATATTTTTTATGTCCAAAATTGTTTATTTAAATTTTCAATTGGAATATACTTTTTAAATCTTTCCTTTTGTGATTGTGATCATCAAAATAGGGGGAGATTGTTGTACCCCTCTCTCTTGGATTTTAATGATCACAATCACTCTCATCGTGTTCTAACTTGTTTTCAAGTGTTTTGATGCTAGGAAAAAGGTTGCCCAGGAGTTGGCCCAAGAAGGCTAATAGTGGACTCTCTGATTCCACCGGCCAACCGGTGGATTCCCACCGGCCAGCCGGTGGTCTCTGGCAGAAGCATTGCTTTCTTCCAGATCCACCGGTCAGCCGGTGTTAGCGCACCAGCCAGCCGGTATGGGCACCGGCCAACTGGTTCTTGCCCACCAGCCAGCCGGAGGACCCAGGCAGTAGGCTTGCCCACTGCCTGGTGACACCGGCCAGCCGGTGGAACCCAGACAGAAAGCCTGCTCTGTCTGGACCACCGGCCAGCCGGGAGCTCATCACCGGCCAGCCGATGGACCACTGGCCAGCTGGTGAGACACCACCGGCCAGCCGGTGTGCCCAGTCAAACTAGCCGTTGGGCTTTGACCAGACTTGTACTTTTGACCCCCAATGGCTCCGGAATCCCTGCAACGGCTATATTGAAGTGTTTATGGGTATTTATCCTATAAATAAGAAACCATGGATGCCAGGAACACAACCGAAACATATTTTGATGTCTTGATGCTCTAACGACAAATCTCCAAGGCCTCTTGTGATCCATTGCCATCCTTGAAGCTTGAGCTCCCTCTCCATCAGTTGCTCTCACACTTTTGGCGCTCAAGGATTCCGTGTGTTTGTATTATTTTATTTGTTTAGTTCTTCATTGGGTTTGGATTAAAACAAACCTCTAATTTCCATTATTTCTTTCAATTGGGTTTCTTACTACAACCATAATAAAAAAGCAAGCTGTACGAAGGTGTTCTAGCCTACCTTAAAAATGGCTAGTGGGTTTCTTGCTCCAACCATAATAAAAAAGCAAGCTGTACGAAGGTGTTCTAGCCTACCTTAAAACGACTAGTGGGTTTCTTGCTACAACCATTAAAAAGAAATCTGACGTATTAATCTCTCAACGGTTCTTGTTGGGAGCGGAGACGTAGGCTTGATAATTAAGCCGAACTCCATTATCAAATTGTGTCTTTCCTTTTTTATTTCCGCTGCATTGATAATTGTTTTAAATTGTTAATTATTTTTGAAAAGGCAATTCACCCCCCCTCTTTCCATCCTCTACGACCCAACAAATTTGGTCTATCCAAAATTGTAATTTTGAGAGTATAACATATAACTGATGCTATCTCAGTGTACTCAAAATGATCACAAGATGTGTGGTATGGTCGTGTGGAGTGTGAGAGTACACCAAGATATCTTCCACAAGGACTACCATGAAGGAATCCAAGTATGGACAGAAAACTCGGTTCATCAGTTCCATGAAAACTGCAGGTGAATTTCTGAGACCAAATGACATAACCATATATTCGTATAGACCATACATGATCTAAAAAGCTGTAAGAGGTATAAATGATGGTCTAACACGAAACTGATGATAACCAGATCTCATGTCAATCTTCGAGAACACCCAGGATCCTCGAAGATGATCAAATAGATCATCATTACTCAGAAATGGATATCGGTTCTTTACCCTCACCTGGTTCAACTTCCGATAATACACACAAAGTTTGAGGGTACCACCCGCCTTCTTCAAAATAGGACAGGCGAACCCCAAGGAGAAGTGTTAGGTCTGATTAAACCCTTTACCTATAACTCCATTAACTACTTATTGAGCTCTTGTAACTTTGGTGCAGCTATCCTATAAGGAGTAATGGACACCAGGGCCTCTCCTGGAACACGTTCAATAGAAAAGTCCACCTATCACTCCAGAGGCAAATCTGAAAATTCCTCTGGAAAGGCATCCCTGAAATGATCGACCACTAGAGGAAAGGCTAACTATGAAGTCCCCTATTTATCTAGATATAGACTAGAGATCTGGGATATAAATCCTCCTAAACCATGATTCTTGGGTCCCACTCTTCTTGTCTAGACATCCCATTCTCTCTTATTTAGAAATGACCAACCCTCTAGTGACGTGAAACTCAACATATGGTGATAGAAATCAACAACATCCTAGAAGGGAAATAACCAGTCCATCCTGATAATGACATCATAGGTCGTCATATCTAACACAAAAAGGTCCCATGATAAGTGACACCCACCAACCTCAATAGGTATCTCCTTGAACTGATGTACACTAGCCATTTTAGTCCCCAATGGTGTGTCAATCGTCAAGACATCAATAGAAGTAAAGATACCAAGCCCAAGGTTTTAAGACATAGATTTTTCCATGTATTTTTTTATATATATGGAAATATAACGAGTCCAAGAAAATTGTCAGTATGTGATTCTGAGGCTCAGTGTGCCTAGAATGAATTTCTAAACTTTTTTTAGGTACGTTAAGTAAATGGGTGAGTGGATTTTTATTACTTTTGAAACAGTGCTTAGAATTAAAATTTGAGGACACCATTGAACTCGAAGCGCCAATATTCACTTAAGGAGACATTCACCTCGACCACAGTAGGCCGAGGGTGGAATTTTTTTTCCAGTTTTTCTTGTGGGAGAAGAAAAATAAAATAAATATATTTTTAGTTTTCCTTTCTTGAAAACTCCATTTTGAATCTTGGTGGTGGGGACCTCCCAAGCTCCCCTTTAATATGAGGAAACATCAGTTTTCTCTAATTTAATGAGACAACATTAATTGATTTAATTTACTAAACATAATTAATATTGGCTCCTCACCTCTCGTGGGGGAGATCATTAGAAAAGGAGAGGACTTGGGAGAGCCTTGGAGAACTAGGAAAAACATTCTCCAACAAGGATCCTCCTTCAACGATGAATATCCTCTAGATCAAGAACAAGGAATCATCTTTGGAGCACATTGCGGGAGCGACAGATGTCAGCGTCTTCATCATTTTAATATCCTTCCTTATGCCACCTCCAATGATCAAACAAGGTTGGGAAGTTTTTATATTGTTATTTGTGGTTTTACATTGATTCAAATCCTCTTGAACCACCTGCTATCAATCTAATGCGGTGGGTGTGGGCCAAACAAACATGACCTGATCCCTTAGCTCCCTCTATGTTTATGTGTTCTTTGTGGGAGAATCGACAGCTGAGAAGAGACCGACCATGATGCCGGTGAACAATACTGGCAGGGTATGGGCGATGGAGGAAGGTGGAGGCCGACACCCTGACCGACCATGAAGAAATAGGGCGGTGCACGTCCGCGCCGCTGGCTGGGGAAGAAGCCGCGGCTATCTAGCTATGGTGGCACGCTAGGGCGGCCGATAACTAGCTGTCCGCAGGAGGATAGCGGCGCCGTCGCGCCGCTAGAAGGAGGGAGTAGGCTGGAACTACCGGCCGGCCGCATTATGCTGAGCGGGACTGCTCTGGCGGAACCCTTGTGCTAGTAAGTGGGGCCATATGGCGCCGTTGGGTTGGCCAAGAGGAATGATTTGTTGGACCGTTCAGAATATCAGGGGGCGCCTACCCCCTGGTAGTGGCTAGGGATCCCCCCCTATGATAGATCGCACCCAGCCAGGCATACCACACCCAGCGGGGCAGACCGCACCCCGCCGGGCGGACCACACCCAGTAGAGCGGGATGTGCCCAGCGGGCCAGGCCGCCCCCTTTGTGGGCCAGTCCAAACCATGGCCCAACGAGCCTAGCCCATCATGGCCCATCCCATTCAGGCGAGACCCTGTCAGGTCGGGTTGGGTCCGTCTGACCGGGTCTGACAGGACCCGGGCCTATCTGGACCCAGATACGCCTTTTTTGGCCATATCCTGAGAACTGAGCATCCGTTTGATGAACCATCTATATAACCAATATCCTTGTATCGAGATAGTCCTTTTAGTATACTCCACTTGAGTTTTGGATATAGTTGGAGTATGGCCGGGTTGGATCGAACCTAAATCCAACTGGGCCCTCAGAATGGAAACACTAATAACTTTCAGGCTGAGCGTCCGATTGACACACCGTTAGTCGCGTTGGGACCATATTGACATGACAGACCTTCATGATACTTTTTTGGGGGACTTCATGACAGTTGAAGTATCATTCGATGGCTTGAGGAGCGAAACCACCTAGAATCAAGCATGCATAGTGTGGAAACCCTGTGGCTGGCTGTATTTGAAAAATCTCCAAATCCTGTGTTGGTCATCTTTAGATCCTGTGTGGGTTAGCTTCTATCGATCATGTGTGGGTCATCTACAGATCCTGTGTGGGTCATCTTCAGATCCTGTGTGGGTCATCTTCAGAACCTGTGTGGGTCATCTTTGATCCTGTGTGGTTTAACTGCAAAGCTTCACGACGAAGTAAGTTGATCTAGTTATACAACTAATCAACTATACTTACGTACTTAAGTTATACCTAGTGTGAGCTGAGTCTTTCCATTGTGGTACACATCTGTGTGGTGATACCTTCGTGGTATTTTTTTATGTGGCATTACCTTTGTGGTACTTACCATCGTGGTGTTACATTTGTGGAACTTTTATCTTCATGGTGTTACCTGTGTGGTACTTCTACCTTTTTTGTGTTACTATTGGGGTATTCTTCTCTCATGTGTGAGATGAGTATATATATAACTTTGGTATATTTATGGGCATATACCTATGTAGTATTGATTTCTATTTCTTCGTGCTTTGATATTGATTTCTTTCTTTGAGGTTTATCCTTTGTGGATTCTGAGAGACCTTTGAGGGTCTCGGGGTCCCTACCGAGTATTGTTATACTCACCCCTACATGGGCTATGCCCGCACCTTGCTGTGTCTTGTGCAGATGATAGACAAAATTGATCGAGGATGAGGGTACCAGGACTGGAGGCTTCTCGAGGGTGTACTATTCGACAAGAAGTATGGCATATACGACCATTCGAGAGTTGTACCTAACCTTCAGGTAGGATCCTTGGTGGGTGTTTGCAGGAGCTGTTTTTAGTTTTACTTGTACTTTCTAGTTGGTCTTGTATTACGACCCCCTTTTCTTACTGTACTCACCCTTATTACTATATAGTTTAATTTGTTCTTGTATCTTGGTGTGTGATTGGATGAGTGAGATTGCGGGTTAAAAGGAAATGCCTTTCTAATTTTAGAGATATGCCTTTCTGGTGCTAGTCGTCAGCCCCTGACCAATGGAAGGCGGGCTTGGGGTAGTCACATCACGGGACCCGGGGGATGGGTCGTGACAAATTTTTATAATCGGAGTTAGTTATACCGAATAACTTAGACTCTGATATTTTAATCAGTAATAGTGTTTAGTGTTATGAGTGTGGTTATAATTTTGGGGAATCCAGTGTCAATGCGGCAGCCAACTTATCCATACAATAGGACCTTGTCTTATGATTTCTGACTCAGTGCACAAAAACACTGATTGCATGTGTCTTTTTTAAAATTTTTCATTGTCATCACTTGAGTCAGCTCCCCAGGTATAACTTATTGACTGTGGAACACCTATTTCTTTCTAGGATGCCTCCATGAAGACAACCATCTAGGGTTCCAGGTAGAGTATGTGATGATAGCCCACCGAGCGACAAGGATTCGGTTCAGGGCCCCCTTTATGCAGTTGTACCATCTGGTGGTGTAACAGCAGCACCACTATCCATTGGGTAGCCGATTGCACTAGCCGTAGCAGTAGAGGGTACACACATCTTGAGCACATTTCATGAGTTCCAGTTCCAGAGGCCCCTAAGTTTTCAGGGTGAGACGAATCCATAGTTGGCTGAGGACTGGCTGGAGGCTGTGGTTAGAGTGTTTCAACTGGTAGGGACACCAGCTGATCTCATGGTGATCCTTGCATCCAGTCTTCCTTAGGCAGCTATGGGTAGATGGAGGAGCTATATTCTCCAGGTTCATGATTATGTCACTCTCATATGTGAGGACTTCGAGAGATTTTTTGGGCAGAGTTTGTCCCATAGACCTTACGCTCTGGGTGTATACAGGAGATTCTACACTTGAAGCAGGGTTTCATGATCGTGGCTTAGTATTCTACGAGGTTCACCAACTTCTCGCGCTACTATACTAACAAGGTGCGAGACCCTTTCTTCTGGGCCCAGACCTTCAAAAAAAAGGATCATACGGGATATTAGAGCTTCAATGAATTCTCTCAGCATCCCAACACATAAGGGGGTGTTAAAGAGAGCACTCTTAGTGGATAGTTTCCATACTGAGCCGTCAACGGAAATGAGACACACCACTGGACGTCATGTAGAAGAATCATCTACAACTGGTAGCAGATAGATGACATAGAGGTCTAAGAGGGCCAGAACTATACGTGGATGACTGTAGGATATAGAGTAGGTTGTGCGAGGCTCTTGAGACAGAGCAGGACAAGCGAGGAACATGCAGTGTTACTCATGCGGCGGGCAGAGTCACATGGCTCATGACTGCCTGAACCGTTGTACGGATGACCAGTAGATGGTCAAAGGACCAACTAGGAAGAGGTGACGATTCGATCAAGGAGGTCTGTAGGTAGGAGGATGACATGGTAGAGAAGATGGTTGTGCAGTAGGCGGTGGGCGACGATACGAGGTTCTACCGCCACCACCACTAGGTTGTCCAACCTAACTATAGGGAGTGGGTGGACAGGGACGAGCTCAGCTCTAGGAAGCTAAGGCCTATGACCACGATGCTCTGAAGAAATTTAGAGGTATGATCTTTGTCTACTCTACTTTAGCTACAATAATTATAGACATAGGTTTCAGTCACTCTTTTATTTCCATGACCCTTGTTCTGAGCTTAGAGATTCCGGTGGAGTAGTTGGCTCGATCCTTACAGCTAGAGACTCCTACATGAGGGGATTTGTTGATTACACATTGGTGATGGTAGTGTTAGATTAATATAGGAGATGAGAGCTTCGGATGGGATCTTCTAGTAGCAGCGTCGAGGCCTTACGACGTCATCTTGGGTATGGATTGGTTATCTACAGTCCATGCTAAGATCGACTGTATTAGGCACAAAGTTCGGTGTGTCTATGAGGATGGGACCAGGTTTTCCTTCACTGATGAGAAGGGAACCTTTGCAGCACAGTATGGGCTTACCCCGAGTAGAGTGCAGCCGATCACACATCAGTTGGCTTGCCTTACCATCAGGGTACTTGATTTTGTGAGTCCGAGCTAACCTGTAGTGGTGGACTAGTACGGTGATGATTTCCCTCATGATGTTCTGGGCATACCTCCTCACAGAGAGGTGGATTTTTATACTGACTTGTACCTCGTGATGGAATCGATATCTACACTAGAATATCAAATGGCTATCGCAAAGCTTCGCAAGTTGCGAGTACAACTGGAGGACTTTCTGAGCAAGGGATTCATTAGGCCCAATGTTTCTCCATGGGCAGCCCTGATTTTGTTCTCCAAGAAGGTAGATGAGAGTTTGAGACTCGGTATGCACTATCGATGCCTGACACAGGTGACTCTGAAGAACAAGTACCCACTACCGAGTATTGACAATCTCTTTGACCAGCTGAAGGGAGCAGGGTGGTTTTCGAAGATAGACCTCATATCAGGCTATCACCAGCTCAGGGTACAAGATGAGGATTTACAGAAGACGGTCTTCAGATGTCGGTATGGCCACTATGAGTTCTTGGTTATTCCATTCGGTGTTACCAACACCCTGACTATTTTCATGGGACTAATGAACATAATCTTCCAACCATACCTCGATCACTTGGTGGTAGTATTCATTGACAATATCCTGATTTAATCAATTACGGAGGAGGAGCATATCTATCATCTATAGATAGTTCCTAACACACTCTGAGAGCACTAGATTTATGGTAATCTCTCAAAGTACCAGTTCTAGATCCGAGAGGTTCACTTTCTAGTACATGTCATCTCAGAATCTAGAGTTGTGGTGGATCTAGCGAAGATTGAGACTGTGCTTGCTTGGTAGCCACTATGGAGTGTGACGGAGGTGCAGAGTTTCCTGAGTTTGGTTGGTTACTATTGGAGGTTTGTGTTTGACTTTTATGGAGTTGTGGCACCCTTATCAGTGTTGATGAAGAAGGGGAAACCCTTTGTGTGATCGAAGAAATGCCAATGGAGTTTCCTAGAGCTGAGATAGAGACTGACGAACTCACCCATCTTGAGGTTACTGGAGGATGGCGTTGGGTACGTAGTCTTGTGCGATACATTTTGGACCAGGATTGGATGTGTCCTGATGCAGGCTCGAGCAGTGATTACGTATGGTTCTCGAAAACTGATACATAATGAGCAGAACTACACTACCCATGAACTGGAGTTATCAGTAGTGGTCTTCACCTTGAAGATGTGCCGACATTATATGATGGGCGAATGTTTTACAGTCTACTCTGATCACATGAGTGTCACATATATCTTCTCTTAGAAGGACATGAACCTGAGACAAAGGAGTTGGCTTGAGTTCATTCAGGACTATGACTTCAAGATAATCTATACTTCTAGGAAGGGGAATGTAGTAGTAGATGCACTCAGCAGAAGATCTGGTATACAGTTTCTATGTGAGGCGACGAATCAGCTAGCCTCTTTGCAGATATCCTACGTGGATTGAGATGGAGTAGCTTATCTTTAGTATTTGACAGTCACTCCCCCACTGCTTTAGTGAGTGAGGGAGGCGTATCTTGGGGACACTGACTTAGAAGCCCGACGTGCTCAGATATCCATAGGACATGCACCTGATGGATTTTTTGAAGGTGGGGAGTACATCATCCTCTTCAGAGGGTGTAATATGGTACCGGTGGTGCTATGAGAGGAAGTGTTGAGGGAGTTCGATACGTCCCCTATAGCGGTATATCAGGGAGGGGTGAAGACGTACCAAGACCTTCAATGTCAGTACTGGTGGCCGGTAATTAAGAAAGAAGTGGAAGAGTTTGTCTCACAATGCCTCATTTTTTAGAAAGTGAAGACAGAGCATCGGGTTCTAGTAGGCTTAGTTTAGCCACTAGAGGTGCCAGAGTGGAAGTGGGATAGAATTTCCATGGACATCATGATAGGACTTCCAATCACGTCCAGGGGTCATGATTATATCTAGGTGATCATTGACCAACTCTCTCAGTCTGCCCACTTCCTACCTATCAGAGAGAAGGGATCAGTAGAGGGCTTGGGACGCCTCTACGTGCAGGAGATTGTATGAATTCATAATGTGACTTCGACGATTTTCTCCGATTATGATGCACATTTTACTTCCTGACTATAGAAGGGGTTTCAGGAGGTGTTAGGGACTTAGATTCAATTGAGCACCACCTGTCATCCTCAGACGGATGGTCAAACAGAGCCGACCATTCAGACCCTTGAGGACATGCTGCGTTCTTGCGTCCTTGATTTCGGTCGTAGTTGGGAGGATTACTTACCCTTGGTGGAGTTCGCGTACAAAAACAACTATCACTCCACTATTGGTATGACACCTTTTGTGGAATTTTATGGTCGCCCTTGCAGATCAACTGTTTGCTGGACTGTCCCCAGGGAGTCAGAACTCATGGGACCAGAGATGGTACAAGCTACCATGGAGAAGGTTAAGATCATCTAGGAGTGGATGAAAACTGCATAGAGTAGGCAGAAGTCTTATGATGACAAGATATAGAGACCTCTTAAGTTAGAGGATGGTGACCATGTCTTCCTACAGGTCTCACCTCGATGAGGTTTGTAGAGATTTGGCATGGGAGGAAAGTTATCTCTGAGGTTCATAGGACCCTTTTAGGTCCTTAGCATAGTTGGCGAGGTGGCATACCACCGAGCTCTTCCCCCTAAGTTGTACCAGGTGCACGACGTTTTCCATATATCCCAGATCAGGATATATATACATGATCCTTTGCAAATCATTAACTGGGGTGAGATGGACATCGATGATGGGGAGACATTTTCGGAGGTTCCAGTGGAGACTGAGGATCGATACGAGAGAGTCCTTTGTGGGAAATCGATACCTCCGGTGCACGTACGCTGGCGTCACGAGAACCTACAAAAGAGCACATGGGAGGGGGAGGCTCAGATTTGTGCACAATACACTCAATTGTTTTCCTTGTTTGTGTTGTGGATTTTGGGGATGCAAAGCACTGAGGTGGGGAGAATGTAAAGACCCATATTTTTCCATTTTTTTAAATATATGGAAATATTACGAGTTTGAAAAAATTTATGGTGCATGATTCTGAGGCCTAGTGTTCCCGGAATGAATTTTTGATCTTTTTTAGGTATATTTAGTAAACAGGTGAGAGACGTTTTGTAACTATTGAACCAGTGCTCAAAACTGAAATCTAAGGACACCATTGAACTCGCAGTGCCGATATTTGCTTAAGGATATTTTCACCTCAACCGCAGTAGGCTGAGGGTGGATGTTGGTTTTTTAGTTTTTTCATGGGAGAAGAAAAATTAAATAAATAACTTTTTATTTTTTCTTTCTTGAAACCTCCATTTTGAATCTTAGTGGTGGGGACCACCCGTAATCCCCTTTAATGTGAGGAAACCCTTGGTTTTTCTCCAATTTAATGAGCCAATATTAATTGATTTAATTTACTGAACTTAATTAATATTGGCTCCTCACCTATTGTGGGATATATCATTGGAAAGGAGAGGACTTGGGGGAACCTTGGAAGACTGGGAAGAACATTCTCCGATGAGGAACCTCCTTCAACAAAGAACATCCTCCAGATCAAGAACGAGGAATCGTCTTTGGAGCGTGTTGCGGGAGCGACAGATGTCAGCGTCTCCATCGTCTTCATATCCTTCCTCAGGCCACCTCCAATGAGAAAACGAGGAAGGGAAGTGTTTATATTGTTCTATGTGGTTTTACGTCGATTCAATTCCTCTAGAACCACATGATATCGATCTAACGTGGAGGGTGTGGGACAAACAAACACGGTCCAATACCTCTGATCCCTCTATGTTGACGTGTTCTTCATGGGTGGATTGATGATTGAACAGAGCCCGACCATAATGTTGGTAGTGTATGGGCGGTGGCCGGCACACCGGCTGGCCACGATGATGGTGGCAGTGCAACTGCACCACCGAAGGAGGCTACGGCTCGTAGGCCATGACGTAGGAAGGTGGTGGCCGACACCCTGGCTGACAGCGAGGAATCGGGGTGGTGCGCATCCACACTGCCGACTGAGGAGGAGGGTGTGACTATCAAGCTGCGATGGCGCACCAGGGCGGCAAAAAACTGGCCAACCATGGGAGGACAGCAGCGCCGTCGCGCTGCTGGAAGGAGGGAGCCTGCCGGCTGCGTCACACCGAGCGGGACCACTCTGGTGGGTCCTGCGTGCCAGCAGGTGGCTCCACATGGTGCCATCGGGTTGGCCAAGTCGAAAGGTCTATTGGATAATTTGGAATACTGTGGTGCCTTCCCCCCAGGTAGAGGCTAGGGCGGGCCCCGCCACAACGAACTGCACCCAGCTAGGTGGACCTCACCCAGCCGGGCAGACTGCACCCAACCGAGCGGGCCGTATCGAGTAGGACATGCCCAGTGCAGATCGGGCCCACCCATCCGGGACGGACCCAGACCGGGTCGGATCGGACCCTTGCCTATCTGGACCCAGATACACCGTTTTGGACATATCTTGAGAACCGAGCGTCCATTTGATGAACCGTATACGAAAATAGGATAATTGGATCAAGATAGTCTGTTTGGTATACTCCACTTGAGTTTTGGATAAAGTTGGAGTACAGCTGGGTTGGATCAAACCCGAATCCAACTGGGCCCTCGAAATGGAAATGCTAGTAACTTTTAGACTGAGCATACGATTGACACGCCGTTAGTCGTGTTGGGACCCTATTGATGTGGAGGACCTTTTTCATACTTCTTAGTGGGACTTTGTGGTAGTTTAAGTATCATCAGATGGCTTGAGAAGCAGAACCTTATGTAATTAAGAATTCTTAGTGAGGGAACCCTATTGCTAGCTGTACTTGAAGAATCTTCAGATCCAGTGTGGTTTATCTTCAGATCGCGTGTGGGTCAGCTTCTACTGATCCTATGTGGGTCACCTAAAGATCTTGTTTGGGTCATCTTCAGATCCTGTGTTGGTCATCTTCAGATCTTGTGTGGGTCATCTTCGATCCTGTGTGGGTTAATAGCAGAGCTTCTCGACTAAGTAATTTGATCTAGCAATATAAATAATCAACTACACTTTTGTACTTAAGTTATACCTACAGTGAGAAGAGTCTTTAACTTTTTCGTACACTTCTGTGTGGTCATACCTTCGTGGTATTCTTATGTGCGGCATTACCTTTGGGGTACTTACCTTCATGGTGTAACCTGTGTGGAACTTTTATCTTCGTGGTGTTACCTGTGTGGAACTTCTACCTTTGTGGTGTTACCTTTGTGGTATTCTTTACTCATGTGTGATATGAGTGTATATTTATAACTTAGGTATATGTATGGGCATATAATTAAGTAGTGTTGATGTCTATTGCTTCATGATTTATGATTGAGGTCTTGCTTTGTGGTTTATCCTTTATGGATTCTAAGAGACCTTCGGGGGTCTCGGGGTCCCCATTGAGTATTGTTATACTCACCCCTTCACAGGCTACGCCTGCACCTTGCTGTGTCTTGTGTAGATGAAAAATAGCATTGATCGCGGATGAGGGTGCCTAGAATGGAGGCTACTCAGAGGTGGACTATTAGACGAGACGTACCTCAGAGATGACCGTTCAAGAGCTGTACCTACCCTTCAGGTTGGATCCTTGGTTGGTGTTCGCAGGAGTTGTTTTTAGTTTTAATTTTACTTTCCAGTTGGTCTTGTATTCATGTCCCCTTTTATTACTATACTCACCCATACTAATAGATAGTTTAATTCGTTCTTTTATCTTTCTGTGTGTGTGGATGAGTGATATTACAGGTAAAAAGGCAATGCCTTCCCAGTTTTAGGGATATGGATTTCCGGTGCTAGTCACCTGCCCCTGGCCTATGGATGGAGTGCTTGGGGTAGTCATGGTACGGGTCCTGGGGGATGGGTCATGACACAAGGATATTCACAATAGAAAAATATATGAAACTATGGGAACCCACCGTATCGAAAAGTGCAGAATCTAAGATTGAGGAAATTAAGATCGTACCTTGAACGGTAGAGGGCCCGAGATCCCTCTCCTACTGGGTATTCTCCACTACAAATGTCTGGCCTATACCACGACCTTATGACCCTGCCTGACCACCATGAGCTGATCCACTCTATTTTCTCTGAAATCCTACCGACTGGCTACCGTGTTCCACCTCAGGCTGAATGTTTGGAAGAACTCCAGTTCCCTGACTGATGAGAAACTGGTGGTCCCACTCCTAAAAGAGGAGTCATAAAAGAACCTTTGTCACCCTCTCTTGGTGAGAGGATCTGAAAAAAACGCTGAGGATGACCCATATTGACGCAAGATTGACACTCCCCCGGGTTCCTTAGTCAATGTGGCCTTGTATGCCTACTATTCCCACACTAGGAGCACACCACCTGGCCACTGGAAGAAATATTCCTTATACTCACATCTTTTTGCATGGAATCCCTACATTGCTTCCTACTATCATTTGGAGGGGTACCAACTCTGAATGTCGAGCCTCCCTGGCTCACAGCTCGAGAATCCCTCAGGCTGTGCTCCGTGATCATCGCTTGATTGAATATTGAAGTGATGGAAGTCAACCTCAAGATATTTACCTGAGATCAGATGTCAAGCCTGAGACCATCATAATAATTCCTCACCATGAATAACTCATCACCCCTAGAATGGGTGTAAAGTGATGAATCTCTATGAAGCGAGAGGAATACTCCACGTCTGTGAGAGTACCCTGCTTCAAACTCATGAACACTCAAGCTTGATTGGCTCTTAATGTATTTGGGTAGAAGTAATCATAAAAGGCACACTGTAACTCATCCCAAGATATACCCTGTGGGTGACCTACCTATGATATAACATTCCACCATCTCTTGGTGGAACTCCGAAGCATATACACAGCGAGCATCACCCTCCTCTCTGGAGGAATCTCCAGATGATCGAAAATCGACAACATGGTTTCCAACCATGACCCTACAGCCTGAGGTCCTCCATCCACTGAGAAAGTGGGAGGATTATGCAACTAAAGGACCCACATCAACTCTTCCATAGATGGGATGGGATGCAGTGCTCCCCTAAAAGTCTGCATTAACTCATGAATCCTTCTCGGAACTGTGCGTCAGCACCTATATCCGAAATGACAACTGGTTCCAAGACAGGCATGAAAAGAGTATATGATGGTAGTCCATGATGAACCATGCCTGGTGTCTGATCATTGCCATATATTTGGAAAACAACAAAAGGATGTCTCAGTGGAATGAATTTACAAGGTCAAGTGCACACCTTAGTTTATGATTATAAATGAATGAAACTTAGAAGTGTAAGAAAGGAATAGGAGAAGAAAATAATTAAAGTTTTTCAAAATAGGGATACAAGACATGTATGACCCTTACATGACGTGTTCCTTTAATCCTTCACATGGGTGTGTACTCCTGCCATCCCTAGTCCTATAACACCCTATACACACAACATGTTCTCCAAAGACATGATGTGTACTAGAAGGATTTCACCAACCCGCGTTGTTAGTCACACAGTCAGGTATATGGGTTACACTACATGGTGTGTTGAAGCTTTACACGACATGTATAACCTAAGTTTCATCCATTAGTGTCATTATTCACATGTGTGGACACATGGTCCCTACAAAACGACATTTATTTCAGATAAACAGCGTGTTCCTTCAAAGATTTCCCAACCCCGTGTCTCTTCCCACACATCTAGTAACATGGTTAGAGACTACACGACATGTACATAAAGCACACAACATGTACTCAAGAAAAACAGTACCTTCCCAAATAAAAGGATAAATGGCGTGTATTCAGCAATACAAACTATGTATTTTGGGTTTTTCTGAATATTAAGCCTTCGAAGCTACTTCAGAACCTAAAAAAATATTGAAACAAACATTAATGTGTCCAATTCTGATCCATAAGAGCCCATACTCCCAGAAAATCAAAGTTTGGTATTTTATACATGTCATATACAATCATAACAGTGCAATGACCCACCAAATTAAAATCCATGATGGAGCATAACACCTCAAGAACCAAATTTTGGAATTAATTCAAATTAAACCTTACACAATCTAAAACCCTATAAATAGCAGGTATTCTATAAAGACATCTATCACAACAAAATTCATATCTATCACAATATCTATGACAACAACACGCAATCAGTAATACACCCTAAATGGCATGGAAATAATGCATGACATATGATCTCTAGAAAATCGCTATACGATGCATTGGATGGAATACACTTAACTTATCGGGTTGCAACAGAAATTGAACCTCAATAATAGCAACTATCATAGCACAAAACATGTGAATCACCCAACGGTGAAATAAAATCAACTGTAATAATTGAAAAACTAGAAAGGTGCATCGAGCATAGCTTATTACCAAGTACCTATTGATTCATATCCCTGGATATAGGACCCAAACAGTAAGTCAAGAAGAAACTGATTCCTCTGATACCACTTTGAAACATCCTGGTTCTAGGTGCCGCCCAAAGGTGCCTTGTAACCAGTTGGTCACATGACCTCATGCACATTTCCCCTAATGCCAGAGGCTTCCGACTTGAAGCGCGGGGCTTGGGTGTGATAGTGGGGAAACTATTACCTCATTGGTAGAGTAACACAATGAAATAGAAATCAGATAACACTAGCGGAAGTAGTAATACCATACAATAAGAAAACAATGGAAAACTGAAAGTAATTAAACAACTACATCATATATATAAATAATAATGAACGTCACAAGTATATAGGAAAACAACCAAATAATCCAAATTCTAGAACACAATACTAAGTCCAAGTACAAAGGAAAATATGTAAACAAACCCACCAGCATCGCAAGACTCAACTTGGTCCCACGCTCTCCTATTCCACAATAATCATGTACCTGAAGTAGAAGGGAACTTTCCCTTATCTATAACTGCAACAATATAATCTGTATGGGCCCAAAATCATGACCCAAACAGGGTGTGAGGTGAATCCCAATAGGCAACCACCAAAAGATCTATGCCTAACAGTCAGTGAATATATATGGCAGGAAATATAAAAAATGAAGTAATAAACAAGGAAGTACTAAAAATTAAACAATCCTATAATTTTAACTACATTCATTTAAATTTAATAAAATAGGAAACCAAATAATCAAAAGAAACCCTCTGGGAAGTAATCACTATCTAACCCCACTATTTTAGATTTAACAAAGAATCTCTAAGGAAGAAATCACCATCAATTCCCCTTGTGGTCTTTTATTGGTAACTACAGACACTCTAGGGAAGTGCTCAATGTCCAATTCCCCATGTGGTCTTGCAACGAGGAACTAAATACACTTTAAAGGAACAATCATGTCCATCCCCCCTATGGTCTCGTAATGTTAAAATTAATAGACACTCTAGGGAATTCCTTAGTGTCCATTCCCCCTATGGTCTAACTACACCAGGTTCCCACAACCCTGTGTAAGTAATCGTGCACAAACTGTATTCAACAGCCAAAGTAAACCTAAAATTACAACTTGGATAAATAGCTAAAAGTAATACCACAACATCAGATAATATCACTCCATCCTAACAACACTAGGCATGGAAATAAAGCATCCTAATATGAAAATCTAGACCAAACATTCAAGATCAAATCATACATGGAAAACACCTCTATAACATGGAAAAAATAACCTTATTTACAAGGAAGATCCCTAACTCAAAAAAAGGATGGAAGACATCAACATGGTTAAAATACCTAAACATGAAATATCCCAATCTAGGGTATAGGTCACTTTTTCACATAATATTAAAAGAATAACTATGGAATGGAACAAACCACCTACCTTGACGTTTTATGATCGATATAGTTGAACCTCAGCCTTTGAAACAACCTAGAACGCCGTATATCTACAAAAATGTCCAAAATGTTCAACCAAGGATATCTCACGAGAGAGGATAAGTCAAGAGATGAGGCTCCAGAAGAAGGAATAACTCACTAGGAAGATTCCAATGCAATGAACCATGGTTGATTCAGAGTATGGATGACAGGTTTGGGGCTTCGAGAAGAATCATCGCTCCTAGTCACTCCTAGATGGGACGGAGCCAGAAGAAGGGTGTTCTAGAAATTAGACATGAACCCGGTCCATTTAAGGAAATAAAAAAATTACATGGCGTGTTAATTTAATGTAAATGCCTTGTACATGACTTAACTGAGATCTTCCTTAGGTGTTCTCTAGGTCACCCCACACGTCCATGTACTCATCCATAACACGGCTAGTACATTGTCACCCGTGACAACTGGGTACAGGACGTGTACTTCAAAGTACACAGCATGTACTCCTTAAATTTCTAGAAAATCCCCTTTTTCTAAAAACACTAGAAAAGTAGGATCCATACCTGAAAAGAAGATATGGGTTCTTACACCCATTTACTTTCCATGGTTATTTTATGGAAAATATTCTTATACATTCTATCTGGAATGCATGATTATATAAATGTTATGACATGACAGGTGTTCCTGAAATTATGTTGCACTCCAATAAATTGGGTAATGGGTTGTATCTCATGATATAATGTATAGTACGCATTAAAATGTTTCTATATTTGTTTATAATGATGATGTTATGATTGCACACATATGTTACACATGAATATGATGCTATATTTATTCACAACTATGTGTGGTATTTGACCACTAAGACATGATATTTCATTTTTATGCATTACTACATTCCATTATGCTATAAAATTCTTCCTATTAAGATTATGATGACGATACCATGATTATGTTATGTTGATGATGACTATTCTCACCCATGTTATATTGATTCATGTTCTTATGTATCCTCTTACTAGGAATTTAGCTTACCCCTTTCTTTGATTTATATCCTCAGGTGATTACTTATAATAATAAGAATACAAGGTCCATTAAGAATCTAGAGAAGAAGGAATTAAATAATTTTTATGTTTTATTATGTAAATGTTATGTTTTGTCCCAATTTTCCCAAGACACTACATCTTTGGATCCTAGTTTTGTAGCACTATTATATTGTTTATCATTAAAATGATTTAATTTTAAAATAAGAAAAGTAGGGTCTCTATAGTTTGTATCATATCACTGTTTATTTAATTTGTGAATTAGGATTAGATAACATTAGTTAAAACCCTTAGTATGAGACAAATTACATGTAAGCACCCTAGAATATTTGTTTTAGAAAAATGATAAATACAGGGATCCAATAAGATATATATTTAGAGTTAATGTAACAAAAAAATAAATTATTTATTCAAAACTTGTTGAATTATGTTTTGTTCAAACCTTTCCTATTTTATAAAATTGTGGGAACCAATAGAAATCAGGCCAACAACCGATGTGAGGGACAATATAGTGAATGCTCGAATGACATCCCTAATGCCTTGGGAGTTGGAGTTCAATATTTCTTAAAGATTCTTACCCAGCTATCTCAGGGTATGAGCAATAACCTAAATAATGTGGAACATACACCTTCATCAAAGAGGGATAAAATGACTATCTAGTATTTTATACTGGAATGAACATTAACATTTAGTGGATCTTATGATCCACTAGTCATAGAATAGTGGATAAACTCAATAGAGAATATATTTTCTATGCCTTATTGTTTTGAGATGGAGAATGTGAATTTTTCTAATTATTATTTAGATGGGTAGGCTGATAAATGATTTTTATTGATTAATAACACCAATAAAAAGGATGAAATTAAAGAGATGGATTGGAAATACTTTAAGAAAATATTTCATAACACATATTTCCCTCTAACTCTCCATACAAAGATAAAGAGAGAATTGTTAGAGATGAATCAAAGGGAAGGTGATTCTATCATGTATTACAAAGAAAATTTCATAAGGCATATAAGGTATTCCTCAGGTTTTTTTGAAAACAATGATAGAAAAATTTACAGATTATTTACTGGTTTAAAACCACATATTCTAAAAGCTTTAGCAATTAGATACTTTGGGTGTTATGAAGAAGTTGTTGGAAGTGATATCAAAGTGGATATGGAGTTTGGAGAATGGTCCCATGGATATGGAGATAAGAAACAAAAATGATGTTTCAATTTGGAGGATCAAATTAAGTAGATGGAAAGAAAGCTCAACCACTCACATGTCAAAAATGTGGGAAGAAGCATCATGTAAATTTCCTTAAATGGATGGGTAAATGCTTCAAGTGTGGGAGGGAAGGCCACCGAGCTCATGAATTTCAATGAGAAATAAGGAAGAAAGACAATTTCGTGGAGGAAACAAGAGCTCCACCCATGGTTTAATTCTTTAACTATAGAGAGTAAGGGAAATATGCAAGCTAGTGCACTGAAATATGAGTTCTTGAGGGTAATCAGTGTTACCGGACACCAAATCCAAAGTATCAAGAGAAATATTATGCTATCACTACCACTAAGGTGGATCCCGATAGTGATTTGGTGAAAAGTATGCTGGTTATTCATTCAATAATAGAGAACATTCTATTTGATTCTATTTCTAGGCATTCTTTTATATCCTACAATTTTCATAGAATAATTCAAACACCGCCTCAAAGTAT
The DNA here is from genome assembly GCA_963277665.1 of Viscum album. Classification (NCBI taxonomy): domain Eukaryota; kingdom Viridiplantae; phylum Streptophyta; class Magnoliopsida; order Santalales; family Viscaceae; genus Viscum; species Viscum album. The sequence goes on from OY728142.1 coordinate 1,165,445,199, forward strand.
GGTGGTTGAGATATCTATGAGATTAAAAAATGGGAAAATTATTTCACAAAAATTATATAACTCATCCATGGTAAATTTTTGTGGACCAAACCTCCTAGAAATTCTTGAATTGCTTCCTTTGGTGTTGTTTGATGCTATATTGGGCATGAATTTTCTATCTGTATATATATCCAACATCAACTATCGGTAAAATTTATATTAATCTTCACATCTCAACGAATACTCTAATTTTTTACAAGTGTATATGGGGATAAGAATATCCTTCAGAATCCCTATCTCAAGTGTGGATATTATTGCTTTATGAGAAAGCATATCAATCTCAAATGATTGAGACAAATGAGAGAATCGTGATCGAAGACATTTTCATTGTGAGGGACTACACTAATGAGTTATTTAAAGAATTACATGGTCTTCCTCTTAACTGAAAGGTTGATTTATCAATTGAACTTATTCCTAGATATCTTCCCATGTCAAAGAAACCTTATTGAATAGACACCATTGAATTGGAAGAACTGATGAAGCAGTTACAAGAGAACCATGAAAAGGGTTTCATATGCCCGAATGATTCACCATGGGGTGAACTAGTGCTCTTTATCATGAAGATGGATGGATCAATTAACCTATGCCTTTTTATCATGTGCTTAATAAAATCCTGAAATATAACATGTATCTCCTTTCATGGATAAATGACTTGTTCGATCAGCTATGTGGGGCCATGTATTTATCTAAGGTGGAGCTTCGGTCACGATATCACTAATTAAAGGTGAGGAAAAAATATATTCCTAATTCTACCTTTTGAATGAGGTACAGACACTATTAGTTCATAGTGATGCATTTTAGACTCACTAATGCTCCAATAATGTTCAAGGATTAATGAATAGAGTCTTTAGAGATTATCTTCACAAATTTGTAATAGTATTTATTGATGATATTCTGATATAATCCAAGATAAAGAAGGAACATGAACAGTATTTTAATACTATGATAAAGACATTGAAAAAGGATAAAATTTAGGTAAATTACAATAAATATAAGTTTTGGATAGAGTAAGTATCATTATTTAGGCATGCTATCACCAATAAAGGAATATCTCTGGACCCTTCCCACACTAGTAGAAAAATTGTCTTTAACATAAAAAATATGAGGTTGGTTTCTTATAAACTGATGAAAAATATGTTCATGGAATATTTTTAGCCTTGGTATTTTACAAAACCAACACAAAAATACCCATCGTATCATTTTTTGTGCCAATTTTTTAAAAAACCAAAGCCAAAAAGTAAAAAAAAAATAGTTTTCACGTTGTTTTTTTTAAAAAACAACACAAAGAATTTAAAGATATTTATTTTTGGCATTGGTTTTTAGAAACAAGGATGTCAATATTTATAATTTTTTTACTATGTTTTAGATAATTTTATAAGCTTTTATTTGACTAGTCATTAAGCTAAAACATAGTTATAGATTAAAAGTGATGGATGTCAAAAGTTGAAATTCTCTAAGATAAGTCTTAAAGAAGTCCATTTTTCTATGGCAATAAATTTTAAAAATATATGAAAACGATATATTTTTTGGAGATATTTTTTAAAAAATTCGAGACCAAAAATAATTTTTTAAACTTTTTAGCATTGGTTTTTTTATAAATCGACACCAAAAATGATATCTATTGGGATTTTGGCACCAGATTTGTAAAAAACTGACTCAAAAAAAACCAATGTAAATCCTCGTTTTCCTTGGTTTTGAACAAAACTGATGCCAAAATGTATTCACAAATACGAGGGATCGATATTTCCATTTTTTCACAATGTGAATTTCACTTTTCAAAATCGCACCTAAATTTTAATTCAACACCATTGAAAATATTTTCATTTACTATATATAAATATATTTCTCCTCCATTAATAATTTTCGACCATGTCGATTCAATAAAGTTGTTAAGGAAACATCAATTGATTATTTTAACATGGTATCTTTTCTAATCATTTAATTAATTTATTATTATTTTTCTTGTTTGTTATGTATCTTAGTAATCATGTTTATAATAATGATTTATTCGTATGATTGAGTTATAAATATAAAACATCTGGATGAGATTTACCAACTGAGGTGAAAAATTAATTTTTGATCACCATTTTCATTGTTAGATGAATTCTACCCTAAAACCAATATATATGATGATAAACAACATAACATTTTGATGAAAACTCTTAAAAGAATTAAAATATGTTCCAAGCCTTATGATTATTTTATTTAAATTTTTGTATGTCATTTTCATTCATGTTTATCATGTTTTCATTGAAATAAGTTGTATCTATCAAAACATTAGGATGTTCAACTTCCGATGACCATAAATTTTGATCCGTAATTCGGTTTTTGCTCTATGACCAATCAAATTGAATGTTATGAAATTCCCTAAAACCTAGTAGAAAAAAATTTCATTATTGGAATAAGTTTTTTTTAAAATGATTCCAAAAATATTTATTTTACATTTCGGAATGAGATTTTTTAAAATCCGACGAAAAAAATATTTCCTTTAAACTTTTTGGCGTTAGTTTCCTTAAAAACCGACACAAAAAATGATACCGATGGGTCTTTTTGGTGTCGGTTTTCTAAAAAATTAATGCCAAAAATTAGATGTGAATAATTTTTGGTATCAGTTTACAAAAAACAACATCAAAATTCATATTTTTATCCCATAGGCTTCAACTTCGGTTAAAAACTGACAATAAAAGTAAAAAACCCAATGCTAAAGACCATTTTTCTACTATTGAAATATAAAGGAAATCAAAGAGTTGAATAGGAAAACATATATAACCAAAATTCATAGTTTCCTTAGTATAACTGAGTATTACTGGTGATTTTTGAATAACTTATCATGATTTTAAAACCCACTAACCAAGATGAATAGAAAGGGAGAATAGTTTTTTTGGATTAGTGAATGAGAAGACTACTTCAAAGAGTTAAAAAAAGAGGCTTAACACCATGCCAGTACTCACACTTCTGATAAGCGTGGAACTATTTATGGTATAAATGGATGCTTCAAATAATATATTTGGCTATTTAGTAATGAAAAATGATAAAGTGATAGCCTATTCCTTAAGGAAGTTTAGAATCAATGATAAAAACTATTCCACACATGATATGGAGTCTACAGATATGATCTTGGCATTGAAAATATGGTGGAATTATATTTCTAGGGAGAAGTGAGAAATATATACTAATCATAATATACTCAAATATATATTCACATAGGAGGAGTTTAATATGTACCAATGAAGATGGTTAGAGCTCATCAAGGATTATGATTGCTCAATCGACTAACATCTTAAGAAAGAGAATAAAGTGTAAGATGCTCAAAGTAGAAAAGATCCCGAAACATTATCAATGTTGATAATTTTGAAGGATCCAATCTTCTTAGATTTTAGATGGATATACATGAGGATCATTATGGAAGGAACATCATCAATCCTTTCTCAAATTATTGCTCAACTATCCCTCATGAGGAAATAAAGGATGCTTAAAGGAATTATGTTGAAATTATGAAAAAGGCGAATGATGTCAAAAATGGGAAATAATCAACATTCAAAATTGATGAGAAAGGATTTGTAAGATTTTGCGCATGACTATGTGTACAATCCAATCAAGAGATAAAGAAGGATATTTTGAATTATGCACATAACTCAACCTTCTATATTCACCTAGGGAGCACAAAGATGTATTGAGATCTCTGTGAGAACTATTTGTGAGACTATATGAAAAATGTGATCAATGAATATACAGCCAAGTTACTTGTATGTCAGCAAGTGAAGGATGAAGGATAAATTTCTAAGGGGATGATGCAGCTATTACCCATACCAACATGGAAATGAAAAAACATCACCATAGACTTTGTTACAAGACTTCTAAAGACATCCAGATGAGATGTTTTGGATCATATTAGAAAGATAGCTCACATTATCACAATATGAGAAGACTTCTAACTAGATCAACTTGAATAAACATACATTAGAGTTGTGGTAAGGCCTCATGGAGTACCATCTCAATTGTATTTGATCGAGATCTGAGAATCACCACCAAGTTCTGTAAAAGTATACAACATGATCTGAATGCTAAATTGAACTTCAATACGACTTATCATCCTCAAAATTATGGTTAATATAAGTGTACTATTCAAAAACTAGAAGACATGTTGACATCATGCTCTATAGACTTCAAAGAAGGATGCGGCCAACATTTTCCTCTGGATGAGTTATCTTACAATAAAATTTTTCACTCGAGAATAAAAATGGTTCCATATGAATCTCTTTATAAGACAATATGTAGAACACTAGCATGCTGTACTAAAGTTAGTGAATGTAAGCTGCTAGGACCTATTGTGGTTGAAAAATGGTGGAAAAGGTGAAAACCATTTAGCAGAACATCAAGTCTACCCAAAGTTGATAAAAGAGATATACAAACATTAGATGATGAGACCTTGAGTCTGAGATTGGATAAATGGTATTCCTCTACATATCTCCCTGGGAGAGGCTCATGAGATTTTTGAATGCTGGAAAGCTGAGTCCTAGGTGTATTGGCCACTTAGATATATTGAATCACGTTAGAGCTATAGACTATCCCCTGGAACATCCACCTACCATGTCTCAAGTACACGATGTATTCCACATATCCCTCTTGAAGAAGTACATACTAGATCTCTCACATGTACTAAATCCAGAGGTGGTACCATTGGAAAATGATCTCTCTTATGGGGAGCATCCAGTGAAGATCTTGGACCATAGAGATAAAGTTCTATGCAACACGACTACTCACCTGGTCAAAGTACTTTGGCGAAACCAAAATTATAAAGTGTAAACATGGGAACCAGAGGAAGTGATGAAGGATAAGTACGCTCACATTTTTTCAACTTAGAATATAAAATGAAATTTTGAGGGAAGAACTTCATGATAGGGGAAAAATGTAGTGACTCAAAATTTTATCAATGGAAATTCCATTCTTATAATTATTTCATATATTATAAATCACAGATTATTACATATAGTACACAAAATAAAATTTATAAAAGAATAATGAATGGAAAATTATCTTGACTTTTGGAATAGTAATTTGACCATTAGGAATAGTAATCCAGACAACAGAATAGTAACCTCATCTATGAAAGTATAAATAAAATTTAGGTATATTATGAATTAAAAAATGATATATATATTTCTTGGTATAAGTAAATAAACATTTTAGAAATGATAAGTTAACCATCGGTATTTTTATAAATTATAAATATTTAATTATACTTTTATAATTAATATAATAATTTAAAAGAAAATATATTTTCATAAAATTTATTCAGAAATTATTATTTTGTATTCTTATGATTATAAGCTAATTTTATTAGATGTTAAATAATTTTTCAAAGTGTCAAAAAATAGTTAAAATTTAAAAATAAATATTTTTATAATAACCGATGATTCTAATTAAAAATTAAATTTCTCATATTTAGAATTTTTTTCATAAAATGGAGTTTATTTTTTAATTTTACACATTGAAAAATTATTAGGGTAAATTTTGGGGATTTTTCTAAATTTTTTAATCTTTCTTGAATAGTAAAATACTGTAATTTACAGTATATATATATCATAAGTTAAATACACTATTCAATGTGTAATTAAGGTTGTAATCACCATAATATCTGACTATCATTCATTATTTTAATATATTTAGTGACAAGGTATAAACTATTCATAGTCTTGATCCAAAATAATAAACAAGTGAATAAAATAATAAAAAAAACACCCCTCTCCTCTACTATAAATATCACCTCTCACCACCTATTCTACTCAAACCGTTCAATCCTTGAATCAAGTATAATTTATAATAAATATTATTCCCAATACTCTTCCCCATTTCAATTACCCTTTTGTCTCAAATATAATACCAAAACAAATTCCCCTAAGGAGTTTCTAAAGGAGAATAATTTAAGTGGTAAAATCCTCTTACTGTTATTTTAATTTCTTTTAATTTTATTTTCATTTATTTTTCTTTCCTCATTTAACCTTATCCAAAGGGAATTATAACTCTATTATTTTATATATAATTTAATTTTGTTATGTAAATTTAATAATAAATCATCAAACCTCTTCTCTTCCCCCTTTTATTCTAAAAATGGAAACATCATCTGTGATGTGTTGTTTTATCATCTTCAAGGAAAACAACTTTTCATTTTCCTTTATCACCTTCAAGGATGGTCTTAAAACCATTATATTGGTTGAAACGTATTTTAAAATTTAAGTTATATTTTTTATGTTCTGCAACTAACTTATATACATAAAATTAAATAATAAAACAAAATGAGTTCATTATGATCAAAAAACACCAAATTAAACTAAACAGTTATCATTGACATTTTATCTAATGAATAATCCTAATATCTGAAAAAATAATAATATATAATCTCAATTAAAATTATATAATTTCATTAATAACATATAATATCAATTTTGTATAATTATCCCCATTTTACATGATCTTCCATTTATGTATACAAGTGAACCAATCATGAAAACCAAGAAAACGAACACCCCTGAATGATAAAATTGAACAGTATAACTCATTAAAATGGCCATAAATAAACTTAATAAAATTTTAATGAATAAAATAAATGTATAATAGGTTATATATATATTAATTAATTAATATAATTTGATTATCCATGACATCAAAGTGAATAAATCATTCAGACTTATTGTAAGGGGACTCTCGTACCCAATTTCCTTTCTAGGGGTTATTACTATTTTATTCCAAATTTTAGTGTGGATATAATTTTAATATTCCTAAAATATATTTATTTTTCTCCTTCACTTTTTATTTCTAGGATATACATTCTTCCAATCTTATTTTAATATAAATTCAATGATTTTTCCAAAATAACTCTTCCTTCTAAAAACTGATGTTTTACTTCTCTTGAGATTGTTTATTCTTCACTCAAGATTGATTATTTTTATAATAAGTATGTTATTACATTTTTATTTTGGGAACCCCAATGTTCATTCATTAAATTATGATTTATAAAATAATCATGAAACTGATTTCCTTTCCATGGGTTATTTTACGTAATAGATTGTTATACATTCTACATAGATGCATGATTTTGTAAATGTTATGATGTGATGGGTGCACCTAGAATTATATAGAACTATAATTAATTGATTAATGTGATGTATCTCATAATATAATGTTCAATATACATGAACATGATTATATATTTGTACAGAATTATGATGCTATGATTATGAACATATCTTATGCGTGAACATGATGCTGGATTTTTTCACAACTTTGTGTGGTATTTGACCACTAAGACATGATGTTTAATTTTTATACATTTCAACATTCCATGCTTATATATAATGATTCCTCTCATGATTATGATGGTTATACCATTCTTATGTTATGATGACGATGATTACTCTCACCCTTGTTATTTTGACTTATGTTCTTGTGTATCCTCTTACTGTGATTTCAGTTCACCCCTTCCATTAATGTATATCCTCATGTGATTACTTATAATAAGAAGAATATAGGGGCCACTATGAATATAGATAAAAAATAATCAAATAATTTTTATCTTTTATTATGTAAATGACATGTTTTGTCCTAATTTTCCCAAGACACTAAACTTTTGGATCCTGGTTTTGTAACACGATTATATTATTTAACTTTAAAATGAAGTAATATTAATGTAAGAAAAGTAGGTTCCCTATAGTTTAAGTGAAGATAAAATGTGTAAATCTGATCCTTAGGAGGTTAGTGGCCACTCAAAAATCATAAAAAAATAATATGAGGACCGTAGTCACTACCCACAAGAGTTTGAGGTTGGTGATTTGGTTTTTCTTAGAGTTTCACTTCTCTTGGGACAACATCAGTTTGGAAAGTATGGTAATTTGGAATTGAGGATTTTTGGCCTTTTTGAGATCATTGAACAAATTTGAATGGGGGTGTGTTGGTTTTAATTTCTATCTCATTTTAAATAGATTCATGATATGTATCCTTTTTCCTAACTAAGGATGTATCAACCAGACCCTTCCCATGTGATCAAATAGGGGGATATTGATCTTGATCTCAAAACCACTCTAATTGAGAAACCAATTTAGATTATAGATCTCTAGGATAAGGTAATATGGGTTAAAATAATTACCTTGGTCTTTATACTATGGTATTGCATACAATATAGACACAAGATGTGGGGAAACAATCATTGATGAGATAGAAGTGACCTGTTCATTAAAAGTTCATATTCTTGATCACTTTCTTGGGCCAGAAACATTTTATGGTTGTGAGAATTGTGACACCCTCTAGGTCATATGTATTATTTATTTAATCCTTAGTATTTTATTTTGAGTTTTGGGAAGTTTATTAGGGTAAAAATTTAAAAAATTGGGGTTTTAGAGAAAAAGGAATAGTCGAATGGTTTGGGAATACAGTTAGTAATTATTGTCGGGTAACACAGGTATATGAAAAAATGATATTCTAGTGGTATTTTGAATAGTTTGAGCATGGTTATCCAAAATGTGTAACTCTCTAAGGAATCCATGTTGGTATCTTGGTGGTTTTCCATAGGTGTCACACATCTTGTGCATAGTTTGAAAAAATCATGTAGCTCTTCCCAAGTATCTCTGTGCCTCATTATTCAAAGGGATAGTGGAAATTCATGGTTGACACATGGTGTTTCTAATCATATGACCTAACCATGCACCCTGATCCAAAACTTTAAAAAGTTGGAATTTACCCATTTTCCATTGGTATTTTGTATATTTAATCACCACTTAATACCCATTAGGATTGAACTAAATTTTACCCAGTGTTATATAGGTTTCAAACTTATAATTGTTGACAATTTTCTTTTGTTATTGATGGATCTCTTCAAGGTATGTTCCATTTTTGATCTGGTTTTATATCCTCTTATTAGATCCTCATTGGATTTATTCTCCCATTGTCATTTTAGAACCTGATTAAGATTTGGATTCCATATACAATGGGTTTAAAAGATATTTGATAATGTTTCCTATGGATCTAGTCTTATAAAGACCCCATATTCTCATTCCCACTCTCCTTTCTTGAAGTTGATTAGTTCTCCACCATTCATGAGGTAAGTGTCTATATAAAAAGTTTCTAATTCATTAATTACTTCACATTCTAGGAAATTCCTTTGTTTTGTTTTATGAAAATGAATTATTTTATATCAAGGTGATTTTTTTTCATGAAATATAAGTTTATAAATGGGTTATGCTTTAAGAATTAATTTGTGTAAACATACTTTTTGATAAATTTTCTAATTGATGGAATTGTTTCATAAATAGATTTTCAAACATAGATGTGGGAAGGATTTACTGTGAATTTTTTTTATAAATAGTAATCATGATCTTCAAATGTTTTTTGGAAAAGATATCACATTGGTAACCTTGGTTACATCGGGAAATGGATGTATTTTACATTAGTGTGTGACTCCACTAGATGTTTTATATCAACAGTGTAACATGATAAGGATTTACAAATAAATTTAATATTTAATGTAATACATGCAACACTTTGTTATTGTAACCTAGCTATTAAACAAAATTTTTCCATCTTGGTGATTTGGATTATGGAAAATAGACATACACGACTGTGATCAGAAACATATTTAGGGTACGATAGGATGAACTTACATTTTTGGTGAATAATAACATGACCTTAGGAATAGTAATATGAACTTAATGAATAGTTAACCAGCCTAATGAATAGTAAACTCACCCATGAAATTATAAATAAAATTTATACACCTTATAAATAAATCAATGACATAATTATATCATTGCATAAATAACTGAATATTAAAAAAATTAAAAATTAAGTGTTTGTATTTTTGTGAATAATAAATATTTAATTACAATTTTATAATAAATAAATTGATTTAAAATAAATTTCGTTTTCATGATATGTTTTCATAAATCAATATTTTTTTTTATGATTTTATAATAATTTAGTAAGACCTTAGTTAATTTTTCAGGGTGTTATAAAATCACTTATAATTTTAAAACTATATTTTTTGAGTAAATGGTGATTTTAATTAAAAATTAAATTTCTCAAATTTATAAAATTATTTTCATAAAATAGAGTTAATTATTTAATTATATATGTCAAAAAAAATTTAGAGTGAATTTTTATGATTTTTCTGAAATACTCAAATTTTTAGTGAATAGTAAAATATGTTAATTTAAAGTATAAATACATTATAAGCTAAATTCACAATTCCTTGAGTAATGGATGATGTAAGCACCATTTTTTAAAACTCACATGCACTTATTACTGTATATAGTCACAATAATCAACACTATTGGTTTTCTTGAGCCAAATAATAAAACAATGAATAAAATAATGAGAAATTACCTCTCTCATCCACTATAAAACCACCCCTCACTCCCTCTTCTCCTCACACCATCCAAAATTTTATCATCATCAAATTTCTACCCAATACTCTTAACTAGTTTATCCCCACATCTAGAATCTCTTGGTATTTCCAAAATACTAAAAAACCTTCCCTTAAGGAGGTTCTTATGGAGATTAATTCAAGAGATTAATCCTCTTCCTATTTCATATAATTTCATTTCAATTTATTTTATTTTATCATTTTATTACCACCTACTATATACAAATGATCATGATAAATCTAGTATAATATATTTAATGGAGTGATATCATGTTAATGGATATCCATCATCAATTTCCTTTCTCTCTCTCCCTCTTTTATTTTAAAAACAAAATCATCATTTGAGAGGTGCTGATTTATGACCTTCTTAGATAAAGAACTTTAATTCTTAAATTTATACTTAAAATATGGTCATGATACCATTTTTATGGTTTAAATAGATTAAAAAATATGTATTATATCTTATTTAATGTTCTGATACCATTTTATATACAAGATATTAAATATTTGAACAAAACTAGTTTATTGAGATTGAAAAACTGGTAAAATTAAGCTAAACGATTATCATTAATATGTTATCTAATGATTGATCATCATTTATGAAAAAATAAATAACACCAATTACACTTATATTTTTTATTAATGAAATTAAATTACAATTTTTTAAATTATACCCATTTTACATGAACTCCATTACTTATAATCATGCAAACCAATCATGAAATCAAGGAAATGAACACTCTGGAATGGAAGAATTCAGTATTAAAAATTACTAATAAGGATATAAATAAACTTAATAGAACTGTAGTGAATCAAATATATGAATATAAGGTTATTAATTAATTAATTAATGGATTAAATTTTATTATACAGGATTTCAAGGTCAAGTGCAGAACCCATTCAGACATAAGGTAAGGGTTTTCTCCCCAAACCTCCCTTTTTTCATTCAGGATTACTCTTTCTCTCTATTTAACACAATGAAATTATTAATTATTTTTATGTACTCCTCATAAATTATTATATAGTTTTATATATATATGTACCAATCAAAATACTTCTTTAGTTTATGGGGAGTTACATGTTTTAAAGGGATCTTTTTCAAATTCTTTCCGATAAATAAGCCCGATTCAAGGGAACTTTTCTAATTCTTATATATTTTCAAGTGTACTCTATAATATTTTTTAAGCCACTATTATTTTTCTAAAATCAATGATTTTATTATGAAAAGACTATATTAGTTCACTTTTAGTTTTATAAAAGTATTTTTCAAAAAGAACCCTTCTTTGAAAAAGAAAAGAGTATTTCTTTAAAATATTACTCGATGATTTTATAAGAGTATTTTCATCTATTTAAACTCTCTTTTTAATTATTATGTTTAATTAGAATTAATATTTTATCATATCATATACCATATTTTATTGAATGGTTTATGATTATTTTGATTGTGTATGTTCTATCTTGATACCATTCACCATGTTACTCCGAATGGTTAGTGTTTATGTTTAATGATTGGGAAAAGTTGTTTACATTTCACATGTTAGATTAAATATGAATGCATATGTTGATTATTTTTCTCTCCTTTCGTATGAGTAATTCATTATATTTAGTATGTGATGGGTGGGTCCCTCTATATCCCCTGGATGTAGCGGTAGGTCTCATGAGACAAACTAGTTTGGGTTTTTACCCATTATGTATGGTGTCTTGGTCGAGACCTTAATGATATGATTATGATGTCTGACATTATGAATTACCTCATTATGAAACTATTAATTGATAGTATATGTGATTATTTTACTAGTAGAGTATCCATGGTTTTGTTTTATTATGTCAATATTTATTCATCTTTTATTCCTGTCATATTATGCTCATGTTTATGTTTTAATGGAATGTGTACTTTTATTTATTCACCATGCCTTATTACTTATGCTTCTACTGTATTACCTACCCTTACTGAGTATATGAATTCACCCCTTTTTATGTTTTATTTTCCCCCAAGATGAGAAGAAGTATATTATAATCAAATTACAAGGATAATCTAGAAGTTTATGTGAAGTTGATATGTTGTATTTTATTTCATGTTGTAATGTTACAATTATGTATGTATATAGTTTTCCAATGCTTCTAAACTATTCATTACTTTGAGATATGACTTTATTATTTATATTACAATGTAAAAAAATAAGGTAATGACATTGTTAAACTGAGGTCAAGGTACTTACAATTGATATCAACAGAAGTTTAGTGGAATCATTAGAAACTAGATTTAGAAAATGCAGATCAGGTAACAAAACCCTATGATAGACTTTGAGGATAAACATATAAGAAAATACTAGAATTTTGGTAAGATATATATTATGTGGGTATTACTAGAAGATAAATCCCTTTATGGGTACTACAAGTGGACATGGTTTTGGCACAAATGTACATAAGAGTAACAACTCCGACAAGGTGTTCCGGGCCTGACTCTGGGTAACCTGGTACACGAAAATATGCCTTACTATGCACCTAGTTTTAATCTCCTAGGGGATATTCTTAGGATAATTTAAATTTTATTTATAAACTATTTTGAAGGATTTAATTTTAAATATGTCCCCAAATAAACCATACTTACGATTATGAGATGACACATGTATAAGATTTTATTTTATGTTAAGTATTTTACTAGTTAGACATTATACATTATGAATCATAACCTAATTAAGATTATGAAATTATTTAGAAATGGATCATAGTATAAGGAATGGAAATTTCATTAATTCATGTTTCCCATGTAGCGATTTACCTCCTATGCAGATGATGATGTTGGTTCTGGAGATGCAACTCATTTTGAGTAACTTATAACTATACTAGGACAACTAACTCGGGTTTTGAAAAATAACCTTACCAGTATGGATCATCCTGAACCACAACTTGAAGGAGAAATATTATACCTCTTTATGTGACAACAAACTCTATAAATCAATGGGAATACAAACCAATTTTTAACTGAGCAGTGGGTAAGTTCCCTGGAGATGTTATTTCTCACTTTGGGAAGTAACGAAAGGGAGAAGGTTGTCATGGAAGTTTATCATCTATCAGGAGATGATGATCAATGGTGGTCACTAATTAAAAACACAAAGGATGGGTAAGAGATTGAAAATATGGAATAGAGGTATTTCAAGTAACTTTTCCTAGAAAAATATTTTCTTCAAGAACAATGAGTGGATATAGAAAGGCAATTATTGAATATGAGGTAGAAGGATGATGGTAATGTTTCAAAGTATAAATCCAACTTTACAAGGTTATAAAATAATTCCACGGACCACATATGTAATATGAGGAGTAATATTGATCAATTCAATGAGGGTTTAAAACTATTCCACTAAAGGGAATTGGTTTCCCAAAAATTTTCATCATACGAAGATATTATCTCATGTGAAATCAAGACAGAAAAATAATTCTCTAAGTCTTATGACCATAAAGGATTGAAAGAGAAGAATAGGTCTGTTGAACACTCTGGAAAAGGAAATAAGTAAGAAGTCAAGAAAGGATGAGTTTATTTTCCAACCTGTAATAATTTTAGGAAGAAACACCCTGACACTTGCCTAAAGGTTATGGGTGTTTGTTACAAGTGTGGAGGAAAAGGCCACTAAGCCCATGGTTGTAAGGGTAAGAAAGAAGCTACCATTGTTCACTGCTACAATTTCAAAGATATGATACATTATGAAAATGATTTTCCAAAGAACTAAGGAAACATTCCCCAAATAAGGATAAGGGATAGAGGGCAAGCTTATATGGTCATAATTGCTAAATTTGAAGTTCTTAATGATGTAGTGGGTGGAACTTTAATCAAATCCTCAAAACATAGACAATGTTGATTGATTCTAGATCATCTCATTATTTTATATCTTCTTAGTTTTCAAAGATAATTAGACATTTAAATTTGATTTAATGAAGGAGCTGTCAGTTAAAACTCCTAAGAAAAGTATCATTGCAACTAAGATGTGTCGATCAATCCCTATTATGACACCTGAAAATACTTTAGTCTCTAACCTTATCATCATACCCATGATTTACATTGACATAGTTCTTGGTATGAATTGTATTTAAAGTTATGTTTTGAAATTCTTTTGCAAGAAGAATGAAGTTACAATTTTTGAGAATGATGTAGATACCCTTATCTTTATAGAAGAAACCTAGTCTTTTGATTCTTATATAGATCCACCCTAATAACTCTACTGAATTCAATTTTTGGGTAGGAATAGAATGCAATATCTATGGGTGAGGAAAGAAATGTTCAAATTGAGGATGTACATATTTTTAAAGAATACATTAATGTATTTCCCTAGGATTTACCTGGACATAATCTGAATTAGGAAATTGTGTTTTTTATTGATTTAATTCCTGGTGAAAGGCCGTTATTGATGAGTTTTTAGAGAATGGACAGAGTGGAATTTTGGGAGTTGAAGAAACAACTAGAGGAGTTGAGTTGTAAGGTGTTTATTCACCCTAGTGTTTCTCGATGGGGATATCCTGTTATTTTTTAGAATAATAAAGATGGATCAATGAGGTTGTGCATTGAATGTAGGGATATAAATGCTATTACGATAAAGAAAAAGTATCCTCTTCCTTGTATTGATGATCTATTTGATCAACTTCACAGAGAACAATATTTTTCGAATATTGATCTTTGATCTGGATATCATCAGCTGCATGTGAGGAAGGAAGATATTCCAAAGACATCATTTTGAGCTAGGTATGGGAATTATGAGTTAAAAGTAATGACTTTTGGAATCACCAATACACCCTCTATTTTCATGGATTTAATGAATAGAGTTTTCAAGGAATATATTGATGAATTTTTTGTGGTATTTATTGATTATGTTTTAGTATACTCCAAAATCTACATAGACAATGAGAATCACTTGCACATTATTCTGAAGACTCTTAGAAGAAATGAGTTATATGGGAAGTTTAGAAAGTGAGAATTTTGGCTTCAAACAGTTTCTGTTCTTGGTGATATTGCTTCAAAAGTTGGAATCATAGTTGATACTAAAAATTCAATGGTATCGATGGAATGCTCTACACTAATGAACATAACTAAGGTATGTCATTTTATTGGTTTAGCTTGTTATTATCTGTATTTCATTCATAACTTCTCCCGATTAGTTAAACCGTTATCCAAGATTACTCGTAAAGGGGTTAAGTTTGTATAGACAAAATAATGTGAATATTGTTTTAAATAATTGAAAAAGAGGTTAGTGAATGCTCCAATATTGAATTTACCATCAGGAATTGGTGGATTTGTGATATATAGTGGTGTATAAAAGAAAGGACTTGGTTGTCTCCGTATGCAAAATGGTTGATTTATTGCTTATGTATCAAGGTAGTCCAAAAATCATAAACATAACTATCCAACTCATGATGTTGAGTTAGCAGCTGTAATCTTTTTCCCTAAAGATATAGAGGCACTATCTCTCTGGTGAATGATTTGAGATATATATGAATCAAAAGATCTTGAAATATATCTTATCATATAAATAACTCAACAAGGTAAAGGTGATGGATCACACTAACCAAGGATTATGTTTAATTAATAAACTATCAACCCAAAAAGTTACTTAAGGCAGCTTATGCATTGAGCAAGAAGGATCACAGAGTTCTAAAAAAATTAGGATTTAAAGGGATCCTATGTTCATGGGTCTAGTAAATATGGATATAGGAATTACCAATGAAGGTGAAAAATCATTACTATTTTAGTTGGTTTCCCAACTATCTTTATTAGAAAGGATTAAAAGTTCTCAACCTGATGACAAAAATATTCAAAAGAAAATTACTGGTGTGAATGATGGGAAGTTTCCAGACTTCATGTGTGAGGATGGAATTTTGAAATTTTGAAGGAGGATATGTGTTAACTTTATGCCCAAGATAAAAAGGGAGTTTTTGGATGATTCCCATAGTTTGAATTTATTTATACACGCTAGTAGCACTAAGATGTAAAGATATTAGAAGGAACATTTTTGGTTGGATAATATGAGCATGAAATTGCTGATTATGTATCAAGATGTTTAGTTTTTCAACAAGTGAAGGCTAAAAGACAACATCCTAGCTGAGTAATGAAACCTATTCCTATTCTTACATTAAAATGGGATGACATGACTATGGATTTTTCACTAGATTACTAGAAACACCAAGAAAGAATGATGCAATATGGGTAGTTGTTGATCAACTGACCAAATCTGCACATTTCCTCACCATACGGGATGATTTTCCACTTGAGTGCCTTGAAAAAATCAATATTAATGAAGTTGTAAGACTTCATAGGGAACCCTTTTCAATTGTATCGGATCATGATCCATGATTTACATAAAAATTCTTGATTTTTTTTCAGAAATATTTGGATATTTAGTTTCATTCGAGTACTGCTTATCCCCCTCTAACTGACGTGTATTCAGAAAGGACAATCCAAACTTTAGAAGACATTTTGAGATCATGATCACTTGATTTTCATGGTATCTGGGATCAGTAATTACCTTTTATAGAGTTTTCCTACAATAATTGTTTCTTTTCAAGTATTCAAATGGAACCATATGAAGCATTGTATGGAATGAGATGTTATACACCAACTTGTTGGGACAAAGTTAGTGAAAGGAAGATTGTGGGCCTAGAACTTTGTGAGGAAACAAAATTTAATGTAAATAATATTCAAACCCATATCAAAGAAAATCAATGCAGGAAAAAATATATTCTGATAATTGATGGAAGGATTTGGAATTTCAAGTATGAGATCATGTTTTTTTGAAAGTATGTCCATGGAAGGGTGTTATAATCTTTGGGAAGAAAGGAAAACTGAGCCCCATGTACATTGGTCCTTTTGAAATTCTCAAGAGAATTGGAGATATGTATTATCATTTGAAAATTACACCCAGCCTTTCTATGTTAAACAATTTGTTCCATGTATCTTTGTTGAGGAAGTATATGTTAGACCCAACAAATGTACTCACTTCTAAGGGAATAGAATCAGAACCAGACTTATCTTACTGTGAATAGACTATCTGAATTTTGGACACTAAAGAAAAGGTATTGAGGAATTAGACAACTCGGTTGGAAAAGGTTCTATGAAAAAAATCATAAAATTAAAGAGGCAATGTGGGAGCCTGAGGAACTTATGATGAAGACCCACCCAAATCATTTTATAAGGTAACATTCTTGAAATTTCAAGGACAATTTTTTTTGTAAGGGGGGAAGAATTTAACACCCCAAGGATTTAAAAATAAATTAATTATATGATGTAATGAATGAAACACTAAGCATCTTTGAAACAACACTTTATTATGGTAACCTAGATGTTAAACATAATTTCACTGCTTATGTGAGTTGAATTTTGGAAAATAGACATAAATGATTGCGATTAGTAAGATATTTATCATCTGATAGCATAAACTTACATTTTTGATGAATAGTAAATTTACCTTGGGAATAGTAATACAACCCTTATGAATATTAAATCAGAATAATGAATAGTAACCACACCCAAGAAATTATAGATAGATTTTTGGCACCTTATAAATTGAACAATGATATAATTATATCATGGCATAAATAAGTGAGTATTAAAAAAATAAAAATTAAGTGTTGGTATTTTTGTGAATAACAAATATTTAATTATAATTTTATAATTAATAAATTGATTTAAAATAAAATTCATTTTCATAGGATGTATTTAGAAATCAATATTTTGTTTTCCCTTGATTTTAGGATAATTTAATTAGACTTTAGTTAATTTTTTAAGGTGTTATGAAATCAGTTTTTAACATGAGCCTCAACCCGGTTGGTGAGGACATCTTAAGTGCATCTAGGAGACCTGAGATCAAATTAAAGTGGATACATATTTTAGGGTTACTATAAAAGCACTAAAGTTGGTAATGTAATATTATTGTAGCAGGAACTGTAGCAGGTACTATTTGGTACTTTAGCTGCTGAGACTATTCCCCCGTTTGGACCTTCAGGCCATAGATTTGGTCCCCAAGTCCTTTAAGGCCTTTGGGCCACCCTAGACTTCAGGTCAGTAAGGCCTTTGGCCCCCCCTCAAGGCCTTCGGGCCACCTTAAGTGTAGATAAAAACCAGATAACCTACAAGTAACAAGCTCCAGAAAGAGGATGAGCAAGGTGATTTTACCACAGCAGAAGCTAAACATATGGCAAGAATGAGAGGGTATGGAACCTACCACTGAGATAAGCATATGCATGCATGAGAAAGCCTATATTAACAGCCATTCGAAGGTGGAGTGCTGATTTCACGATGAATATGCTGGGGAGGAACAGTTCCAAGTAGTTTTCTGGGTTGTATTTAATGTTTGAAGTCTACGAGCAATTAATTCCCATAAGGCCTATGGTCCATGTAATACTTACACCTATGGTCCTTGTAAGGGTTCCACCTCACCCCTTGAAAGTTTGATTATCAAAAATCAATAAAAATGAAGTCCTTTGGGCCATTGGAGGATAAAATCTATTTTAATTTTAAATTTTTTTTGTGTGTAAATGATGATTTTAATTAAAAATTAATTTCTCATATTTAGGAAATTATTTTCATAAAATGGAGTCTATTTTTAAATTATATGAATTGAAAAATGGTTAGGGTGAATTTTTTGGATTTTTCTGAAATACTTGAATTTTTAGTGAATAGTAAAATACGGCAATTTACAGTATAAATACATTATAAGATAAATACACTATTATTTGAGTCATGAATGATTTAATAACCCTTTATTAAAACTCACATGAACGTGTTTCTGTATATACTCACATGAAGATGCACTATTGTTTTTTTGAGAAAAATAATAATATAATAAAAAATAAGGAGAAATTACCCCTCTCCTCCACTATAAAAACCACCCTTCACTCCCTCTTCTCCTCACACCTTCCAAGATTCTACCCTTGTGAAATTTCTAAACAATAATATTCCCTATTCTATCGCCACATCCATGATCTCTTGGTGTTTCCAAAAGAGAAAAACCCCTTCCCTTAAGGAGGTTCTCAAGGAGGTTAATTTAAGAGGTAAATCCTCTTCCTATTTCATTTAATTTAATTTAATTTAAATTTATTTTATTATTATCTCCTCACCTACTATGTACAAATAATCATGTTAAATATAGTATCATATATATAATTTAATTATATCATGTTATTTTATTATCAATCATTAATCACCTTACTCTCTCTCTTTTATTTTAACGATGAAATCATCGTCTGTGAGGTTACAATTTACGACCTTCATGGATGATAATCTTTTGTTCTTAAATTTATCCTTCAAGGATGGTAATGATAAAATTTTTATGGTTTAACTAGATTATAAAATATGTATTATATATTCTTTGTGGTTTTGGAATAATACTATATACATGATATTAAATAATATAACAAAACTAGTTCATTGTGATCGAAAAACTGCTGAAATTAAGCTAAATGGTTATCATTAATATTTTATTTAATGATTCATCCTAATTTATGGAAAAATAATAATACATAACACCAATTAAACTTCTGGTTGTTCATTAATAACATGAAAATCTAATTCATGGGAATTATACCCATTTTACATGAATTCCATTACTTATAATCAAGAGAACCAATCATGAAATCAATGAAACAAACACTCCAGAACGACGAAATTTAATCTTATAACTTATTATTAAGGACATAAATGAAGTTAATATAACTATATTGAATCAAATATAAAAATATAAGGTTATTAATTAATTAATTAATGGATTTAATTTTATTATCCAGGACATTAAGGTCAAGTGCAGAACACATTCAGACATAAGGTAATAGTTCTCTCCTTGAACCCCCACTTTTTATTCGAGATTACTCTTTATCTATCTTTACCCAAATGAAATCATTAATTAGTATTATTTATTCCACCTAAATTATTTTAATGTTTTCTATATATATGTACTAATCATAATCCTTCTTTACTTTATTGGTAGTTACATGTTTTAAAAGGATCTTTCTCAAATTCTTGTCAATAAACATGCCCAATTCAAGGGAACTTCTTGAATTCTTACCTATTTTAAAGTTCATTATATAATCTATTTTAATACGCAATTAGTTTTATAAAATTACCCATTTTATTTTGAAAATACTATCTTAGTTCACTTTAGGTTTTATGCAAGTATTTTTCTAAAAGAACTCTTCTTTGAAAAGTAAAAGAGCATTTCTCTTAAAAATTACTCAATGATTTTATAAGAGTATTTTCATCTATTTAAATAGTATTATTGTTTTTTATGTTTAATTGGGATTAATATTTTATGATATCCTATACCATATTTTATTGAATGGTTTTTGATTAGTTTGACTATGGATGTGTTATATTGATACCATTCACCATATTACTCTGAATGGTTAGTGTTTATGTTTACTAATTGGGTAAAGTTAATTACATTTCATATATTAGATTGAATATGAATGTATATATTTATTATGTTTCTCCCATTTCATATGAGTTATGAATTAGACTTAGTATGTGATTATTGGGGCGCACTATAGTACATTGATGCATTGGTAGGTCTAATGAGACAATCTAGTTTGGGTTTTTACCCATTATGTGTGATGTCTTGGCCGAGGCCTTAACGTTATGATTATGATGTCTAGAATTATGAACTACCTTATTATCAAACTATTAATTGATAGATCATGTGATTATTCAACTATTATAGTATACATTTTTACGTTTTATTATGGAATTATTTTTCAACTTTTATTCCTTCCATATTATGCTCAAGTTTATGTTTTAATATAATATGTATTTTTATTTATTCACCATGACTTATTACTTATGCTTTATTTGTATTACCTACACTTAATAATTGTCTAATATACCCCATTTCTTTTGTTTTATTTTTCTCTAGGGCATAAAGAAGTATATTATGAATGACTTGTAGGGATAATCTAGAAGTTTATGTGAAGTTGATATGTTGTATTTTATTTCATGTTTTAATGTAACAACTATGTATGTATTTGGTTTTCAAATGATACTAAACTATTCGTTCCTTTGGGATATTACTTCCTTATTTATATTCCAATGTAATAAAATAAGGAACTGACTCTGGGAAAGATTATCAAACATAAGAATGATCTATAAGTCTATCATATATGATATGCTATACAGAAACTTATGTATGGTTTTTTTAAGTATTGTTAAAGGATTTTAAGAAAATAAAATGTATCATATAAAACGAAATCCCAACTTTATCATTCTTTAATGTTGGGTTCACATATGTATTTATTGATATATATTTCATAAATTATAATGATAATTGACCTATCAGAAGTAAGAATATGAGTTATCCGTAAATTATGTTCATCATGAATTATTATAGTTTATGACATAATTTATAGATTGACATGATTAAGATTCTTTTATGGAGATATAAAATATGCCCAAGAGACATAAAAATTGTTTTTTCTACTAAATAACCCATGAAGTATATCACCCGGAGTGTCATAATATTTTTAATTTTTATAATAGGAGTTCATGGATAATATTTAGAGACATAACTAACTACGGTTAGTGAGATACCTAGCTTGATAAACTCCGTACTTCGATACATTGACAAATACAAACCTTGAGGATTAGATTATTAGATAAAGTTTTAGTATTTTACTGATCGTTTTATCAGTTAGAGATCAACCAAGATGGGATTCATCCTTTCACATGGATATTATGATATATATACCCTCTTTTGAGATAGATTAGGGAATTTTTTTTTGCACCTATATATTACATATGATGTGATTTTCAATTAAGATAAGGGTCATGTGATGTACTTGTCTATAAAAAAGAATGACATGTGATATATACATCAACATGATCATTATATACATAAAAAATCAATAACGAATGAGTTGGATACATTTTATTCACATACCAATTTCGTATAGTCACTCTATATATTAGGAAATGAGAAGGTATGATAATGAACCCTAGAATGTTATGTAATTTGTGAACATAGGTTTACAGATACATGTGTTTGAAAGATATCATGTTAGATGTCTTTCTATCTTGAGTATAACTGATTTTTTATAGAATGTACTTTGATTACATTTATGGGTGTAGAGATTCATATTTTTTTTCCAATGAAACAAAGTCCCATAGAGTCAAATTTGTGGTTGAATGAATGGGGAATGAGTTTTACTGAGAGATCTTATATAAAAGTGATCTAGAGTTAATCGAAAAGAGTGTTGGATGTCTATTCATAAGGTATTTCATAAGATGTAATATACAATGAACTTAATTATAGCTTTACAAAAAGTCTTTAAGAATATATTTAGAAGTGTTTTGGACATGGTTTAAAAAGTTATCATATATGATGTGATATAAGATGAAATTGAACATAAGTATTTTGGCTTCATTTAAAGTGGAAGATTGATGGAGATATGCCCTAAATCCACTTTACATATAATTTAATTTGGCTATGTCATATTTTACCACTAATGTAATAACGTAAAGTATGTAAAAATCAATATTATAATGTATATTGTAACTTATGATTAGGTTATATCATAAGATGGTTTCACGGAAAATTCTTAGTTTACCATTCACCATATCATATTTAATATGAATTCCACTAACCTATCATATGTTGGTGGATGTATTATAATTATTATCATTCAAGAAATATTCCACACTCACTATCATCATGTTTAATGTATTTAATAATATTAAATGCTTGGGAGTGTGTCACATTTATAAAAGAGTTTTATAAACTTCCTGAGTTATTAACTCATGTGTTATAATGAATATGTAAATAAAATCTCACCCAAGGAGTTTCCTAAAGGGATTTATAAATCCAACTACTATGTGACTGTAGTTGTGTGATCATTGGTTTATCCTCATTTGAAGCTCTATCCCATAAGATTTATTCACACTCCTCCTTTACATCATGAGGTTCTAGTATACCTTGTATTATGGATAATCATGCTTGTACAAAGAATGAATCAACAAACCATGAATATGTCCAGAGAAAATATGTATTATGACTGCCTATTGGTGATCTTCATCACGAATATATGACGACAATGTAGTTGAATAATTTTTTTGAGGTACACATTATCCACTTTAATCATTTCAAGTTTAATGCGTGGTTTCATTTTCTATCATGGTGGTTGTAACGTCCCAACCGGACTGAACACTTTTATGATAGATGGATTGGTGGGTCATAAGGCCTGAAGTGTATCTCCCCATATTACAGAGGCAACCGAATAGTAGCGAGGGTCTCGGGAGGTGATAGTGGGGAGACTATAACCTCATATAAAAAGTGGCACACTGATACAATCAGAATAAATAGAAGATAACAGTTGATACAATAAATAAATTAAATACAACATCAGATGACAAATAATAACAGTTTAATATAAGGGTCCAATGCTAGTTTATAAAAAGAATGCATGTCCATATGATGATTCATAAGATAAAATATTAAACATACATTATGATTTATAATTCATAATAATACATAACTCTAGTAAAGAAAAGAACTAAAAATACCAAGGAGATCTTCACGAGCATCCTGAGATCCAGTTCAGTCCTGTGCTCCTACCTCCATAGGTACAAGTAAAATAGCACAAGCAAAGGTCCATAGCCCTTAAAAAAAGGTATAATAAGGTACTAATGGTACCTAAATATGGTGTGAGATAAAATATCAGTAGTCCATCACCCATGATTTCTATCCCAATCGATTTTAGGCAATATAAATTCAATCAGTTTGCAGGTAAATGGATAAGAAGTAAATGAAAGTAAATATTCCCCTGGAAAGTAAACCGATAAACTAGAGACCCTGAAATATCCCCTCAAGGTTCCCTACACATGATGGTCGGGCTTCTATAACAAATAAACTAAAAATAATGAACAAATAACAACACTACCATACTATTCATCCAAACATTTCATATCCACATGACTTTACTATATATCCCAAGTTCCACATAAAACAAGGTCATGCTATACAACTAGAAGAGTCATGAAACTCATGGTCGGGCCATATAATCACACATTTTATAATTTACCACTTCCAATTTGTATAACCAAACAAATCATATACCTCATTTCCATGCCATAAGTCAAAGTGTCATACCACAAAGGAATGTATCCAAGGAGTCAAAGACCAAGGCATCCTCCTTGAGTCCCAGGAGCATCTTGATGGAAACTAGGTTAGGCACTAGTTGGGTTCCAAGGATAATATCATACCGTTCAGGTCCTACATGATTCCTAGCAAGGCAGATCCAAGGGTTAGAAAGGCGCAAGGTTTCCCATAGAATGAATACCCAAGCGGTATACTCAACCCAAGGCGTCCACTACCATGTTCAATATCCATGGTGATCCATCCATGGAATCTATACAATAATTCATCAATATCATACCATTTAATATTCAACACCATATGAGACTACCCACTCATATATAACCATTTACATTCAATTCATACAATGAGTATACCAACTAATTAATCAC
This sequence comes from Viscum album, assembly GCA_963277665.1. Taxonomy (NCBI): domain Eukaryota; kingdom Viridiplantae; phylum Streptophyta; class Magnoliopsida; order Santalales; family Viscaceae; genus Viscum; species Viscum album. Next base: position 1,165,470,143 of record OY728142.1, read on the forward strand.
ATTTCATAACCAATTACATCTCATGAGTGTACCCACTTTGTAACCCAATTCATATTCAAAATATCTAATAATTATAAAAAACTCATTATTCACAGTTTATAATAATGTAATTTAATGATTATACCCACTCATTCATCATAACTTCACATTTAAACATCACCCATATGTTTTTCCACTCATTTCCAAATTTTCCAAAAAACCCATTATGTAACTTAAGTACAATATAACCATTAAACCCAAGAGAATAAACATGAAATAGAGGTGGTACATCAGCTATCTTAGTAAAATATTTCCCTTTAGTTGTAAATAAGCTTACCCTAACTAGGAAAACATAGGAACACACCCCTTGGTTGGTTCAAGCAAGGTAAATTCCAATGAAAAGGGACAAGATGGAACTTAGAAGGTGGAATGGTTCCGTAAATGTTTATAAAGGAAAACTATATTTACTAACTCCATTAGAGGAAATGTACTACACTTGATTTACATCACACTACATCATCCAAACATAGATTAAAATACAAATATTTTACCTAAGAGTCCATTAAAAAACTAGTAATACTTTTTTCATTAGAAAAAAATGCACCTCCATCGATGTGGTTTTATTATAAAAACATGACTCTGTTTTTCAAACAAATGAGTTATCACAACTGATAATTTCATTCAAGAATCAAAATTTAATTTATAATAGAAGAATTAAGTAATAAACCGATTCATTCTTAAATTAAAGGCCAAGTAAAGGGATACTATCACATGAGAAGACTAATCCACATTGAACACTTAAGCACTTGACATTTTCAATAACAATAATCAATCCACACTTGAACACACATAAATTTATATATATATATACCCCTTAATCCAATGTAAATATTACCCTCACCATGGGAGAATATGTACAAGGAAGACACATATACACACACACACACACAAACACCTATACATATGAGTTCAAGTCTTTGAGGCGCCACTAAATGATCTAAAAATAAAACAAGGGACTCAAATCACTAGAAGAACCCAAGTTAAATAGGGAACGATAAATAAATGGGATAAAACCTCACCTATAAGCTGTGATGACAAGCCGAATCGAACCAATGCACTTCACCTTTGGTGGTAGATGCCATAAATTTCATGAAAAGGTCTTGAGAAAACTTTCACATTCCCTAGAACTGGAATAAACACAAAAACCATGGTTAACCCTAGCCATAGGGTTTTAGTCAAATAAGAGGGGTGATAGGGAGACCATAAATCATCTGGACAGAAAGAGGAGAAGGAACCAGAGACCTTACCTTGAGACGTCTACCAAGAACTATTAAGAGATCTAGATGACATCATTACTGAAGAAGGGATCCTGAGATGGGGTACGTCAAATGACCAAGGGGATCCCCAGGGGGTCATGGTTTAAGAGGGGTAGGAGGTGAAAATTAGGATTTTTTTTAATTTATTTTAATTTTAAATTACCTTCATATTTTTAAAAGAGACATCATGCACAGTTTGAGTTGCACGGTTCAGTAAATAGTGCTCTATCCACTCGAACCTAGAGAACCCTACACGATTTGTCCCATACAGTTTTCGTAACCGTGCATAAATAATGTGATAAATAGTGTTGAGGTACTACCAATTTTCCACTAACCATGCACCGCCCATGAAATGCCATCTATTCCCTAGAAAAAGGTCACACAATTTTCTACTAGGGGCTGCATGGTTTTAGACAAACCATGTGCCCTATGGAAACCAATTTAAAACCTTATTTACGAGTCCGGTGCATCCCAAACTCCTAATAACACATGGGATACTTCTTGGGTCTTCAAAAAAGTCCAAAAAATCACATTGAAAAGTAACATCTCTAAGAATTATGTTTCAAATTTTAGTTTTCAAAACGTCCCTTCCAATAAATGAAAAGGTTCAAATTCCCTTGGAATTCATTTTCTCTTAAAACAAGGGACTCTAAAATATCCCCAACTTATAAATTATCATCCATGAGAAGCCTTATAGAACAATGAAAACAAAACCCAACCTACAAGGCTTGTGAAGTTTTTTTTCAAATGGCTGCATTACGTTTCCAACGCCCCATGTACCACAAAGTACCCCTTAAACACACGACACTAAAGATATTAAATCCCAAGAAAATGATTTATTTCCCCACTGAAACAATGAAATTGTGCTTACCTGATCCCTCTTAAATAGAGACAAGACCATGTCACTGCCCCATTAAACATCAGACCAATGGTGCTCCCCACCACAAGTCTTATCATTTAATGACCAATTCCAAACCACGACTCCTCTACCATTGGAATTTACTAAAAAAACACATCATAATAATTATAAAGATTCTTATAAAATTATTTTTCTTCCACTGGGAGATGCAGATTACATCCGAGGTTATATAAAAATCCTCACTAATAGGGAACATTTGAATTCAAATTGACCAACAAAAACTGGCCACACATGCTTTTCTCAAAAGAAATTGCCAACCTATAAATCACACCCTACTTAAACTAGAGATGTTATTTTAAAATGTTTTCATCACCAAATTTATAAATACATCAAGAAAGAAAACAACTTTATCCACCTCCAACATACCATTCTTGAAGATTCCCAACTTAGACGATCGACACATCACAACTAAACTGCAACTCCTTCTTATAAATAATTTTTCATTTACAATGTTTGAATCCATAGAAGCTCATACATGACTTCAAGTGACGTTACTATATCAATCCATTACATAATAATGTAAACTATCATTTCTTATCAAGAACAAAGTTGTAACCTAGATCCAACCCACTGGAATAATTACCCTTTAATCACACCTCTAAGCCTGACTATAAGTCCAGGTAAACATCAGTTTCTTGAAAATGGATTCCATGGAACTAACCCATGGTAGTACATACTTGATTTCATAGGTTATACATTGGTACAAATCTAAAACATCCACATAATAACATTGACTCAGCCCAGAGTGGCATCCTCCTGTCTGTCACATAAATGGAATGGTGGGTGTCCAAGAGTCCATCTAAGATGTTTCTATGTGGGAACCCAAGTATCACTCCGAACTAACCATTCCTACAAATAAACACATAACCAAAATATAATGATAACAAAGAATCCAAACCATCCCAATGAATTTTTAATTCTTTAGCGTGGCATAAGATTTATGCTCTCTTAGTGCATCAAAGACACCATCAAGCTTGGGGACAAGCTCCGCACTAAAAAGAAAACATTAAGAGGATCTCAAGGATTGAACACACTGCCAAAATATAAATGTTTTTCTACCGTGAAACCACCAAATTGATTTAAAACTTTAGAGATCTATCATCCTCGCAATAGTTTGAAAACAAAAACGACCATTTCCAAATGGTCTTCTTCAATCCCGCTCCTTCTACATAGAATGAGACATTTATCCGAACTGACATGATTCTCCCCACCGTAGAACTCAATTTATCATAAAAAGGAGAGACCATCTACTCAAAATCATGCTCGATCATAGACACCAAAAAATGTGTGATGCACCTCCGAGACAAGATCACAACATCAAGTATTAGGAATGAATACCAAAACCAACCAGGCCGCATGTCTAAAACACCAATGTTTTTAAAAATTCCTCCTGAGAATTAGGATGAACTTAAACCCTCAAATACCTAGGTCACTCTACTCTATATATGACCTTAGAACATACTTAATAGCACAAGGATCAACTATCACGCTGAACTTAACCAGTTCATTACAACATTTAATAACTCAACGGGTACCACATATATCAACACATACTACCATGAGATTATGAAATCAAAAAACACAACCTGAATACAATCTTTAGGTTATCCTCCATATGTAATCAATTATAAGATGGATCATACAGAATATTTAACTCAGAGTCATATTTTATAAAAAACCATTAACTCAGATGATGACATACTGAGTCATCCATCATTGAAGAAAAAGAGAGGTCCACATGACCTTTTAAGTGGATAACCATACCTGACACATGTCTAACCTGATGAACCAAGAATTACTCATTACTTACACCCATAAAAAGGGTCATGGTATGATGAACACCGATCCGAACAAGGGTGTCCTTTTAAAAACTGATAGTCCTACTAGGGACAACAGAACATGAGCGGCACAAAACATCAAAAGTTTTACAACATTAGAAAGGCATTTCATGCTCTAAGGGTTCTACCTATCATAGTATAGACCCTTACCAATCCTAGGTGTTGACCCTATCACTAGGTCATGAAAATCATATTTCACTAGGATCAATACCCTTTCATTTAATAAATTTCTAAAAAGAATCAGCCTAAGGATAAATGTGCACATCTCCGTTTTAAGGAATACCACATGAAGCATTTAAACCAGCCTTACATGAGGGTTTAAAAAAAGGTAACCACTACAAGTTTTATTTGTAAGGTCATAAATTTTATTCTCATTTAAATATTTAAACATATAAAAGATTTAATTCAATCCATCAAGTACCATTTTTAAACAAGAAACTAGGCACTTGGGTTTAACCAATGCCCCAAGGGAGAAATAGGAAATTTATATCAAAATACCATTTGAAACATTTATCTTTCATTGACATCCCATCATAAATTATGAAATTTATCAAATTAATTTCTTTTAAATATTATCTGATAAAGAGACCTATGAGGGCCCCCATTAAACCATCACGGGTTCTTCAAAAACCACCCAATTGCATCTGTTAATATTTAAAAATATTTAAAACACCCTCATAGGGTTATATCATAAAAACATTCTCTAACTGACTTACTTGGGTCCAATTTTGAATTTAACTATTACCCAATTGATTTCAGATCAAAATTAAATAGCTCCCTCATCACACCATTTTGAAAAAAATCATGCCTTTACATTTAATATGGGTTTCTATTTCCGAATTTATGAATCACCCATACAATTAATAAATTGAAAATTGGATTCCATTGATCACAACCAATCCACTTTAACATTTTAACTTTACCAGAATTTTAGAATGGTTTGAATACATGGGTTACATTTTACTAGTTATAAGTCACCCATACACCATACAACTAAAACTTGGATCTTGTTATAATCAAAACCAATAAATTTATCGCATGAAATGAATCATGTATTAATAAAAAACTAGGCATGTGATCATAGGAAATAAACACAGAAAGCATACTGATATGCACAAAATCATGTCACATCATCACCTAAGCATATCATAAACACATAAGCATAACACACCAATAAGAAAGTCATGCTAAATAAATAGGAATCATGGCATGTAACTTCATAAGCATGAAAAATATAACATTCTAAATGAAACAGAATACTAGGGAAAATCAAAATCTTGACATCACACTCAAAGAACTCAATCAAAATTAGTAAGCATCCCACTATTTCAATTACATGGAATGGAACATGCATAAAATGTTAATCCATATGTTCCTATAATGATGCATGTAATGATTCATCCTTTCTATACTGGGACAACTGTAAAATTCCATAAATTACATAAATCAATCCTTAGTAGAAAATATACCAATCACTCGACGTAAAATAATATCAACTGTAACATCAAAAAACAATCCAAACCCCAAACAATTGGTCATTTCCCCATGAGTGGGGTGACTATCCCCAAAATGACTCGTTACCAACCACATTCGTATTCTTAGTCTCCAATCTATCATCCCAAAATAGTAAGAATAATGAAAAATAACTTTTGATACCACTTTTTATTGTCTCTTCCTGACTAAACACTTTTACGGTAGCTGGACCTATGGATCACAAGGCCTCAAGATTGTCTCCCTGTACTCCATAGGTTGCTGACTAGTAGAAAGGGTCTCAAAAGTTGATATTGGATAGACTATACCCTCATATAAAAGTGGCATAATGGTTCAATCAAATTAATATTAGATAAAAAAAGAAGTTAATAAATGAAATAAAATAGAGTAAGAAAAATAATAACAATTTAATAAAAGTGACCTATGCCAGTTTATACAAATAATTATTTTCCATATGATGATAAATAAGCTAAAAAAGTAAAAATATATCATGATTTACAGTTCTATACAATAAATGACTCAAGTACCAATGGTACCCGAGTAAGATGTGAGATAAAATCTCAATAGGCCAACACCCATAGTGTCTAGCCCAATCCATATTGTGCCATATAAATTTAGGCCATGTGTGGGTAAACAAATAAGCAGAAAATGAAAGTAAAGATGCACAAGGTAAGTAAAATTATAAACTAGAGACACTGAAATATCCCTTCAAGTACCCCTGCACTAGATGGTCAAGATCCTATAATAAGGAATCTACAAATAATGCAAAAAAATGACCATGATGTTCATCCGAACATGTCATATCCCAACGACCTTAGCATATATCCAAAGTTTCATATAAAAAATAGCCTTTATATTCAACTAGATGTTTCAGAACACTCATGGCCGAGTCGTATAATCACACATGTCACAATTTACTAGGACCAAGTTGTATTAACAAATGCATCATACACCTCACGGTCACGTCATATGTTAAAGAGTTAGAACATGAAGGGATGAATCCAAGGTGTCGGAGGCCAAGTCACCCTCATCGAGTCCTAGGATAATCTCAATGAAAACTTGGCTAGGAACTAGTAGGAGTATTAAGATCATGTCATATAGGGAATTTCTTACATGAGTCCAAGCAAGCTGGATCCAAGGTTTATCAAGGACCAAGGAATCCCATTGAATCAAGACCCAAGGGGAATACTCAACCCAATGAATCCACTACCGCATTCAATATCCATGGAGAGTCATCCATGGCATCTATAAAATCATTTTTCCATTTCATATCATTTAACATTCAACACCATATGAGTCTACCCACTCATATATAACCATTTACATTCATTTCATACAATGAGTATACCCACTCATTAATCACATTTTACAACCAAATGCATCTCACAAGTATACCCAATCATATAACCGAATTCATATTCAAAATATCTAATTAGTATAACCACACATTATTCACAATTCAAAAGCATGAAATTTAAGGATTATACCCACTCATTTATCATAACATCACATTTAAACATCACCCATGAGTTTACCCACTCATTTCAACATTTTCCAAAAGAAACCATGATGCAATTTAAGTTCAATATAACCATTTAACCCAAGATCATCAACATGAAATGGAGGAAGTAAATCTACTAACTAAGAAAATGAATTACCTTTAGTTATAAATCATCTTCATCAAACTAGGAAACCATAGGAACACACCCCTTGGGTGGTTCAACTAAGGGAAATTCAAATGAAAAGGAACAAGATGGCACTTAGAAGGTGTAATGGTTGTGTAAGAATTTATAAAGGAAAAATACATTTCCAAACTCTATTAGATTCCATGTCCTAAATAAGAAATACATCACACTTTTTAATCCAATCATAGGGAAAACTAAAAAAATTAATCCAAGTGTGCATTAAAAAACTAATCGATGATTTTTGTCTTAGAAGAAAACACACCTCCTTTGGAATGGTTTTATTATAAAACATTAATTTTTTTCATGAACAAATAAATTATCATAACTAAGAATTTAATTAAAGAATCAAAAGTCAAATTATTATAGAATGATTAAGTAGAAAAGAATTCATTCTTAAATTTTAGGTAAAGGAAAGGGATCTTACCTCAATAGAAGACCAAAAAATGTCAAACACTTTGGTACTTGACATTTTCAATGATAAAGATCTCTTGATACTTTCACAAACATAAATTTATATATATATACCCCTTAATCCAATTTAAATATTCCCATATCCATGAGGGAATATTTACAAAAAATACACACACACACACACATACAGATATATATATATATATATATATATATATATATATTATTTCAAGCCTTTAAGGAGCCACCAAATGATCTACATATAAAACAAGGGACTCAAACTCACTAAAAGACCCCAAATTAAATAGGGAAAGACAAGGTAGTGAGAGAAAACCTCAACTCAAAGAGATGATGACAAGTCAAATTGAACCAATCCACTTTTCCTTCAGTAGTGGATGTCAAAACTCTCATGAAGAGGTCCTGAGAATCCTTTCACATGCTCTAGAATCGGAAGAAACACAAAAATCGGGGTTAACCCTAACCCAATGGTTTTGTAAAAACAGCAGGGGCAATAGGGAGACCAAAAATCGGTCTGAAAGCAAGAGGATAGGGAACCAGAGACCTTAACTTGAGACATTGACTAAGAATCATCAAGAGATCTGGGTGAAATTTTCATGGAAAGAGGGATCCATAGAGGGGGTGCATCGCGTGAAAAAGGGATCCCTAGGGGGAGTGCATTACAATTCAATAGAGGGAGGAGGAGAAACTTAGGTTTTTCTAATTTACTTTAATTTTAAATTAATTTCATTTTTTAAGAAGATAAACCAAACATGGTTTTGGTCGGACAATTTATAAAACCACGAGGCAACTGTGCTCCCTCTACTGGGCACCTGGATCACCCCACATGGGTTTTCCTTAACAGTTTTCTTAACCATGTGCAAACTGTTTCATGAGTATTGTAGAGGTACTTCCCATTTTACAGTGACCCCGCAGTCTAGGAACATGGTTTGGTAATCTCTGTGTAGCCCAAGCGTCACCTTCTGTTCCCTTGAAAAATATCGCATGATTTTTCTTCTGGGGTCTGCATGGTTTCAAAGAAACCATACACCTTGTCAAAACCCCTTTAAACCCTGGTTTTCCAGGTCTAGCACTCCCTAAACTCCTTAGGATACATGAGAAACTTCTTGAGCCTTCAACCAACTCCAAAATCATCACATTGAAACGTTCAAACATTCAAAATTATATTCCAAAGAACGATTTTAATAACAAACCATCCAATAAATGAAAAAGTTCAAATTCGATTGGAATTACATACAATCCTAAAACATGGGACTATATAGTGATATTGTAAAACATGGTCATTTATTATTATTATTATTATTATTATCATTAATAATTATTCCTTGACATCTTTATTGTATCCATGTTTCAAAATACTGTAAAATCTATATATATTTTCTAACATTGTTTTTAATGATGTAAGTGGGTTTCTATGAATGAGTAAAAATATAATTGATTTCATTTTCTATATCTCCTATTAGAATATATTTGATCAATTGGTTAATGAGTAGTTTTAGTACCTTTAAAATATTTTACAAAATTACTCTCCTCCACAACCAGTTTTTTTGTTTCAAGATAAGGATTAATTATTATCCCCTCATTTTTATAAAATCCTCACTCTTATAAGTTTATGAATAATAGTTACTCAGAATGAACCCACTAAAAATTTCCTAAAATAGCAGTGAATATGAGATTTATCCTCAAATCCCACCTCCTATAGGTCACAGGTTAGTGATAATCACTAAGGGAATATGAAGAAAATCATGAGATAAATTACCCTCATAAATAATAGGAACATAAGATAAAGTCCACCAATAAACTACATAATAATAATAAATACTAATAATTCCATAATGAGTATAAATTTCATAAAAAATAATGGGTTTCTCCAATTCAAAAATATAAAAAATGAATATCATATGGCATTAACTCTACAAGCACTGATGATCACCATAACAAAGTATGGTCCTTACCAATCACAAACTCGTTCATGAAATCATGTAAAAATAGATACAATATGCATCTATAACACAACCACAAAACCATTTCATTTAGTATATATAGGTTATATAATCCCTCCATTACAACCCATACACACAAAAACCCCTAAACCTTAAGCCATCAAAAACCATAAAATGTTTAAAGGGGGATTGGGGAAGAGGTAATAGACAACCATTACTTCCCTCTACAACCTGAATGTTGGGGAAGACACTCAAAATCTATGAACCCATATGGGAATCAGTATGGTTAACATGATTTATTAGTGGAATGTAATAAATAATTATTAAAACACTAAGGATATATAATAGACTACAAAAACACAACCTATAGAGTATACTCACAAACAAGTTTGCATTTATTACTATGATCTTCTATAACGACCTTAACCTAACCTTATCATATAAAAAAATACATCCAAAACTAGTTACAATACAACCAATCCAAACCACCACAACACAACTACCAAAAAATAATCCTAACATTCCATTTTATCATACCATTATCAATTTCTAGACTATCAACTTCCAAGCACATCATAGATTTTTTCAGACCATTTATATTTTAACCGACCATCACTATTAAAATTTCATCTAATAATTATATCCATTTTTGTCATATTTATCCCATATTTATTCTTTTATAGCGAAAAACCACTTCCAGACTCATTAATTTATCATTTCTTTCATTTAATTCAATATCAACCATGTTTTTGTGCCACTACGACACAACTACACTAGCCTCTCCACGCCAATGTATCAACCACCAGACTCTCCCAATCCAAAAAATACCTCATCAATTCCATCACCATCAAATTTTGGATCCACTCCTTTTCACATCAACTATTCCAAACCAATAATTCAACTACAACACATCATCAACCAAAATTTTCCACAAATACCTCGTACAAAGGCTACAAAATAAGAGGAAACCAAACAAAAAAACAACAAAAAAAAAACAACAAGAAACTTTAAATAACTTCCGTAAATCATAATTTTATATCCACTTAACACCTTTGGAATAAACCACAACAGTACATATTTTTAGATTTCCATTCATCCAGTTTTTTTACTATTTTAAAATGATTAACCAATTATGTAGGTGATAAGAAAAGATTCAACAAAAATAAATTGTTTCATGGTAGTAATTTAACAAATCATCAAATTTCATCATACTAATAATATCATGGGAATGACATAAAGAACATTTGAACACCTCATCCCTTCAAATTATTCTAATAATAACATGGGAATGACATAAAACACATGTGAACACCTCATCTATTAAAATTATTCTAATCTGGTTCATTATCATTTTAGATTAATACAAACTATCCACCAAATTAAAACACAATCAAGATAATTATTAATTCCCAAATAAATGATAAAAGAGAATTCTTAAATCCCCTAACACAATCAATGATTCAAAAAGTGTTTCATAATAATAGAAATAGACTGAAAATCAAGAACCACCAAACCCACAAGAACACCCAAAAAACATATACACATAAAATATATATCAACCACCCAATACATATTTAATAAAAAATCATACCACATCTAAAACCTTCTCTAGTTATAATAACATGGAAGGAAAAGGGAAAAATAAAGAAAAATACACCTCAAATCACAATGTCTTCTTCACATGAAGCCCATGATTGATAACCACCAAAGCAAGACTAAATATCACCAAATAAGAGCCACAATATTCTTGGTACTAAAAGAAGGTTAATGGAATTAGAGAAAATATAAGAAAATAACATCACAACATGATGAATTTGGTCATGTCAAAATGGTGGCCGGATCTAAAAATCATGGAATGATCCTCCACAAATCTCAAGGAGTTGAATCTTTTAAAATAAGTATTACCAATGATGGTGTCAACATAACTGGTGGATTCAAACTTCAATGCTTCAAAAACCATGAATCAAAACACAAACCTTGACCCTCTCCCTAAAACCCAATCAACCCCAAACACACATAATAATATAAACGCTATTTACTATGGTGCAATGATCCCATATATGGAAGGACCACAAAATTCAAAAACCAGGCACTCTTATAAGGATTTATTAACACTTAACTAATGAATTAGAAATAATTAGAAATCCTTATAACCAATATCAACCATGATTGAGGTTGAAACAAATATATAAACCAAAATTAAGAACACATTTTATACCTTACACTATTGATCACAAGCTCCATTTCTTTCCTTCATGAGATTTATTGAGATCCCTTAATGACAACCAAATGACTCTCTCCTCTATGTTGTATCCCCAAAAAATCTCTCAATGTTCAGGTGGTGTTATCCTTATATCTATGAAATGATAGTGTCTAACTATGAAAATGTTGAAGAAGAATGGATATTTATAGAAAAAATATCTGACCATGTCTTGGGAAGGGTTACATGTATAACATCTTAATGGAAGTGACCCATTTTATAATAGATTAAGGTTGATCCTCAAGTGATTCATGAATTTACTCATATGTTATGTGTAAATTATTTCTATTATAAGAGTTATAACATTTTTCCAATAAAAATACCATGTGTTTTATCTTTTTAAACACTCATAATAATGATATCTTATGTGGGAGAAAATTATGATAATTAACATTTAATGTTTGACTACCATGAATAGTCACAAGAAACCACATAAATCATACATTATGATTCAATTATTTATAATATATTCATACTATAACATATGATATACCAAGGTAGTTCCATATGATATCCAAATTATAACCTTTGATTAGCTAAATATTGTGGTATGATCTCAATATACCACCCCTTGTGATATGCCCATATCATCTCTTATTATATATCCAAAATAAACATCATATATATTATAGGTTTTGGTAATATCTCCTTTATTCTACCACTTTTACTAAAGTATCATAAGATTTGTTCCATTTCACCTTATATTGTATCATATACAATAACTTTTGAAATCGTATCCAAGAATCCTTTTAGAAATCTTCTATTTTTTCGGAAAGATATCATTAAATTCAACATATATCACATCATATGCAAGATATTTTGAATACCAATACAAAGTGCCTTTTGGGTAAAATCTAAATCATTTTTAGAGCATATATATGAGTTAAAATCAGTCCCTATTTAGTAAACCAAAAAGAATAACCCCATGGGATCTGTAGCATTGAAAATAATATAAATTTCTAAATTAATGAATTTTTGAAAAGAGTGGCCTCTATAAAATTTTATGTGTTACTCAATATATAAAGGGATCTAGCGTGATTGCCATGAGACACATGTGTCTCTATACATATGTCCACCAGATGGATAATATAAAGGCATGAATTTTCATAAAATCCCTTTGTCCAACACATTTAGTAACTTTGAGACATGGATTATATCAATCCCTTATAATTACTCATTCATGAAATATGTTCTATGTATAGACTGATCAACTTGAAGAATACAACACATGTTATTCACCATTATGGATGAGCACATCACATGCCTCTCATCTAATTGATAAGAACATCATATATCTTATCAAGGTTCAGTTATCAACTTTATTGGTCTATATAAATTGATGTCCCAAATTTCATATCAATATATGATATAATAAATCTCATGTTGGTTAAGATCCAATTGACAACATGATGAGTAACATACTCAATCACCCCTTGATTTGTCAAGACTCATGGATTGTGTTAGAAATATATCAAGTATAAATGTTCTCATTCTAGGTATCATACCAAAATCAGGTATTATGGAAATAGAAAAATGAACTATACATCCCAATTATACCAAAGATATTGTGTATGGTAGTCCATGTGGTATACTTTTTGGGTCATCTAGTGCACAAGACCTATTCTTGTGCCTCATGAGAAAATTATGTATCCTGATACAAGGATCCTACTCATAGTAAAATTAGAATTTCATCACATCCAATAATATTACATAACAAGAATCAGTTATGGATAACTCTAATTCATACTTTGAGAGGTCAATTATCATTTCACTTCATGATTATATACAAATAACATGAAATAATTATGAAGTAGAGATTTCATTTCCTATGACAAGATACATTTTCAATTCTTTCAATATTTTTAATAATTTTAATAAAATTATACATAATATTTTGTCTCAACATATCACTTATGATAATCTTTTAGATCAGCCTTATGTTTACTATACTTTTAGGGTTTCATTAAACTCATTAAATTTATGTATAATTACTATCGTATATCAATGTGACCATATAATAAAACTCTCCCACAAAAATCTTTTAGTGAGAAACATTTACAATATTGTTTAAAAAATAGTTTGAATCCAAAATAATATTTCTAATTTTCAAATATTTGAACATAGTATTAAAACTTCTTAAATTAAATACATAAAATGATATTATGTTAATAAATTATGTGTCTAATTAGAACTCTTTTTAAGTTCACTGTCACCATTATTCATAGAACACTTTCCATCATGAATTTTCCATGAAATATTTTTTAACTAATATAAATCTTTACATTTTCCTTTACCAACACATACTAAAAATACATTAGGATATAAAGTGATATTCACATAATTTTGGAAGCTAAATGTAAAAAATATTACATTTATATTTACCAATATAGCCAAAAATACTTTTAGTAAATTAAGTGACATTCAAATTAAATCTAAACTATTACAATCTTTTATGTGTTTCACTTTTAAATTATCAATGTTTGAATATGATCCCACTAGAATTTATACACTATATTCTCTAAAAAAATATAATGAAAAAATACAAAAAATTATTTGTGTAAGAAATTAAAATTATTTTCTATTAGAGGAAATATTTACCAAATAAACTATTGTGTCTATATCTTATATGGTATTCTATGTGTCTGGATAAATATTCTAAAAGATGAATTTATACTTTAAAATATTTTACTGTTTGTGGTGGAATCATAACCCTCATATTTTAGCTAATATCTAGATAAAATCTATTATACTGGATAAAAATATTTTACCATTTTATTATTCTAAAATATGTTATAGAATATTATGAATCATAAACTATTTGTAATAAAATTTTCATATCATATTTTTTATAATAACTCTTTATTAATAAAAAAATTTCATTATAATATAAGAGAAATGAGATAACTATACATATACTTTATTTATATATATATTAGACTGAAATATCAATTCATACCCATGATTCAACAAACCTTTTATTTACCATTTGGATAAAAACTACAATCTACATAAATTATTTCCTTGATCATGTACTATTGTATATTTAGAAGGCATGTAAAATATACATTTTGTATAATATACATTTTGAAGTTGAAGAGTTGATTTCTATAACAACACAATCTGATATAAACTTTTCATGGAGTTACCTAGAACCCTTCAAGTAACATAAATAACTTCATCATATAGAAACATGTATTATCCTTCCTTACATTACATTTAGGATTCAATGACCAAGTCTAGATACATGAAGAAACGTCATTGGACTTTCCAACTAACTTTTCTTCTTCTAGTTTGAACTTTTATCCACTTTTACTATCAATACAACAAAATAACCTAGATATCTCATTCCCTAGTTAATCTATCCTTAATAATTGAAGAATAATATATAAAATTACATTGATACTCATTAATGTTTTCAAAACATTTTTAATTATGAAAACCTAATGAATTCCCCAGCAAAAGAAATTCTAAGAGGAAATATATAGTTTCTCTATGTCATAAACTTACTCAATCGTTATATATATATATATGGGTTAATTTGGAATATATTTTGGTCATATTACATATAATTGTTTTTAAAACATAATTTAATAATTTTAGGCTTATCATAATTATCTTGATTCATGTGTTTACAAACCTCAACATTTGGTTATTTAGGAATGCATATCTTTAACACATAGATTTTTTAGCATAAGAATAATTATCAAGTTTTGTACTAGTCTAAGATATTTATTTTATTAGGTTTCATTGTTTCAAGGATTAATATAAAAGTTATGTCAGATTATTATGATGCTTATTTATCTAAAATAACGGATTCTATCAAATAAGTATCAGGTTTTACAATCATTTAATAATGAAATTTTTTAAAAATTCTCATAATAGAAAAATAAAACCTTTTAAAAATTCACCAAATCTATTAGTGGGAAAATATCTATATTTAACTATGAAATTACCCCATTTTGGCATAAAACTCATAACTTTAGTTATTTAAGTAGCAAACAATATCAATAATATAAGATATAACTCTTGGATAATTGAGTAGATAAGTCTTTGTCTGATCCATTATATGGATAAACTCTCTACTATTCCTCTGGTGTCCTACTAAACATATTTGTTTTAGATTTGGATAAATAATAACGAATTTTAGGGATTAAATGGTCTCTAAAAATGATAGTGAATAATTCCAAGTACACCATTCAATAGTTCAAATCCCAAATAAACAAAACCAATAATTAGAAACCACTTACATCATAGCTCAATGTTCAATATCTAACAAGAAAAACCCAAAACTGAACTAAAGCATGAAGTATTAATATTAATTGGATCATTTCCTAAAAACAAAACCTAAATAGAAAAACAATAGTAAAATTGAGAATCCATCACCAGGGAATGTTTCCACCAAGTGGGTCACCACCAGAGGATCACCCATTACTTCCAATGAAATCTATAACTATATAAATAAATAACAACAAAGATGATTCATACATCAATTATGACAAGTAAATTTTATTTATGAAAATGAATTATAATGGGATGAAATAAAAAATATATATGAACAAATCCACCTCCATCTTCTATTAATAATGAAGAACCCTTTAAGATATGACACCACTACCACCACCACAACAAAGGAAACTAGAAAATCCAAAAAACCACAAATCCTCTAGGTTTGAAAAGTCTAGATACCTCTACTAAAGTGTAGAAGAACTACCAAAATTTATAAGAGGCTTAGCTGAAGACATAAGACATGATGAACAAGAACAAGATCCACCTCTACCGAGCTTTAATATTCTAAAAACTAATAAATATGAGAGAATCAAAAAAAAACAAGGCAACTAACTTTGAGGGTCACATTATTATTTACATACCTTACACATGATAATCCATTGGAAACATTATTTGGAATAAACCTACCTGATTAGATGATTTAGGTATTGGTAAGTGGTTATTATGGTATGAATCTAACACTTAGTATTTTAAATGAGATTTAATATCACCAAATTATCTTTGGAATTTTATTTTTGTCTATGTAGGATTATAATGATTTATTTTGTATTTTTTTTATATAAAAAATTAATATGTTCTATCTATAATGAAGTGTAACTCTTTATACAAATCATATCTTATGTTACTAACCCAAATTGAAATCCAAATATATTTGTACACAACTAAATGCATCCCTTGCATAAGGCACGTGAAACCATTTCATTTAAAGGCTAATAAATATATGTAATAAATTACCCCCATAAGAGTAATCTTGTAGATAATTATATCCAACCCCTAATTTTCTAGATAAAGCATAAGAATCTAGGATAATGATTAGTTTGAGTCAAATTACCTCTACCCCAGGATACTTTACTCAAGTGAAACTTTAATTGCATCATAATTCCAAAACCTAATATGCGTAAATAATAATTAATTAATTTATTCAAGATCATAACCCAGTATAATCCAAATTCAAGGTAAAAGAAAGCTAAATGAATTATCATACTTGTCATGTAACTCCTTATATTTATGTGTGACATCCTGATTAGGATGCCACACACCGTTTCCCCAAACTGGTTCACCACATGACTTCAAGCATGCCTCCCAATATGCTAGAGGCTTCCAACTAGCAGTGAGGGTCAGATAAATCGATCTTGGGGAGACTATACCCTCATTTTTTATTTTATCAGAGTAATACACCAGAAGAAATAAATAACAATAATCAACTGATTAAAAAAAATTGATACTAATATATCATGGTATCCAAAGGAAGAAATACAATGTCAAGGATGAACAATAAATATCTAATGCCAATGAACGTGCCAAGTGTCAAAGTGGTAACCCAAAATTAATGACACTAACAACTCCCAAGTGGGTCCCAAACTATATCTCATTACCTTATCTATGTTCCATCCAAAACAACCATCTGACATAAGGACTTTTCCCTTAACCGGTCCAAAAAATAAAAATTCTATTCAGGTAACGATCAGGTAGTCTGAGTAGGGTTTGAGTAAAACTCAATAGGCCACCACCAACAATGTCTAAAAAAATCCTGTCTATAGTAGCGTATTGGTAATGAGAAGTTTTTTATTAAATCAAATTTTTTATGGGGATGTATTCTTCATGATAACCCAACACTCTGGGTTTAATTTGTAATAATGTTTCCTTGGTCATGTAAACTTTATATTTAGAGATGAAGTAACTAAATCCTTGGTTTGGTAGTTAGTATTTAACATATATTTTTTGGATTAGTCCATTTTGAGTTGACGAATACTTCTAATGGTCATGAAATTATTCATCGGTATTCTTCTTTTGAGTCCCTGAAAATTCTGCCCATGGTCTGTTACAAAATTTCTAGTGATAAGATGAAATTATGTAAGAAGAATAAGAAGAGGTTAGTAAAAAAACTTATTCATAGAAACCTAATTCAAATTACAACACATCATCTCCCACAACCCCAATACACTAGGTGCTTAGTTACACATGGAGGTAAAGATAAAAACAAGACTCTTGATACCTGATATGATCATCCTTGAAACTTCAAGGTGGGAATGATTCTTCGGTAGATGGTGGGATACCGGTAGTATGATGGAAGAGCGTCTCTCCTTCAGAACATCAACCCTTTTCTCCACACAAAACCACCACACACTCCCCCCTAGTCTGGAGGCCAAGGCCTCCTTTTATAAAAAAAAATAAGTACACGATGTGTGGAAAAAGTACACGCCGTGTACTTTTGTCAACTCGTTTTTACCTTCATCTTCTCCACTGGTTGGCAGCCTAACACGTCGTCTTTGACTTGGAATACGGCGCCGCCTGGTAGGTGAATGTACACACTATGTAGTGCCACCATACATGGCGTGTAGTATCATTTTTCAATCACCAACTACTTCTAGAAATGTATACACGACGTCTATCAGTGGAACACGACGTGTCCCCTTCAGCCGGCCAGATGGGCGTTTAGAATCTTCTCATCCACCAACTTCTTCTAGAATGGTATACACGGTGTGTATAGTGTGCACACAAAGTGTACTGTCTTCTGGTTACCTAGGCATGTACTTTTCCTTGTCAACCCGTGTCTTAGCTTGATTTCACACGGTGTGTATATAAGTACACACTATGTAGTTGTAAATTTTTGCTCAGTTCTTCCCCATTTTGTGTATTTGGCCATAAATCTCATAGAAATGAACAAGATCACCAAAATAAAAATATTTGTTCCCTAATCAGTTGGTAATTTCTGAAAACTTGTTCTTATTTTTCAGTAGAGTATATGAAAATGTATACACAAATCGGGTTCATCAATCCCCCTATACTTAGTCTTTTTCTTGTACTCAAGAAAATCTCAACATCCAATTAAAAGAGTCTATATTTTAAAATGAATGAATTCAGTTAATCATAAATGTAAATAATATGTTTCAGAAGAAATTTTCAAAAATAATATAAAACATTTTCAATCTAGGATATATTCTAATCATACCTCGTATATAATTCAATTAACTACTTTCATCCTCTTTTAACACATGTTTCAACCTTACAAAAACAGTCAATCCACTTGATGATTTTCCTAACAAATAATATACTCAACACTCAAGAAATTTTAAATAAAAGTTTTTCTAAATCAAAGATATATACACTCTATCCATAGGTTTTCAAGAAATGTTGTTCTCCACTTTAGAAAAATTGACAAACAAAAATCATGAGGGCTTTTAAATAAGGATCAGATGTTTTTGCCAGTAAGGGTTGGTAGGTAAAGATGGGAAAATAACTCCAAGGTTTGAAATAGGAGGCTAAATTATTTAAATAATAATGCATGATTTTCAAAATTAATCTCAATATAAAACTCCTTCAACAAGATCAAAAGATCTCACAATATTCTTTAACACAAAGGGGACCTCTCATAATTTCCATGAATAGAGGTTTGGAACCCTTTTTGCCCTGAATGATAAAGAGTCTTTCCCCCACACTTATTTTCTTGACAATTCATGAAATTATGCCACGTGTTTCTAATCCCTTCTTTTGAGCTCAAATGAATAATCATGAAAAATAATAAAAGAATTAGGGTAGGAAGGGAAATAGACTTATATTATAGATTCCAATAAAGGATATTCATGGTCTCTAAGGGCTTCACAAAGATAAAATGTAGGGTAGGTCTCAAGATAAAGAGGTTTAAACAATCTAATGCCTCAATCATTTTAATGTAACTCAAAAATTCCTCATCTTTTAAAAAGAAAACTTGAATATTCTAGTAGTTATGTATATTCTAAGATTCTCTCAAGAAAGAGGGTATTAGAAAGAATATGAAAAAGGGTTTAGAATATCTCTCTAGAGTGGGAAAAAAATGAAGAGACAATCAGGTCATGACTTGAAAATAATTGGCTAGTCTAATCGATGTAATTATACAAGGATTACAAGTTGCAATTTAAATTATATCAGCAATCATTTTAAAAAACATAAGAACGAAAATGAACATACATTTTTTTAAAATTTCCCACTTTCAGCTTATTATTTAAATATACGATTAACAAAAAATGTCCTCACATTTTAAAATATATCTTCTAATAATGATGTCTCCTATAATCTGAAAAGGGAAAAGACTAAGGAGGTCGAGAGATGCCCCCCATACTTAATACTGCACATGGTCTACCAAGTGCCCAAAAATAGGAACAAGGCAAGGTGGGGACACATTAGTGGACAAGACCGAAGGGATGTAAGGAAAGAAATAACCTAAGAAAGAAAAGTGAACAATGGAAAAATAATACTCGACTCATGTTTAGGCATAAAAAATGGAATGTGATGTAAAAGTGCAACCCAAAATGTGACAAACTACCTGTGAGGGGGAAAGAGAGAGAACACTGCAAACATAAAAAATAAAAATAGGCACAAGATATCACAAAAAAATATATTCAATAAAAAGATAGTGTCCCAAAAACCAGTCAGGGGGTCGCCTCAGAAGAGGCATCATCCAGTACAAAACCATCTCGGAGAGAAGGCTCAAGATCCATGGAAACTGGAGGATCAGAATATTCACCTTGAAGGGAAGCTGTAGAAGTAGGAGCCAAAGGTGCGTGACTCGGTATAGAAAGCTCGGCTTCCCCCTAGACTGGAAGCAGTGGTGGTAGCAGCAGTAGTAGATGGGACTGTCGTAGATAGGATAACAAAATCCGTGGCCAGTGTAGTAAAGTGCGGTGGAGAAGAACTAGAAGGGCCAGGAACCGAGTCAGAGGAAGGTGGCAGGGGTAGTGGAATAATAAGATGCTGAAGAATAATCCCCAACATCTACTCCAGGATGTCCTGGCGACTGTCGATATGATCCAAATGCTCCTCCATCTTATCGAGGCGGAGGGAAAGGGCGAGGCCGACTGAGGGTGCAGGGGTAGGTGGGGATGGTGGTGGTATAGAAGAAGTCCATCTAGAAGAAGTGGGGACAGTATAAGGCAGGTGGGGCGTGGAAGCTAGAGGGGGTGGAGAAGGAGGGGGAGGAGGTGAATCGACGGGTGCAGGAGGGTTAACAAGAGGGCGGGGTGGAGCCTGGGCAAGGATGTAGGCACCCCTACTTCTGTACCAATCCCATACAAATAAGAATGAGATAGTCCATCGCTGGGGTAAACCTAACATGTCATGGGACAGAGAAGGATCAAAGACCCTGAGGTTATGGGCAAGGCGGGTGGCATAAAACCCACCGTTGAGGTTTCCCTGACGGCCGGTAAACATGGCATGGAAGTAGGAGGCAGCGAGGTAAGGGAGGTCTAGGTAGTCCTACGGGATGACACATGTAAGGATATCCACGTCACGACCAATCACGACCCCCATATCCTCATGGAAGAATAAAAGAATGGTGCTAATGCACCGGTGGGTAAAACAGAGGATGTGGTTTGTGATAAAGGTGCTCTTCTGTGAGGCAGGGGTGTAGCAGTGGTCAGGCCCAGCAATCTCCTGCAACATAGAAACGAGCTCAGAGCACTTAGGTCGGGTCATGGAGGAAACACGGGGTGCTGCGATGGGAGGGGGGTAGAAACCAAACCCTCATCCGTACTCGGTCATGTTAATGTAAAATCGTCGACCACCCAGCTGGAACTGAACTACTGGTACTGCATCACCAGGTGTCTCTCGGTACTCAGCCCCATCGAACTCAAATGAGGCAGCGAACTCCAAAAATAAATCACGAAAAATAGGAGTGCTGACCTGGATGATCAAAAGTAAGGGATTATGGCTGAGAAGATCCTCTAACTCACCCCAGAGACTGAGCTGATGTGGGATTCTACTGTCGAGGTAGCATCCCAGCAATATAATTGGGCAGTGAGAGAAGCGTCAGATCCTGTTGTGTGCCAAGTTGGTGATCGGGAACACCATGAGTGGGTAGGGAACACCTACAAGACTTGGTTTAGGTGGATGTGCAATAGCAGGAGATGGCTCTGGGGGTGGGTATGCTGAAGTAGTCAGAGGCCCACTGGATGAAGTGGTCAATGTGGGGCCAGTAGCTACTGAAGGGGGCACAGGAAGTGTAACAGCTGATGGAGAAGTAACGATGGTGCTCAGAGGCTCAGTATGGGGTGGTGGAGTCGCATCACTACTGGAACCAGCCTCGGCTGAGGGAGTGAGGGGTGGAAGGATGGCCAATGGAGGGAGCTCGTGTACCTAAGCGTCTGGGTCTGGCTGCGTCGTAGGTTGGAGTCGTAACCAGCTGTAAATGGGCCTCTCGCCCTTAGTGGCAGAGGCATGCCACTTCTCACGGGATGGATCTCGGTCTGCCATAACCTGAAAGAGAAAAAAACTAAACAAAAGAAAAAGAAAAGAAATGAAAACAATGAAAATATGAGAAAACTGAAAAAAAATAAAAGTACACAACATGTACATCCAGAGTACACGGTGTGTAGTGAAACTGGAGTAGCATACCGTTTTCTTTGGATAAACACACCGGGTGAGCAGAAGGTAGACCACGAAGGGGTACACGACATGTATTGAATGTACAAACCATGTTTATGCATAGTGGACATGGTCGTGTATTAGTAAAGATACGACCACATGGTTAACAGTTCTAATAATAAAGAACATACAGTGTATAGATAAGACATGATGTGTGCCTTACCAGAGGAATATGGCCATGTGTGTGTGTGTGTGGGGGGGGGGGGGGGTCTTGACACGGGCTGGTCGAAGGAAATGGAAGACACGGTGTGTACTGAACACACACGCCATGTACGTGAACATGGGGTGCGAGGCCGTGTTAAGTGATACACATTGATGGGCCAAAATAAATTTCATACACAGCTTTTACCGAACACACACATAGTGTTGATGAAAACGGCGTGTGATGTCGTGTGAAAAAAAATACCCAGGCACTATGGGGAAGGGTACATGATGTATACCAAACATACACACTGTTTATATTAAAATTTCAAGGTATTTTGTGTGTGGTCATGTACAAAGTACACAATGTGTTCTCTTCATATCGTGGTCGTGTACCGTGGAATCCGAACGGTCGGCTGATCCTGAAATCACCCTAAACGGTTCTAATAACTTGAAAGAGAGGGTTTAGAAGGGCGTACCTGCACTGAGGATCACAATTCAAGAAAAAATCAGAACCTGAAATGAACAAAATCGAAGAATTAGAGCTTAAGGGGTTCAGGTGTCGTATGGGGGAAGAAAACGGGAAAGAGGGAGGCTCAGCGCGACACGGCCTGAAGATGGGTTGTCGCTGCTTATACAGCCGAGGTACACGGTGTGTAAATCCAGACTATATGCCGTGTATCTCAATTTTTTTGGCAAAACATATATATTTATATAATTATTATAGTAAACTATATACTAATTAATAATAATTAAAAATAATAAAAATGGATATATATATATACAAAATTTGAAAATAAAACTATACACGTATTATAGTGGGAAAATACAAAGTGTGTGTTTACGAAATGGAAAAAGATAAGTACAACCTTTAGTCTGGTGCTTGGGGCGAGGTTCAAACCGGTGATCGGCTCTTCTGAACGGAAGTTCTCAACCACTGGAGTGAAGGTTGTACTACTACCCTTATTTATTATTTATATATAGTTAATGTATACAACCTATATTACATGGGAAGAAATAAATGCATGACGTGTGGTTTTTAATTATATAAGAAGGGGATGAAGCAGGAAGATTAGCCGAGGATGAACTCGGGTCTTTAGGATCCAGGGCCGATACTTTTACAATCTTCCAACTTCACCCGTATGAATTACTTTATATGGAAAAGTTTTAAAGTTTGAAATGAAAAATATGGAACACAAGATGTATATCTAAAGACACGTCGTGTGGTTTTATTAAAATGAAAAATGATGGAAATGGGGCGGTTGTTAGGATTTGAACCTGAGTGTTTTGGAGCCGGGCTATGATCTTGGCCAACCGATCCATCCCCACCATGGGTTTTCTTATAAGCTTATATATATATATGTATATATTTATATATATGAAATTTACTACACTTTTCATATAAGAGAATATAAAAAGGAGGAACCCAATGCCGAAGGTAGGCCGAGTGGATTCGAATCGGGGATGGCTCAGATAAACTCCAGTGACCTTACCATCGACACTAGCATTACCCCTGTTAATTTATTAGTTAAAATATATAGTTATAATAAGTGAAAAAATGAAAAGGGAAAAGTACACGATGTGTGTATAGGTGGTACACAACGTGTATCCTCTGAGTTACCTCCCAGGAAGCACCTTTGTTTTAGGTCATTGGCACGACCTACTTACCTTTTCTTACCTGAGATGCATGGTGGACATTGTTCCCACCACGTTGTCTATGTGATGGTAAGCCTTCAACTACTGTCTGTTCCCTTTTAATGGTTGACCATCCTTTACAAAAATTTCGACCACTCCACGAGGGAATACTCTTATAACATGGAATGGTCCCAACCATCCTGGCTTTAAATTCCATGGGAATAAGCGAAGATGCGAGTTAAAGATAAGTACCTGATCACCAGGTTGGAAAGACTTTCCTGAAATCATCCTGTCGTGAATGGATCTCATATTCTCCTTGTATATCTTGGTGTTCTTGTACACCTCTAATATGATTTCATCAATTTTTGACAGATAGAAATTCCACTTTTCTTCACCTTCCTTTAAATCAAAGTTCAAGGACTTGATGGCCCAGTAGGATTTTTGTTCCAATTCCACTGGCAGATGGAAGGGCCTGCCAGAGATAAGGCAAAATGGGGACATTCCCAGTGGTGTTTTGAATGTAGTCCGATATGACCACAAAGCTTAATCTAATATCTTGGACCATTCATTCCTCAAAGTGGTCACTATTTTCTCTAGGATCTATTTGAGCTCAAGATTGGAGAGCTCTACTTGTCCAACGGACTGGGGATGATATGGTGTCCCCATTTGATGCTTTACTTCATACATCGACAGTATTACTCTCATCAGTGTTATGTCGAAGTGGGTCCCTCTATCGCTGATCAATACTCATAGAACTGCAAACCTGCAAAAAATATGTTTCTTTAAAAAGCTCATGACTACCCTGGATGTGTCGTGTGCTGTAGTAGTGGCTTCCACCAATTTGGAGACGTAGTCGATGCAGATGAGGATGTAAGTGTTCCCAAAATATGTGGGAAAGGGACCCATGAAATCTATTCCACAGAAGTCGAAAATCTCAACCTTCTGGATTGGGTCCTGGGAAATCTCATCTCTACGTCCCACATTACCGGTCCTCTGGCACCGATCACAATAGGAAACAAAGGCCTTGGCATCTTTATGCATGGTGAGCCAGAAAAACCCAGACTGCAGGATCTTCAATATTGTATGGTCTGGTCCATGATGTCCTCCAAGTGGTGAGGCATGACAAAACTCTAGGACACCATGAAATTCATTCTCCAGGATGAAATTGTGGATCACTCCATCTGCACAGGATCATAATAGCAGCTGATCCTCCCATAAGCACCTTTTCACATCAGAGAAAAATATCTTCCTTTGCTGGAAGGAGAGGTCAGGGTGAACGACACCTGTAACCAGAAAATTAGCGATATCAGCATACCATGGTCTAGGTGTTTCATTAACAGAAAAGAGGTTCTCATCAGGGAAATCCTCACCGATCTCCTAATCTTTCTCCTTCTCTAAATGAGGCAGCTCTAGGCGGGAGAGATGGTCAGCAACAATGTTATCACTCTTCTTATTATCTCAGATCTCCAGATAAAATTCTTGTAAGAGGAGTACCCAGTGGATCAATCAGGGCTTCACATATTTCTTGTTCAATAGGTACATTAGTGCTGCATGGTCAGTATAAACAATAACTTTAGAAAACACTAAGTAGGAACATAACCTATCAAATTCAAAAACCACAGAAAGCATCTCTTTCTCTATGGTGGTTTAGTTTTCATGTGCCTTGTTGAGTGTTCTACTGGCATAATAAATAGGTCAAAAAATCCTATCAAGACATTGTCCTAATACTGCTCCCACTACGTAGTCACTGGCATCACACATAACCTCAAATTGTTCCTCCCAGTTAAGAGAAATCATAACTGGAGCTTCCACTAGGCAGTGCTTTTGATGCTCAAAATCACTACCACATGTCTCATTGAACTCTAATATGGAATCCATGGTTAGAATATTGTTGAGGGGCTGGGCTATTTTGGATAAGTCACAGACAAAATGCCTGTAGAAACCAGAATGCCTTTGGAAGATGCAGATGGCTCTGACAGAAGTCGGAATAGGTAGTCGTGAAAAGACTTCTATCTACACAGGGTCCACCTCTATCCCATTTGCTGAGATTCTGTGGCCGAGGACGATGCCACTTTACAGCATGAAATGACACTTTTACCAATTCAAAACTAGGTTAGTGTTCTCGCATCGTTCCAAAACTAGCTCCAGGTGCCGTAAACAAGTTGTGAATGATTTCCTATAAATGGAAAAATCCTCCATGAATACCTCCAGGATCTATTCCTCCATGTCATGGAATATGGCTAGGATACATCACTGGAAGGTGGTTGGGGAATTTCACATTCCAAAAGACATCCTTTCGTAATAAAACATACCGTAGGGGAAAGTGAATGTGATATTTTCCTGATCCTCCAGAGAAATGAAAATCTGTTTATATCCTGAATAATCATTGAGGAAGAAATAGAAGTTGTGCTCTGCTAGTATCTCTAGAATTTGATCCATGAATGACAGGGGAAATGATCCTTCCTTTTGGCATCGTTTAGCTTTCGGTAATCCACACAGACTTGCTATCCCATGACAATGCATTTAGGTATGAGCTCACTCTTTTCATTTGAAATCACAGTGATACTCCCCTTTTTGGGTACCTCATTGAGTGGACTCACCCATGGATTTTCTGAGAAGGGATAGATGATGCCCGCATCAAACAATTTAATCACCTCCTTTTTTACAACTTCCTTCATGGGGGGATTCAAGAATTGTTGTGGTTACCAAGATTACTTGGCTCCTTCTTCAAGTGTCACCTTGTGGGTGCAAATGGTAGGGTTGATGCCCTTCAAATCAGCGACTTTCCACCCAATAGCATGCTACCACTGTTTCAGAACCTGTAGAAGTGCATATTCTTGCTCTTGTGACAGTTCTGCATTACGTATGATAGGAAAAGCTTGGTTGGGCCCCAAATACCCATACTTTAGAGACGATGGAAGATGATTCAGTTTGAGTTCAGGTGCCTTCAAAATATAAGGTTCAGGTGGATAAACCTTTTCTCATTCTAGACTATCAGGAACAAACATACGTTTCCAATAGTGTCCACCCAGGCCTTTTAGGATTTTCAAATCTTCTGGTGCTACTTCATCTGGAATTTCTAGAATAATAATTTTATTTGAAGTAAAGGAACATACCAGATCATCCCATTTTTTCCTCAAACGACCATCCATGGTGGTTATAGCATAACAATCCTTGTGTTCAGATAATGATGCATGTTTGACAACCTTGAGGACATTGTAGGAGACTCTTTCATCTCCTTCCCAAAAAATCAGCTCTCCTTGGTGCACATAGATTAGTACCTTCCCAGTTGCCAAGAAAGGTATTCCTAGTACGAGAGGTGCCTCCTGGTCATCCTCCATGTCGAGGATGATGAAATAAATGGGGAGTATAATCCTACCCACTTTAACAAGAACATCCTCCAGTAGTCCATTCGGATGTTTGATGGATCGATTAGCAAGTTGAAGGGATACTTGGGTAGAATTCAAGTCATTGAGACCTAAGTTTTTGAAAACTAAAAGGGGCATGTGGTTTATGATGGCCCCTAAGTCTGAGAGGGACTTCCCAAACTCACAAGGTCCAATGGTACATGGAATAGTGAAACTACCTAGATCCTGAAGTTTGGGAGGAATTGAATGCTGGACAACTGCAGAACACTCCTTGGTTAGGGAAATGGTGCCCAGATCCTCCATCTTTATTCTGTTGGAGAGTATTTCCATCATGAATTTTGAATAAGTGGATATCTACGTCAGTGCCTCTGAAAAAGAAATATTGATGTGCAACTTTTTAAATACGTCCATGAATTTGCTGAACTGGTGGTCTAGCTTTCTTTGCTTCAATCTATCTACGAAGGGTAAGGCAGGTTCAAAGGGTTTGACAAACTCATTCCCTTTATTCTGAGAAGCCTCCTTCTGTAAGATTTAGGATGATGAGGGGATGGTATTGGTACCTTCTTCATCAAAAGGGGGTGTGGATGCACTTGGCCGTGCTGGTTTGTTCGGTTAGATCTCTTTTCCACTCCAGAGCATGACACCATGGGCCTCCTTTCTCAAGTTCTTCTCTGTGTTTCCCGGTAGAGTACCACATTTCCTTCCAAAGAGTTGGTTTTACAATTGGACAATATAGTTCTTTAGTCCTCTTATTGAATACTCCTAATTTTGGAACCTAGGCTAAGATATAGATATGAATTTGGTCATAAGATCCTCTAACCTTGAGGAGTTATCCTGTTGAGGTGGTTGTTGAGTTGGGGTAGGTGGTGGCTATCGTGGCTTCTATGGGAGTGTGTTCTAATACCCTTGATATTGATAGGGTCCCTGTTGGGGTTGTTGCTTCCTCTTGTATTAGTTCTGATAAGGAGGCTGGTTATAGGTGGGCCGTCATTAGGGAGGATGATTCTGTTGTTGTTGGCCCCAGCTTGTATTTTGTTACTCACACCATGTCAGATTCTGATACTACTAGTACTGGTTGGGCACTCAATTTTGTGCAACATATCTAACCTCTCTTATCGATGGTCCTCCAACAGAAGCTGGGCATTCTCCCATGATGTGTCTATCACCACATTCGCTACATGATGGATGATTTTCCGCATGTACTTGGAATGTGCCTTTAAGATTGAGTGCGTAGATCTTCTTGGACACAATTCCAAACTGGGCAGCTAGCATGGTAGTTACATCAATGTTATTCATACCTCGTTTTTGTGTGCCCTGCTCGGAATTCCATTGGAAGCTGTTTGAAGACATGTTTTCCAGTAGTTCGAACAGTTCTTCGGGGGAGTTCCTCATTACCGTAAAACCAGCAACGACATCTACCACAGATTTGGTATTATTCATCAGACCTCTGTAGAAAGTTTGGACTTTCATCCAAAGTGGAATTCCATGGTGTGAGAATTTGGGCAAAATCTCTTTGAAGCGCTCCCATGATTCGTATAATGATTCCGCATCACACTTCTGGAAGTTGTGGATCTCGTTCCGAAGTGTCACCGTCTTTGTGGGTGGGAAGTATTTGGATAAGAACTCCTAGGCTAGATCCTCACAGGTGAGGATGGATCATTTCGGCAAGCCTTTAATCTAGTCTTTAATTTTATCCATTAGAGAGAAGGGGAAAAGGCGATGATAGATGGAATCCATGGACACTCTGTGGTAGCAGAATGTGTCGCAGACCTCTAGAAAATTAGAGATAAGGGAATTGGGATCCTCACTAGGCAGTCCACCAAATTGAAAAGTGTTCTGGATCAATTGAATTATAGGAGGCTTGATCTCGAAGTGTTGGGCCTGCACCAGTAGATGAACGATGCCCGTGTCAGCTCTGTGGATTGATGGAAATCCGTACTCTATAAGAGTATGGTGTGGAGGTGGCTTCTGATGAAGGGGAACCAACATGTATTGTTGGTCCTGTGGGGCATAGAATAGACACTAACCTTGGTTGAAATATGACATCAGCTCTGGTTGGAATTTTTGGAGCAGCTGCAGATGGTATTCTGGAACTTGTGGAGCTCGCTGGTTCCGGTTGTCATCCGAACCTAACTACTGTCAAGCTCCATGGAAAGCAGGTGGATTTCCTTCCTCGTTCTACGCTAGTGGAGTGATTTGGTTGTGTTCATCCATGAGTGCCTGTTAGCACCTCGAAAATGTCCGTTCAATCTCCGAGCCAGTTGGTAAAAACCATAATGACTTAGTGTTTTTGGAACCTATGAGGTGGTCTCTCATACACCTAAAGGCCTATACGAACAAAACAAAACACCAAGCATAAACGAGGAAAATTAAATATACCCGGAAATGGGAATATAAAAGGAATTTTTGTGAATTTATGATTTTTATTTTCCCTAAAATTTGATGCAAATTTAATTAAAATAAGAATAAATTAACTCTAAGCTTCCCAACAACGGTGCCAAAATTTGGTGAGTCGTTTCACCGAAGTTATATTATCGGTTTCCCAAATTATTTTTTCCCTAACAAGTATAACACAAGTAGGGGTTCGATCTATAGGGAAAAAGGAGTTATTTTTATCTTGTTTAACTTAGTTTGTATTTTTTATGAATTTTTATGAATTTAGAGTGTATTGTTGTTGTTTGGATAAAAAACAATTGGTTCTAAGTTTGTTTTAACAAATTTCATAACAAAAGAAAAGTAAAATACAAGAAAATTGATTTTGATATAGATAAAGAAAGATGCGAATTGGGGTTATGGGTTAATGGGAAGTTATTTATTGAATCAAATTGTCTATGAGGTTGTGTTGTTCATGATAACCCAACACTCCGGGTTTAATTTGTAATGATGTTTCCTTTGTATTTTAAAAATTAAATTAATAGCTAAAGTCACTAACTCCTTGGTCCGATAGTTAATATTTAACAGATCTTTATTTGGATTAATCCATTTTGAGTCGATGAATAATTCTAATGGGAATGGAATTATTACTTGGTATTCTTATTTTGAATCCCAAAAAATTATTCCCTTGGTCTGGTACATAATTTCTAGTGAAAAGATGAAATGATTTAAGAAGAATAAGAAGAGGTTAGTAAAACTAACACATTCATAGCAACTTAATTTAAATTACAACTCATCATCTCCCACAACCCCAACACACTGGGTGTTTAGTTACACATGGATGTAAAGATAACCAAAAGAATCCTGATACATAATGTGATCATGCTTGAAACTACGAGGTGGGAACGATTCTTCAGTAGACGGTGGGATGATGGTAGTATGACGGAAGAGTGTTGCTCCTTCATAACTTTAACCCTTTTCTCCACACAATATCACCACACACTTCCCCCTTGTCTCGAGGCCAAGGCCTCCTTTTATAGAAAAAATAAGTACACGACGTGTGGAAAAAGTACACCCCATGTACTTTTGTCAATGCATTTTTGCCTTCATTTTCTCCATTTGTAGGTGGCCTAACACACTGTCTTTGAATTGGAACATGGCTCCACCTGGTAGGTGAATGTAAAAACCGTGTAGCGCCTCCATACACGGCATGTAGTCTCATTTTTCGGTCAGTAATTTCTTCTTGAAATGTATACACGACATGTATCAGTGGAACACGACGTGTCCCCTTCAGCCGGCCACATGGGCTTGTAGACTCTTCTCATCCACCAACTACTTCTAAAATGGTATACACGGCGTTTATAGTGTGGATACAGCATGTACCAGCTTCTGGTTACATGGGAATGTACTTGTCCTTGTCAACCCGTGTCTAAGCTTGAATGTACATGGCATGTATATAAGTACGTTCCATGTAGTTGTAATTTTTTGCTCAGTTCTTCCCCGTTTTGTGTATTTGGACATAAATCTCTTGGAAATGAACGAGATCACCAAAATCAATGTATTTGTTCCCTAAATAGTAGATAATTACTGAAAACTTGTTCTTATATTTCAATACAATATTTGAAAATGTATACACAAATCGGGTGTATCATGTATGCATTTTTATAAAGAAATAAGAACAATGTATAAATAACATTTATCACATTATAATTTATTCTTTATGTAACCGCATACACCATTCGGTTCTTAAGGACACCCAAACATGAATTCCTCCTTCGACTTATCCTATGGGAGTCTGAACTATCCCCAAGAGATATCATATATCTAAATGTCCATGTTACAATTCATTATCACAATTAATATATTATAAAATATATAAAACTTGAAAATCATTCTGACATTAGTAATGTGAAACCTAAGGCTCCAACCTCAAGGTCTAATGTAAGTGAGACTAAACCAAGAAAAAATTTTTAATATGAAAAAAGGGAAAAGTTCTTAGGGTCTTTCCCTTGGCCTATCTCCAAGAGAACTCATGGTCCCTTGTAAATCAAAATAGAATCTCTCATGGTATTCCTCTAAAAAGGATCTCACAGTCCTTGTCAATAGGATCACATGGTCCTTCTTAAGAAGCTCAAAGGAAGCACTTAGGGTCTTTCTCTCAAATTAATTGCTCACACCCCAATTTTTAGCGACGTTCTAATCCGTGTCAACATAATCACCACCAAGATCCATTCCAAAAATCATTACATTAATTAATTTATCTATAAAATAATCATATTTATTTCCATTAATTTTTCCAATGATTAATCAATCACATCAATTTTCTTTAATTAATTAAAAAAATAATTAATCATGTATATACACTAGTGAATTCAACAATTAACTAATCACATCAATTTCTTTAGTTAATTATTTAATTAAATTATCCCATAAAATACATTAATTAATTCAAAAAATAATTAATTATTTCAATTCCGTTAATAAATTCAATAATTAACTAATCAGAGCAATAACATTAAATTATTCAATAATTAAATAATCACATCAATTTACTTAGTTAATTAAAAAATTTAACTAGTCACATAAATTACATTAATTAAGTTAACAATTAATTAAACACTTTAATTCAATTAGTCAATTCAAAAATTAACTAATCACCCCACTTTCATGACTAATTCATGAATTAGTCTATCACAAAAATCCCATTAATAAATTCCCCAATTAATTATGTTAATATCACCAATTAATTCATCAATTAATTAGCCAATATCAACAAACTTAATATCCTGTAATTAATTCAATAATTATTTATTCAAATCAACAATATCAATATCTTATAATTAATTTAATAATTAATTATATAATTCACAAATCTCACTGTCCTTTAATTAATTCAACCATTAATTATCCAATTATATCAATTCAATATCCCAAAAATACACATTAATTAATTCACCAATTAATTAATCCAATCCATTCAATTGCACAATCACAACAATCCTCATTAATTAATTCACAAATTAATTAATCTAACTCATTCATTTTCATTAATACCACAATTCCATTAATTTATTATCAAAATGATTAATATTAATCACTCAATTGAATTAATCCCTTAATTTAATTCAACAATAAATTACTTACCGCCATTAATTAAATCATCAATTAATTAATCCATTTATTTAATTCAATAATTAAATAATCACACAACTCTAATTAGTTAATTAATTAATTAACCCCTTTACTTAATTCAATAATTAAATAATCACATTTCTCTCATTAATAAATCCATCAATTAATAAATCCCTATATTTAATTCATTAGTTAAATAATCTTACGAATCCCATCAATTAATTCGTCAATTAATTAATCTCTTTATTTAATTTATTAATTAAATAACCACATAACACCCATTAATTAATTAATTAATTAATACCTTTAATTAATTAAATAATTAAATAATTACATATATCTCATTAATTAATTCATCAATTAATTAATCCTTTTATTTAACTTAATAATTAAATAATCACATAACTCTCATTAATTTATTCATCAATTAATTAGTCCCTTATTTAATTTATTAATTAAATAACCACATGACCCCCCTTAATTAATTTTTCTATTAATTAATCCCTTCATTAATTTAAGAGGTAAAAAATTATTGTAAATTAATTGAACAATTAATTTATACAATTAAATAATATCAATATGCCATAATTAATTCAAAAATTAATTATTCCTCAAATCCCACAATTTCAATATTTCAATAATATATTCATAAAATAATTATTCAATCCTAAATTTTTTAATCTAAAAAATTCTCATAAATTAATTCAAAAATTAATTCATACAATTCATGTTCGCTTAATTAATTAATTTACTAAATAAAATAATTAAATTTGGAAATATAATTGCTAAAAAACTCTATAAATCATATAATAAAACACACCTAATTAAAATCATGACTATGGGATTTTAATAACATACCACATACCTCATGAACTGTGACAAAGAACGACCGCCAATGGAAAATACCAATTCGATCAGAATAATGACGTAGAATTAGACCTTGATTAAATTCCTAGATCCAAGATTTAAATAAATCAAGATCTAATAAACCTAAATCTAAATCTATTTCCAATAGCATGTTAACATCCCTCTTCCATTTGAAAATAGGTTTGAGAGAGAAAGATGGATCTAAATGGTAAGAACCACTTACCTAGGGAGGTGTGTGTTTAGGGATACATGTATTGGAGGGTTCATATAGGCTAACCCATTTTTTTTCCTATTTTCCCCACAAAATCCCTTTTCCACCTTAAAAAACTTAAAAAAATACATGTTCTGTGATTTATTTTCACAAAATGATTACATGTGGTCTAAATCAAATTCATGACATGTCTATATGTGGTGTAAATCAAATTCAGGACCTATCTAAACGTGGTGTAATTTAAATTAGTGACATGTCTACATGTGGTGTAAAAGTTTTTCTTGACATGTTGACACATGATGAAAAATATTTATAGGGTGTGTAAATTTTTGAGGGTTTGAATTTATTTAGGAATTAAATTAAATTCACAGAGTATACCCAAAATAATTCACGTTGTGAATTGGGTCCATGATGTGCATTTGTTCTACATCCAAAACTCACCACGTATTCCTACTACACTCCTAGAAAAAGATGGGATCTTATAGAATGCATGACAATTTAAAAAATTTGTTAAACTCTTTAAACTAAGGCATACATTTTTTCAAAATATAATAATTGTAATCATGAATAAAGTAGGTAATAAATTAAATAATTAAAAAATTCATAAATTTCAATATGAGACATACAAATTATAAACAATTCATAAATCTATAAATTATAAACACATTATAATTTAGCCATTCATTATGGATATTCTATAATTAAATAAATATAAGACATTTAAATTTATTCCCAATATAAACTCATTTATATTATCCTTTTATAAAACATTCTATTTAAATATATGTTAGTAAATGAAATATAAAAATTTTATATTTAAATTTTATTATGTAAAAAATTTACATTATATAAATATTACATATTTAAAATTATTTAAACCTTGATCATATATATTATCAAAACTCTTTTCGATATGGTTTAAATAATTTCTCAAATAAGGTATTTTAATTTGATAATTTTAAATTCATTATTATGAATAATTCATAATATTAAATATAAAAATTTTAGTTTTTTAGTTATTTGTAATCTATAAAAAATTTATATATTACACTTATAATTTACATATAAGCATTATATATCTATATTATAAGTGATTCCATATAATTTGAAAGTAGTATTTAATATTAATTATTAATATTTATGGATATTAATTTATTAAATGTTTTATTGACATTTAATAATTAATTATAAATAATTTATATTTAATTAATATATAAATGTTTTTTAAATTATATTAGTATTCTAAAATACTATTTTTCCATGATTTATAAACATTTTATAAACTATATAATCCAATTCACAAATGAAAATTTAGAAAACTAGAAATTTCCTTGAAATCATATCTAATGAAATACTATATATCATTATACAGAACTTTCTCATCCAATCTATCATATTTAATTTTAGATTATCTCTCTTGTGATATTACCTCCAGTGGGTAGTGATACATAATTTATGATAGGTTAAATATCATCCCTATGATACAGTGCAAATTTTCTTGAGTAAAGCACATCACTAGCATCCCATTAAACCGCACACATCGTATGTTATAATATGTTTAAAACTGAAGAACATCAACTATTATTCTATTTATGATACCCAAAATCATATATAGTTAGTATATCAAAGACTATGATATTGTATACTATAAGTCCATCCATAATTCAATTTCTATATCATATTCAAAATCACTGATTACAATATCCAATTTCCAATGGATAATTTATATCACAACTTGTGATATGTAATATGATATCAAAAAAGTTTCATAATTTCTTCCGTTTTAATAATAATTTTAGAATAAAACAACATGGAATAATTTGATTTCATTGATAGGTTTCTATGAAACAATTAATGCTTAAAAAATGTAGCAAAAAAAATTTAAACCCTTACACCCAATATCGACCATGCTTGAAACAAAAACCATGTAT
Source organism: Viscum album (assembly GCA_963277665.1). Taxonomy (NCBI): domain Eukaryota; kingdom Viridiplantae; phylum Streptophyta; class Magnoliopsida; order Santalales; family Viscaceae; genus Viscum; species Viscum album. The sequence continues at coordinate 1,165,506,566 of OY728142.1, forward strand.
AAACCAAAATAAATAATAGGTTGTGGTCATTACACAGCCTATAACCAGGTTTACTATTTTCATTTACGTGATTTATGAATAATTCCTATAGGCATTCAGAGGACTCCATAGTTCTTGGTGTATCCACATAATGAAAGAATTACCTAAATATCAGGTGGGATTATACTTTTATCCTTGGCATTCTAGTGCCAAACTATGTAATGGGGGAAGAAGAAGAGATATTTTCAAGGATAAGGATCTGAATAAGGCTTATGGAATCTCATATGAATACCATCTCAATGGTAGTGTCTCCTTTTATAATACCCCGAGGATATTCCTTGGTTAATAAATGTAATTAATCATATGTTACGAGTAAATTCATTTTTCTACAATTGTTTGGAAATGAACTAAAATTGCTATATCATATTATATGGTATACACCAAGCCATAGCTAGTGATATGGGTATGTAGATTCTTCAATAATCATATGAGACTAGCATCTTTTTTAGTGTAGGATAGATAAGTGATATGTGATATTGAGTGCATGTTCACTGCCACGTCTTCCACACAATTTACTTTGGTTATGAATCAATATTTTGATTCATTTGTGGACATGTTCATTACATAATCATTGAAACATTCAATTATTATTTAAACATAATGGGAATATGTTACTATAACATATGTTAGTTATTAAGTGTTGACAACAGATTCTCAACTCCCTTTCTTAAATTAAGGGATTCTATATAAAGGGACATGGTATCTCTATATCATACACATGATACTATATAGCATAATACAATAATATATTCTTCCTATTCCTACTTTCATCTTTGTGGAGAAGTATTCAACACATTATAGGGGATTTCAAGGTCCTCTCATTATGAATAATTACTCTATTGTCCGATTGAATCCCTGTGGAGGAAAGAGTCTATTGGATATCACTAGGCAATTAAGATCAATAAAAAAAATTCTTGATCATCAAGAATGTAGCTTTCTACATTTTATGTATGCCTGTTATTTTATATTCTTCATATTACACATTGGTTCTTTTGATGATAGATATTTTGTTATTATGGGGTTCTTATATTATGTTAAGTATATGATGATCCTAAAAACTCCATCAGTGGTATCAATGTCACATACATCAATGAATCAGATTTTTATTTAACTATTTTCATAAATAACATGAATATTATGATTTTCTTAAGGACAAATCATATTGTATGATGTTGTGTGGATTGGTGTCAGTTTTGGGATTACTCCACCAGGGTTTACGATATATTATTTCATAATGTAATATTCTATTTCTTTCTTTATTTTAGGATATTAATGATACATATAATAAAGTATTATACATAAAAAACCTATGGTTTTGATCTTTACCAAAAACTGAAATATCGGTGGTACAATAGGCTATGATAGAAACTCAAGTTACATGAAAATGAGGTATAAAATCATAAATGTGATATAACACATATCTTTTATTATGATTAAACCATATGTAATAAATTTTCCAATACATAAGATATTTTTGTTGTTATAGAAGATAATATATAGTTTATGTATATGTATGATCTATATGTGAGAAATTTTCCTATACCTAGGATAATAACCATTGTTTTAAGAGAGTATATATAGCGATACATAAGGTTTTTTATGAGTAATAAATTTCTCAATACATATGAATGTTTTTCAATATTTATGAAATTTATTAGTATGTATGAAAATTTTATGATATATAAGAAAATTTCCTTTGTGTGAATTATTTTTCCATATGGTTAACGTGATAGGTGAGGTTATTTTAACTTTTTTGATAATCCTTATCATAAGCACCGATTCCATATATGATATACGATTGATAATATATCTTAAGAATCATAAATTGTGACAAAATAAAAAGATGATTAAAATTATTATTATTCTAAATATACAGATTTTATAATTCTTTTATAAAATATAATTAATTGGAATTGTAAATAAAATATTTTCATTCCTATATTAGATAGGAAATTTTCGGATTTATATCTCATGTTTATAAAATAAATAATTTTTTAATTCCTTTTAAATATTAATATTTAAAAATTGTTTATGAAATATGAATATTGTGTATGATTTAATTTATGTGATCAATGTATTTTTGTTAGATTATGATAAATTATTCTAGAAATGTGGGGTTGGCTATTTGTGGTTCCAAACTAACTCAGGTAATGAGTAATAATTTTACATAATTTTAAATATTTATATGAAATGTTAATACACCTTCTGTGTAGGATGCATTTGGATATGATTAGATATTTTTGCGTTTTATTTTTGGATGAGTAACACAAACTATTGGTTGTGTAATGATTTTCACATTAATATAGTGTGAAAATATTAAATTAGTGGACAAAATAAGGATTTGAAACCTAAATTATTAGAATCATGAATTTATAATGGAATAAAGCCCTAGATAATAAAGATTATATATAATAAAATATTTAATAATTTAATTGGAATGTTTTGTTTATTAAATTAGATAGAATTTAAAAGATAACACCTCAAATACTAATTGTGATATTCTTTCCCATGTGGAACTTTTCAAGAGCTTAATCATTCAGCATGGGTGACCTTAATCATTAGGTACCCATGAATTATCTTGTGTAAGGAAAGAAAGTAATTAGGTTACCCAAACCATCAAATGACTCATTCTTTAGATTTTCTTTAGGTTACAATTAGTTGGGAAACCTTAACCATTGGGATACCAAAGGAATAGATTTTAATGGATCCATATGATAGATTTAGAAAAAGAGTTATCCACATAGCTATCTAAGAGTCATATATTATATGAATAAAAATAATTTTCTTGGAGATATAATCATGGTTTATTTACATGATTAGTAAATGTATGTTATGATTAAATATTGATCTAATATATCTAAAGTGATATGATGTATGAATTAATCAGTTTTAGTGGAAGTATTTTCGTTAAAATTTAATGATGTGGAGTTATAAAAAATGATACTCACTCATAAACATGTCTTCTTTGTAGATTATAGAATGAATCATGTTTATCATTTTGAGATTTTCTATAGGTTAAATTTATAAAATGTTCCTATATTGGTATTTATGTTTCAGAAGTGTTCTCAAAGATATGAATTTTGGGAATTTTAATGTGAGTGTTTAAGAGATCGATTTATCAAAATCTGGCCCAAAGTTGTTATATATTGGGATTCCATCACACATTTGTACTGAGAACCATTAACTTAGAGATATGAGGGAACTGATAAAGGGTGAAGTAGATCTATGTGTTGGAAATGGATCAAGAGTTTCTACATTTTAGGTCAATACTTATTATTCAATTCTAATTATTAGATTAATTCTATAATTGAAAATGTGTTATTATATCCCCACCATAAAGAGAAATTTTATTTTTGTATCCTGTTTGGGAAAGAAGGAATTTCATTCTTTATTAAGAAAAATAACTATTCTCTCTCTATATATATAAAAAATTTCATCAATAAAATGATAAATGATTTATATTTTTTGGATATGGATAATATTTTCCATGTTAATAAGAATAAGAAGTTCAGTGATAGTAATCATAATAAACTTTTTCATTATTTCCACGAGTAGATAAATGATAAACCCATTCAAAGACTCCAAAAATATGGATTATTGGAATCATTCAATTATGAATCATTTTATAATTGTGAGTCTTGTTTATTAATAAATTGTACAGAAGCACCTTTTATTGGAAAAGTTGATAGGGATAGTGTACTATTGGATCTTTTACATAGTGATGCATGTAGTCTATTGACTGAATGTCCCAAAGGCCAGAATTTTTATTTGTTTCTGGATAAACCCCCTTTTAATGATAAAGGGAGAAACCTCACATGACTTAAAGGATGTACAAACATAAAAAAAATGAAGGCCACAACCCATAACAAGACTATTTAGAAATACTTCAGCCCAACAACAAAAACATTATAGCAAAACTCCACCATTGCATGACTGTTCAGAAAGCTGTCCCGTGCAGAAGTGCACGAGCCTAGTACTGATGGCTGAGCCATACCCTCTAAAACATCAAAATCTGAATAGTTATACACTATGAATGCACCTGCTCTGATCCTCTTCTAAATTATTTATTTATAGAATGTTCGGGAAAAGCAATCTAAAAACCAATGCAAGATGAACCCCTGCACCCTTCTACTATAGAAATGTAGTTCTTTCTCAATTCCTCACTCAGAGAATTAAATCTATTGATTTGGTTACATGGAACAGCACAACCAGACCACCGACACCAAAAAAACCTTCACTGCATCACCAGCGAAGACAATCCACCCAAATAGAACATTGACTGCAAGACATAAAGCATACACATCCAAAACCAGAAAATGAAACAAACAGAACGGAACAACTACAATCACGATCGAATCCATCCAAATAAAGCTCGCATACTTTAGTTATTATGATTATTTGTTCTATTGATACATAATTATGAAGATTTTAATCATTTCAACGATTTTCAACATGAAGTATATAATCAATTATATTAAATTATTAAGTTTCTCTGATCATATTGGGGTGATGAATAATTTATCCATGAATTTATTTATTATTTGAGACATTGTAGAATTGTTCCAAAACTAAATCCTCTTGGAATACCATAGTGTAATGGTGTGTAAGATAGGTGGAATATTACACTATTGGTAATGGTTCTATTTATGATGAGGTAGTGTGATGTTATTATTTAATTTTGGGGATATGCTCTGAAACTTACACCTTCCTACTTAACCGTATTCCATCTAAATCATTCGTTAAGATTCTATATGATATATGTTATGTGAAACATAAAAATATATATTTTATAAGGATTTGGGTTTGTAATGAATGTTCATGAAATTTTTCTTATGATAAACTCAATCCTAAAAAAATTAAATGAATGTTAGTTTATTATAATAAATAGACTACTGGATATAAATTTTATAATTATAATGAATGAAAAGTGTCTATGGATTGAAATGATTTTTTAGTGATAAGTATCATGAAATTTTAGGAGTTATTGGGATTAAATTTGAACTTGGAGAAGTTCAATATCAACAAATAATAAGTTCTCTGGATATAGATATTAACTTAGTTTCACAAAGGGTTATGGAATAAGAACCAACTTAGGTTACAAAAGAACACTGAAGATCTTGAAGAATTCATCAGGAAACTAAGAGATATGGATTTTTTAAGGTAAATAAAGATGAATTAATTTTCATGGGTGATGAACCTTTTACTTACTAAGAGGATATTGAGATTACTAATTTTTAGAGATCGATAAAATCAATGGAATCTAAAATGGGATCCATGTATACTCACCAAGTTTGGAGCATGATGGATGCACCTGAATGGGGGAGAACCAAATGGTGTAATTGAACTTTTTCATAAGAAAACTAACATGGATGGTAGAGTGTCTACCTATAAAGCATACCCAGAGGAAAAGGGTTAAGAAAAAAATTCATGGTATTAATCATGAAGAGAGATTTTCACAAGTTTTTATGATAAATAACATTTATATATTTCTTCTCATAACAACTCAATATGATCATGTGATATATTGAATGGATTCAAAATTGATTTCCATAATAAAAGTTTAGTTAGGGATGTGTATATGATAAGACTTTAAAGTTTTATAATTTTAAACGTGTCTACCAATGTTTGAAAGTTGCAATAAACCATTTATGAATTAAAACAATGCTCTCAAAGTTGGAACATCTAGTTTTATGACACAATCAAATAGCTTGGTTTCATAGAAAACCCCAATATTTTTTCTGTATATAGTCACATTAGTGGGTGTGTGGTGCTATTTTTTATGTTTCAAGTATATGAAATACTTATTATTGGAAATTATATCCCAAATATACACTCTATAAATATTTGGTTGGGAAAATTAATCTCAATGAACTACATGGGTGAGGCAGCCTACATCCCGAGTATAAATATTTATAGATGTAAATACTTATAGTGAGTCAAAACACATATATCAGTAAATTTATACAGTGGTTTAACATGGAGAACTCTATAAATGGTCCATTATCAGTGTTTCATAGATTAAGTATTAGGAAAAGTTTAGATCATTCTAATGATATAGAAATAATGGATACATTCCTAATGCGTTCTCCATAGGATCTATCATGTATTCCATGTTTTGTACTCAACTTGATGTCTATTATGATTTAATAATAACAATTATATACCAATAAAACCCAAGTGATAGTTACTATATTGTTATTAATAACATCATTAAATAATTAATAATAAGTAATAATATGTTCTTTCTCTTTAGAGCTGGGGATGAACACAAGGTAAAGGGTTACACCGATGCTATTTTTGAATCTAAAAATATGAAATGAGATCCTAATCTGTATTTAGGTTTTCTCTAAATGGTGGATATGTGGCCTGAGTACCATGGTAACATGATAACTGAACTGGTCTTGACATAGCCCCAAAGGCATTCTCAATCCCCATGGATGGAGAATATCACCTGATGTCATAAAATATCAAAGTGGGAACAATTTTTTCACTCACAATACAGAAGAAAAAGAGACAATTCATTAATGCAGACAAAGGAAACTCCACTAGGAGAACTGCACCAGAAGTCAAACAATAAGAAAACCCAATGTACTATAACCGAGTACTATAAAACAAGAATAAATACCCAAGTCCCAAAGAATGCAACTCAGCAAGTACACAAATCAATATCTATAACCACCTCCAAGTGATATTTTTCCATTTCTCAAACCTTGATGGAGATAGTCTACAAACACCCAAAGGCATGAGTAGAGTGTGAGATAAAATCCCAGTAGGGTCTCACCAAGGATTCCATAATAGATTCCAATATTAAATTAACTAATGAGATCTTTAAATTTTAAAAAAGGTTTGGAATTTGAAAGAGAATAAATAAAACAATTCATTATTTTCATTTCAAATGATGAAGAAAATACTTTTAAAGGATTCATGAGGACTCATCACCATCTCATAAAGGATGCGACACACTGCATTTATTTTTTTTGAAACATTATAAATTAGAAAGTGATGACTAAATAACTCACTGAATACCTAAGGCTTGCAGGATCCCTAGTAAAAAACAATTATGTGAAATTTATTTCAAACGACCTTAAAATACAATTTATCCCATTCATCATTTCAAACATTTCAATTTTCCTATTAAAAACCATAATGGGTTTTAATAAAAAAACATTCCTTTTTCCAAGATAAAACCCAAAGTTTTTTTTATCAAAAACCATTTTAATCCATTTACACATTATAGGGATTTGAAAATTAATTCACAAGTTAATTTCACAATCCAATTTCACAAATAAATTAAAAAAATTTAATTTTTCATAATTCCATCAATTTTCACAACAAACCCCTAATTTAAGGGAATTGGGGTTTTAAAAAAATTCTAATCAAATCCATTTCACAATTTAAAATAAACAATTAAAATTACACTGATTTCCATACACACACCCTAATTCAATGGAATTGGTGGTTTTTACAATTTCATTCCAAAACCAACTTTCCAAAACCCCAATTCCATGGAATAGGGTTTTTAATCAAATAATTGAATGAAATTTCATTTAAATGAAGAAATTAAATTTCATTCAAACAATTGAAATTAAACAAAGTAATTTAAGGGTAAAATAAATTGAGCATCGCAATATAACCACCTACTTTTCTCAAGGAAACATAAAACCCACAATAGAACCCTCCAATAAGAACAAAGGCACTGAAGATCTTGGAACTCAACCTAGAAACAATATCTGACAATATATATTATAGATCCATCAATCCCTAGTTGATCTATCAAACTCTGAGGAATAAAAAATAAATATATGAAGAGATAGGGATAACCCTTACCCATAAAGTCATATCAGAACCACAATGATGATAAATCACTGATCGAAATAACTCATATAAGGGTTTGAGGGCTCCAAAATTACCTGAGGAATGCTCTTGGGTCAAGAGAAACAGAAACCAGAGAGGGTGAGGAGAAAAACCTATAAGGTGTACTATTAAAAAACAACCATTGGGAATTTACATAGCGTGTAACCAAATTACACATCATGTAATTGAAAAAAATCCCAAAATCTTCGAAAAACATGTTTCCTTTTTATAAATCCAGATTTATTATTTTTTTAGAATTTACATGTCGTGTAACTATATTATATAGTGTGTAAATCCCCAAAAGAATACAAAAAATAGGTTTGTTATGAGAATATAATAAATCTATTACTTCACCATTATAGGTAACCTCCCAATTCCTTCTCGACCCTACCTAGACAACAAAAAAGGAAAACCACAACAAAGTTTAAAACATAAATGTCAGAAGAGTAACAAGCTGTTATAACCTACCTATCATAATAACATTTTGTACCTAGAAAGCATGTTAAGAAGATTTCATATCCAAAATTTGAGGCCACTTCTCTCTCGTTTGTTCCTCGCATTCCCATATCTTATGAAAATCAAAACTGTGCTATCATAACATTAAAACCAAAGGTATTGACCTCCTTCATAGTACCATGGTTTCAGAATCAACTATCCTAACTAGACTTTCATTAAATATAAATGAGGTTCAATCTCAAGATCCCCATAACTCAGAAGATGAGATGGGTTATATAGATACTTTTGTAGATGAGATACATGGAACACATCATGTATCAATGTGATTTGTAGAGGATGTGATAAACAATATGAAAATTTCACAACCTATTGAACAAATTGGAATGGTCCCCTAAAATGAGGATAAAGTCTCCCTTGACTCCCAACCCATTGATGACCCAGCCGACGTGAATCTTTTAAGAACACCTAGTCACCCACTGATAATTCCAAAGGTCTGTGATGATAATCAGTATAAGAATTGTATCGGTTCTCCACTGTCAACATGCTTTGATGAATAAACTAAATATTTGTTGTCATCTCTTGGAACAAGATCATTCCAACTAAGGAACTGTCACCAATATCCGACCAACACAATAGATATATATAAGGAAGACTATACAAGGCCTTAAAAGGATCCATTCTAATCATGTAATGGTAACTATTATTATTAGAAACCACAACTAGCCCCAGGTGATCATCCCAAGATCCCCCAAATTCATGAAAAAAGCGTGAAGCATATCTTGAAGAATATTTATAGCTCTTTCTATCTGGACATTTGACTATGGATGCTATGCGATGCTCAAACATACCTGAGATCCCAGTGCCTCTTGAAGGCCTCTCCAAAAGTGATAAGTGAACCAAGGACCCCTATTAGAAACTATAGTAGAAGGAACTACATGAAAATGAAAAATCTCTTTCATATAGATATTTCCCAACTCATTAACTTTGGTTATATCACAAATGGGTATAAAGTGTTCCAATTTAGTCATACTATCAATCAATACCCATATAGAATTCTTCTTTCTCTGGGTATGAGGAAACCCAACCAAAAAGTCTATAGAGATATCATCACACTTCCACATCGGAACTGAAAGTTTCTAAAGTAAACCTGAAAGATTCTGGTGCTCAGACTTGACCTTTTGGAATGTATAAAAATGATAAACAAACTCAGAAATTCCGGATATCATATTTTTTCACTAGAAATTCTGCCACATGTCATAGAAAATATTCACAGTTCTTGGCTAGGAAACCCATTTGGAACCATGGAAATCCCCCATCAAAGCTTTCATTTCTGCTAATGGAACAACAAAGAGATTATAATAGCATAGAAATCCCTCTTTGGAGAATAGCCAATTGGAAACTATCTCCACACTATAAAGAGATTCTATAGTGATATAGAACTCATCTTAAAGGTGTTGTTCCTAAATAATCATCATGAGAAGATCAGATTTCAACTAAACACTAGAAAAAGAAACCTCATTCTCTGATTCCCAAAATCCAATATGAAATTGTGGAAAGATAGTCATCAAGTTAAACTCCTCAGAAGAGTCATTCACTTCCTAGGATGGAAGTTTCTTTCTCAAAGCATCTTCTATGACATTCCCTTTCTCGAGGGTATAAGAGATGTCAAAATATAAAGACTGCATATATTCCACCTAACACATCTTAAATAGATTCAAATATTTGTTAGAGAAGATATATCTCAATATTTATTGGTATGAATACACGGTATACCTTTATCCATAATGGCAGTTCCTCCAACCCTTAATCACATCGATCACAACTAAAAGTTCAAGTTCATGGGTTAGATAATTCTTCCCATGTGACCTAAGATGATGAGATCCATAAACAATAACATGATCATCATGAAAGAGGATACATCCCAATCCTAAACCCGATGCATCAAAAAAGACCACACAACCCTACCGGACCTCTAGAAGAGTCAACATAGACACCATAGTCAAAATCCATTTTAGATCAACAAAATTAATCTAACATTTATCATCCAAAGAAAAATTTACTACCTTCCGATTTACAGCAGTCATCGATGAAGCCAACTTTGAGAAGTCCTTCATGAACCAACGATAATATCTGGTTAAGACTAAGAATCTTTAAATATTGAAAACATTCAGTGGTTGTTCCCATGTCATAAAAGACTTCAACTTCTTAGGATCAACTGATATCCCACATTCTGATACCACATTTTCCAAAAATTTCACTTCCCAAATCCAAAAATCACATTTTAAAAACATGGCATAAATTCGGTGATTTATTAGCATAATAAGAACTATTCTCAGATGATGCACATGATCCTCCTCGAATATAGAGTAAATGATGGTGTCATTCAAAAATACCACCAAAAAAGTATCTAGATATTCATGGAAAATCATATTTATTAAATCTATGAAAAGTGTAGGATCATTGGTTAGATCAAAGGGCATGAAAATGTACTCATAATAGGAATACGTGCTCCAAATGGTCGTTTTCTAAACATTAGATTTTTTTAATCCTCAACTGATGGTAGCCAGAATGAATATCAATATTTAAGAAACACTTCGACCCTTTAAACTGATCAAAAATATCATCAATCCATTGTAATAGATATTTTTTCTTTACTATAACTCGATTAAGCTTTCAGTAAAAAATGTATAGGTGAAGCGAACCACTAGCCTTCTTAGGAAAGAGAACCGACACTACCAAAGGTCACATGCTCGGATGTATGAAGCCTTTCTCTAGAAAATAATACAATAGAGTCTTTAAATATTTCATTCAATCCCCTTCCATGTGGTAAGAAGTAATAAAAACCGGTTGAGTAACAAGAACTAAATCAATAAAAAACCCAACCTCCCTTATCGTGGGAAAACTAGAGAAGTCTGAAGGAAACAAGTTGTGAAACATGAAAAACACTGGGGGTAGATCATTGCTCAAAGATTCTTACTCCATATCAAAGTTAAATAAAAATATCACCTTCCCCGAATTTGAATAATAATGTATGGATCTACTCGACCTTTGGTCCCGTTCTCCTTGAAATACGGGAAGACACCATCGAGTGTAGTGAAGGAGACCCATCAAAGATAACAATCAATATAGGATTTATTGGGAATGATCCAATCCACCTCAAAAATAATGTCAATATATTACAAGTCTAGAACCGAAAAAATCCAAGAAATATCAACATATGATTGATATAAAACACAAGCGGTGCTACGAAGACCTTTCTATCACTTTGTAAAAAGGTGTGTATTGCAGAAAATAAAATATTCATAGGAATATTAACCAGATTAACAATAAGGGTTGAAAAAAACAAATTATATGCCCCAGTTTCAAATAGTTTAGTCACTAATAATGAATCTATAGTGATGATACCTCACACGATTACTAGACATGTATCCGCTTCCTCTGGAGACTCTTCCACTACGTGAAGAAGATTCATTCTAGATGCTTATGGATGGAACCTGTTTTCATGTGAAGCATCTGATTGCACCACTATTTTAGAAGGTTATGATGATCTTATGCCACTAAATAATGTGGTATAAATATTAATGAATATATTTATGTGATTTGAGAATTTACATGAGACATAGTTATTGTGTGCCTTAGTGAAAACCCTCTTTAAATTTCCTATCATGTCACACTAGTAACAAACCAAAGGATCTCTTACCGGAAATAGGAGGTTTAGAAAATACCTACTTTTGAAAACCACCATGAGAAGCATTATGGTTTATCTTTACCTTTGAGGAATTCACACTACCACTAGAAGTAAAGGAAACTTCTGATAACCCCAACTTGCTATCCATGTACATCTTGAACATCAATGATCTATCTAGTACATCATCATAAGAAGTCATATTTAGTGAGAAGAACTTATAATGAATATCCTAATAAAGTCCCAAATCAAACCTTTAAGGATTGAATGTGCTCCAGTAAAAAAATCAATGACAGGAAATTTACTTCAAACAACCTTAAAATAAAATTCATCGCATTCTCAATTTAAAATATTCCAATTTTCCATTTAAAAACCATAAAAATTTTTTATTAAAAATATTCATTTTTATAAGGTAAAACAAAAAGGTTTCTATCAAAAACCATTTGAATCCTTTCTCACTATATGGTTATTTAAAATTTTATTCACAACATATTTTCAAAATCCACTTTCAAAATAAAATTCAACAATTTTAATTTTCAACAAATTAATTAATAATCACAAAAAACCACCAATTCAATGGAATTGGGGATTTAAAAAAAATCCATCAAATCTATTTCAAAATATAAACTAAAAAATTTAAATTTCACCAATTTCTATAAACACAACAAAATTCAATGGGTTAAAATTATATGTTAAGATAAGTTTGATTAGAATCATTTAATAAATGCAAATAATCATATTCATAATATAGAGAATATAATCATGAGGTAATAAGTTGAGACTTAATATTTGGATAGACCCACTAAAGTAAATCACATGTATTTTCATATGATCATTGATATACTTAGGAATGTATTCTTATTAATATTCCTTTTTTACTTTAGGTTCATGAGATACCTAGCATGATAGCCATCATAATTTTATTTATTTATTACAAAATCCTTGATGTTTAGATAATTAGGTGTTTTTGGGAATGTTGCTGATCATTTCATTAGTTAGAGACTAATAAAGAATGGAATTTTCTACTGGTATGATGAGTTAAAGACATCCAGTCCTTTGATTGAATAAAACATTGGGAATTAGTGGATACTCTTAGTTGACTGAAATGTGATGTGATTATCTATTTTGATAAATGATAAGTTATTTATTCATTCATATTAGTTAGTCTATTTTGGGGAATCATGAATATATGAGATGTACTATTCTAGATTGACATGTTACATATCAAGTGGTCACCTGATTCCATGGAAAAATGGATTATATATGTATTCATATGATGTATATAATACATATTATGGAAAATATGATCATTTGGTGATATAATTATGTTTGGTAAAGATCACATCGTACCCATTTATAGGTTAAGTAGAACATATCTTTTTTCTATAGGACACTCTTTAATTACATCTATTGAATTTGTATTTAATATTTTACTTCCAATACTAAAAAGAACCATAGGGTAACACTTTTAGACCATTGAATAAGGTTTAAAATATTTATGAAGTTTTTATTCTAAAATGAAGATATAATATCCAGAAAAGTATAGATGGATTCATAAAGAGTTGTATAGTTTTCAATAAAGTCCTTATAGAATTTTAGGGAAACAGAGAGATTGTTGGGAATGCACTAAAATGGGTATATCATATTTTATGATATACCCCTAGTCACAACTAGTGACATGGGAATGTAGATTCATATGTCATACCTTATGACTAGTATCTATAATAGTGTAAAATAAATAATCTATATATGATATCGAGTGAATGTTAACTTCCATATCATACACATGGTTTCCTTTGTCTATGAATCAATGTGTTGATTCATACATGGATACACCTTAATGATATAATAGTTGAAATGTTTAAAGATTATATAAACCCAATATGCATACATTGTTGTATCATATGGTAGCTGTCATGTGCTTGTAGCTGAAGCTTGACTCACTTTATTTAATAAAGGGAGTCTAAATAAAGGGATATGATCCCCCTATTTTATACACATGATACTCTTTATCCTAAGATAATACTCTAATATTCCCGATTCTCCTTTTGTACTCATAGAGAATGTGCTAGCACAATATAGGAGAACATGGAATCCTCTCATTCTGAATGGGGATTCTAGTGGCTAGTGAAATACTTGTAAAAAAGAGTTATTAACTATAATTGGATGATTATGATCAAGAAAACTACTTTGAGTTTTTCATGCATAGAGCTTGTCACCATTAGGGTGCACCTTTTATTTTATGTTCTTTATATTCGATGTTGGTTATGATTATGATTGAAAGGGAATTTTGATGGATTTATTTAATTGAATTATTCATTTGATGATCCTATAAAACCTATAAGTAACCTTCAGTTGATCAAAGTATCATGCATTCAATATTTTAAAATTTTCATAATAATGATAGATTATTTAGAATAAAAATTCGATCATTAAAATTTAATGATTAACTCGTATGAATAATTACAAGGAACCATATGAATCAAACATCATGATTCAATTATTTATGATATGTTCATATCTTAGCCTATGATATTCCAAGGTTATTCTGTATGATATATCCAAATCGTACCATATGGTTGGATAAAAGACATGACATGATTTTTATAAACTATCCCTTGGGATATTTCCATATCATCCCTTATAATATAACCACAATATACATCATATGAATTATGTATTTAAGGCATATTTCCTTTAATAAAACCCATCACCATGATTAAATTTCCCTTATATAAGATTAAAAAAGAAACATCATATGAATATCCACCTCGTTACTAAAATAATTTAAAAAAAGGTTCAACCAACCAAAAACACATAAAAATATCACAATACATTCCCCAAACATGAACATGCTTCTCCTTGCCACAAATTTACTAACCATGATGTAACTCAATATATTGTTTTAGCTCCTCTCCACTAAATATCCAATCACAATATAATAAATAATGTCATGGCATGTTTCATATTGGTAGTTAAAATTTTAGTTGAAAAGTTCATTCATTATCCACTACTCACCACTAATATCCCTCTCAGCACCCCAATGCCTAAAAAATGAAAAGTAAGGGTCTAAAAATTATGATCAATTATATTACATACCACTCAAACAATTTTCACTCTTGAGAAACAAAACTAAAATCAAAATGATAATGGGAAACCTAGAAACTCAAACACCCTTACAGAGATACCACTCAAACAAGAACCCCCACACTACGAAATAAAAAAACATGGATAAGAAAGCCTCCATCACATCAGCATAAAATAAATTATCAAAAAATCAAAAAAAAAAAAAAAAAATCAAAACAACACAGGATACTAAGAACTCATCAATGAATCTTATTCTCATGTCCAATCCTCTATGTGAATATTTTACTACAAGACATGAAGTAAAGGAATTATTTTCACTTGTAACACCTTCGCCTGAAGATCCTAAGTCTCAACTAGACACTCCATAAAAATCACATAATCCTCAATATCTAAATCATTCCAATGAATGACATGGGATTCATGATAAAAAAAATCTAACACATATAAAATACCATGGATATGTTCTATCTATCGGGGAATAACCAATTAATATACCACCTCATCAGCATGTTCAATCACCTAAAAAGGTCGAATAAACCAAGTATGTAACTTAATCCCTTGACTAAACCTATACTACCCATAATGAGGGATAACATTCAAGAGCTCATGATCCCCCACCTCAAACTACATAGGTCTCATTATATAATAAATATAAGAATGATGATGGTATTGAAAAGTCTTAATGAACTAATGAATAATTTTTATTTTCTTTTTCATGTTCAACACAAAATTTGGAAAAAAAACCACTAACTATCCCACCATGGTCTAAACCAATTCAGATATACAAGGATACCCCTAATATGTTTCAAAAAAGGTTATACCAAGCAATGAATGAAAACTATTATTTTGGGTTAACTGAAAAAATTCATGTGCTTTACCTAGGAACCACAAAATTCTCGAACACATGCATGTTCTATTTCCTCTAGCTTCTCAATAGTTTTCTCCATTTGATCATCCATTTGTAGATGAAAATTATTGATTGGGCATAAATAATATCCAAATTAGTTTAGAATACCCTTCATAATTGTGAGGTAAAATGGGGAATGAGATTAGAGTTGATTTTCATATAAAACCCATGAATCTATATTATCTCCTCTACACCCAACTTTTCTAAATCATCCACTAGATTAAACTCTTTTATTTTCAAGAAATGGCCGGACTTCAATAACTGAACCAAAATCACCTAAATATCATCGTATCCTCCTTGAGATCAAGGTAAATTTTTGATTAAATCCATTAAAATATCCTCCAAATTTCACTTAAGGAAATCCAATGTTTACATAAACACACCTAGAATATTAAGATAAACCGTCACATATAGTCACACAAAACATTGAGACACAAACTCTGCCACTAATATCTCGATCTCTAGACACTAAAATCGACTCCTAAAATCATGTTACATCTTAAATATACTATGATATAATTCTTAGTGTGAGTTGTTAAAACTTATAACAGGCCTCCAATTTCATTGTTTATGGAATAATTACTTCGTATGCAATTGAAACTAATATAGATTATCCTTTGATTATCTTCTAGAATTATCACCACAAACCATGTGATCTCCCATGAACTCCACCTCAAGATCATGCGAGGACTCATCAACTTACAATATCAAGGATGAATGTGTTTTCATATAATACAAGTGACCTATACCACCAATTTTCAATATATTAAGATAAAAATATGTAATATACTATATCACCCTCTGTGTGTCTTCAAAGTCAGGAACACCACCTCTAAGGAATTCTTGGTTAGTGCATCATCTACTACATTACCTCTCCCTAAATTACATGAGATCATAAAGCCATAATACATGAATAAATTTATCCACCACTGATGATGTAGATTCAAATCCCAATTTGAGGAGATACACCTCATTTAAATATGATTTGTGAAGATCATAAACCATTAACTAGTGAGGTAATAACAACAAAGCTTCAAATAAAACAAAACTGGTTCCAATTTGAGATCATGGGTTGTATAGATATATTCATAGGGGGGAGGGAAACATTGGGACCCATAGGAGGTCACTAATTAGTTTATCCTTAATGTAATCAAATTCCACCTAAAAATGATATGACCATAAAAATATCGAACTTTTCTATTCACATATGTTAAAGGGAATATAATCTAAAATAAATCAGATATGAAACTCTTATAATAGCTCAAAATACCTAGGAAACTATATAACTCTATAACATTATTGGAATCCACCTTAGAGAAAACATCCCATACCTTTTAAGTATTCACTAATACTCTTTACTAGGACACTAAAAGTACAAGGAAGTATACCTCATGCATCCAAAAATTTAATTTGGATAGATTTATATAGATATGATTTAATCAAATAACCTCCATAACATCTCTCAAATTATTATTGTGATCTCAATTTTTCCTTGAATACACAAGTATTTAACCAATAAAAATGAGAATGAACTGATAAATAAACTCATGAAATATTGAGTTTATCATTCCTATGAAAATATCCTAGAATTCAGGGTACCGAAAAACATAAATAAAAAACAAATGTTTCTAATGGAACCTAACATTATTCTTTCGGATATCCTCCTCTTTCACCTTCATCTGGTGATATCCTGACCATTTATTGGTATTTGAGAACTAGATTTCTCTCTTAAAATATTTTAATAAATCATAGATCTATAAGTGGTGATAAAAATTCATCATTATTACCTAGTTTAACCATAAAATGTATATACACAACCGAAGACTATCATTCTACTTATTGGTGATTAACACCAAAGCATTATTAAGTGAAAAACTATGCATAATAAACCCCTTCGTCAAGGGATCACTAATTTTAATTCACAACTCCTGTAACATAAAAGGTATCATATAATAAATATAAATCAATATCAGAGAGATAAAGGGCTATATATCTATCCTAAACTCAATATAACATCGAGTAAGCAGTTCCAAAACCTTCTATAGAAATAAATCGGTATGGTCCTAAATAAATATATGAGACACCATTTCCTCATCTCCCATTGAGCCTAAAATATACTCCATAAAATGTGAAGATAATGTCCCCAAACAAATGCAACCCATATGATACTCTTTCTTACCAACATAGATCATATACTCACCTCCCACATAAAATAAAACAATTTTCCTATTGAACAAATCAATAACATCTTTTATATAATACATCAAATCCATTCCATAAATGAAATCATATGGATATAAATATAGTATAAATAAATATATTGATGTCTGATTTTGCCTCACCATCAACTTAAAACCCTAACACAACTAAAATAAGTCACAATAACCTCTAAATATAATAGATAACACCAAGGTATTTGGAATCCTTTCCACCTTGAGCTCCAAGTCTTGGAATGAGGTGGGAAAAATAAAGATGTGTAGTTGTCTTAAATATAATAATGAATTAACCATGTTATAAGATAGATAGATGGTACCTCACATGATCTATAACCCATCACGTGTTTAAAACATCATGGCATACAACTCGGGTTAACCTATTCTCTACCTCACTAACCTTAATGATGGACTCCTCCATGACCACACTTAGACCTATGTCCCATAGGATAAGGAGCATCGTGGGGATACTATCTACCAGATCCATCTCCCCTCTATCATCGATAATCTTTCTATGCCATTTGTTTCCACTAATAAGGTCTTGGAGGAAAAAACTACTAAGGTTTTATATTCAAGTAACTGCATATCCCACACTGACCGTGAAGAATGACGAGGAACTGAAAAAACTAATGGAACATATCTTCACAAAAAAACCCACTAGACTTAAATTCTTGATAAAATCTTGAGAGATTTTAGATCTATAACAATGAGCATAAGAAATATAATATAAAATATATACCAGTCAAAACCACAACTGTCTTGATATATAAGATCCTCCATTTTGTAGTCATAATCCTAGGGAAGTTATGATAACTCCACTCCTAAGATGAACCAATACATACATTATTCTATTCTATCACTTCATCATTTTCTAACACCTTAAGACATGATAGAAACATAAACGTGGTAACTTGGTGACAAATCTCTAGCGACGATGTCTCCTCAAAATATCACACCTTTAGCCTACTTACTAGGGGAAATACCTATAAAAAATGAAAAAGATTATTAAATTATACTGTGAGATGTTTCATGGTCATGATCCCCTATCAAAGAGAGATAAACTATAATTCATTCTCTTCCCTCATATTTGAATATAGAAACTTTATATGAATATGCATTTGAAAATTATCCCATGATATCTACGACTCCTTATAATCACCAAGAAACAAAAACACCACTGATGAGAAACACATATCATATGAAAAATTACCAATAGAATTCAATTCTCCTTATATGCATGGATATAAATAAAATAAATTTCAACATCATCTAACCACTAATCTCTCTTCTGATCCGATATAGTTCCATCATATTTCACTAATCTCTGATGCAAAAAATTGTACAGTTTCCTCCTTCAAGACTCATCCACCATAGCTAGTCCAACCCTCTTATAGTAAATCAGAGAATCATGTTACAACTTAACAATCTAAACCACACACAAACAACACCCACCAAACAAATCTATAACTCAGAGTAATGAAACTCTTACTACTAAAAACATGAAATTCAATTTATATCACAATAATTAAATTTATTTAAATTTCCCAAAAAATCACCCAAAATCTAGCATAAGTGATGGTAATAATGATGTACACACCTATCATATGTATCTACCCCATAATCAACATCATATAACTTAATATACTTAGAAAGATTAAAATCATTATGTAAAATCAGGAGGGGCCTTAAATGCCTATATCCTAGTCAATACCACCTACTAAATCACATGCTATGTTTGATCAGTCTATTACCCTACTAAATTCATGAATTATGAATCTACGAATAACTCCATATTTAATACCACACCTAAATCAAATCTTTGATACCACTTTTTATGAACCGAATCCACTAGAACCTCCCTTAGGACACCAATGAAAATGGGAGTATACCTTGAAGCTCACCTCTAATAGGTCATGATTCGATGACTAGAACTAAGGGGTGTAGAAAGACACAATTGGGAGGAATTAACCTCATAAATCTCATTAACATAAGATGAATACCACCAATAAATTTTATGAAATAAAATTAAATAACATATAATCCCACAATTCATCTAAATTTCATATAAAATCAAGGGTTTCGAAAATAAAATATGAAAATGTAACTCCTATGGAAGTGAATCTATAAACACCAACCTTCACCATGAGCTAATATGTTCTATCCCAATCACATACTATTTCATTGAAACATGTTACAATATTTATTTGTATATATAAGGGTGAGTATATAAGTATAATTAGTATGATCATCCCCAAAACCTATTGTGTAAATTTTAAAGGAGCATACTAATTCCGTAGTGAATAAATAACCAAGAAAACTCATTTCCTATACTGGATTATCTGACACACATCATTCCAAATGATCAATCTTCCAATATTTCAACCATGTGTAGAAACATCACATAAAATGAATATATATATATATATATATATATCAATAAGGTACCCAATGACCACTTCCCCAGTAAACTATTCACATTCACTCTCCGACTGTATACCTCATGATCTACCATCCATTCCATATCCACATGAACACAAATGCACAACCAAAACCACAAATCTATAACCACATACTACATACCAAAAATACTTCCCATTCTATATCACCACATCACATTTTCACATTATCTCCTCATCAATGTTGGGTGATGTGAATATGAAATACATCAACCTCATACACTCCTCCTTCTATGAATTCCCCACAATGAATCAACACCACAACCAAAAAACCGTGACATACAATATATATAATATATCATAAATCCATTACTACTCGTATATATATAAACCTAAAACTTATTCCTTCACAAACCAAACTACATTTTATGGGAGATAAGTGAAGATGGATTACTCATCAATACATACCTTCTATAACTTGGATATTGATTAAGACACTTAAAACCCATGACCTCATATAAGAATAAGTTAGGTTACACAAATTGAGTGTCGGTGTGTATGAAAAAACAAGGAAAAAAGGATATATAAATGAAAATATATGCCCAACCTAGAGAGCCGACTCACAAACAATTTTCATTCATTAATATGACCTACTATAATCACTTCAACCCAATTGACTCATACAAATTACTTATTCCACAACTAGACACAACCCAATTAAACCATAGCTACATAACACAACAAACCTATAATAAAGATAACTTCACATTTTATCACATCATTATCAATTTTATGATTATACATTTACCAAAAACATCACAATAACCATGTTATAGTTTATTTCCATCTAATATAATTTTAACCAACCATAACAATTTCACATTTAATCAAATATTTTAAAAATTCCATTCCTTTATTTATTCATAATTCCTTTAATTTCACATATTTAACCCATATTTCCTTTCATTACATTCCACATACATTACCAACCTCATTAATTTATCTATTCTATCATTTAATTCAACATAAAACATGTTTCCTTGATAGTATGACACAACAACATCAATTCTCTATACATCACATTGACTAACAAAAAATCCCAATCCAACAACCGCATTATCAATTCCCCCACTACAATATTGTGAATTTTACCATTTTCACATCAACCATAGAAAACTATTACCTCAAATATAACACTCAATCACCCCAAACCAGCCACAACAACCCATTACCAAGTCCCCCTAACAATAGTAAACACAAATAACTAGTATATAACAATAGTTAACACAACAACAATCCACATCAATTAACATATCTTAAGAATAGTTCTATGTCAACTTAACACCTTATGAATAAACCAAAATAATAAAAATTTATAAATTTCCATCCTTATTTTAACATCATTATGTGATTAACAAATTATGATAGTGATTAGGAAAACAAAAACAACAAGAAAAGGTTTTAGGGAAGTAATTTAATAAACCATCAAAAGAGATTAAACTATAATAAAATGGGAATCATATAAAATACATGGAAACACCTCATCCATTTGAATTACTCTAATCTAGTTCATAATCTTGTTAGGTCAATATTAACTCTCTTCCCAATAAAATCATAAGAATGATAACTCAACATTCAAACTTGAAAATAAAGGGAGAAGTCTTGAATCCATTACCTCAACCTGATATTCAACAATCATTACATAAAAATAGAGAGAGTATGATAATCAAGAACCACCAAACTCATAATAGCACCCCTAAAAAACTACACACATCAAACCTCCATAAAAAAAATCAACCCAAACATAACAAACTAAACCTATACCACTACAATAGCCACCTCAAAGGGTAAGAACAAGGAAGGAAAATAGTTAAATAAAAAAATTCACCTTGGATCAAAGGATCTAAATCACATAAAACCAATGTTTAAGAACCACTGAAGGATGATTATAGAGAAACTAGGATGATACAACATATGCCTAGGTTTAGAATAATTTTTAAGGAATTAGAGATAATGTAGTAAAACACCTAAATTTATATTAAAAGCTAGGAGGCAATAACACAATGGCTTGATGGGTTTGGTTACACTATAGCAGTGGAACAATTTTGAAATCACAGTGTGATACTCTAAAAATATTGAGAATTAAAACCATTTGAAATAGATATAACCAATGAAGGTAACAATTAAGATAGTGTATTTATCATACAACACTAGAAAATCTATGAATCAGGGATAAACAATTTGTCTTATCTCCCAAACTAAATCAACCTCAAACACACATTAAGGTGGAACACCATCCACTATGTAACAAAAATCCCATAAATGGTTAAAATATTAAATTATATAAACAAGGACTCTATGTTGGAGCACTCATCCCCTTGAGTTAATGAACCTTATGTAAAATTAAATAATAAACAAAACAAGGGTATGATATAACCCAAAGAACCATAGTGAAACCAACAAGGATTAGCTAAACAGAATCACACTAAAATAGATCATCCCTATCCCTAGATCACAACACATCAGAATATAAAAAATCCTCTCCCCTAGACCTCTAATCAAGTCATAATGTATATGATCATCGAGTGACCCATGATAGTAGTTTAAATTTCTGTTGAAAAATCCACTCCCACCACTTCCATCCAATCTCCATCTTGACTCCCACAACACCCAAAAAAATAAATGTTTAAAAAATTTCAGTCCATAAAAAACCAGAAATATAGAACACAATTAATTCGCAGGGTTGATCACACTTTGAGTGGTGGCTATACCCTTTTTATGAAGTAGGGGATAACCTAATTTTTAATCCTCTTTTTTGTTTATCAAAGATAAACCATTATGTCTAGGGGGTCATCGTAAACCCTAATGAGTGCTCAATAATACTTTTTGAATAAATAATTTTATAAAGATAGATTATACCAACTATTCCATTTGTAGTTATTACAGTATTATAAAATCATCCCTTATGAATTCATTTAGGATGTATAATCTATTTTACTTTAAACTGATTGACAAGAGTCTCATGATCTATGATATATCGCTATGAACTTTAAGAACTATATTATATACCTCAATTATAGTGATATGTGTAAAATATAATGAAGAAATGGTTTACTTTTATTATAATTTATAATAGTTTAAACCATTAATTTGTAAATTAAATAATAATATATTAGGTATTTATTAAATTTAGTTTTGAAATATAATTATATTATTAACATGCTATTTTGTGTGTTTATAGAGACTTAATTTTAATTTTGATAATCCATTTTTAAAATTTTTAGTTTTATAGCAAATGGAAAAACATAGTTTGGTAGGAAAGAATGTTGATGTGGCTATTAAAAAAGGATTAAAAAAAGGAAATCATGAAATAATTATAATTTAATGATATGATGGTTGTGGGTAGAGGTTAAAATTGTGAAAAATAAAAAACAACGACATATGTAACACCCCGAGCCCAGTTACCCAGAGTCAGTGAATTATTTTAATAAATTAGCATGATTACAAGGAATCAAGTCCCAAAAGACTGGACAGTTTAGCAGTCTTGGAAAATATATTACATACATGAATGTTACATTACACATTATAAAATAAAACACAACATAAATGATCCTTTTATAACACCGTTAATTCCATATCTTAACACTTCTTATCAATCATAATACACTTCTTGGAATCCTGAGAAAATTAAAACATAGAAATGGGTGAGCTCAGATGCTCAGTAAGGATAACAATATAGCAGAAACTTTCATAAATAACCATAAACATTTAAGGAAATGTTAAAGACAAAAAAAAGCCTTTTAAAATTAAACAACATCATAATATTGTAAAGATACAATAAATTAATGACTTTTACTTATTCGCATGGATATTATACTAGTCGAATAATCACATGCAATATCAATAGCCACTTTCATAATGATGGAATGCATAATTCTACACTTCATAACCACAATGTAAAGTCCTTGTTCTAAGACTAAAAATAATTTTTTGTCAAGGCCTTGTGCCAAGACACTAGTTTGTCTCATTATAACCACTGATGCATCGATGATATATAGTGGGCTCCACCCATCACTTACTAAGTCCAATGCATTCCTCATATGAAAAGGTCTAAACATAACATAAACATTCGTATTAAAACTAGCATAAGAAATGTCAATACATTATCCATAAACCATGAATGGTATAAAAATAAAAAATAAATAATCAAACGTACCACAAAACCTTCAATAAAATATGGAAGATTTTTATCATAATAAATCAACTTCAAACAAGTTTAAAATCCATCAAGGGATGTTGATATAGATGAAAATGATTTGTAAAAATCATTGAGAGAAATATCACTTTTTCATAAAAACATTTAAAAGTCACACAATTTATAAAGTTAGACATTTAAAGACATTTTTGAATGAAAGTGTGCCATACCACTTTGAAACTTTTGAAAGGAATTTACATTTTAAAAACATTTATGTCCATATAAATAAATCCTTAAAACCCATTCGGAAAACATGGACATTAATGAGAATGATTTGGAAGAATAAATATTTAAAACATTTAAAATGATGTTTTAGAAAAAAATTCTTTTATAATAATCCCTTTAAAAACTCTTTTATGAAACATTGAAATGGATAATAAATATGACCTAGTAGATACTTGCGTAAAAACAACCTCGAATAATAAAGAGATTGTGAAATTAACCCTTACCTGGAACTTTCCTTTAGTCGAGGGTACGTTTAACCTCCTATATGAAGACCATAGTATGTTATTAAATTATACCAGAACCATATTAATATTTATGATATCATACATGATTCATTTATGAATTTATACTAACCATTTAATAATAATTTCATTGTTAAATTAAAATTTTGGTTAATAATCGCTTTCTTTATCATATGTGTTTTAATTTGTTGCACTTGATTGTATCACATAGATCAAGATTTAATTACTTCACGAATATAAAACATGATTAATATATTATATATTTTTAGAATATAAATATGTATGATAGACATATATATAAAATGTAAAACACCGTTTATGGAGATGGTAGTCTGTACGTACGCATAAACGTTGTTTCCGTTTTCATATCATATTGAATGGAACTAAGTGAATAAGATATATGTAAGTACATATATTTATACATATCTACACTAGAATTATTATGTCATATATTACATACTTATTAATGTTATATATTTTATAATCATCGTTGAATGGTGAACGTTGAAATGAATCTCATTACGTTCATGGAGACGGTAATCCGTACGTACGCAAGAGCGACAATATCATTCTTTTGATATTAAAATAATATATAATTGGATGGTATATCATATATACAGAATAATTATTAATATCGTGTTATATTTATTATTTAAATCAATTAAATATAATTATTATACCCATACAAATAATAATGTATTGAATAACAATTACATCATGACATGGAGACGGTAAGCCGTACGTACACACGTATGGTGACATGTCATTCAAATGATGGATATAATAATGTATATGGTTGTACCAGATAAATAATAACATCATAGTATATAGAATACACAAGAGTTATTATTTTAGAATGGAAACAACAAATAAAGTGGAAATGGAAGAAGAAAGGAACTTGAAAGAGGTGAGGAAATATTTACCTCTTCTTCAGGTTCTTCCTTTTGATTTGATCAAAAGGGCTCCTTATGTTGTCTTTATGACCAAAGGAAGGACACTATAATTAATTGAGGATAGTTGAGAGGTTATTTGAGTAGGGGTTGGCTGAGCCAAATGGATTTGAAGGTGTGAATTAGAGAGAAGGGGGAGTGGTCTTTTATAGGAGGGGTGAGGGGCACCTTAGGAAAAGTTTGAAATAATATTTTTTAATAAAATCATTTTCAGTTTATAATTGCTCAAAAATAGATTATTTAAAAGATAAGGTGGTTATGGGTCGACAACCACTCAACCAATAGGTTTTAGACAGGTTTGGGTCACTATTTTAACTTTATCATTTAGATTTAACTCTTAGTTAAATAGTTTGACATTTACCATGTCTGTTTGTATTTTTATATTATATGGTTAATAAACTTAATATATACTTTAATGCGAACCCCAAATGGTTCATTAATGATAAAAATATCATTATATAAGTATTTTGGTCTAGTATGAGATTTTTAGGAATAGAATAACAATTAATAATATAATATTTGTTTTGAAAACTCTTTTAGGTCAATTTTGACACTATTTGGTATTTTGTTGTTTCTAAATTTATAACAGCATTATTACTTAGAAAAAAATTCATCTGACTAATACTAACTTGTCACGTTATACTATAAAATTAGTGGAATTCATAAAAAGTCTCAAATTACATTTATTTGGATATTTATAATACCAATTCATTTAATCTTTCATTAATAAGGTAATTAATGTATCATCATTGTGTCATAAATAAATTTAATTATTTAATGTCTAAAAAATATAAATAAAATACAATTATGTATGAAATATTTTTATCTTTCTAATGAAAATTTATAGTCTAATTTATCTAATGTATAACCCTATATTAAAAAGGGTTTAGTTATTAAACTTTGAAATTAACACTTTTGACTCTTCTTTGAATTAAATAATAATAAATGTCCTAATCTAATCCAAGTGGACCAAAAAGGTTTATATTTTATTCCAAAGGTTGTTTATGGTCGAATTAAACTTAACCAATAGAATTAATACATGTGTTAGGGTAATAATAATATCATTTTCACCCTTAATTACCCCATTTACTTTTAACCGTGGTAAATAAAAGTAAAAAGGTACTATTCACCAAAAATTATTTTCATCTTATTGAACCAAATTTTACTTACCAATATCAACTGTGTCTCTCAAATTTTTTAAATTCAACTCACATAATCTGTAAAATTATATTTTATGTAAATTTTCAAATGCTCCCAGGAGGTGGGTAAAAGACGGTGAAAAGTTCAATAAAATGTTATATATCTAATATTATTAAAAAATGAATCCAATGAATTACATTGAACATATATAGGTATTATGTATCTATTTTTACCTAAAATAAATTTAAATAAAAATAATTAATTATTTAAAAAAATTTGATTTTAAACTATAACTCATTGTTTTTCACTATTAATCAAAAATTGAAAGTTTTCAAAAAAAAAACAAAATTTCACCTTAAGCTAATTTTGATATTCTAAATCCAAAAATTAATTCTATTTTACTAAATTAAAAACATATATGTTTCATTTATTAATTTAATATTAATTCCTGTTGTCAAAACCAAAAAGTGTGTTTTTAAGAAATAATAACTAACAAAAGATTGATACTTGTTTATGTTCAATTTCAAAGTGAAATTATTTCGAATGAATAATATTGAATTAAATGGTAAAAATATAATATATTTATACTTCAAAACCATTAAAATGTATAATTTAACACTATAATTTTTTTGATTAAAAAAGTTGTTTTCAGTTAAAATATAATATTTTTCACTATTCAACCAAATATGAAAGTGATCAAAAAAACACCAAAAATTTATTGAAACAAATTTCTATATCTTGATTCTAAATAAGAAGTTTATTTTGACAAATTTAATATATAAAATTTTCAAATATTGGATTTAAAAAAGGTTCTCCATTAAAAGGTGTTAAAATTGCATTTTTTTTTAAAAACTTCTTTTGTCTCAAAAAAATGAATTTGTTGTTATATTATATCTAAGAAACACATAATATGAATGAAAAAGTTATATAGACTATATAAGATTCAAAATAAAATTAATAATATTCATATCAGCTTTTTTAATGGTTAGTTTAGTAAGTTGTGGTGCGCTCGAACGCGGTGTTCCGTGTAGTGCAAGCTATTAAATTAATTTAATGAGATAATGTACTATGAAATATAGGGGTGTTACATTCTCCCCTACTTTAATAAATTCCATCCTCATAATTTGAAATTGTTCATTGAAAATAAATGGTTTATAATAGAAAAATACCTTTGTGGAAAACCCACATCGAAAATTGGGTTAATAAAATTTAGTCTTAATAAGAGGGAAAGGGGAATGAATAAGTCAGCATGAAATTATGATCTCGATTTGGAGAAAATTGGTGGCAATTTGAGACACATAATTGGAGGAAAAAATAAAATATTTATAGGGAGTGATTGAGGTCATTAGTCACAAAGAATTGTATAATTGACGGCCTCAAAGACATCAATCTATGATGATTTAAAATATCATCAGTTCAAAAAAACATAGGGTATTAGAATAACAAATTTTTAGTTTTAATATATCTTACCTAATGTTTAATAATTAATTTCTTCATAGAATAAGAGAAGAAAGAAAAAAATATATACTTGACAAGTATAGTTCCATCCTTTAACTAATTTCTACCAGAAACTCATCTTTCCCTCTAAAAGAAAATAGAACTTAAAAAATATATTATATTTATATTATTAGTATAGGGTTCCAAAAAAATGAATTTATAATTCATCTACAAGACCTTTTAAAAAACTACATTATTCAATCCAGGACATCACGTGGGCCAGTGGTATGTGATACACCCATGTCACCCTTCTGTTATGGGTTCAAGTCTCATGGCCTTGCCGGACGTGACGAGTTGCCGCCCGACCTCCAGGTTGTCCTTTTTATGGAAATCAAAAAATAATCTCAAATAAGACTTATCCAAAATAATTCTGTCCAAACCCACAGTCCAAAATTAATAAGGTAGGTAAACACAATGAAGATCCTTTTTACCACGTAATAA
Source organism: Viscum album (assembly GCA_963277665.1). Taxonomy (NCBI): domain Eukaryota; kingdom Viridiplantae; phylum Streptophyta; class Magnoliopsida; order Santalales; family Viscaceae; genus Viscum; species Viscum album. The sequence continues at coordinate 1,165,535,953 of OY728142.1, forward strand.
CATGTGAATACCTTCATCATGTATTCTTTTAAAGCATAGTAACACCATGAATTACCATAAAACCTTATTGATTACATTCATGCTACCTTATTCCTTATAGCATAATGGATATACTCCTTATATCCAAAAATGTTGCAAACTCCAACAATGATGGAGTATACAAATCATTAATCAATTTCAAGGTAGTCAAGAATTTCCAATATAATTTATCCAAATCAGTCATCTCTTATTCCAAAATCAATACCTCAGTATGAGGACAATATTAATGTTTTGTCCTTCCTTAAACCATGTATTTTATAAATGTTTAACTTTCCATTGAGTCACTTTTGTTGGTTCCACACATTCTCATGTCCTTAATGAAATAGCACTATAGTAAAATCCTTATACACTGTATAATTCTTATAACATGTACATCATTAATACAATAATAAAATAATAATATAATTTAATAACAACATAAGAACTCTTAATCATTCCTCTTTATCATCAGTAGTATCATAACTTGATTATTATCCAATAACAGCATTTAGGGTATACTCTGATGATTTGGACATTGATTCGCGTAGTGTCCCAACTCCTTGTAGATGAAGCATTGTACATTTGAAACCTTTTTCTTACCTTTTCAATCACGTACTTGGTGTCCTTTTTCTCCACACTTCTAACAAACTCTCATTCCACTAATTCATTTACCAAGTTTATTCTTTTCACAGTTATCACATATGAGAAAATACTTCTCTCCCCTATTCCCTTTATACATGTTAATTTCTACCATCCTTCTCTTCTCTGGCTTCCCTTAAAATCCATAGGAATCAGAAAATTCTTTACTGATCTTATTAACACATGATAATATTTTTTCATATGATGATAATATGTGGGATACTATTTACTTTCTAAATTTTGGCTTAATACAATGAAAGAGATGATCTTTCTTACTCTTTGGATAATGCGTATTGCTGGAGCTCTCATTCTTTCTACTAGGTGCCATTTCCAAATAATGGCATACACTAGGTTATTTTATGAATCACAAGGCATAATTCCAGACTTGTAAAATACATAACATAAATTGAAGAAATTATGCATATAATCTATAATCATAAAATGTATTCTTTGAGAAAGTATTTACTCTTAAATCCTTCATAATGGCTTGTAATGAAAATGTGAATTATCCTAAGCATACCTCTCGGGAGTGTCGTAACCAAGAGTGAAACAAGGCCTATTTTTGTGTACCAGTTCCCATTCGAGTCCTACTCAAAGAGGTGATTTCAGGTTTTACCTCCAGGTACATCTGTTCCAGAGCCACCTCTACTTGTTCGTATCCAGATAGGGATATATTTCTTAGAAAACTCATAAAATCTCTACAATACCAAAATTCTCGGAAGTTATTCTATACTAATCCTCAAAGTCTATATTAGGTTAATGGTCTCTAATGAGAGTTGAACTAAATCTATTTCCAAGGTTATTTCTAAACTTCCTCTGATACCAACTGTAATGCCCCGACCCTTGTTACCCAGAGTTGGTGCATTATTTTAATACATTGGCATGATTACAAGGAATCATGTCCCAAAAGACCGATCAGTTTAGTAGTCTTGGAATAAAGATTACATACATGAACGTTACATTAAACATTAGAAAATAAAACACAACATAAATGATGTTTTGAGAACTCCATTAATCATCTAGCTTAACCCTGGTTATCCATCATAATACACTTATTGGAATCCTGAGAAAATTGAAACATAGAAAGGGGTGAGCTTAGATGCTCAGTAAGGATAACAATATAGAGGAAACATTCATAAATAAGCATAAAAATTTAAGGAAATGTATAAGACCAAAACAAAAGCCTTTTAAACATAAAATTCAATATAATATGACAAATATAAAATAAAATAATGACATTTACTTATTCACATGGATATTCTACTAGTCAAATAATCACATGCAATATCAATAGCCACTTTCATAATGATGGAATGTGTAATGCCTGACCTCATAACTGCATAGTCAAGGCCTTGTGCCAAGACTAAAAATAAGATTTTGTCAAGGCCTTACGCCAAGACACTAGTTTGTCTCATGAGACCTACCGATGCATTGAGGAGCTATAGAGGGCTCCACCCATCACTTACTAAGTTCAATGCATTTCTCATATGAAAAGGTTTCAACATAACATAAACATTCGTATTAAAAGTAGCATACGAAAGGCCAATATATTATCCATAAACCATGAATGATATAATAATAACCCAGTCAAACATACCACAAAACCTTCAATACAATATGGAAGATTTGTATAATAATAAATCAACTTCAAACAAGATTAAAATCCATGATGGTATATTGATATAAATGAAAATTATTTGTAAAAATCATTGAGTGAAATATCCCTTTTTCATAAAAACATTTAAAAGTCACAAAATTTAGAAATTTAGACATTTAAAGATATTTTTGAATCAAAGTGTCCAATAACACGTTGAAACTTTTTAATGGAATTACAATTTTAAAAACATTCATGTCCATATAAATAAATCCATAAAACCCATTTTAAAAACATGGACATTAATGAGAATGATTTGGAAGAATAAATATTTAAAACATTTAAAATGATGTTTTAGTAAAAAATTACCTTAAAAATAATCCTTTTGAAAACTCTTTTATGAAACATTAACATGGATAATAAATATTTCCCAGTAGATACTTACGTAATAACAACCTCAGATAATAAAGTGATTGTGAAATTTACCCTTATCTTGCACTTTCCTTTAGTTGAGGGTAAGTTTAATATTCTGTATGAAGACCGTAGTATGTTATTAAATTATACCAGAACCATATTAATATTTATGATATCATATATGATTCATTTATGACTTTATACTACCCATTTAATAATAATTTCCATATTAAATTAACATTTCAGGTAATAATCGCTTTCTTTATCGAACGTGTTTTAACTTGTTGCTCTGGATTGTACCACTTAGATCAAGATTTAAATAATTCCAGAATATAAAACATGATTTATATATAATATATATTTATTATATAAATATTTATAATAGACACATATATGAAATGGAAAACACCATTTATAGAGACGGTAGTCCATACGTATGCATAAACGCTATTTCCGTTTTCATATCACATTGAACGGAACTAAGTGAATAAGATATATGTAAGTACACACACACACACATATATCTTGTATCATTATTATGTCATATATTACATACTTGTTAATGATATATATTTTATAATCATCATTGAATGGTGAACATGGAAATGAATCTCATCACGTTTCCGACGAGCCCGTAACCGAGTGGTAAGGGCTCCTGGTTGGCATCCAAGAGACTGAGGTTCAAAACCGGGTGGAGGTGAATTTCCAGGTACTGTAGCAGTACTATAGCAGTCACTATAGCCGTTACTGTTCGGTACTGTAGCAGTTGGAACTATTCACCCGATTTGGGCCTACAGGTCTCCAGGGCCTTTGGGTCATCAAAGGCCTTCGGGCCTTAGAGCTTTCGGGTGACGTAGACCATGGAGTAACCGGGTTCACACAGAACAGGCCCCATAAGAGGATCAGAGCAACAGGAGTAGATTCCACAAGATGTAGAGCTAACCGGATTGGAAGAATGAGAGGGTACGGCAGCCTCCATCAGGACGAGGCACCATGTAGCTTTGTACGGGGTTAATCTAGCCGATCAGCAATGCAAGGTGTGGAGCTAGGTGATCAACGACGAAAAAAGATGGGGAGGGGCAGTTCAAGTGGGCTAGGCCTACGGTTCATGTATTGGGCATGATATGCCTCTAGGCCTTCGGGTCATGCATTGTGGGTTTTTCGGGCCTTATGCCTTGGCCCTAAGGGTCATGTACAGGTTCCCCTTCAACCCTTAAATGGGCGATTATCCATAATAAAATAAAAAAAATGCCTTCGGGCCATTCAGGCATCACGTTCGTGGAGACGGTAATCCGTACATACGCACGAGAGAAAATATAATTCTTTTGATATTAAAATAATATTTAATTGGATGTTATATCATATATTCAGAGTAATTATCTTGTTATATTTATTTTTTACATCAATTACACATCATTATTATACCCATTTAAATAATAATTTATTGAATAACAATTACACCACGACGTGGAGACGGTAAGCCGTACATATGCACGTATGGAGTCATGTCATTCAAAGGATGGATAGTATAATGAATATGGTTGTACCATATTTATAATAACATCACAGTATATAGAAGATACTAGATTTATTATTTTAGAATGGAAATAAAAAAATAAATATGTAGTGTAATAATAAATGAACTTGAAAGAGGTGATGAAATATTTACCTCTTCTTCGGGTTCTTCCTTTTGATTTGATCAAAAGGGCTCCTTAGGTTGTCTTTTTGACTAAAGGAAGGCCTCTTGGATGAAGGAAGGATAGTTGATAGGGTATTTGGGCAGGGTTTGTCCAAGACAAATGGCTTTGAAGATGTGAATTATATAGAAGGGGGAGTGCCCTTTTATAAGGGGGTGAGGGGTACCTTTGGAAAAGCTAGAAATATTATTTTATAATAAAATCATTTTCGGTTTCTAATGGCTCAAAAATAAATTATTTAAAGGATAATTTGGGGATGAGTCAAAAAATACACATATAATAGGTTTTAGATAGGTTTGTGTCACTATATTAACTTTATATTTTAGATTTAACTCTTTGTTAAATAGTTTGACATTTACCGTGTCTTTTTGTATTTTTATATTATATGGTTAATAAACTTACTATATACTTTCAATAGAACCACAAGTGGTTTATTAATGATAAACCTATCATTAATAAGTATTTTCTATGAAACATATATTTTTAAAAATAGAATATCAATTAATAATATAATATTTTTTTTAAAAACTCTTTTATGTCAATTTTGACACTATTTGGTATTTTATTTTTTCTAAATCCATAAAAACATTATTACTTAGAAAAAAATTCATCTAACCATCCCTAACAAGTCATATTAACCTATAAAAGTAGTGGAATTAATAAAAAGTCTCAAATTACATTTATTTGGATATTTATAAAAAAAAATTATTTTAATCTTTCATTAATATGGTAATTACTGCATCATCATTGTGTCATAAATAAATTTAATTATTTAATGTCGAAAAATTATAAATAAAATACCATTATGTAGTAAATCTTTTTATATTTATAATGAATATTTATATTCTTATTTATCTTATGTATAACCCTATATTAAAAATGGTTTAGTTATTAAACATTGAATTTAACACTTTTAACTCTTCTTTGAATTAAATAATAATAATGGTCTTAATCTAATCCAAGAGGACCAAAGAGGTTGATATTTTATTCCTAAGGTTGTTTTTTGTCGAATTAATCTTATCCAATATAATTAGGACATGTGTTAGTGTAATAATAACAATATCATTTTTACCCTTAATTACCCTATTTACTTTTAACCATGGAAAATAAAAGTAAAAAGATACTATTCACCAAAATTTATATAATCTTATTGAACCACATTTTAGTTACTTATATCAACATTGTCTCTCGGATTTTTGAAATTCAACTCATTGAATCGGTAAAATTATGTTTTTTGTAAATTTGCAAATGCTCCTAGGAGATGGGTAAAAGACGGTGAAAAGTTCAATAAAATTTTGTATATCTGATATTATTAAAAAATGACTCCAAAGAATTACATTGAACATATATAGGTATTATGTATATATTTTGGCCTAAAATAAATTTAAATAAAATAATTAATTATTTAAATAAAAATTCGGTTTTAAACTATAACTCAATGTTTTTCACTATTCATCAAAAATAGAATGTTTTCAGAAAAATACCAAAATTTCATCCTAAGATAATTTTGATATTATGAATTAAAAAATTAAGTCTATTTTACCAAAATAAAAACATATAAGTTTATTTTATTAATTTAAAATTAATTCATGTTGTCAAAAACCAAAAAGCGTGTTTTTAAGAAATAATAACTAACAAAAGATTGATACTTGTTTATGTTCAATTTCAAAGTGAAATTATTTCCAATGAATAAAATTTGATTAAATGGTAAAAATATAATCTATTTTTACTACCAAACCATTAAAATGTATAATTTAACACTTTAAATTATTTTGATTAAAAAAGATGTTTTCAGTTAAAATATAGTATTTTTCACTATTCACCCAAATATGAAAGTTATCTGAAAAACACCAAAAATTTATTGAAACAAAATTATTATTTCCTGATTATAAGTAAGAAGTTTATTTTCTCAAATTTAATATATAAAGGTTTTAAATATTGGATTTTAAAAAAGGATTCTTCATTAAAAGGCGGTAAAATTGCATTTTTTTTAAAAAATACTTCTTTTATCTGAAAAATGAATTTTTTTATTATGTCTAAGAAATACATAATATGAATGTAAAAATTATATAGAGTATATAATATTTAAAAAGAAGTTAATACTATTCATAACTGCTTTTTGAATGGATAGTTTAGTAAGTTGTGGTGCACTCGAACGCGGTGTTGCGTGTAGCGCAAGCTATTGAATTACATTACTGAGATAATGTACTATGAAATCTTGGGGTGTTACAATATATAACCATGTTTGAGTTTTTATAGTGTAAAACATAGTCGAAAACCAGAGTAAACCATGATGGAAAACTATATTCCCATGTAAAAATCATGATGAATAAAAGAAAATTTTAAGAAACCATGTATTTCTTTGAAGTTTTACATCATGGTTTTATAGATATGAAAATAAAAAATTAAAAACCAATATTCAAAAAGTAAGGTTTTATGGTGTAGAATCTATAGATTCAAATCTCATGATGAGGAGATACATAAACCTTGTCATAGATTACTAGGCCATGCCGTGGTTTTCAAATAATATATAAAAAAAGTGCGAACAAGTGATGAATTATGTTTTTTCATTGAAGTAAATTTTGAATACTTATATATGTTTATTTTCATTTATTTAGTTAATGTATACGGTCAAGGAATCATTGGATTAGTTTTTGAGGTCATTAAAATCCATAATTTGGGTGTGTAACGGTCTATTCCTTCCCGACCTGTTACTTTTACATTTAGGTAGTTGGAGGAATTCATAGGAGGTATATATGGCTCAATGGAGCTGGAGATTCAAGTATACTATTTGTGGTTGTTGAATATGTGAACTAGATTGACATCATGAATTTGCGATTCATGACTTGTGTAGCCGGCTGGTTTCAGGACTTATATGCAAGATAAGAGGAAAACTAAAATATATTGACATTGTGAAAGTATTAAAAAACATGTAATTAATTAAAATAATATGCAACATGAATTTTGGAGGAACTTTTAATTTTGGAAAACCCATGAATTACATGGCATGAAAGGGTTATATGATGTGAAAGGGGTGAGTTCTGGTTTTTTAAATCCTTTTATTTAGCTGCATTTTATTCAACCAGAAATTGTTCCTTACTATAATTTTCTATGATACCTATATTATTTTGAGTGATCTTCCATACCTCATTTTCCAGCTTCAATCCTTGGGTTTCAGTGGATACCCATTGGTGATTCGTGGGGGGTTATCCCCTCTTCCCCAAGGGTTTTACTTTCATTATTCTTCTGATATCTAGTACAGTGATGCAGTTTTGGTTTGGGGTGTGTGTGAGTTTCATTTAGATGAACCATTAGTGTATTGTATGTTGATCCATTAATTCCTTGTGCGGGTGTGGTTTTTGGGATGTTTCTTTTTCACCTTGCAGTGCACAGTGAGACCGGAAAACTTTCTTGAGGTAGGGGATCCTCATTCTCAAACCATTTCATTCTATGTGTGGTATTTTCACAATTTTTCGTACCTTTGGTGGGATAGTAACGGTCATAATAACCAAATAATTAATTTGAATTGTTGAAGTGATTGAAATGGAGATTTTCCACATTCTTTACTACTTTAATATATATATTTTTGATGATTTTATGCATGCATCTTACTAATTATGAAAATAACAGCTATTGGGAGCCTTGTTTGTGCTGTAGTTGTTATTTTTTATTGACACTTTCTTTGTTTTTGTGTGATCACAACCTAAATAAAAGGTTAAGGAACATATGTTTGTCTAATAAAATGGGTTTTACTTGATTTTTGTTTTTGTGATAACACCCATTCAAATTAAATAAGTAATATGATAAAATCCCTTGAATATTTGCCGAAGTGTATTTGTGATAATATTTTGTATTTCTGTGCATTCTATGTTTCTATACATGTTTTGAGATATTATATAGTGATAGAGGTGATTAGTTAGGCCGTGTGATGTGTGGGGCTATGATGCATATGTTCGTTATCATGGATGAAATGTGGGTAGTTGTGTGATGTGGTGCATAGAGTTGTGATGTGGTTATGGTGTGAAATGGTGTGATGCGTGTTGGCAATGATGTATGGTATTAATGTGTAGTTGTTTTATGTGGTTGTTGTTTTGTGAGATTTGGTTGTGGCGTAGTTGTTGTGGTGCATGATGATTATCATTGGGTGATGTTAGATTGTCATCGTGTGATGGCTTGGGGGATGTGACAAGACGATGATGGTGGATGTGTGGTGTTGTGGCAGTGGTAGTGTGAGTTGATACAGTTGTAGCATGGTGTGGTTAAGATAGTTTCTCAGTTATCCATGGGTTGAAATGTTATGATAAATGAAATAAAATAGGCTGGTAGATAGATGAGATGGTCTGAAAAAATATGTGTGGTAATTGGATAACATAATGGAATAAATGAATGAGTATTTCAATGTGAAATGAAATGGACAACAAAAAAATTTGCTGAAACCTATAACTAAAAGTGGGAAATGTTGTGCGGCCTTTGTAGTGGTTTCATGTTGTAGCATATAGCGGTGTTCATAGTTATGATGGTCTACTTATTGAATGGTGGCTGTAATATGAAGTGCACTAGTGAAATTGATGTGAACCTGTAGGATGGGTACTATGTGTTATGTACATATCATGTATATTTATGTTATTTTAATTATTCCCCACTCAAGTTGTGTAAATTTACCTATTATTAGACGTGTTGAGTTTTGGGTGTATTCCCCATCATCAAAGATTGTGGTGATATGAATGTATGAAAATCTCTTCTCCCCAACTCTTCCTTCTATAATTATGATACGAGGTGGTATGTGATGCGATTTGATTTGTGATCTAGGTGTCTATGGGTGGGATGTGATGTGTGGTCCAGGTGTTTATGGGTGGTATGTTATGTGGTGCGATGTGTGGCGCTAGTGTCTATAGGATGGATATTCTATGACGTGATGTGATATGTGTGGAATGTATGGGAGCATAGGATGTTTGATGTTGGGGTGTAGGATCATAAATTTAGTTGGGAAGCAGCAGTGGGGTGCCTTGTATTTTTTTTATTTTTATACTATATTATTATTGGATTCTTGATTTGGTGAGCGAGCCATGGTGAGGATAGATTTGGTTAGATGAACTATATAGTTTTTTTGGGTTCTTATATTTGTTCCACTGTTCTTTAGCATTCAATTTTCACAAGTTCACTTGATGAGTTGGATATGTCCCTAATGAGTTTACCTATTATGATCACCCTACATATATAAACTTTTTTTAGGTTTCCAGGAGTACTTTGAGGAATTAGCTGGTCATTACATTCTAGTTTAGAGATATTTTCAAGTCACTACTGAAGATTTTTTGGTACGGTATTGGAAACTTTTATATGTACCAGTCTTAATTTAGTCATATATTGTGATATGGATTTTGGTTCACCTTTATATTGTCTGCTAAAGTGTTTTGGTGATTTTTTATCCTATATATCAATCTTTTTTCATTTATAGAGGGTAATGGCTCCCATACGGTGTGATTTTATTCCCTCGGTGCTAGTCTCTAACCTGGGGCCTACTGGAGGTGAGACTCGGTGCTCATCATCTCTCTCTCTCCACATTGTGTTATCTTTGGTGAGAGGGGGTCATGATAGAGTGGTATTAGAGGTTTAGTTAAGAGATATGATAGAGTTTAGAGTTAGGCACATTGATGGTTGCATGGATCTTTATGGAAGAATTCCTAGTTGAACCTAGTGTGTGTCATGGGCTAGGAAGACTGGCTAGGAACTGAGATTATAGGGACCCTCATGATCCATAACATGAAATCTGATCCCATTAAACTACCAAGGGTGGATGACCTATTTTTAGTGTAGAGACCTTGGAGAGGTAAATTCATCATGATTGTCTGTGATTGTGTATGAAATTTTTTGTAGTAGGAAAATGAAATAAATAAATGAAATAAATAATATTTGATAAAATTCCATACTATCAGGATTATGTTGTTATCCTTTTTTCGTGAATAGATCATGTTTTTCATCCACAAGACTCTCAGGTAGAAGAGGTTCAATAGGCTAATCTAGTTAATCATAGAAGGGTTAACTCAATAGATGAGGATTAGGCATGGGAGTGATATTTTTTTGCCTTTTAGGGCCATAGTTTTGGAAATTATGAGGTCAGGGTCTTATATATGGAGGTAGAGAACCAGATATAAGAGTTAGAGATCACTTTTAGATTCATTTGGGAATGACCTGAGTTTTGTGTAACATTGGTAGTTAGTCAGATGTGGTGAGATGCACATCAGTGGTGGACACTGTTTCTTGGTGACCGTAAGGTGGAAGATGTGTTGTGACTAGACTATTAGAGGGAGTTATGGGAAGAATTTTGGTCATCAATGATAGGGGAATCTAAGTGGTAGGATCTTATATACCTTATGAATTGGATTATGATTTTGAGGGAGGTTGGGATCAGGTTCAAGGACCTCCTACAACTTTCTCTTGATTTTTTTCTAGATGAGTAGTCGAAGGAATAATGTTTGGAGGAGGCTTTGTTCTTAGTGATCCAGTATGTTGACCCTTCCTTTATTCTCTTGATATACCTATATGCACAAAAAAGGATGAATTTATAGAGAAGATGATTTACTTGAGAGTTGAGCCTCAATAGAGTGGCCAAAAAGGCATTTTGAGGAGCAGAGCTTTAGGTAGTGGGCCATGGGCATTGAGGAAGTCAAAGTTGGGTTTAGTGGGGAACTGCCCGTAGAAGTTTATTTCTTGACTGTTAGGGAAAGGTTTTTTCTAAGAAAATTCTATTGGTTTTATGTTTGTGTTCATATATGTAAGAGATATAAGAACTTCCATGCTCAGTGGGTAACTCCTTAGGAAGGTCAATATTAGATAGGAGGTCATGGCCCCTTTCTTCAATAACAGTTTCTTCCGAGACAGTTTTAGTGGTAATAACCACATGCTATTATTCAGTAGTAGAGAGTAGGTATAGTTGGAAAAGTGTAGCATCAGGATATTCCTTGTCTATAGGGACATATGTTAGAGTGAATCCATGGAGGTAGGTAGTATAGAGGCAAAGGATTTTGGCATGATTATATGCATGCGTTATAGGAATCGACGCCAGTAGAACCAGGAGTTATATGAGTTATGATTATTTTATCATCCACCCTTGTGTGTACCTTTTTTGATTCAGGATCCCCGCACTCATTTATTTCCCCTTATTTGGTCCATACATTAGTAATGATATTTGAGAGGCTTCTAGTGACCTTGGTGTTATCTACACTGGTTAGAGGTTAAGACTTTTTGTTTTATATGTTCTGAGGATGTAGATTGGTGATGTGTAAACACCAGTTAGGGGGGACTTATTCATGTTATAGATATAGCCATATGATATTATCCTTGGAATGGATTAGCTATATTCTGTGTGTACAGTCATTGATTTCTTTTATAATAGTGTTTCATTTCCCTATATAAGGGACAATGAGTGGTGTTCATTGGAGAGTGAGGTTTTCTATTGGGTGGTAGGAAAGTGGATCCTCTTTTTTCATAGTTGGTGGTGCTTTTAGAAGAAGCTGAGGTTGGGGGTATCCCTAGGGGTGTGTAGAATTTCATTGATTTCTACTCAGATGAGGTAATGACACTACCCCCTTGATGTGATATCATGTTTGGGATAGGGTTATATCTAGGAGTATCTCCAATTATAATGGATCCTTCTCGAATGATGCCTATAGAGTTGTAAAATTTTAGGTTGTTGGTGGATGATATGATGTAGAGTTATTTCATCCATCCCAATGTGTTTCTATGGGGTGATTCAGTATTATTTTCCAAGAAGGAGGATGGTTGTATGAGATTGTGTATATACTACTAGATGTTAAATCAGGTAACAGTCAAGAATTGCTACCCTCTTTTGAGAATAGAAAATTTGGTTGACCAGTTCAGATGTTCTAGTTAGTTCTCTGAGATCAATATGTGTTCTGGATGTCATTATTTTAGTGTGAAGGATGAGGATATCCTGAAGACTACCATCATATTCTAGTATGGGAACTTTTGAGTTTGTAGTCTTGTCATCTAGTTTATGAACACACTAGCCATCTTCATTTATCATATGAACTCCATGTTCTATGAGTTCCTAGACATGTTCATCATCATATTCATCGACGATATCTTGGTATACTCAAATTCATAGGAGGATCATGATGAGTATATCAATGTATTTTTGCAGGTCCTCTGATACCACTAGTTCTTTGGAAGGTTTTCCAAGTGTATGTTCTGGATGTGATAGGTGTGTTTTATTCGGCATGTGGTTTCTCAATAGGGTGTGGTAGTAGACCCATTGAACGTCAAAGAAGTTGTTTCTTGGGTAGAACCCAAGAATGAGACATAGTTTTATATATTCCTTAGTATCACATTCTATTATCAGAGGATTATACTTGATTTATCTTGAGTTTTAGCCCCATTGAGTATGCTGACTATAAATGAATAAGACTTTTTATGGAATGATCAGTTCCATATAGAATTTGGTTACCTAAAGGAAAATTTTATTAGTGATCTTGTGCTTCAATTGACTAAGTAGGGTGTGATGTTTGAGGTTTTTTGTAATGTGTCCCATCTGTTCTTGGGATATGTGTAAATGCATCACTGGGCAGTGATCTATTTTGGTTCCAAGAAGTCACATCCCAACAAGTTTAACTATTCCACCGATGATTTTGATTTTATATATTTTTGTACATAATAATTTTATGGATACATTACCTCGTAAATAAGAATTTTGTGATTTTCATAGAACATATGACCTTGAGATATGTTTTATCTCAATAGGATATTAAAGTATTCCCAGGGAGATGGATGGAGTTTATTTGGGATTCTGATTCTTAGATCTCTTACACCCAAGGGAATGGTAATGTAGTAGCTAATGTGTTGGGTCAGAAGTACCTAAAGGATGAGTCTTAAGAATCAACATATGATTGGAAAGGAATAGAGGATCATGAAATGAACCATTTTGACATTAGAGACAACAGTGGTTGAGGGTGTCTTCAATATATGATCATGGATTATTATTTGATTCATCAGGTGGAGGAGTCTCAATAGGGATATTCATATGCCAAGATGATTTATGATCATGTTGGTTATGGTGATTCTCTTAATGGATGGCCAAAGGATAATCAAAACTAGGTATTTTTCTACTGGAGTTAGTTTTTACAATAGAGGATCAATGTGGGAGTTCTACATGAGTTTCATATATTGACTTTATCATTAAATACAAGTGTGAAAAATATGTATCATATCCTGAGGAGACAATTTTTGTGGTCAGGGATGAAATAGTCAATGGTTTATTTTGTGGCAAAATGTATTGTTTGAAAGAAGGTGAAAGTGGGGCACTATGTTTCAGGAGGTTTGTTTCCATCCTTGTATGGCCCTATGTGGGATTAGAAGCATATGTCAAGGGATTTCATAATAGGGTTTCCCTAATCTTAGGTATGATGCGATGTAGTTTGCGTAATAGTGGACTAATTGATAAAATCAGCTCACTACCTCATGATTCATGAGTTGGGTTCCATTGAAATTTTGGAAAGGTGATATATGGAGGATGTGGTTAGAATTCATGTGGTACTAAAGACCATCATCAATGATGATGATCATTATTTTACCTCCCGTGTTTGGATGGTATTACAACATTCTTGTGGCTCCCATTTGCAACTTAGAACTTCTTTTCACCCTAAAAAATGAACAGATGGATAGGACCATCTAGATTCTAGGGGATATGTTATGGGAATGCATCTTGGGATTTGGTGGATCTTGGGAATGAAAACTTACTTTGGTCGAGTTTTCATACAACTACTATCAATCATCCATCAAAATGGATCAATTTGAAGTATTGTACGAGCGACTATGTCATTCTTCATTCTGTTAGATGGAGGTTAGGGAGTCAGAAGTCCTTTCCTTAATGTGGTGCGGAACATGACCTTGATAATCCAGTTGTTTCATGAGTGATGAGGGTATCAAAAGAACATTTGAAGTCCTATGTTGGTCATAGGTAGGGGCCCTTAGAGTTTGAGTTTAGAGACCATTTGTTCTTTAGAGTCTCCCCTCAACATGGAAAGTGGAGGTTTAGTAGGGGAGTAATATCTCTTTTAGGTTTATTGGTACCTTTTAGCTATTGGGGAACGTTGTTAAGGTGGTATATCAGTTTGTATGGCCACTATGTTTGGAGTGGATCCACAACATCTTTCAAGAGTCTCAACTTCATTTGTATCCTCTCGATGAATCCCATGTTATTGATTGAAGATATTTGGATATGGAGGATGATGTGATGTTTTTGGATCATCTTGTAGAGATCCAAGATCATTGATAGGTGGTTCTACATGGGTGGGCCCTTCCCTTGGTTCTTGTGTTGTGGAGGAATGGTGGTTTGGAGGAGAGTACTTGGGATTGAGAAACAAAAATGCATTCCTAGTACCCCGAGTTGTTTTGAGTATTAATTTTTTTGGATGATGTAATGGTTATATCTTGTTATGTTATGTGATGTGCTATTTTCCTCAATGAGTGATGTGTGATAAATTTTTTCACACACCAAAAAAGGGAGTACATGATTCAAAATTGAAGCACATTATACTACGATTCCATTAAAACCATACAAGCTAATAAGTGTGCCTAGAGCTGATAATATCTTCACATGGAGGATGTAATTTCCTGATTTATGTGCTCGATGTTGCATTGTGTGTTGGTTATAAAAGTGGTTGGTTTGGGTTGCGTGGAGGTTGATGTGGTTTTTTGGTGTTGTGGTTTCGTAGGGTGTTTTTTGGGAGTTTTAGTCAAGCACACATGGTTGGTGGTAGCATTTGTGATATAAATAGATCCTTGAAAGGAATCTCATTAGATGGGTTTTCAGACCCCTCTTTTCCCCAGTTAGCTGTTGAATCTCAAGGATAAGAATCATTTGAGAGGTATCAAATGTAATGGTTCATTCCTTATTGACCCATTATTTTTCTATTTGGGAATTTGGAGGCATTCATAGGAGGTCTAGAGTGATTTGTGAAGTTGGATCTAATGTAGTACTATATGTGGTGCTTCATGAGGTGAACTAGACTCACATCATGAATTGATGATTCATGACTTGTGTAGTTATTTGGTTTCATGAATTCTATGTGGGATAAGGGGAAATCGTGAAACATATTCACATCGTTCAAGTAGTACATGAAGTATAATTAATTAAATGCTGAGGGGACATGAATTTTAGTAGAAGTTAGAATTTTTAAAACCCCCAAAATTACACATCATGAAAGGGTTACAAAAAATGAAAGGGGAAGGTTATAGGTTTTAAAATTATTTTGTTTGGATAATTTTTTTTCATTCGACCACCCTTACATCATCTCATTTTTTGGAATATCACAAGGAGATTTTGAGGGATCTTCTATCTCTTATTATCCCACATTGATCTTTTGGTTCTAGTAGATTCATTTTGGTGATTCATGGTGAGTTAACCTATCTCATTTATGGGGTTTCCTTATTCTCTTATTTAGATATCCACTATAGTGGTTTAGTTTTGGGTTGGGTTGTGCATGGGTTGCGTTTTGATAACCTTTTGGTGTAGTGTAGGTTGATCTGTGAGCTCATTGAGTGGCGGTGATTTCTATCCAGTTTCTTCATTGCCATACAGTGCACAGCGGGATCAGAAATCTTCCTTGATATAGGGGATCCTTTTTTCTCACCCTTTTTCATTCATTTTATATCTTTTGGATAAACAATATCTGTTAATATAATCAGAATATTAATTTTCATAGTTGAATTGAATGGAATGGGGAGTTTCCACAAGCATTACTACTTTGATATTTGTTTTTTTGATGATATCATTCATACATGTTTCCAATACTGAATATAACATCTTTTGGTAGATTTTTTTATGCAGTAATGACCCTTTCTATTTTATTGTGCGATCACACCTGAAATAAAAGTATAATAAACTTATATTTGGATAACAAACTGGTTGGCCCTGAATTTTGGTTTGTGTGATTATACCCATTATAACTAAATAGATAATGTTATGAAAGCCCCTAAATTATTACAGAAGCTAGTTTGTGATTATAGTGTGTATGATTGTACTTGTTCTATTGACCTATAAGGTTTGGGATATTATATGGTGATGGAGGAGACCAACTAGACCGTGTGATATGGGGGTTGTGATGTAGTGATTGGTTAGCATGGATGTAATGTGGGTAGTTATGTTATGTTGTGTGAAGAGTTTTGATGTGGTTATGGTGTGAAATGATGATATGCTTGGTGGAAATGATGTGTGGGGGTAACATGCAGTTGTTTCATATGAATGTTGTGTGGTGAGAGGTGGTTGTCATACAATGGTTGTGGAACAATGGTTTTGGTGTGTGATAGTTATTGTTGTGATATGTGAGGTTGTCATGGTGAGATGACTTTTGTGGTGTGGAATGATGATGATGTAAGATGTGTGGAGTTTGTGAAAGTGGATGTGTGATCTAGGAAAGTTAGAGCATGGAGTAGTTGAGATTTCTGCCCAATAATCCATGGGATGAAATATAATGATAAATGAACCAAAAATGTCTAGTAGATAGATGTGATGGGATATAAATTGATGTGTGGTAATTGGATAACTGAATTTAATAAAATAATGAGTAGTGTAATTTGAAATTAAATGGATAATTAAAAAAATGAGTAGAAAATTATAATTAAAAATGGGATATGTTGTGTGGCTTGTTTGGTGGCTGTGTGGTGTTTCACATAGTGGTGGTGGTAGTTGTGATGATTGGTGTCTAGTACATTATTGGTAATGTGGAGTGAACTAGTGAACTTAAGGTGAACCCACAGGTTTCATTTTTTGTGATATATATATGTCATGTATGTTTATGTTATTGTATTTGTGACCCACTTGAGCTGGATAACCATACTAATGATTATAGATTATGTGTTCCGAGTGTATTCCACAACATCCAAGATGGTGGTAATATGGATGGATAGATACCCCTTATCCACCACTCTTCCTTCGATAGTACTGACATGGGTTGGTGTTGGAGACTACTTAGTGGTGATGTGTGGACCATGTGTCTGTGATAAGTATGCAATGTGATTTGATGCATGGCCTAGGTGTCTGTGGGAGGGATGAGATGTGATGTGATATGTGGCTAAGGTGTCTGTGTGTGGGATGTGATGCGATGTGATGTGTGGACTAGTTGTCTACAGGTGGGATGAGTTATGATATGATGTTTGGACCTGGTGTTTGTGGGTGGGATATGATGTAATGTGTGGACTATGTGTCTGTCAGTGGGATGTGATGTGACGTGATGTGTGGCCTAAGCGTCTGTGGGAGGGATGTGAAGTGGTATGTGTGAAAGGGATTAGAGCCCAATAATTTTGATATTGGGGACTAAGATTGGAAAATTCGTAGGGAAACAGGAACATGGAACCTTGAATTGTTATGCCCTAGATGTTATATTATTATATTGGATGCATGATTTCGTGAGAGATCCATGTTGAGGCTGGGTTTGATTAGATGACCTATATAGGTTCTTATTGGTTCTTCTTTTTGTTCAATGAAACATTAACATGATATTTTCCCATGTTCACTTGAAGCATTGGATTTGTCCCTACTAGGATTACATGTTATTCTCACCCTATATATATATATATATACTTTTTTAATGTTTTTAAGAGGAATTTTGGGACTGAGCTAGACATTACTAGCTAGGTTAGATCTGCTATTGAGTCACCGTCATATATTTTTATCTTTGTATAGTATTGTATACATTTATATTTATATTTTTTACATTATTCATGCATTGTGGGATAGTTTTTTGTTTAACATTATATATATTTTTTTGTATTTTTTGGTGATTTTTTATCCTATCTCTCAATGTTGATTCATTTGTTGAGGTAAATTACTCCTAAACTATGAGATTTTTATACTCTTAGTGCTAGCCACCAACCAAGGGCGTACAAGAGGCAGGAATCGAGGGTCATCGTCTCTCTCTCCTCATTGTGGTATCTTTTGTGGGAGGGGTTTGTGACAGGTTGACTCTTGAAGACCAACATATGGTATGAAAAAATAAACATGAGGTTTCTTCTTATACTATGGTGCATTAGGATAAAATGGATCATTCCTCCTACCAATGGGTAAAACCACTATGTGGTTTCTTCTTTATTTTTATAACCACTGTGTGGTTCTGAAAATAACCATGTGGTTTTATTTATTTTTATTTTTTTAGAATTTATATCTCCCTTAAATGTGGAAACATTTAGAAATCATTAGGGGGATATATGGTTCACCGAACACAAAGTTTGAGGGAAATTTTAACTGGAATTTATCACCATTTAAAAAAGTGAAGATAATAGAAAATATTAATGTAACATTTTAGGAATGAAAATTCAATAAAATGAGATAAATATAAAAATATTAAGGGACTTAGAATAGATTTTACATGAAAATTAAGATTATTGGTTTACTATAGATAGGAATTAGATTAGGAGTTTCCCTTTTACCCTTCTACGTCGATCGTGAATCTACCTTTGGTTTTGTGTGAAAAATTGAGGTGTAAACACTTTTGTGCTAAGAATTTCTAATGAAGGGTGATTGAATAGATTATTGTTTTTTGATATTTATTTTATCAGTCCATTCAATTATTCATTGTTATACATTATTCCTATAATTCTTCATGTTATTACGAGCTTGTTAATTTAGAGAGAAACTTGAAAATTTAAACTAGTGGAAGTACCGAATTTTAATACAGGATTTGAATTGAAATTACGATAGAAAGAACCCTCAAAACATGTTTAAGTGGACATTTTTTGGGATCTAGAAGGTGATGGGGGAGGTTTGGGTGAGCAGTGGAGCAAGCTTGGGGGATGACCGTGCTATAATAGAAAACTAAAGTATCCATTGACTATCTAGTGGCTGGATAGTAGCACCCCTTGAGAAGGGTACCACTAGCTAGCCTGTGGACTCATACCATCTAGTTGGTTAGGTAATTAAAGGGTCAAATGACCATCCCCTCTCAACATTATGTTGGGTCACCTCCCTCCCTTATATTTCTATAGTGTGCATGATTGGGGACTCTCCCCCTCTCTTATTCCCTTCAAGCATACCGACAAAGGGTTTTTTGTGGCTTTAAATGTCTATAATAGATATATCTTGTCCCTTTTAATCCTTTATTGATACACTATTATATATGTACTAATTTTACACATCATTGACTTAGTTTTTCATTTTTGATTCCACTAGATCATAGTAGAATCATGTTATTCTTATCAGCCTTTTTTTCACCCTAGCTAGAGGTAATCCCAAGATTGTGTTTGTGCATGATCGTTCATTAAAGTATCAATGTTATATCATACCATGAAATTATTTATTGTTTTTAATTTGAATTAAATAAAACTAATGATATATTTTGTGGAACATTAGTTATTGGCCTATTTTGGTATCAGAGATCTACTGAGGGACTCCCACTGGTATTTGGATTTGGTTCTGGTGTGCCGCAATTTTTTTTTAATTTTTAAGGCAGTTATGAAAATTTTGTATAAATTGTATTCTTAATTTTTAATATAGAAACTATTTAATTGTTGATTTTTGGAATTGGTGGAATGAGTTAGGGTATTCAGTACTAATATGTTTTTTAGACAGACTTCATGGGGATTGGTTGATATTGGATTGGCCTTTGAAGATGTTCCATCCCCTGAAAATAGTTTTAGAAAGATTCTTTAATGGTAGTTTAACTTGTATTCTAGCCACTTGGTTGTTATGATTTTTTCATAGGGAATGCAATATATGGGTCTTCCACTATAGGCAGTGCCCTTATATAAAAGTGTATTTTTTTTAAATATAAATAATTGATTAAATGAATTTGATTCTATAATTGAATGCCTTGAGTTAAATGAATGAGAATCTATGCCATGTTGTTCATAGGGTTCCAACATGATGCCTTGATCACCTATAGTTTAGGCCTTTACTAAAAACTTCCATGAGTTATTTGGACCAACAAAAGGGGTTCCGTAATAATGAATTTCCTAAGCATGACTTAGTGTCCCATGCTTGGGATCTTTGTACACCCAAGTTGGGCTAAGTGATGATGAAACAACCATTGGATGAATAGTCCATGTAATGATCCTATAACCCCTTGAATACTTGGGGTTCATTGAGCAGGCCTAGGGGGTGAGTGACCCCCCTTATGACATGAATAGGCTTGGGTGTATCATCCTTTTTTAGACAGAGATTGGATTCGGTGATAATACCACTCTAGAGTAACCTTGAGGACCAAGATGGTCCATGTTCCATATCATAGTGGATTTCCATAGTGGCATACCCTTATAGTTGATGAGTCAATTATATCTTGATTATGATGTTGGGGATGTAGAAAACTGTGTGCATCATGTGTAAACAAGAACCTTAGTTCAGGTCAAGGACCCTCTTGAGGGTTCCTCTAATGTATATGATGCAAGGGACCCAAGTGGTTTCCTTGTTGATCGATCAACCAT
Organism: Viscum album; assembly: GCA_963277665.1. Classification (NCBI taxonomy): domain Eukaryota; kingdom Viridiplantae; phylum Streptophyta; class Magnoliopsida; order Santalales; family Viscaceae; genus Viscum; species Viscum album. The sequence continues at coordinate 1,165,556,746 of OY728142.1, forward strand.
GAGTTTGTATGTTTAGAATTCTGTAGATATGGTTGTAGGCACCAAATTATAACATTTACAGAACAAGTGATCCTAAGTTTCTATGGATTGGGGTGTTGGGCGTAGTATTTTAGTCCACACTTATTCCCTCCTTTCATGATGATGGTTTATAGTGTACACCCTATGAGTGATTTGTTTTATGAAATGGAAAATTTCTGTGAGTTTGGTATTTCATTTTCTATTGGGATCTCCTAAGTGGAAGTTTGTATTGGTGTTATGTTGGCTAAGAAAAATCACACAAGGGAGTTTTTTCACCCTATCGATATTGGGGTTTCCATGTATTTGGATGCTGGATATGTTGTTAGGGATGCAATGGATTGAATCCTGGATATGTGGTTCGATATTCTAGGGATTTGGACGTTGTCAGTGCTACCATGGATTTGGAGCCTGAATGTGTGGTTTGAGTTAACATGAACTTAGATCTTAGTGTTGGATCTTCTATAGATTTAGATATTAGGTTTTGAGCTTCCATGTATTTGGAGCTTGTTTGTTTGGGTTTTTATGGGGTGGGTCCCTAGAGTCTTGAAGATATAGTTGGGGATTCCATGGATTTGGAGCCTACATATTACATTTTTTTCACAGTCATTATGACATACTTAGATACACCTCAACTATGGACAAAGAAGGTATGGTTAATTGGGGTATTAGAATTAAGGATCGAAAATGGTATAATACTTGTTATATGGGTTTGAATGGTCATTGTGAAGTGCCTAAGGACATTCCAGCACTGCCCAATGTAGTTATTGTAGTTATTTGTTTTATTTATGAATTATTTATTTCAGTTATTTTTTTTTTCAATTGATAATATCACATGGACATATCACACCATATTTTTGTTAGTATGGAACCACATTGGCTATTCCCAACTGAGTTATGTACTCACACCCTACTTGGGATTCCATTTCACATGGGTACCTGAGTATCTTTCACCTAGTTATTATAGGCATAGGTTTGGTTAAGTCTTGGGATGGGGTTTTTCATGGTCGAGTGGGATGAATCTGATGATATTAGGAGACCAAGATGAGGTATGGCTTAGAGTTACAGTAGAGTCCTAATTTTTTTCTTTTTTTTGTTATGTATATGTGATCAACCCAGTGGGAGATCAGTCAACATGACTATATTTAAGTTTATATATTTTATACTACTATTATTGAATGCTAATTTATTCCTACATTCTTAGATAATTTACTTCTATGGTTGATGTTTTCTATTCAGTATATTTTTTCTCACTCTAATACTCGGGTAGAATCCTCCCCATGATACATCCATTGACCCTCACTACTAGTCCGAAACCTTTTCTATTTAGGGAGGAACACCTGAGGTCACATGGTGATCTGGTCTCATTAAGGTTCAACATGATCTAAGATGGGATGTTACCATGTGTTATCAGAGTTTTTTATTTTTCTTACTATTTGGGGACATGGTAGATAGGAGATATAGGGATGTTCTAGAGCTTATGATGGAACCTGGACTGGTGTATCATTCACATAATTTTTGGTATAAGTTCACGTTTCCAAGGGATTGGGATTGATGTACTTCGTTTTTAATTTTATAATTATTTGATTTTCTCCTACCATGACATTGATGAGGTTTTAGATTTATGTTTTGCGAGTTATTTGATTATTGTATCTCATCCCTTTGGAAAAAAATCAGTTATTAGATCTGAGTGGAATGTGGTATCTATGCATGCATTATTCTCATCATATAGGATTCACAAGACATGTTGGAGAATGATAGTGTGATTTTTATCACTGATGAGAGGTTAGACTATTTAAAGTGTCAACAACTTCTTTTATAGTTTTTTCTCATATAAGTACTTGGTTTCATTCAAATCAGTTATACCAAAATGTATATACATTTTATTCTGATGAAAGGTTATGTGGATAATATATAAAGATAATCTATGGTGGTAGTGTTGATCTAGTACCTTAGTGTTGGGGATATGTTGTGAACCAAGTAGGTTGGTATAAGAATTTGATGCCTTAATGATGAACCGCTCATGGGTGAATTTTTTTAGTTTTTGTTATTTAAAGTTATAGTGAAAACCTATATGTGAATTTATCATTAGTTTAGAATGTAATTTATCTAACTGAATTTTTTGGTTATGGTTTGCTGATATAGATCATTTAGAATGGAATAATTATGTGTATATAGACACTATATGATGAGATTGTGATTCTCAAGGAAGAAGTAATGCGTTTGGATGCTCAGTGATAATCAATGATTTGGTAGGATGTTCAGATAGAATATGATGTGTGTTATGTTTTTGAGGACCCTAGAGTGTATGTATGGAACTTGGGTTGCCTTGGAACAGACCCTAGTGGGTTTTGGATCCATGATGTGTTTCCGTTTCCTTTAACTAGGATGAGCTTCAATTTTTAGGCCAACAGGGGGACCAAATAAATTATGAAATATGAACACTGGTAAAGGGAGTCTATGGCCTATTGTTTTATCGATACAACATAGGATGTTAGTGAGCTAGGTGATCTTGATGAGTGATGTTTAGTTTTAGGGGTAATCGAAGTGTGGGGTAAGCATGAGGTCATGTTTTTCGTAGAGACATGGGGCATGAGTAGGTGCTTTAGATCCAAGATTATTTAACATGATGTGTGACTGGGAATATGAAATATTCATGGTGATACATTAGGGGATCATAAATGGGTGATCATATTTAGTTCTAGTTCTTGGTTTCAAGGTTAGAAAATTTAGGGCAGTACTAGTTGAGTGTGTGGTCCTATTGATTTTAGACACACTTCTAGTAGCCTAGTTAGAGTATGGATTAGTGCTTGTGGTTATGAAACAACAACTATGGTGGTTTTAATGTGATAAATTATTGCACAAGTAAAGTTCCGAGTTTTGAAGAAGAGTTCCCAGGGTGCTCTTGGTTGTCTGGAACTAATGGGAGGCAAGGGGTCATCATCATTTTTGGGTAATGATTCTTGACACATGTGAGGTGTCAGACCTCTTTTTTGAAGATAGCATCTATGAGTCTTTTGGAAGGGTGAAACTGACATCAAAGAGGTGTGGTAAACTATTGAATTAGATAATTGATGCCTTTTATGGTTATTTATGACTCATGGGATTGTAAATTGGGTTAATAGATCTAGTGGTACAAGATCATACACCCGTGACTTTTGAATGAGATCAGATAACATGTGTTTGTTATGCGTGGGGCTATGGAGTATTTAATGAGTGAAGGAAATGAGAAATCCAAGGATTGATGGAAATATTGATGAAGTGATTTTGGGTCTGGTGACTCGGGGCTTTGGATGAAATAACTGAAGTTCTATTATAGTGAGGGACGTTTTGGAAATAGATCAGGCATGGTGACAATGTTGATTCAGAAGTAATACCTAGGATGGAATGAGCATGGATTGAGTGGTTTGGGACACATATTTGACCACATGACCTACTCAGAATTAACTTGATGAGAAGTTTATGTATATTCATATGTTTGGGAGCAAACCATTAGTTGTTTGAGGGCGAGTCCTTCATTATGTTTTGGGAGTGGACAATAATTGATGTTGTGTAGGTGCTCAAGAATGAGTTGGTTAGGCCACATCCAACTATGATGTTCAGTGGTGGATGGGTAATGGGCTATGATGATCGGGAATTTGATCCACATATTTGAAAAAAATGTCACTATAATGGTCGAGAGTGTGAGTTTGATCATGGAGATACAACCCTCAAACTGGAGGGATATTGGATGTGTGGAACTAGTTGTTGAATGGTCGTTTTGTCACAAAGATGTTAGTGAGTGAATGTTTTTTTATTTTAATTGGAATCCTCAATGAATGTTGGGTGGAGATTCAATTGTGACTACAGTTGGAGTTCAAGAATTAGCTTCTGGCTTAGGATAAATTGAGATGATCCGAATATGATCATATTAGTGGTTAAGTAGTTCTCATGGTATGATAGAACCTACTGAATAGTTTTAGATGGATGAGGACTAAAAATGGGGTTTTTCCTAAACTCATGTTTGGACTATATGGGATGTTTATGTACATCCTCAGGGTGCCTTCCGAAGTAAAGGCATCAATATCGGTTAAATGGAGGCATGTTAGTGGCTGAAGATGATAATTGTTTGGGGAATCTATGAAGAGGGGGGTTGAATATATATTTTTTGCATTAAATTGGATGTGGTGAGCCTAAAACTCTATTGGGTGAATTTATTTGGATACATTGGGTGTGTTTTTAGAATTGGTTGGGTCTTTTTGTGGAAAAGTTGACGTGCTCATGTTGTGCATGGAAAGTGGAGGCATGCCTGCTCTAAAATAGATTTCATTAGTGAGGTTCAATATGAGTTTTTATTTGAATTTTCATTTGTGTTCAAGTATAGTGAGATAGGAACCACGTTATGAATTTCTTTGATATGTGAGTATGATGTTCCAATAAAAAATTATAATGGAAGAATTGCCAATGAATTGGAATTAGAAGTTACGAGTTAATTATTGTGTTAGAGATCACCATAGGTTAGATGGTGATTTGGATAATGGTTTTATCATGTTATAGGATGTAAGATCTTGGTTACATTTCATATTAGTGTTTCAGTAATGGATATGAGTAATTGGATCATAGTTTGGTGGATTAAGTGCTTTAGTTTTGAGGTTGTACTTTAGAATCGAGACTGACGTTTCAAGTTGGGACACTATCGGTTGATGATAAATTGAAAAACCAAATAGAATGAGATATATGCATGGATGACCAATAAGAATTTTTGGGGATGAGAAGTGTTATGGTGGGGTGTCTTTAATTCTTTACGGTCATACATTCATGAAAGTGTTGAGAGAGATTTGAATATTTCTATTAGTGGATGATCCAATTTTTTATATGGTCTTAATAATGAAATTTCAAAGGTGAGAACCCATTAAACATGTGTAATTGTACATTATTGTTGGTTTATAAAGTGATAGGGATTCTTACGTGAGTATGGAGTCTAGTCAAGGGGTTGAATGTGCTACTTTGTAAAATTAAAATAGACACTCGCTAGCTGGTGGACCCATATAAGCTAGCCAGTGGGAGAATTAAAGGGTCAAATAACCCTTTTAACCCCTTGAGTTTAAGGGGGGGGGGACCTCCCTCTCTTATCTTTCTATGGATCATGCATCATGGATATCCACATATATTATTCCTTTCAAGAACCTTAAATGGAGGGGTTTTTGGTGGATTTATTTTCCAATCCTAGGTTTGTCTTGGCCTCTTCCGCCCTCCCTTAATATTCTATTCTTTCTACTCTAATTTTACACTTATCATAATTAGGTTTTCATTGGATATTATATCATATCGTTGTGAAATCACCTAGTTCTGAAGATAATTTTGTTCAACCTAGCTAAATTAAATCTTTTGTGATGTATGGGAATAGATTTTCATCAAATTCTAAAAGGAATGTGATGCTGCAGAATAATTTAAAAGATTTCATTTAAATTAAATAAATCTAATGATGGATTTAGTTTTTCTTCTTAGGGTTTTATCATAGGTTGGTTCCGTAGGTCCATAGTGGGCCTCATATTGGCTGTTATCTTTGGTTCCAGTGTGACACGACACGTGATAAAGTTTTAAGTGGTAATTCCAATTTGGTTTATATTATTTTATTAATTGTAAATGTGAAAAATATTTCTGTGTGGATGCTTTTTGTTTTTGGAATTATCTATGGGATCAAGAAATAATATTGGTTTGGAATGGATATAACCGAGCTTGGTCGAGCTTGGATGGGCCTTGGTAGAGATGTATGCCCTTAAAAATTATAGTAAAAGATTTATTAAAGGTAGGTGGAATCATATTCGTTCCCTAAGATTATTATGTTTTTGTTATATGGCATGTGATGTGTGGGATCACCACTATAGTTAGTGCCCTTCTATGAAATAAAATGTTTTTATAATTAAATTACATGTTTTAATGTTGGTGATGATCCATTGGAATACATTGAGCTTAATGAATGAGTTCCTAGTCCACGTTGGTCCTAGGGAACTGGCATGGCCCCACAAATACCGATAGCTAAGGCCTTAACTCGGTACCTCCTTGAGAAATTGGGACCTCCATGAGGGATTCCCGTCCCAATAATAGTTTAAGCATACCTTAGTGTCCCATTCTAGAAAACATTTTACACCTAATTAGGGGTTATTGATGGTAGGGACATCCATGGACTACATAGGCCATTTAAGACCCTATGACCCCTTAGATCTTTAGGATTCATTAAGGCGACCAAGGGGGTGAGTGACCCTCCCTTATGAAATGATATTTCCTAAGTGAATTAAACATAGGAATATTGAGAATGGGTTGGGTGAGAATAATTAACTAGCATGGTATTAAGGTTTGAGATGGACTATGTTTCATCTATTAGCACATTACCATATTGCTATACCCATATAGCTAGTGATGTCATTATATAATGATGATGATACTAGGGGATATAGCCTCCTATGGGCCTCAAGTTCTAACCTGGAACCTTATCTGAGATCGAGGACGCTTGTGAGGGTGCCTTTGATGTACTATGGCCTTGGAGACCCAAGTCGGTGACCTATTGACTAATTGTCCCTGAGTGAGTGTCTTTGGTCTTGGTTAGAGATGGTAGAAGGTGTCAACCAAAAACTTGTACTGAAAAATAAGCATGAGGGGTTGTGGATAGTGGTTTTGGGCAAGAGCATTCCACAAAACCTTATTATTATTTTTTAATTTCTATGGGTTTTTTGTATATCCTCAAGGCAGTTTCAGTTATGAAATTAAAAGTTCCCCTAAGGAAGTCTTTTATTTCTAATAGGGAACACCAAAGTGGTTGTGTTTATTTGTGTGCTATTGGTTGATAAAACACCCACATTGGAGATTTTAAACCCTATTACTATTGGGGATTTCATCTATTTTGATCCCGGATATATGGTTGGGCCACTATGGGTTTAGAGCCCAAATAAAAGATTGGAACTTCCATGGATTTGGAGCTCGGTTTTGGGTCTCCCATGGTATGGAGTCCAGATTTTTGGTTGGATATTCCATGGATTTGGAGCTCGGTGTTGGAGATTCCATGGATTTGTATCTCAATGTTGGAGCTACCATAGAGTTGGAGCTCGGATATTTGGGCTACCAGAGGATGGGTCTCTATAGTTGTGAGTATGTGGTTTGGGATTCTACCGATTTATAGCCTGTATTTTACATGGTTGGAATTGTTATAGTGACGTTCTGAGTGGAACCTTGGAACTGGCTAAAACATTTATGGCTGATCAGGTTCAAATAACAAAGATCAGAAATTATGTGGTTATTGGTATATGGGTTGGTACGTTCATTGTGACATGCTCTAAGACATTCCAGGATCGAATGAACCTGGTATTGGAGTGTATTTATTGTTTTTAATAGTTATTTTTTCAGATGATCTTTTCACACGCACATATCATAATATATACTGGTTAGTACAATACCATGTTAGTGGATTTCCTACTTAGTAATATACTCACACCCTACACATTTCACTATTGCACATGGGTACCAGAGAAGCTCTCACTTGAATATTATTTGCCAATGTTGGGATGAGGCTCGAGATGGGGGTTTTCATTGTTGAGTTGTAACTCTCAGATGATTTTAGGAGACTAGGATGAGGTATGACTAAGAGTTTCAGTACATAACTATGTTTTATTTCTTTTGTTTGTTCTATATATGCGATCGGCCCCATGGGTGATCAGTCTTCATGACTATATATAAGTCAATTAATATTATATTACTATTTTTGGATGTTTATTTTATCATACATAATATGTTTATTTACCTATCTCGTCGATTTTTTTCCTTATATTATATTGTTCTGCACTCTAAAATTGTGGGTGTTTCCTCCCCAAAAAACATCAACATACCTGCATTCCTATTTTATATCCTTTTTAATTTATAAAGGCATGTATGTTGTCATGTGGTGGTCTGGTCTGTTTACAATTGAGGGTGATACAAGGTGGGACATTACCATTCCAGTTTCAATAATAATGAACATTGATCATTGAATAAGGAATTATCATTTAATGAATGAACTAAATTGTTTGAAATTAATATTTCACATGGAATTATTTTTACGGGTTTATGCTTAAATATAGTTTTGAACCACTTAATTGGTTAATTAATTGAATTAAAAAATTATAAGAAAAGATGAATTTATTAGTTAAATAGTATATACTTGACCAAAAGTTTACTTAGAATTAATTTCAACCATGAAAATATTATTCATAAAGATATAAGAATATTTACTATTTTTTGACCCCAAATTTATAATTCTTAGTACAATTTTAATTTTTTAAGTTCTAATTAAATTTAAACAATTATCATAGTATATCTTAACTTTTGAATAAATATTTCAATCTATGGATCATAACTCTCTATGGTTTAATCCTCTTACTGACCACATGTTTTTTCTTTATACTTTGTGATTATGAAGAGTCATAAAAAATTTCTAAAATTTACTCCCTATTGGAATTAATAACTTCTAATTGATGATCAATGTTTTTGAAGACATTTTTAAAAACAATAACTAATTGAAAAATTACCTATACCAATGGTTTGGAACCTTTGGTATAGCCTATAACAATAGTTTGGGAAGTCTTTGGGTGATTTGGTGTGGGGATAGACCTATCCCAACAGTTTGGGGAAAACCGTTGGGAAAGACCTATCTAAATGGTTTCAAAATTGTTGGTACTAACTGTTTTCTAAAACATTTGGATAGGTATTTCCAAAAAGTTATCCCCAAACCATTGGGATAAGTATATTTAAAAACAAGTTACGGTAGAGGTTTGAACCCAAAACCTATCGGTTACATATCAAAGACTTTACCACTAACCTAAAAGTTACTTTGTGAATATATTTGGATAAATACACACACACACACACACACACATATATATATATATAAATATATAAATATATATTTATGTAATTTATATATTTATTTATTTGAAAATATTCAACAAAAGAATTCATAAAAAATAAGGATACCTATCCTAATGGTTTTAAGAAGCGTTGGGACATGTACGTTCCCTTTCCTAACGGTTTTCCAAAACCATTGGGAAAAGTGGTATCAAAATGGTATTTTCCCAATGCTTTGGAAAAACAATTGGGAAATCCATTACCTTTCCCAATAGTTTGAAAAAAACATTGGGAAAAGTGGTATCAAAGTGTTCTTATCCCAAAAGATTGAAAAAACCATTGTGAAATCCATAACCTTTCCCAACAGTTTTGCAAAACCGTTGGGAAAAGTGGTCTCAAAGTGGGATTTTCCCAATGGTTTGGAAAAAATGTTGGGAAATCCATACCCTTTCTCAAATTTTTTGAAAAAGCATTGGGAAATGTGGTCTCAAAGTGGGATTTTCCTAATGGTTTGAAAAAACAATTGGGAATTCCATTCCATTTCCCAACTGTTTTTCCAAACCTTTGGAAAAAATGGTCTCAAAGTGAGATTTTCGCAACAGTTTGGAAATATTATTGGGAAAAGTGGTCTCAAAGTGGGATTTTATCAATGGTTTGGAAAAAATGTTGGGAAAGGGGACATATACCAATGGTTTTTTCAAACCATTGGTATAGATGCATTGGTATAGGTAGGATTTCCAGTAGTGAATTTATCTTATTGTAATCCTAAATTGAATATATTAGGACAAATATTTGATTACCTTCTTTCTTAGTCTATTCTTACTATAGATTTTAGAATAAATATTTTCAATCCATGATTACAAAACATTATATATGATTGAATAATTTAAGAAAATCATTTCAAATATGATCCTATGATTAAAAAAAGTTTAAGGACATAAAATAATTAAGCAAAAATAAAATGAGTTGATTGAGTTCAGGAAGTGGAACATGTTTTCTATATTGGAATACTGAGGTAAAGAAATTTACTTGCTTATGGTTTACCTTAAATTTTATGGTTATATCTAAGAATATTCAATTCATTGATTCCACTATATTTTATTTGTGCTAAATAGAATCATAATCCAAATGATACATGTTGGAAAAAAACCACCAAGTTGAATTTTCAGAGATTTTAGGTTATGTTTTTTGAAAAAGAATATTTAAAATTTTCTAGATTATATAATACCATAAGGTATTAATTAAGGAAATTATTTGGTGGATTTTTATGTCTATTTAGGAATATTTTATAGCAATTTGGAGAAAAGGAAAGATCATTTAGTAATCCATGTAAAATCTCATGTAAAATAAATGGAATCATAGAACCGAAGTTGTTTGAACTTAGTGAAATTATATAACTTGAGGTGAAACATTTTTTGAATCATGAACGTTTTTAGGACACATGTTTTATAGTTTAGTTTTCTTATAAATAGGGCACTCATATCATCATTATAAGAGAAGAAGTCTCAGAAGAAGATTAATAGAGCTAAGTGCTCTATTTTCATTAATACTTACCTGAATGTATTTATTACATAAATGAATTTATGATATCAATAGTTTTATATATAAATTAATTAACATGGATACGTTTTTGTGTAAATGTTTTTTTACAAAAATATCATTAGTGAAAACAAGGGGTTTACACTAAATTTAAAAAAATTCATATAATTTCAGTGGTAAGGTAGAGTTAATCATTTTTGTGAAATAAGAGGTACATGATGCACCAATTATTATTTAAAGAAAAGTGTTTTAGTATATATGTGGAATATTATATCAGAATATTGAGTATACTTCAATTGCGATACCAATGTGTTCTCAAATTATGAGTGGTTGTAAACTAGGGGACAAAGAGTCTACTATGAACATGTAAAAACTGGTATGATTTAGTGGATTTGGTACATTGGTATATCATCGTTGTATTATCCTTGGATGTATCCCAATGTGAGTGATCCACGTAAAAATATCCATGTCCCTTTCATTATTTATTTTTTATCACACATTACTACAAGATAAAGAGAGATGAGTGTTTTGTCTTAGGATGGAAGAATATTAGATAGATTTTTGTTTAATCATCTACACCTTGTTTCACCCCTAGGGTATTCAACCTATATAGGGCCCAAAAGTGGTATTAGATCAAAAGATTCAATTTAGTATAATTATTTTTCTATATTGAAGTTATGGAAGCATCAAATAACCAACAGATTTCAAATTCTTATAGAAGTAACATTCAACTATGCACAAAATAAAACATATAACTATATATAATCTCAAGGAATAAATATTTGAAAAAGTGCTATGTAGGTGTTCTTATTCAGTACTGATAATTGATCCTTTTTAGAGGGAGGACACATAGAGTCGGATGTTGATACGAAGGGAATCAATGCATTAGATAGTTATTTTTCCAACATAATCTACATGAAAGTGATATCACATAAATTATCACATTCTATATAGTAAAAGATTATTACTATATATAAATGTGGGATAAAGGTATTTAAATCAAAACTATAGGTTCTATGGAATAACTACAAGGACTTATGGATAAACCTGGAAAAAATACAACATTTCATTCTTTGATTAGTTAAATGACTTTTTAGGGGATATGAATAGACTTTTATTATCAATAGATTTACTAACATTCTGAAATAACAAGTCAATAATATAAAATATCTTAAAGGATAAATAATTTTCCTATGAAAAAATGAATATTTGGAGAGACTCTTGACTCCTACTGTGACATCGAGAAATCAGATCAAACGATCCTTATAAAAGGTGAAGTAGACACAAAAAAAAATAATGCATTTTGAGAGGGTTATTTTTTTTATTATCAATGAGTATGGGAAACCACTACTAAAGTGTTTACCCAATTTTATTAGTGGTTATTTTGTCTAATAAATAGTAAGATATTTTTTTAACAGTTGTTTTTGTGGTGTTTTTAACCTCACCTTTTATATTAATATTGGAAATTTCCACTAAAATAATTACATATTGGAAGAAAATGTGATAAAATTAGAGATTGTTCTAAAAAAATGAAAATATATTTTTAGAAAATAAGTTAAGGGTGGTTAAAAACAACCCATAACTTAATAATTTATTTTAAAATTATTTCTCATATAGGCCCTCCCCTTACATGCCACTACAGTTGTACCAGCTCTCACCCCTATATGAAACACCCCTCCATATCCCACCTTTCTATAGCTTCTGGACACATCATATATATAAAATGGTGGGTGATATATTAAAATTTATTTTAATAATTATTTCTCTCTACCACGAGTGAAGATCATGCACGTCAAATTTATAATTAAATTATTTAATATCTGAAAAAACAAATACATGAGCTTTGGAACATTCTTTTTTGATTAATAATGATCATCCAAAAACTCCCTTTTAGATTTTCTTTGTTGTGATGTGAGGGTCCAAGGATAGAATCCCTCTAGTGGTGATCCACATGTGCTATAATGATCTATGAAAAAACAACTCAATCTCCAGGTTATTGTGTGAAGAATCAAATGTCTCACATTTTTTTTTCTTGATCTCATTTTCTTTGGTCTTGAAGAAATATCTCTCGCATTTATCATTCTCTAGAGGGAGAGAGAAGGATAATTTGAGAGCAAATTTATTGTGTACAATAATTTTGTATTCTCAATTTTCTTATACAATATACAATAGACCTAACAATCAATTTATAGAGTTAGGGTTTAGGTTAAAATATTATTTAATTACATGTTGATCATTAAATAACATTTATAACCTTTAATAAACCCAATTCCAAGTAATAATAATATCATTATTATTTTTATTTTGCAGCACACACAAACATGCACAATAAAAAATACTAAGTAAGGATATTTTTAATTTAATTTTTTCATTGGACTCAGTTTTGGTCGATTAGAACTCTTCTAGCATTTATTTAACAACCGAATAAATATTTTATTCATAAATAAATATTTTATTCATGATCGATGGAAAATAATTATTAAAATATTCAATAAATAAAATAAATATTTTTTTACAATCTAGTGAATAAAAAATTTATATATATTCATTTAATCAAATTAATTATTTATTAATAAAATAATAACTATTTATTACCATATATAAACTGGGGATCAATAAAATCTGAAAAAATTATCCCTCTGTCTTGAGAATAATATTTATTCGAATAAATAAATTCAAATAGAATTTAAGGGAGATCAATGGAAACACATAGTGTGTGACCCTTTATGATTATTTCCCATTGGAATTAGGCATGTTTTCCTAAAGTCCAAGATTACTATTTAGTAATGGGTCAAGACACCCAAGTGAATGAATATAATATCACATTGAAGAAAACCACATTTTAATGGTCACTGTGTAAAATAATCCATTTGTCTCAATATCTCATCAATAATATTTCACATATATGTAACCAACCTATATGATAAATACATATTTTGTTGACTGTCTAAAATAAACAAGACATTACACCATAGCCATGGAATTGAGGGCAATGGTTCCATTGCAATCAAAGGGCCGAGATATTAGCTTCTATATACATGGAAGTGAAAATACTTCCTCAAATATCTATTAAGGACATGTCACCCATGTTAAGCCCAACATATCCAACTTCTCCATGAACTATTATTATCATGGTTTATGAAATACATCTAAGTACTCAAGTTGGAACATTAATTAATAATAATCTTGATGTCTAAGGACTATCACACATGCTTGTATTTAAGAATATTTGATGACACCAAAACATATGAAATTCACACTATATGTTATTTTCTAATAATCTCATATATTAGAGATTTCCAATTATGAACATCCTGAGAAGAATCCTAATCTACTTATGAGCACCCACACATAATAGTCTATGTACTATGTGTCCCATAAAAGTACACCATCCAGTGGAAAAACATTATTTAAGAATATCATCACAACACATCAAGGATATCTGTATAGTGACGAATTGTTATGATCATATCAATGAGATGTATACTCTTGTATATTATTACATAAGATTAATGTATAAAAATAACCAATATTTAATAATAATTTTTTATTCATATTAAATAGATTGAATATATGTGAAATCAATGTTAAAAAAGTTGGTCTTAAGACACGGACTAAAAAAACTTCCACTAGGACTAAGCCTGCTGCCTATGACATTTAGTCCAGTAGACCTCACATGATTGTCATGATTCACCTAGGTTAATGATTTAGTCATGGGGTCTGTCACATTTTCTTCAATGTAAATACTTGTCACTATAATTTTATCTCTCTGATAAAAATCCCTCAAGAGATGATACTTTTTAATTATGTGTTTCGTCCACTAATATGACCCTGACTCTTTTCAAAGAGCCACCACTGCATTGTTATCATAATAGAGTGTGATAGTATATTTACTTATAGGTAACACATCAAGATCTTTCATGACATTGTGTAGCCATACTAATTCATTAGCTACATCACAATCCACAATATACTTATATTCCATTATAGAAGCTATGACAACAATTTTCTTTGAGATCTTATAGCTCACAACACCTCTATTAAAAATTAATATGTATCCCATTTGTGACTTAATTTCATCTTGATCAGTTTATAGACTAGAATCTACATATCCTCTGATGTCTAGTTCATCATCTCTTCCATAAACCAAGAATATATCCTTAGTATGCCTCAGATACTTAATTATATACTTGACTTTCATCTAATGGAGATCACCTGGATTAGCTTGAAATCTTTACACCTCACTTGATAAATAGGATTCATATATACTAGTATATATAATAACATACATGAATGACATAATATATGATGTTTATGGAATCCTTTCATTTCTGTTTCATTACTCATATTTATGAGGGTGCATTTTCCTGAAAATATGAATTTCATGTGATGCAGGAAACAATACCCTGTCAGATTGTTCCACAATGAAACTTTTCAGTATATTTTCTATTTATGTACTTTAACTTATGTCTAGAAAATTCTTAGATCAATCACGATGAATCTTTATCCCAGGAATATATGATTCCTTTTCAAAGTCCTTCATAGAGAATAATTTATTCAACCACTCCTTAATAAACTATAAGACTAGTATTTCATTTGTAATGAGTAATATGTCATCAACATATACTATTAAAAAAATTAATTCAATCCCATTAAACTATTTATTGACACATGGATTTAATTCTATTTTTATGAAACCAAATTCCATTATATCTTCATGAAAATAAATTTTCTATGACCTGGATGCTTTCTGTAATCCATAAATTTATATTTGAAACATACTTACCTTATTGTCATCATTTGGAGTCACAAACCCTTGAGGTTGTGTCATATAGAAATCTTCCTGATGGTTCCCATCAAGGAATTCCATTTTGACACATGTTTTCCAAATATCACAATCATAGAATTCTGTAATGGAAAGTAAAATTTTCTGGATTTCAGCAATGGAACTGGGGAAAAGGTTTCATCATATTCAATGCCTTGATGCAATTTAAAACTGTTTGTCACCAGTCACACCTTATAGGTACTTACTTTTCCTTCCATGTCCAATTTATTCTTAAATAATCATTTTCAACCAACAAGCTTTACATATACTATAGGGTCTACCAAAATCCAGACTTTGTTTTGGTATATGGAATCCATTTCAAAATTCAAAGCCAATGTCCACTTGGAAACATATATAGAAGTTAAAACTTCCTTATAGGTTATAGGATCATTATTATTAACTAATAATGTGTCTCTATCCTTAGTGACTAGAAAATAATACGATTCTAGTTCTCTAACCTCCCTAGTACTCCTATATAAAAATTGTGTCTCTAGAACAATTTCTTCTTCGACCCGGCTTTTTGTAATTTTTTCCAATGCCAACTCTTCTGTATATTGAACCCATACTTCATTGAAGTCTATCTTGATCCCACTATCTCTTTTGTAGATAATATCATACTCACGAAATGTGGTAATTTTATCAACCAAAAAAAATTTTCTAAAGGATTTTATATTTAGTAACCCTTTGTTTTTTGGGGATATCATATAAAGATACATTTTTTTCCATAGTGTGAAAGCTTGATACTTGAAGATGCCTTAAAAAATGAGTCCAAATCCCACAAATGTATGTAATAAAACATGGGTTTCTTTCCATTCCAAAATTGTTATGGTTTACGATCTATTGAATTAGTTTGAACCTGGTTTAGTATGTATGATTCTATTTGTAATGTGTATCCCCAAAAGGTTAATAGAAAACTCACATGACTCATCATTAAACTAACTACGTACAATAAGGTGTGATTTATCTTTTCACTTACACTATTCCATTGATGTGTATAAGGAGAGGTGTGTTGAGATAATAATTTGGTCTCCAATAAATAATCAATGAATTCTTGATTATGATATTCTCTACCATGGTTTGAGTAGATTTTCGTAATCTTCTTACTATGATGGTTCTTAACTTCATTCTTATATTTCTATAATTTTTCAAAATAATATGTCTTACACCTCATTAGGTAGACATAACCATATCTACTAAAATCATTACTAAAAGTTATGAAGTATGAGTACCCATCCCTTTCCTTAATTAAAAATGATTCACACATTTCGTTATGAAAAAATTCTAAAAGATATTTATCCATTTCACCTTTCCTTATGAATGGTGATTTGGTCACATTTCCTTTTAAATATTCATGACATACACTAATTGGGATTAGTTCAAAAGTATATAAATATCTATCTTGATGTAATTTAGTCAAGAATTTTTAATTTACATGACCTACGCAATAATTCCAAAGTTGGGTGTGGTAAGAGTCTCGTAAAGTAACTTCATTATCAATTTAAATTACATGGTTCATGTAATACAACACATAAATACCATTATTTAAATGTTCATTTCCATAAAAATGTTATAATCAAAAAAAAGTAAGCATTTATTCCCAGATTTGAAAATAAATCCATCTGTATCAAGTCTGGATATAAAGATAATGTTTTCGGTGACAAATGACACATAATAACTACCTTTCATAACCAAGATCATTCTAGTTGGTAACATGAGGTGGTAGTCCCCGATATCTGAAACAACAATTTTATCTCTATTGATTTCTTTTAGATATACCTTCCCTCATAAAATCTTTATGAATATACTTGGTTCCTATACTTGAATAAATATGTGATAACCAAAAGATGTATCTAATACCAAATTTGAAGAAATACATAAATTTAACTCAATGAAAAATGAACCTAAATCTTCCCCTTGATTATTTGTATGGGGGTAGTTTTTCTTCCAGTAGCCCTTCTTTCCACATGTGAAACAGACAACATCTCATTCCCTTACTGTCCCCTATATATTCATATTCTTAGAAGGGCATTAAGAATATTTGGGCTTAGATATCATTACATTCCCTTTCTATTTGTTCACCATAAGAACAAAATTATTTTCAATCTTTGTATCCTTATCAACTAGTTTAATGAGATTAAGAATATCAATAAGAGTCTTATCAATGTTGTTCATTTTAAAATTTACATCAAAACATGAGAATATTCAAGGTAGTGATTCTAGAATGAGATCAGCACCCAGTTATTCAGGGATTTCAAACTCTAGAACCTATAGGTGATCAATTTATCCAATAATATTGACTACATGTGGCACAACTGGGGAACCATCTCTAATCTTGATCTGAAAGAGTGCATCTGAAATATCAAATATTTTTAGTCTAGATCTCTCATAGTAAAGACCAAAAAGATTCTCGAGTATAATATATTTATCTATGCTTTTTTGAGCCTTCATGAGTTCACTTGACATAGAAAAATCAGCAAAAATTTAACATCAACCACATATTTCATATGTTTCTCATAGATTAAGAACTCTTTATCACTTTCGTCCTAAGAAGGAGGATCATGAAATATGGATTCTTGCACACAAGATTTCTATTTATGGCATAGCACATCTTGAAGGCATCTGTAGCATTAATGAAATTAAATGATAGTTAGGAGGTTATATTTATTCAATATTGATCATAGGGATAGTGTTGATGAAGAGAATTTTATTTTATTCTGCAATTAAAAGAGCATATTTTTAGTACTTTTTTATCGATGAAAATTTTTGTGAGAAATAAAACATCAACTGATTTTATTCATTCATCCTCTATTTTATCAAGTCCAAATATCCCTCACCATTGAACCTGTAATTTCTAGTCTTGTTGAGATTCTAGTGTGAAATACCCCCATTACTTTTCTTAATGATCCAGAATTTGGACATGAAAACCAAAAGAAATTAATTAGGTAGGTGGTATTTCCAATTGTGGTCTAGTATCTCCTTGACCAATTGAGTGGATTCCCCTATCCTAAAATCTTGACTTGGATTTCCTCAACACCTGGCTAAAAATTTGTTTTGAATAGACTTCAGCTATTAAACTCAATAAAATTTCTATTAAGTCATCTCAAAATCCTCATGTGAACTTCCTAATAAATTTAAGTTTCTAGACTTTGGCTATGTACTACAATTAGTTCTATGGTTTCATTCCCGATTTTGTAATGGATGGCTCAGTCTGACTTAATTTTTGGTTATAAGTTTTAATTAATTATGAATAAATTTTATCTTATTTTATCCTTTAAATGTCTTGTTAATATTATGTATATATTACATAATTAATTACCCTTGTTGGATAAAACATTTACACATAATTAATTTATTTAAATTATGTATTTTGACATTAATTTATTTATTTTATTTGATTTCAGTATTTAATACAAAAAATAAATAACACCAAGATATAAATAAATTAATTAATTAAATGAGCTGATCATGAGCTTATCTAATAGATAGTTTTAATAGTGGGAATTAAATCGACCAATGAATTAGGGGAATAAATCGATTTTCTAACCTCTTCATGAGTTACAACAATCCACCTATGAACCCATGTACCACTGAGTTGAAATCATTATGGTTACATATATAGTTGCCTCAATGTGCATTGAGATGCTCCATTAATTACAAATATTTATTACTCACACACAGGGGAGGGGAACCAAAGGATTGGTTAAAGGGGATTACATAAATATCCTTGGACATACAGATCCTATATAATAATGGAGGGTGAGATGATTCATAGGCCATCATTAAATTTAATATTAAAAAATTTCAAACCCATACAATAAATTTAATTAAAACAGAGAACACTTACACATGTCTTAATTAAGATCATGAACGACCATACATGAAAAGAATACACAAAATTAACTGGTTAGAATTCATTTTCTATTCGTTCATTTTTATTAAGATGAAAAAAACATGCCTTAATTAATTAATTAATTAATTAATTCCCTTTCATCTTAATCATCATCTAAACTTAATTGTAGATACCCATACTTTATGTAATTCATTGAAAATAAACATAAGAACTAATAATGACATATTTATTATAATTAATTAACCAATCATTTAAAAATATTTAAAACCTTTATTAAATTTTCAAACATACAATGTTGTTCTAATTAATTAAATAAGGTTTTAATTATGAAAGTTTTCATGTTAATATAATTTTTAATTTTTTTCAATAGTAGGAGACTACATGGTGTGTACATCCCGTTACAAGACGTGTATCTTAGTTTTTGTGTATCTGAGTCACACGTCTAGGGCTTCAACATGTTAATTTGGCCGGACTACATGGAGTTTAAATTCCTACCACACTCTATGTATCCATTTTCCATGTTCTAGATTGGCCCGATCAATATTCATGGTGTAATAACTTCACCACATGTAAATAACTGCTTCGCGAATCCTGGTACAAGCACATGGGTACACAATGTGTGATTTAAAAAATACCGTGTAACCTAGTTTTACTAGCCGCAGATTTTTCAATTCCCAATGGCATCTGTGGTCATTTTTCATCTATTCTTAAACCTTTTAAGAAAATGAAACATTTAAAGAAGATTATTAATATGATGATAACATGTTAATTCAAATTGGATTAAAAAATAAATAACATGAAATGAAAATCTAACAAAAATTTCACATAGATCAACCATCAAATAAATAATTATAAATTTAAATATGACCGCTTTGATACCACTTGTTGGTTTTGGGTGCAACATAAGCATGTAGTCGAGGGTGATATATTAAAATTTATTTTAATAATCACTTTCTGAAACTATTAGAGAAGATATTTCACATAAAATTTATAATTAATTTACTTAATATCTAAAGAAATAAATACATTGGTTTCAGAAAATTCTTCATTGATGAATATTGATCATCTAACCAGACCCTTTTATATTGAATTCTTTCATTGTGAGGATCCAAGGATAGAATACCTAGAGCGGTGATCCACAGGTGCTCCAATTATCTCTGAAAAACACCACTCTATATCTAGGTGCTAGAAAAACAAATTGAATTTCTTTCATTTTCTATTCTTGATCACTTATTCTCTGATATTGAAGAAATATCTCTTTTATTTCTCATTTTAAAGAGGGTTATAAGAGGAGTTGAGATAGAATTCAATGTGCTCAACAATTTTCTATTCTATTTTTTTGATTCAATATACAATAGGCATAACCACCTATTTATAGAGATAGGGTTTATGTTAAAATATTATTTAATTGCATTTCTACCATTAAATAAATTTTAAAACCTTTAATAAAACTCATTCCACATAATAATAATATCATTAATATAAATTTTTGGCATGAGTTATGTTGAGAAATAAAAAATATTATGTAACAATCATGTTAATTAATATTTTTTCCTCAGACTGAGTATTGTCCCATTTAAACTCCTCTAGAATTTATTGATCAACTGAATAAATGTCTTATTCATAAATAAATATTTTATTAACAATATAGTGAAAAAATATTTATTAAAATGTTGAATAAATAAAATAAATATTTTATTCACAATCCAATGAATAAATTTTTTTTATATATTTACATATTCAAATAAATTATTCATTAATAAACAAAAAATTATTTATTACCTTGTGAATATTAGTGCTCAATAAAATTTGAAAAAAAATATTCCTTAGTCTTTAGAATACTATTTATTCAAATAAATAAATTCAAATATAATTTAATTGAGACCAACAAAAACACTTAGTGTGTGACCCTTTAGGATTAATTCTCATTTTAATTAGGTGGGCTTACCTAATTTCCAAGATTACTGTCTAGAATTGGGTCAATACACCTATGATAAATAACTTAATGATGCAATGATGAAAACCACATATGAATGCTCACTATGTAATATAATATATATGTCTCAATTTCCCATACAGCAGGTTACACATCTGTGTCACCAATCTATATGCTCGATACTTATTTCTTTGAATATCTAAAATAAAGATGACCTTACACCATGGGAATGTATTTCAGGAAGATAGTTACATTCCAATCGAGGGTATGAGATATCATCTTACATAAAGATAGAATAGACAAATCATTCCTCACCTTATCCATTAATGATAGGTCACTTGTGACACACCCAATGTATCCAAATTTACCATGAACTATTATAATCATGGTTTCAAAATATATCCAATAACTCAAGTTGTAATATACATTAAGAATAATCTTAAAGTCCAAGCTCCATCACACATTCTCACATATTGGAATATCTGATGACACCAAAACATGAAAATTTGCTACTGGAGGGTCTGTTCTCATAATCTACCATCTTTAAGATTACCAAGTCAAAATTCAGGAGAAGAAACGACATCTTTAAATGAGTACTCACACATGACAGCCTATGTACAATGTGTCCCATCATTGTGCGTTAACCAACAATAGGATATTATTTGAGAATATCATCCGAGAACATCAAGGTTTTCATCATAACAGGGAAATGCTATGACCTTATTAATGCGATGTATACTCTATGAAATTATTATATTTGATTCATACTGAAAAAATGATCAATATGAAATAAATTTTTTTATTAATATTGAATACATCAAATGTACATGTAATTAAAACACAAACAATTGGTCTTAGGACACCAACTCCAACACTTTCAATAAGCATAATTCCCCAACTAGGCCCTAATGCGTGCAGAAAGCTCAATTGTCCACATGGTCCCACACACGTGCACAACCCATGAAAAATCCCCTTAACAGACATTTTCGTGAGTAAACTATGACATGTTCACATTTTTTATTCATATATAAATGTTATATATATGTATATATTTACACTTCTAAATTTTATCCATATAATATATTTCAGTTTATAACCAATATATTCATATTTATATTATATATTTAAACTATATTTTAAATAACATGGAAATGGAGGTGTAGGTTAGTGGTTCATGTACCTTGTATGTCACATCTACGATAAGGGATCAAATCCCCCAACCACCCGTTTTACCAAAAGTAAGGGGTGTGTTATTTTCTCCCATGTGTAGGCCACGACTGGTTGGAGGTGTACTCGCTCGACGGTGGGGGCCAATGACATATGAACCACGCATTACAAGGGGGGATTGTGGTGTAGTAGGCCCTTACATGATGCAAGGGCTTTAAGAAAACCCATGTCCACTTGACAACACAAGTTTGGTGTTCGAGGAAGGCCCTTGCGAATGGGGCGCGAAGATGTGATCTGAACCCCTACTCAATGATGGGTGTTCATGGCCTCCTGCTCATCAACATGAAAAATAGTGATTGTCCTGTGCTTTAGCACGACAAGTGTTTGATTACCTCTCACAATGTTGGGGGATGGGGACCAAGGCGTGCCATCGATGAGAATTATGGGACAATCCAGGCTTTAGGAAGGGGAAACACGAACAACGATACAGACACGTTTGGATAACGGTGATGACTAGAGGTATTTACGTTGGGGTGATAGGATTTCTAGTGGGACAACAAAAAGATGACCCAGAGCTCAGGATGCACAGGGTGGTGCCACTGGAGTGACTTGGTCCTCCTAGGCTTACCTAGAAAAAAGGATTTAAAATCATTTGGCCTTGTGGAATGTAAAAGACTTCAAGCTCTGGGAATTTAGTCCATTAAAGTAATAAAGTATGTCTATTTGGGTGAAAACCACTCTTTGTGGTGAAGGGGAAGATATGACACACATGGGTGTTTGGTGGATGCATGTTTGGTTTATTGTAATCCCCACTACCTATCATAAATAATTTATATTATATATTAAATTCCATTATAAAATATAAAATATGATATATATTTATGGTATGTTAATGTATACAAACATATAAATATTTTATATATTTAAAAAAATATAGAACAAAACACACACACACACACATATATATAATATAGAAATATATATATATATATAATATAATATATCAATGCATTAAAAAATATAAATATGGAATTTTTATTTATAAAATATAGAATATAATATGGCATATATTTATAATATGATATATATTTACAAAATATATTAAAGTATACAAAAATATATATGGTTTATATTTGTAAAATATAGAATATTATATATATATATATATATGATTGTAAATTATATATTATATTTATATGTATAAAAATATATACAAAATATATTATATATTAATATATATTATTTATTATATTTATTTTATACAAATATATATGCATATATATATATATTACTTTACATATAATATATTTCATATAATATATTACATATAATATATTTCCTATATTATAAAAATATATTATATATATATAATATGAATACAAATATATATTATACAAATATATATTATAAATATATTATGCAAATATATTATAAAAATGCATTATAAAAATGTATTGTAAAAATATATTTTACAAATATATATATATATATCATACAAATATATATTATACAAATGAATTATATTAATACAAATATATATATATATATATATTATTTATTCCTACAAAATTTTAAAAATAATATATATATGTATAGTATTTATATGTATACAAATCTATAATATATATTATATATTTATGTGTATTATATATTATATATGTATTGTACATTTTATTTGTGTATACTTATATATATAATGTTTTTGTATATTTACTATATTAATTAGTAATAGGAATTATTATACATATAATATATTTATAATAAATAAAATATAATACAATATAATATAATATAATATAATATAATATAATATAATATAATATAATATATATAAATAAATATAATAATTTTTACATACACATATATAATGTATTTATAGATTTAATATATTAACTTTAATTAATTTATTTATATATTAAAATCATAAATACATCTTTGTAATGTGTTTCATATAATAATAATAACAATATAATAACAAAAACATTTATATTAATCATATATGTATACAAAAAAATTATATATATTCATATTTTTTAATATATATTTATAATTATATATGTATAATACGTTTATATAATGTGTTTATATATATAATCAAAACTATTTGAAAAAATAAAAAAATAGATGGGGTTGGCAGGAGTGTATAAATGACTCTATATTTATATATTTATATATAAATATTTATTTGTATATAATTATTTCTATTTATATATTTAAATACATTTATATAACATATATATATATATAATATATATATATATACATACATATAATACATTTATGCCCAACATTATATATTTACATATATTTGAGTAAATAAATTTATAATTCAAACCTTTAGTCCACTTATCTAGGGCCTATCTAAAGTATTATAAATTTAAATTGATATATATATATACATGTTTACTTATACAATGTATATAAGTATTTATTAAAAAAATAAATAAATAATAGGGGTTAACAACCTCCACTAATTGCTTAGATTAGTGTCGGTTAATAACCTCTTCAATTTTTTGATATTTTTTTAAATAAATGAACTATATTTTAGTGGTGGTAATTCTGTAACGACAACTAAATTAGTAATTACTTGTAGTTGTAGGAGAAATGTAACAACTCAGTTACTTATAAAATAAGTGTTTTTCTTTTTTTTATTGTTAAATCTATTTCAAATGTATAGTGAAATAAGTTGTATTTTATGAAAACTTTTCTAATGGAATAGTAACTTGACCTTAGAAATAGTAATATAACACTAATGAATAGTAAATAAACCAACAGAATAGTAACAAATCCTATAAAATATTAAATAAAATTTATGTATCTTATATGTAAAAATATGAAATATTTATATCTTAGAATGAGTAAATAAATGCTTTGAAAATAATAGACTAAGTATCATTTTTTGTAAAACATAAATATTTATTTTCAATTTTATAATTAATATAAATATTTAAAAGAAAGTATATTTTCATAAAATAGATTCACGAATCAATATTTTATTCTCTTATTATTATAAGATAATTTTATGAGACCTTAATTAATTTTTCAAAGTGTTATAAAATCAGATATGGTTTAAAAATGGTATTTTTCTAATAAATTATGATTTTAATTAAAAATTAAATTTCTCATATTTATAAAATTATTTTTAAAAAACGTAGTTCATTTTTGAATTCCATATTTTGATAAATGTTTGGGGTGAATTTTTGTGTTTTTTTGATAGATTATATTTTTTGGTGAATAATGAAATATGATAATTAATGAAATAAGCTAAATACATGAATTATTGAGTCATGGATGATGTTATGCTGAGGTAATAACCCTTAGTTCAAACTCACAAGCACTAATTACTGTTTCTTGTCACAAGAACCCACAATAATTCTTTCCATTATAAAAATACTAAAATAATGTTTAAAATAATGGAAAACCCCTTCTCTCCTCCACTATAAATACGACCCCTCACCCCTCTTCTCCTCACACATCTCAAGCTTTGGGCCTCGTCAAAATTTTTCCCAAGATTATTTTCAGGCCTCTTCCCCACGCCCAAGACCTTCTCTTATAACTAAAATGCCCATGCCAAAAGCCTTAAGGAGGTTCTCACGGAAGACAATTCAAGAGGTAAAACACCTCTTTCATTTTTCTTTTATTTTCTTTTCAATTATTTTTATTTTCTTATACTCTATTATCCTCCCATTTTCCAAGAGGCATTAAACATCTACTATATTATATATACTATATTTTGTTTCATTTTTATGAAATCATTCATCACCATACTTCATCTCCTCCACATTTTATTCTAAAAATAAAAACATCGTGTGTGATGTGTCAATTTGCCGACACCGTGGACGACGTGTTTTCAATTTCCATTACTTACTTAATGGATGGTTATAAAACCACTTTATGGGTTGAAATATATCTTAAATTTTATAATATAACGTCCTTTATGTTCAGGAATTAACACACACACACACATATATAATATTAAATTATATAACAAAAATAGTTTGTGATTATCGAAGAACCGCTTAAATGATCTAAAAAAATATCATTAATTTTTTATCTAATGACTCATTATAATATCTAAACATAAAATTATTTATGATATTATTTAATGTTATGAAAACATGTTAATACCATTTCATTCCACTTTTGAAGTTTATATTCCATTCGACAAGAAAATCCATTACGAACCGACCATGGAAAAAATGTAAAGAACACACCCAAAATAATAGAAATAACAAAATATTTTTAATAAATATGTGGAATAATGTTATAAAATAATAATATAAAGTGTTATAAGAATGAATATGTTTCTTTAAAATATTAATAACACTCTTCTAATTACTAAATAGAAGGTTTAAACACTTTTTCAGTAAGATGAACCCGTGGTAAGGGAATTCTTAACCCAATTTTTATTATATAGGTCAAACTTATACTTCATTCATTTTTTCATTATAAGGTTATTAGTGATATAAATGTTTAATATATTATGTTTTATTAGCTTGATTTACTGTGCATTCACATATTTCATTTTTTTAGCAATTCTCAGTTCAAATATATGATATTTGTAAGGAACTTTTCATTAAAATCCCTCTTTTAAATTTCTTTCGAAACAAATGTTTTAGGAAAGTGTTCAAGTTTTATGATTAAGTTCAGGTTCTTGCGAGTTGTTTATGATGAATGGTGAGACCTATATCTCCCTCTAATTTATTGGTTATGTTTAAGTTTGAGGTCGGGAATATGGTTACTCCAAGTGCAACTACAATGGTTAAACCGTAAAGTATTCATGGAGGTTATATTGTAAGGTAGCCACAACGGTTAGAAATCATAAAGTATCATTGAGGGTTACAATATTAATTAAGTAATTACTTAAGTATCCTATATGGTTTATTTATGTATTATATGTCCTATAAAAATCTCATGTTTTCACAAATTAATAAAAATATACACAATGTGTGAGAATTATGAATTTGTAAGAATGATTTCATATGTTTATAAGTGTTCTAGTACTAACAGTTTCACTCCTTGTTTTTATATACCTTACAAAGATTTGTGTGCTCATACCATGTTTTAAAATGTTTATCACATGGATTAATGATGGTTAATAGAAAAGGAGAATCCAAGATGAATGTTTTGAAGTCTTTTCATGAATAAATTTCATGTTTTTATTACAAACTTTTATATTATGAAAAAAGGGATTCTGTTTTAGAAGTATCCACTTCGAATTATTATATGATGATATGTATGAATTACATCCAAATTTTATAAATCTATAAACATAAAAATATCCTCAATGTAAAAGAAAGTAAATTCTTGGACAAAACTCAAGATTATGTAATGATTAAGGCCAATTCCTTCTAAAAAAATCAGTTAAATATATCCACTTTATTTTAATTCTTTTTAAAAATTAGATGATGTGATTAACCACTTACAATATGAGCGATTAGAATGGGTTTTTTCTGTCTCTAATTGATTTAATTAGTGGTGGTTGACAACCCCCATATTTTTTAATTTTTTTTATAATAAATCATTTATATTTTAGTGGAGGTTCTCAGATAACCACAACTAAACACTAATTTAACAATGATTATGGGAGTATCTCTTCTAATTTTCATTGAATATTAATTTAGAGGGGGTTTTTCATAATCCCCTATAAATAATTGACAACAATATTCTATTTTATTATATTGATAATCATGGAGGTCCAACAATATATTTAGATAATTGTCTTCGTTGAAAAAAACAAATAAAATGGTAAAGCTATTATGTGGATTGATCACAAACAAAAGTAAGTGTTGGTTGATGCAAAGCCATGAGAACTCACAACAAAGTTAAAGATTTGTCTATGTGAGAGTCAGAACCATAACACTCAAAATATCCAAATAGTTACTAGAACCACATTTTAATCACACAAGAATACACCTTAGATTAGGTCTTATTATTGTAGAAATATGTGATATATTCCATGTGTCTATTCTATAGACAAGAGGTCTTGGAAAGAACAATTGAAAAAAAATCATGCATATTGGGATCATGATGTTTCTTCAAGACATAAGAATATCATTTATTATAAGTAATAACTCAGATAATATTACTCGATACTTGTAGAGAAAACGATAGTAGAATCTGCAGCACACAAGCTTCCGGCTTCTAGATGTTGGTGAACTATTGATAATTTTTCATAAACTATTCAGTTAGTTAGATGGTGGTTGTGAATTTTCCACTAGCTATGGTAGTTGGGTTATTATATGTCCCTAAAAAATAGTATAGTCAATGTATGGATGACCATGATTCCCATATGGCAGTGCAACTAGATCAACTAGTTTATAATTTCTATAAATAGAGATGTGAACAATTTTTGAAAATGGTTACACCAAATTTTACAATGAATCAAAGTGTTACATTATATCTTTAGCTTTAATTTTTGTAATTATTTACACTTATAATAATACAATGTTTAGATGAATTCTCCCATGGACATATAAGTAAAGTCTAAACCATATAATTCTTATATTCTCATTTTCCCTATCTCTTTGAATGGTTATTTTTTAATTTTTTATAATCTTTGTGAGGTGTGACGTAGTAGTGATGATTAGGTTGATATTGAATTCCTTGTTATGGTGCTCTAAGACATAGGGAAGTTTCATTGGCTGTTTTAATGGTGAAAAAACCATTGGCTAGTTTTATCTTTCGATAAATATAAGTTCTAGTTTATATTGATCAAACAAAGGTTTTGATTCCTGACAATTGGTATTAGATCTATTTTATATACACTCATCATATCAGGTATAATTATCACATTAATTAGATTTATATTGAATTTAGTTGGATATATTTTCATTATAAGATATAAAAATTGAATAAGGTAATGTTTTGATTAGTCAGTTCAATAGAATTAACTATGGCCTCTTCCAGATGTAGATAGAAGACCATCTCATCCCATAGGATGTTGAACTTATATTGTGTGGAGAGAAACTAGAAAATATGGATAAAGGTGAAATAGAAAAAATGGGAAAAAATAGAAGGATTAATGAGGATTTCATTTTCATGAAATGCATCCTCTATCATCTTAGATAAGAGAATAAAAAATAAACAAATGGGATCCCTACCATACATGTATAAAAAACCTTTAACATTAAAAAATATGTTTTTAATATTAATTCTATTTAGCATAATGCTATAATAATGATGATCAATGATATGTCATCACACAAATGGATTCAACATGATCCAATTACAACTTTAAGTAGTAAAAATTACTTTCATGAATTATGTATATGTGTTTTTGCTACTATCTCCACTACTCAAATAATGGGATCAAATAGTTATTTTGGTAAAAAATCCCATGCAAATATTGATCTAGTTTTTGATTATGACTATAACTTTATCCTCAACTAAGGACTCTTGAGAAGTGAGGTCTAAGTAACTTCCATGAAAACATTGTATACTAATGGAAGGGGACACTCATCTTAGAAAAGGAGTCATTGAAGACTGAAAGATAATAAAACGATAAGAGGTGAGTAAAGTCGATTAGTATAGGAATCACATTCTCGAATTATGGGAAGTTTGAACACCTCAAAAGGAACTGAAAAAACCAAAAACAATTTCTATAAAAATGAATTTTGGAAGTTCACATTCTATTGATACAATGTAAGATGGTTAAAACCACCTACTCAACACTAGTGTTCAATTAAAGTAATGAGTAGTTGAATCTAGTGCATCCTTTCACTCAATAGATAATCATCGGAACAATAAAAACTATGTATCTAGAAGCTTTTGGAAATTTTATCTATAATATTATGAATATTTATAAGTGATTGGAAAGAGAGATGTAAATCTCTAGATGATGAATGAGTGCTTCCCTCAACTAAAGTAAATGAGTCACATTTTAGGCCTGTAGATAAATTTCATCTAAGTGTTAAAGCTGTATGATGTAGAATACCAAACAATATTAACTAATGGAGTATAGAATGTGACTCCAGGGTGATTAGTTGTGGAAATAGAAGTAAAATATGGGATCCTTTATCTGACTAGTAGTTCAAATTGAAGTGAAATGTCTGTAAGTATAACCCCAAAAGATCCATAGGTATGACATTGTAGATGGGTCACCTTATTAATATGAACTTGAAGGTTCTAGTTGGGATGGTCATTCAGAATACTGATCAAAAAACCATCAGAAGTTATGAGAGCTAAGTTCTTGGAAGAAAAAATCTAGTGTCATTCAACTTGAGTGTCTAGACACCTAGTGCATGGAATCTATAGTTAGTTCACATGAATGTATGGGTACCTGCCCTAGTCCAATTTCACAGGGGATCTAATTACATTTCACATTCATTTGTGATAAAAAATAATGTTATGTTTGTATTTCCTTAAGGATAAATATAGAATTTTTAAATGTTTTATAAATTGGAAATAAATGGAAAAAAGACAGATTGGAAAGAAGTTTAAATGAATCAAGTTATAAAATAGCAGTGAGTACATTAAGAGTAACTTCTAGAACTTTTATTGAAAGAAGGGGATCATACTAAAGAGGAAAACCCCTATAACTCCACAACCAGAAAAATGATGTATAGAGAATGAACATGGGATTAATTGAGAATGAAATTGTATGTCTGTGCACTCTAGAATTCCCAATACCATTTTTCTGGATGTAACTAACACAATATCATTCTAGGACAATAAAATTCTAACATATACTATAGGACAAAGTTTACTTGAATAGTTACGTTCAAGTAAGACACTGAAGGTTGGACACCTCATTTTTTAAAAAATATATCCTATTCCATGATCGATGTAAAGGAACAAGAAGATCCTTGAGAAAGATCAAATGTATGGTGAATCAGAAGTGTAGGTAAAGAAGAGAAATACTAAAGTAAAAGTTGATATGGATTAAGCATCAGAAGTTCACAAGTTTTGGTGGTACCAGATAACTACCTGAGATCATTTAAAATATAATCAGTGGAAGATATTATATAATTCTCAAGGCCTACTAATTCTTTATGTAAAGATCTAGAATTTTATAAGCGAATTGATTAGAAATTAGAAATTATATCACCAGGAAGATTAGAATATCATGTAGAATTATGATTAACATATAGAGTCGAATGACTAGTCTAAAGGTATGGTGTTGATGTAAATTTCATACTTATAGTGAACTACGGGGACCCTAAATTTCTATAAGAGGTATAAATTATCATTATATCAAAAGAGTGGGATCAATCCTTGTATAAAGGGATGAAATTCTTAAAGATCAATTGAACTTGGGATATGAATGAACTACTTTAAGGAAAGAGAGAACTATAGAAGAATTTTTTTCCATTTAAAGGGATAAACTGATAAAAGTAGAAGATACAAGGAATGTATAGTGGTAAAATGATTCCAACTGAAGAAAGGTATTGATTTATCATATATATTTTCACCATTAGTTAAGAATTATTCTATCTGGATAGTGCTAAGCATTGTTTCTTTTTATGATATACACTTATAGTAGATAGATCTTAATAATTCCTTTGTTCATTGTGATTTAGAGGGGGATATCTATATGAAACATCCCATGTGGTTAAAATAACATTAGAATAATTTCCTTATTTTTAAGTTAAACTAAAACCAATACGGATTGAAACCAGAACCTCATCGGTGGAACTAAAAGATTAACACCTTCATAAATGAGGAATGGTTAAAGAGATGCAACTCTAATTTTTGTTTTTATCAAAAGTCTTGAAATTATGGGACTTAAATTATTATCTTAATTTAAATGGATTACATGTTTCCTATATATTTGGGGGTTTAACATATTTAGGAGATAAAGATTATGTTGTTTGGAAGATTATATTAAAATGATCATGGCTAAGAAAAAAAATCATGGGGATGGGAAAATAGAGGGATAAAAAATAAGGTAGTTTGGTGTTATCCAGGAAAAGGTACATCTAAAATATCATCAATAAATTTAGTCTAACTAGGTTTAGATATATTTGTAACCCCCTTTCTAGAAACATTATTTTATCTAAGGTAGATTCACCAAAATAACAAAATGAGGTACAATACCTGAATAATGTTCTATAAGCATGATTTATCAAAATCTTAACAAATGTGATGATATGTACATGGGATGACATTGAATTTTAAGATTGAGTTATTATCTAGTTCATGTAAAACCCTCAGAGAGAGCATTGAGAATCTATGAAGTGTATCATTCAATACATGAATGGATTAGAAGATAAAATGTTCTGTTTTAGTGAAGACAACCCATTGAAATTATTCATTGATACATATTTTTTAGAGATTCATACATATTAAAGAGAATGATGGGATTTAGGTTTTAAATTTGTAATAATGATTACTAATTTGATGAATTGACTATAACCATTGGTTAGTTTATTTAAAATGGATATAGAATAAATATCATTGATTGAATTTCAAAAGGAGTGACTCTGGTTAATGTGCTCACTAAAAAGATCTTATAAGATCACCAGATAGAAGATATTGATTCAATTACAATCAAATTGTTATCCACTATTCCTAGAATTCAATGTTTATTTCATGACTGAAACACATTGAATTGGAATTCTATTTCATCCATAATATGATAGGAGATAAGGTGTTATAGGTGTAGAAAAAAATAGGTAAGTAAAAGTTATATTACTTGTTCATGATGGTTTTATTTTGTGAAATTCTAAGGAAAAGATATGCCTCGATTATACTAGGTTAAACAGAAGAGGGTAGAGAACATTTCATTCACAAAGTAGGAGGATGAGTTTTACTAAGGGTCAAATAATGTCAAAGTGTTTTCATGATCAAATCTTAAAGTAATATATTTTTGGAATAAAAAGTTTATTTAAATCAGTATAATTTAATTTATTAGAAGGTGGTACTTTAATAATATAAATTTATTATTGTAGAGGTAGAAATAAAAAAACTTCAGCACATAGGCTTCAGTGTTTTAGAAGTAAGTGAACTTCTGATGATGTTTCACAAATTGTCTAGTTCATTTGATAAGGATTGTGAATAATCCACCAATTGTGGTGGTTGATTTGATTCAAATCACTGTAGAATTGTGGAGTCAATATATGGATAACCCTAATTCTTGAAAGCTATGAAACAAGATCAATTAGATAATAACCTCTATAAATAGAGGTGGGAAAATCTTCTAAAAATTACTGTACCAAACTTTACAATGAATCAAAGTGAAACACTGGTTATTTATATTTAGTGACTGTAATCATTTATAATTATGATAATGAAGCTTTTTTAGTGTTATTTTGTAGATGTATTATGTAATTCCGAACAATATAAATCTTTTGGTACCTATTTTACATATATCCTTGAATTTTTATTTGTGATTTGATTGAAAATTGTGTGAGGCGCGATTTAGTGGATGTGATTAAGTTGTTGCTGACTTCCTAGTTTTAGTTCTTTATGATGTGGGGATGTTTCAGTTGTTCTTTATATGGTGTAAAACTATCATTTAGTGTGATATTATAGTTAAAATAAGTTCTATTATCCATTTATAATACAATGCTACCCCAACCTAACAATTAAAAACACAGTAATTAGGTATTCTTTCGACATCTAATGTTAATATTGTAGTGGATATGATCATATGGATAAGTATTTTTCATCCAAAATATAGACGAATGTGAGTATAAAGACTCAAAGTGGTCATAAAAAGAATTTAAAAGAATTATCAAACAGGAAAAAACACAAAATCAAATTTTGTACTTTACAAGATGAATTTGGTTCATCACTTTCAGAGGAGGATCACACATTCCAATCATCACCTGGTGTGAAGTCAAAGACATATATTAAAAAAAATATCTGAGAAACTAGTGGTTATCGATATTTTCTTAAAATAATTTGACCATGCTTTTGTATCGATTCCTAAGTAAGATTTACTTACCAAATGATATGAAATAAGGATTTAGTCATATAAATCAAGAATAAAAAAAGGTGTCCATAGAATTGGAAATAATAAAGGGTTAAATATTATTATATTAGAAAAAATTATATTTTAGGGAAATTCATACGACACATGATCTCTTGGTTATTGATGGTATTGATCACAACTTTCTAAGTTCAATTAAACTATGTGACATCAGAAATGTAATAAATTTCATGGATAATTATATCATCAATGGGAAGGATGGTACAATTTTGATGAAAGTGAAGCACAAAAATGGGGATCCCTCCTACATCAATAGAGAAAAAGATATGTTCTTTCCATCCACGGAAGAAGAAAATAGATTGTTATATAAAATAATTAGTCACATGATCTAACAGTTCTTAGAATATCTATTGAAGAATGATAGAGCTCATGACATCCATATACTATCATGTGATTGTGCACACATGTGTGATGTTGGTAAAAAAGGGAAGATTATTTAGAAAAATTACAGGATAAAAGATAAGAAGTCAATAAGGTTACTTGAATTGGTATATGTTGAGATGTATATACTAATATCACAAATATCTATTAATTTGAATAGATACTATGTACTATTTACTAATTATTATAGCAATATGGGATGGTTTATGGCCATACCCTACAAGTTTGAGGTGTTTAGTTACATTACTCAGTATCAGAGGAAGACTAAAAAATGATTGGGTAGAAAATTATAAAATTATAGACTCATAATGGAATGAATTTTACTAATAACTAGATGGAGGATTATCTCAAAAATTTTGAGATAAGAAACTAAGTCTTAGTAATGATAACTCCTCAACAAAATGGTGTACTTTAGAAGAGAAACAAGATTACAAAAAATATAGATACAATAATACATAAAGAGAAATAACTTCTATAGAAATTTGGAAAGGAAGTAGTCATAACAACAATATGTATTTCAAATAGAGATCTTTAGTATCTGAGAGAATGAAATACTCAACAATTGATTTTGTACAGGAAAAATCCCATTGAGTCAATGACTCCCATGTATCCTTTTTTTAAAAACCACAACACACTTATTATGAATATGATATAACTTGAGATTTTTTTAAGTTATTTTTTTGTAGAAGAAAATTTTGGTAATTGAAATTATAGATAAATTTACTTGGTTTACAGAAATATAGTATTTTAAAGTTTCCTAATAGATTACATTCACTAGATTCAATAACACTATAGTGGTGCTGATAACTTCATCGACAGATAAAGAGGAATTATGAGTTCATTTGTAGATGATGAAGTTACTTCCGATGATATTAAAAATGAATCCAAAGATTATGGAATTAAAAAATTAATGTTTGATATAATTATATTTATAAATATATTTATACATAGAGTGTTGGAAGTGTAATAGTCACCAAACATTCTGAAATTTTCCAATTGTTTTAATGTTTGAGGAATTTATTATTTCATAGAGTGCTTCAAATTTATATAGAAGTTTTTATTTCTAATTGTTTTTACTGAGAGCTATTTTTTTAAGGATTTATTATAAATACCTCAGTATTTACATACTATTTGTTCATCTAACAATACCTTGTGATTTAAGGATTATAGGGTTTGGAATAATGAGTTTTTGGGGAAAAAATTATACTTACCAATAGGTTTAGCATAGATATTTTGGGTGTAGGAAAAAAGAAAACCTACCAATGGTTTTAGGTTGAGTGATTATTGGTATAGGAAAAAATATTTACCTTAGATCCAGTCAAAATTTCTACCTTACACTTTGGTTTAAATGTTTGGTTTTATTATACCCTTTAAAGAATTATTTTTTAACCATTAATTCATGTTTTTTTAAAATCCAATGGGGTTCAATTTTTAATTTAATCCATAAATATTTCTACTATTAGATTTACACCATATGAAAAACTAAATTTCACTATGCATACTATATTTTATATAGTTTGTATTAACATTTCAAGAACCATTTTTTACTCTGATTTTTTTATTTAATTGGTATTTCTTAAATCTGATCAACATATAACCTGAGGGTGGAATAAAAATTGTATGTTATCTTTTTTAGTACAAATTGACTCCCTATTTATGTATTTTTTCTGTCTCTATTCATAAATAATTGTGTATCTAATATTGTTTATACTTTATTCTAATAAATTTTTTGAATTTTTGATATTTTTTCATAATTTCATTATGATTTCCTTACACTAAGTGTGATAGTAAAGTAATTTCTTTTCTTGGGATGTCAGGTTTTATAAAAATAACACATGAAAACTTAAATCTAAACAAACCACCTTTTTTATGGATATTATTATGAATATTGGTATGATTTTTTGAAGTCCTATATCATTAATATCGAATTTGATAATTTTCTCATGATAACTGTAAAATATTTTTTTTGAGAAACAAGTTGCTATATTTTCTAATAAGGAAAATATATTTCCAAATCATAAAGTTCATAACAATTTTTTGTGTTTTATAAAGAAACAATTTATAGTTATATAACTTCTTGTGAAATGGAACACAATATTTTGATGAGGCAAGAAATTGACCATTTTGGAACCTCTATGATTTTCCAAACTCACAGATTTTTAGTAAAACTGGAATATTAAAATGTTGATTTTATTTCTAGTGAAATGGTAATAAAAAATCACTATTTTTTGACCACTATGAATTTTTAAAAAACATTACGTGTGAGAGAATTATCATACTATCATATTATTGAAAAATTGATTTTCAATATTCTGAAAAAATGGGAATCAAAGAGGACAATTATCGATGATACTGAAAATATTAACAAGTTAAGTCTTGATGACATATTTTTTTTACTTTAATGAAATGTAAAAGTGAACAAAAAAGAGTACTAATTAATAGAAGAGGAAAAATGGAGTGAATTTATATTTTAATTACTGTAATCTTACTTTTGGTGATTTTAATTTTTATACATATGGTTTTAAATATTATGTTTCTAAGAGGAAGAAAAGTAAATTTTTTTATCCAAGTGTTTCAAATGATAGTGAGAATAAACATTCGCAGATTTCTAGAAGAATGAATAAGTTTTTTAGTAAAAAGAACTTATATTATACTTATTATAAATACATGGATGATATATTTGATAAGGAGTATTTAAATGTTATATGCATTGAATGTAAGAGGACAAGACATATTAGACCAAATTTTCCCAAATTAAAGAAAAAAGATATAAATTAAAATAAATATTATAAAAGTAATGGGAATAAGTGTTTGAAAGATATAAAAACATGGAGTCTTAGTTAAGGTCATATATCTTCTGATAATTCATATGAATAGAGTAGAAAAAAAAGTTATAAAATCATTATATTTTACAAAAATATTCCTTTTTATTAAAAATCTCTCATTGATAAGGTCACTAATAAATCTCTAAAAAATTATCTTTTGATTATAAATTTTATTATACCTTTGAAGATGATTAATTAGAATCATTAGATGATCAAAAATGTAATTCATTGAAAGATAAAAATTTATATTCATCACATGATGAGGAATCGTGACTTATTTTTGTTAAAAGGGATAAATGTACTAATATAATTGATAAAGAAAATTAAAAATTGAAAAATAACAAGGATTTTTTATGAAAATAGTCTTATTAAAGCCAATATGAGAAATTTAGAACTTATGAAATTTCAAAAAATTCATTAGAATTAGTTTCTAAATATAATTCAAAATAAAATTCAAATGACCATAATTTCCTTATAAAGCATAAATTTGGAGTCAGTAGTTTCAATAAACATCTATCAAACATTTCATTGGGTAAATAAATTTTTGATAAAATGAATAAAAAATTAGAAACTCTGGAAATATTAATTGTTTTATTTAATTGTGATAAATTACATTTTCATTAAAATTAATTTGAATAAAAAAGTTTACCATTTTATCTAAATGATAAGGGGGAGGTCACCATAATAAAATTTTTCCTTTAAATTGAATTCAATATTTTGGGTTTCACATGGATTTTATTTCTTAATAACTAAAAGTTGTTCAATAAAGAATTGTTTAGAAAATGTGGGTTCTTAAAATATTGTTTGCTAATGTATGTTGACCAAAGAATTTTTGGGTAATAAGAATTTATTTTTATCTTTTTCTATAAAATAGGTTGAGTACTGGAAAAAAATTGTATATAAGAAATTTTTATTTTTGATACATAACTAAAGAAAAGTCCATCTTTCATAATATGAAAAATTAAAATAGATGATGAGTCAATGTTTAACTGAAAGGTGAGAACTTACCACAAGGGAACACTTCTTTAATTAATGAAAAAAGGGATTGAAACATTTGAAAAGATAGAATTTGAAAATAATCACTTTGAAAAAGGAGCATGAGATAATCGTGTAGATAATAAGAAAAAATGAATCATTTTCTACCAATATATATCTTTTTAAAACCCTAAAATTTAATTCTTAACATACAAAGCATTATAATTAGTGACAATGGATTTATTTTTTCCTATAAAAACTAGATATATTGAAGGAAAACACCATGTTAATATCTTGGATTAGTCTTATACTAGATTTACTCGGGTTTATTTTCTCATATGAAAATATAAATCTATTAATAATTTTTATATTTTTTTTCTTATGTTAAAAATTTGAAATATATACCTCTGATTAGTGGACAATGTGATAAGGGTGGTGAGTTTATAAACTCATATTTTTAAAACTTTTATAGAAAAAAGCTATTAACCACAATATATCATCACTTTGAACACCATGTCCAATTGGTTTAATTAAATAAAAAAATAAAATTATTCAATAAATTACTCAAACATTGCTAAGGGAGTATTATATTGTTTGAATTTTTTTGGGTTGATAATATGCATACAACTTAATATACTATAAATATATTTTAAATCAAACCTTTTATTAAAAAAATATGATTATGAGTTGTGGACTATAATAAATACAAAACATTCTTATTTTAGATTATTTGGGTGTAAATTATTCATTTTGAATACTAAGAATCAACTTTATAAATTTGATCTCTAGGATACAAAAGGAATTTTTATTGATCATTCTATAATTAGTAAGTATTATATTGTTTTTAATAAAATAAAACATGTTATTGATGAAATAGTTCTTATAAATGTTGATGAAAATTAACCTTTTATTTTTGTAAAACCTTTAAAAATTTATTCTCTAGATGATTTTTTTTGAAAATTATCCTATCAGTTTTCAAGAAGTTGATTCACAACATCTAATTATAAATCCTTCATGAGTAAGATCATCATATTTTAAATATCCAATAATTAATTCAAATCTATATGTACATCCATTAGATTAAGATCACTTTACCACAATACGTAAGAACTGATCAATCTTAAGGAGTAATCCAATGGATAATATTATTGATGATTTAAGAAAATAGATAAAGTTATAAGTTTGTTAAAAAAAATATTAGAATCAAGAATTATTGTTATAATTTTGAACTCAAAATGCTAGTAATCCCTTCAGTGAAGAAAATTAAATATGGGCAATGTCAGAAAAGATTAATAAATTTAAATAGAATTAATTATGGACCATAGTTTAAATACCTAAAGATTCAGTGATGATTGAGGTCATATTTAGTTTTATAAACAAATGAGAGGAAAATTAAACTATTGTTAGAAATAAATAATGATTTTTTGTTAAGGGTTATTATCATGAGGAAGAAATATATTATAGTGAAATATTTTCACGAATGCATCAAGTATAATTACTCCAGTAGTAACTTCTATTAAACTCAATCTTGATGAATTGAGAAAAGTGGTCTATAAAAAAAATTAGAATTATTCTCATAAGTTTTCTAATCTCAAATAAAGTCGACTTGGAATTATTTTTTCAGTATATTTGTGTGATATATTTCAATAAAATCCAACGGAATCACATTTAAAAGATCTAAAACACATTTTATAATAACTTAAAATAACTTTATATTGTATTTTATTTTATTCTTCCAGAAATTATTTTTTTTCTTAATGTTAATTTAGATTATTATTTTAAAGGTTGTAGATTAGATAGAAAATTAAATATAGTATATTTCATTTCTTAGTAGAAGCTTTAATTTAATGGTTCAACAAGAAAAAATATTATGTAGAACATTTTACTACTAAAACAAAATATATGGTAGCTGTAAGTTTTTATGATGAACTGTTGTGGATGTAACACCCCTCATGGATTTTAGTTTGATTTTTTTAGTTTAACACCGGTACACTTTGATAAAAATAGTGTTATTTCCCTTTCTAGAAAAGCACAAAATCACTCATAATCAAATCACATATATTTTTAACATTATTTCTTTATATATCACACACAAAAAGGAGATATTGTTCTTGATTTTATTAGAATGAAAAATAATATTGATAATATTTTTAGAGAACATTCAAATTATAATAGATTCAAATATATTAAATAAAAGTTATTAATGATCAATATATACTAACATTCAACGTAAATATTTCGTATACTATATCTTAACATTGAAAAAATATTTGATAAAGGTGGATGGAATCTTTATTTCATCATCTTTTAATCGTTATATTATCAAATTTATAGTGTATTTCTAGAGATACATGAAATTTTTATGTAAAAATTTTTCTATAACAAAAATCAATAGGGGAAGATCATCTTTTGAAATGGGAATATATTTTATATATGGTTTTTTTAAATGAAATACATCTGGTAGTATTTTATTCCAATTCTTATAGATACATATATTTCTTAATAATGGAGAGATAAATATATTCTTAAAATATTTTTATAAATGAATCGTATTCCGTGAAATTTTTTTACAAAGGGGGAGTATCTTTTATTCTTTTAGAAAATAACAAAAGGAAAACATTATGAAAATTTTTAAAGCCTTTTAACTTTCCTAATTTTATTTCTAATAAAAGAGGGAGAAAATTTAAATGTTTTGAAAGAGAAAATTATATTTTTTATTTTTTTAGGTGGAGAAATGTTTTTTTATTAGTCTTTCTAAAATGGGGAGGAAAATTAAAAATTTTATTTACTCACAAGGTGGGAGAATATATCTCGAAATTTGAAAAATATTCATTTTATATATCTTTTATATGCATAATAATCTTTCCTTTATGTTTTATAACCAAAGGAAGATCATTTTATTCTATTGAAACATATATTGATTTTTATTTAAAATTTAGTTAAACTTTTAATATTTTCTTACAAGTCTTGTGATTTAAAAAAGGTGGATATTATTGAGTCAATAAATTAGTTTCTTCCTTTATTTTTAAAACCACAAAACAATTCTTATAAATATGAGTTAAATTGAAACTTTCAGTTATTGTGTTTATGTTGATTGAATTTCTAGTAAATGTAATTATGGAGAACATAATATGGTTTGAAAAAAACATATATTCTGAAATTTATTTATAGATTACATTCACCGGATTCAATAGTTCAATAGTGGTGCTGATAAATTTATCTATAAATAAAAAGAATTTTATAGTTCATCGGTAGATGATTAATCTTCTATCAATTCTCTTACAAAGTACATTGAGTATTGTGGAATATGACCATTGAATTTTGTGAAAACACTATCTATAAATTTATTCAAACTTGAAGGATCATATGTCTAAATGAAACTTGACATTCTAAAAGTCACACGTTATTTTGAATCTCCTATAAATTTTTATCCCTGAGAGAAATTTCATTAATTTTAATTATTTTTTTTCTGAGTGTTTTGACTAAGATCTATGTTTGGAAGGGATTTATTATAAATTTCCTTGTATTTCAATTTCATATGTTTATCTAATTATCATATATGATTTAGAAATTTTCAGACTAATAAGGCCAAGTGTTCAGGGATAGAATAATTTATACACTTATAGGTTAAGTTGAGGGATTTCAAGGATAAGAAGGTAAAGAACCTATATACAGGTCTATGTTGAGGGGTTATTGGGATAGAAGTACAGTGACACATTTGACCAGGTATAAATATCAACCTTACACTTTGGTTTAAAATTACTATTTTACAATATCCATTAAATAAGTATTTGGTCTTTTAACCATTACTCTAGGTTTTGTATTAGACCTTCACTATGTTCATTTTAAAATATCCACTATACAGATTTATACTATTATATTTTTATAACAATTTGAAAAAATAATTTCTATTATAATTACTAAATCTAATACACTCCATATTTTCATTTCAATAACTATTTCTCACTTTGATTTTTTATTTGATTGGTATTTCATAAATCTTGTAAACTTAAAAGCTAACGGTGGAACAAAAATTGTTCGTTATCTTTTTAACTATAATTCACACCCCTCTTGTAATATTATTTCCATTGTTATTGGGACAGAAAAGAAAACATTAAAATACATTAAAACCATCATAAGTAAATGATTTATGATCAATAAGGATAATAATAAGTAGTTTGAATTTCGTGGAGATTAATGGATTTTATTTGGATGCTTATTGAAGAGAAAGGCATGAAATTGTATCAAACAATGTGTTTAAAAAAATATTGAAATCCAATATGTCAATATGACTGAAAACGTTCAAAATAATCAATAAAAAAAATAAAAAAAATTCTAGAGAGAATTGATAAGGAGTTGAGAAGCTTAGTGTGATTACAAGGGGATGATGCTGATGATGATTCTAAAAAAGAAAATGATGATGATCAAAATGAAGTTTGATTAGACGATATATATAATTCAAAAATTATTACCAAAATTTGTGAGGGGATATCATTTGTTACCAAACAACACTAGTGGAAACTAATAGAATGAAGTATCAATAACAAACATCACTCTTATTTTAAGTAAATTATTAGTATTTTTAAGAGGATGTTAAACATAATAGGGCATATATGATGCATGAATTGATAGACTATATTAAATAATCATACACGAGACATTATTTAGAGGCCAAAAGACAAGAACATAATCAAGACCAAATGAGTTTTCTGTAATAAAATAAATAAATATGAAAATTTAATTTGAAAAAAGAATTGAATTTTGTGTAAGGTATACTCCCATATTGAAAGTATCAGCATCTATGAAACATTTTATGTTATGTTTAGGATGCAATTTTTTTATTATTTTTATCCATAATAGTACAGAGGAGGTTCAATGTCTTCTAGATAGATATTAAATAAATATTTCTTACTAGTATACTTAAATAATATGTTTATATTAATTAAATATATGATTTTCTTATTTTTCGAATATGAGAACAAGGTTTTTTGGATGAAGAAGTTTCTCTATGGGATAATGTACGAACCCATATGATGGTATTCCAAACGAGATTAGTACCCGAAAATTATCAGTTTTATAATGGTGGAGTTGATTATAGTCTCTATAGCAAGAAGGAGAGAGATCTAAGGATGATGCTTCTTGTATATGTTGATGAAATAATCAATGCTGGATCATACTAGTAACATTGTAATTAGTTTTCAAAAATTGCGAGGTACAAGTTTGAAATGTCAATGATTAGGGAGTTAAAACTTTCTTTAGTTTTTGGGTGATATAATTAAGACATGGATCATTAAACTAACAATCCAAATATACTAAGGATACATTGAAAATATTTTAAATAGATGTTTATAAGGAAATGAAAATATTGGTTGATACCTTGTTAAGGGTTTCATGGGTTGATGATAGAAAAGAGGCCAGCATTAAAAAGTATAGGTAGATCATCGATAACCTATTATACTAAATAGTGATCAGACCCAACATTGTGTTTTCCACTTTTCAATATTTAAGATACTTGAGTAATTTCAAGGAAATACAACTGAAAGAAATGTAGATAATACCACATTATATGTAAAGTATGATGTATTTTAGTTTTTTTTATAGCACAACATCTCAATTTCAGTTATTGGAATATATAGTTTCAGATTAGGGTGGTTCAATATATATTAGAAATATAACATTGTGTGGTTCATTTATCTTAGTGGATTGTTCATTTCCTGGATTATTAATAAAAAAATGTTACATTTCATTAAGCACTATAGAGGTTGAGTATATTGTGACTGATCAAGACTGCACACTAAAATTTTGAATTAAGAGTCTATTTAGGGAGATTGGAATTGAATTGAAGTATCCCATCAGAATAAACTATTAAAATTTATCTTCAATCCACCTTTTTAAATTTATCTTCTGTCATTCATTGATGAATCACATTGAAATCAATTATCACTCCATAAAGGATAAAGTTAATAAGGGGTTAGTGAAACTAGAGTATGTGCCAACCCAACATCAAGGTACAAATTTCAATTAAAAGACCTTACCCAAGGATTAATTTCTTAATAATTAGATGGAAC
Organism: Viscum album; assembly: GCA_963277665.1. Taxonomy (NCBI): domain Eukaryota; kingdom Viridiplantae; phylum Streptophyta; class Magnoliopsida; order Santalales; family Viscaceae; genus Viscum; species Viscum album. The sequence goes on from OY728142.1 coordinate 1,165,601,115, forward strand.
TGAATATATAATAACCACCAGAATTAAATATTTATTACTTATAACCCCTAATCCATAAATAATTTCATGGGTTTCTGAGTGTGATAATAATTTTTCTTCTTTCTATCATAGACCACAAATGATTCACCTTTGGGTTCATTGACAAAGGGGGATAAATGATTAATAAACCTACAAAGGGGAGAGTATATAATGATATATAATAAATGGGGAGAATTATTTAATGTTAAATCATATAAAGATAAGATTCATGGGGGAAATAAAGGTGTTTTATGAAATGGTTTCAATAACCATGTTGTAATTGAGAGCTGAATGAAGTGATTCATAAATAATATTTTCATGTTATACCTTTTTATCACACCAAACATTACACATGTGGTATTAGAGTGAATTTTGAGTGATTTTCTGATCACCATCAAAAGTTATAGGGAGATAATATGGTTTGATTTAAAAGGTGTTAAATAATTATCAACAATATGGTTAAGTAATTTGAAGGGTTATCAAAAACCCAAAGGGAGATATTATTAGAAAAAATCCACCAAGTTGAATCTCAGAGAGTTAGGTTTATTTTTGTTGTAAAAACTCTTTGAAAATGTTCTAGAGTGGAGAATTGCATGAGGTTTTAATGAAGGAAATGATCTGGTGAAGTTTAAGTCTGCTCTAGATTATTTTATAAATATTTAGAGCAACGTAAGGATTATAACACAGTCCAGGTGGAATATTTCACAAATCATATGGAATTATATAACTCAAGTTTCAAAAACAAGGAAATGTTCACACACGTGAGTTGAATTATTTTTAATTATCATAAAGGGTTTGATGAATAATGTTTCTGAGATTGGTTTTTCTATAAATTGAGAAATTATCTCATCATTTGAAAAGGATAATAACTAGAGAAGGATTAAGAGATATTTTTTATTTTTTCACATAATATTTACATGAACATATTTCTTGAATAAAGGTATTTAAGTTTACAATAATTTAAAATAAAATAAAAATACATGAATGAGTGTTTTTATGAATTATTTTTATGAAAAAAGTAGTTATGTATAAAATGGTTTTAAGTCAGACTTAATAAAATTACCCATATTTTTAGTGGTAAAGTTTGTTTCAATAATTTATTAAAAAAAGAGTTTAAAGATACACCAATTGTGGTGTAAATAGATTTGATTATGTAAATCTATTGAATATTATGAAGGAATAAAGAGTGTATTTAAGTTGAGAGAGGAATGAGTTCTCAAATCACGAGTGGTTTTAATTCAAGGGGATAATGATTCTTATCTAAACTTATATTCAATGGTGTTATTTAGTGGATTTGTTATATTGACACATCTCCATTATATGATATTTAGAGTATCCAAGTCTAGATGAACTGAGTAAAAATTCTAGTGGGTTTTGTATGACTTCATTTTTTATCACACATTACTAAGACATAATGAGAGAAGAGTGTTTTTATCATGATAGAACCAGATTAATAAGGTATTATTTTTATCTAATATACCTTGGTTCACTCCTATTAGTTATTTAACCTAGTATGGGTATAAAATCCCTAAACCCTCAATTCTGGATTTGGAGCTAGAACATCATCTTTATATTTATGGTTATGGTACCAATACATGTGACTCAATTTTAAACATCCAAAACGTACAATATAAAAAGAAAATATTGTATTATATTCACAAGTAACCTTTAGTTTTAGAGTTTTATATAATTAATCTAAACTCTTACATTGAATCATTAATATATAAACAATTGGTTCATAAAAATATACATCATATCCAAAAACAAATCTTCATATCTAGTGACCTTATTAGTCATAAAATACCTAAGAAATTTATTCAAAAACATGGGAAATGTAAAATATAGGATGCAACATTCCATTACATTCTTGAAGGTACTTCTTGACACTTGTTTTACTTCCCTTTCTTATTTTGGTGTGTTTCAGGCCTTTTAAGGATGGAGATCATTTGTAATTGAAAATGAACTAGTTTTGAGTATTTAGGTTTATTAAAATTAATAGAGGCTAGTTATAAAATTTTCGAATGATTTGGAGTGTAAAATTTTGGTCTGGTTTGAATTGGAAGCCTTATAGGTGATTCTATAGGGGGATGCTACTTGGAAATTGCTACAGATGGAATTTACACCATAAATACTTAGTTTAAAATGAAAATTGTTTTCTATTACCATGACATGAAAGAGTTTACAAAAAAATAACATTACAAGATGTAAAATACTATTTTACACCATAAGATTATATTTTATGCAATAAAACAATTGGTTGAGGTAAATTAACTCAAATTGATGTGTTTTTCAGTGTATATGAGTTATGGGATATTTTACACCATAAACAAGGTGTTTACACTTTAAATTTTTCATCCCCACAATTTTTTATCATGCTACACATATTATGTTTCTCATATCCAAAAAGAATTTTTATCCTTTAAACCCTAGATTTTGTTGAGGTTATTTAGTTGTATCTTCCTCATTTAAATCTCTTTTCTTGGTGTGGTTGATCACCAGTGCAATGAGTTGCATTCCTTTGGACATGTGTGATCTACCTCTCACTATTTAGATTTTTTTATCTTGTTTTGGAAATAGTGCCAGCTATTTTTTAAGGTTTAATAATCATGATGCGATCCTGATCAATCCTTTATATCTTTCGCTCGTTCCATTTCTTTTAGAGGTTGATATGCTAGTATACAATCACTGTTGTCGAAGTCAACCATGTTTCCTATAATTTTGGGGTAGGAGTCTCTATACAAGGGGTTCATTCATGAATTTCTATATGTTCATGTCAGTTCCTTTGGTTTATTCCATGGAAATTTATAATTTGAAATTGGAATTATTCAATTTGATGAGATTCATGTTTTTAAATGTTTTTTATTTAAAAATGGGTTTTCCACTAAAATAGTATTATTAAATGATTTAAATTACTGTTTTGGTTTAAAAATGGGTCATCAATCCCTAAAGTTGGAAGGTTTTGAAGTGAAAATATTTCACCAATTGTGAGAATGGTTCTGAAATGGATTTTGAAAAAATTATCACTTTGGGTAAACTTGGGTGCAACAGGAATAGACTTGTCACATTTTATGTGTGTAACGGCATAAGAGGGTTTATGTCACTTTAGTGTGAGTAATTACCATATAGGTTATATTGGTTGGATCAACTATAGTCCAGGTCGGGGATTTTCTTTTATTTATAGAATGTATACCCATAGTTTAGATCCTAAATGGTGTTCCTTGTCATTTATGATTTGTTTATCACATGATGGTATATTTTATGGTTACTTTATCACATGTTTATAATATGTTGCATCCATGGGTTCTTAACTATTTTATTTTCTACTTTACATATTCTAAGATTTTTGGAATATGGCATGATTTTATGAAAATCAAAGATTTTTTTTATAAAATAGTTTTACTAATTGATTTTTTTAAAGGCAGTGCTAATGAATTCTTGGTATTATACCTTGTATAGATTATTTTGCGGTATACTACTAGTATTTGTGATCATAACGCACTTTCTTTCCTTTATAAAGTTGAAGATATTTTTTTAAAGGGATCAGGTAAATGGAATGGAATTTTTTATCCTTATTGTTTCACTCGTAATCATCATTTTTGTAGCAGGATGGTTTAGTGGTGATGGATGATCACACAGAGACTTTTCCACTCTTTTCTTGTTTTATTTTTATGGTTTTTCCTATTTTTCTTTACTTTTTAGGTTCCATAGATATGTTATCTCGATTCTACATTGTGTCTTATGTGTTTTCCTCATTCAAGTTTATCATGAGACATGTTATTTCTAATTTGATGTATGCCACCATGTGGAAGACCTTCATGGGTGACTTTTCTAGAAGACCCGGGTTGGTTTGTTACAATTTGGTATCAATGGTGGTTACCCATCCTTATGTGTTGTGAAACTACCATGGTTTAGTTTAGTGTCTTGGTATACTGAAGATAGTACTATTAGAATTTAGATAGTTTGTTTTGAAAAGGGGACTTGGAAGATCACTTCCATGTCTGAATCTATGTTACCATGGGTGGTTAAGGATTTTTTCCAAGTATGAGACTTTTTGGTTGGTGTTATTTGATTAAAATTGATATTAGGTTCATTTAATGAACACGTTCTTTCTTTTTGTTTAGTCTTTTATTAATAAATCCCATAACTATTTTAAATTCTGAAAATTTAAATGCATTGTGGATACAAGAGGTTGGTATAATGATTTTGAAATTGGATCTTAATCTGATTAGAAATTGTATTATTCAAAATAGGAAATACAAATGATAAGATATCTTCTGAATCAATGAGTGGAAAATGTGAGGCAAGTTCCATAGGTAAATTCTTTAGCAAACCCTTCTTTGGTAGAATCTATAATCCTTAATATTCTGAATCTATGTCACACATGTGTCAGGAATATGGGATGAGCGATGGACAATGGATTAGAATTTACTAATCATAATCCAACAATATTCCATGGTAATAAAGGAACCTATAAATTTTTGTCCTGTATTGAGTGTATATTCAACTTTTTGAAGACTCCTGAGGTCTATATGGTGTGTTTTTCCCCTTTGATTCTTGAGGGATCAGGAAGGAGAAGGTAAAACTTTATTGTGTAAGAAAATTTACAAGAGGATATTACTGGATATTCCTTTAAGAAAATGATCGGATAGAAGTTATTTCCCTATATGTTATGGGTGGGAAAGACCTAGGAGTTTCTAACCATAGATTAATGGGATCATAATATTCTAGATTATTCCACTCACTTTTTTGAGTTGGTGCATTTAACACCAGATGATGTCAAAAATGATTACCTAATGGAATGGAGATTTTATTTTAGGCTGAGTGATAATATTTGGTCAAAGTTTATTGTTATCTATTTTATGACCCTTGTATAGGTATTAAATAACTATATTTATAAGTGGCAAACATAGCTACAAAAATAGGTTTTGGAAAACCATTGATTGGTGGTGTTGTTAGACTTGGTCTATATTTTATCCAAAAAATGAAGTTGAAAGTTATCAAATTTTCTTTATAACTACTTTTTGTGGGTTTATTAGTGAAATAGTAGGTTGTATGCTATCAATGAGAAAGGCCTAGTGATACCAAACCTAACTATACGAAGGATCCCAAACTTTTTCTTAATTGTAGAAAATCAAGCCATATGAGGCATTATTTATGAAAGGATGTCCCAAGGCAGTGAAGTCATATCCACTCTCACCAAGGGTTTGTAGGTTTGTAGTGATGCTTCCAAGGGTGATAGGTTTTATCATCAGGATAAGGAGGATGTTCATGTGGATAAGTAATTTTGGGAGGATCTAAGATCAGACAACTTCATACAGTGGAGTATGTACCAAAGGAATCTAAAGTAGGTCTCGCTACTATTAGAGGTAAAATATTTATTCCTTCTTTTATAGTGATAACATTTTTTGATAAAGGAGCTACTTATTCTTTTTTATCATTAATGTTTTTGATGGGGTGGGATTGAATTTGGTGATTATGTCATTCTTATTGGATCTTTCTATTCCTTTGGAAAAGAGTTCTGAAGATGGTTTATAGTATCATACAAGCTAAGTAATGATAGCCAACCTTAATGTAAAGTTGGACTACTTAGTGATTGATCATGATATCTTTGACCTGATTATTGGAATAGATTGGATGGTTAGTGTTAGGGCCCATCTGAACTGTTATCACTATTGAGTTTTGTTTTTATCTCCTGATGGAATCACCCATTTCTTGCAGGGTAAGTAGGATTCTAGGGTTGGGAGAGTGGGGTCTATTGTTCCATATGCTGGGGTGATCTCATGTTAGTTTTCGGAGATTCTACTTGATAACATTGATCATTGTTTGAGTAGTATACTTTCTTATATAGTGTGTGTGTAACATGAGGTCTTTTGAGATGATTATTCTTGTTTACTTCCATAGAGAGAGGTTGAGATTACTGTTGAATTACTTCCAATTATGATGCACATTTCTATGCCATCTTATAGTATGACACATGATGAGTTAGAATAACTTAAGTTTCAGCTTGTAGTAATTTAGTCTTTGGAGTTTATTCAACCTAGAGTGTCCCTATGGTCATTTTCTATGCTATTTTCTAAGAAGAAAAATGAGATCCTTAAACTTTGTATTGATTAATTAAAGTTAAACCAGGTGACCATTAATAGCAAGTATCCCTTTACTAGGACTAATGATCCCTTTGATCAACTTAGAAGGGCCATTTGATTTTCAAATATTGACCATCGATTAGGGTATAACTAGTTGAGATTCTGAGATGAGGATATCACTAAGAAAATTTTTAGGAGACAGTATGGACACTTTGAGTTTTTGGTTATTCCATTCAATCACACCAACAATCCTGTGGTATTTATATCATTGATGTGCCTGATATTTCATAAATTATTGGACTGTTCATGGATTATATTTTTGTATACTCTAAGTTTGAGGAGGATCACTTGGACCATTTGGATATCATTATTTGAACCTTGAAGGAATATTGTTTGTTTCTTAATCAAGATTTAAGAAGTAAAATTTATAGATAATTTTATATTTGAGAGGTGAATATTAGTGGATCCTAAAAAGATATAGGTGATTATGTATTGGTAGAAGCCCAAAAATTTGTTTTAGATCCAAATATTCTTTGGGATAGCTGGTTATTATGGATGGTTTGTTCAGGAGTTCTCCAATATTGCATCTCTGATGATAAATTTAACCTATAAGGGCATAAAGTTTGATTTAAAAAAAATGTTAGATATCTTTTGAGGAACTAAAGATGAGTATGAATTCAGCTCTAGTTTTTATTATCATGAAACCAAGTTTGGTATGTGATGTTTTTTGCGATGATTTTGGTACGGGTTTTGGCTGTGTCTTGATGTAGAGGAAATAGATTGTGGCCAAATTATCTTTCTACTTACATAATAATGAGAAAAACTACCCTACCTGTGATCCTGATTTGGAGGAAGTTTCGTATGAACTCAAAACATGGTGCAACTAACTATTTCGGGAGAACATTATAGTATATTATATTCATTAAATACAAAAGTTTATTTTCAGAAAAAGTTATATGAATTTGTAACAAATATACTAAGTTAAGTATCTTCTTAATTTCAATTTTTTTACCTATACCACTAGAAAAGGGATATGGTCATTGATGCGTTGAGTGGGAAATTACTAACAAAATTCTCCAATGAATCAGCCGAAGAGCGGCCTTTGATGATTCAATTTTCTAAGACGATATTGGGAGTGGAAAATTATAGTGGGTAGGTGTACTTTACATTTAATGAGCATGTTTAGCTCAAAAAAGTACATGAACTAGATTTATAACACTTTAGTGAAATCCTAAATTGTGAGGATTCCTTGGGTGAGTTGTCTCAATCTTCCCATGATTATTTTCATTTCTAAAGTAGGTTGGTTGTTCCTTTTTCCATGAGTCAGGAGTTAATGGATAGAGGGAAAAATTCTTATTGGTCCATGAACCTTGGGACTACCATGATGTATGATGACTTGTGATATCGATATTTGTGGTTGGGGATGTGATGGCCGATTGTAGATTTTGTATCAGGGTGACTTACATGTTAGTGAAACAAGGCAGAGCATAAGAGACCTGCTAATTTTTTTTACGCCCTTACCCATTTTGCTATGATAGTGGGAAGATATATCCATTGTCTTCATCATTATTTGAAGACAAAATATTAGTGGTAAGGATATGATTTTTGTGAAAATTGATCAAATCATCAAATCAGTGCATTTATTCCCTATAAAGGCGATGATGAAAGTGGAATAACTCATGGACTTGAATATTTTAGAGGTAATCAAACTTCACGGGGTTCCCTCTACGATTGTTTCTGACAGGATCCCTTAGTTCACATCCATGTTTTGGATATATTTTCATAAAGCAAAGGGTTCCTGATTGAAATTAAGAAAGACATATAATCAATATATGGATGGAATGAGAGATAGAGAGAGAGATATCTAGGTTCTTGAGGATATTATCTAGGAATGTGTCCTTGATTTTTGTTGTTCTTTGGAAAAGAATCTTCATCTTGTTGAGTTTTCCTATAACAATAGTATTCATACCTCGATTAAGATAGATAATTTTCAGGTGTTTTATGGTTTTCCATGTAGATCTCCATTGTACTGGATAGATCTGGGAGAGAGATCATTGGTCAGGCTGAGTCATTCTTTTAAAATGATGGAAAAGGTGTAGTTGATCATGATGATATTGATCTCAGAATAGAGTCACCAGAAATCTTATGTAGACCTTCATCATCAGCTGTAGGATTTTGAGGTTAGTGATCATGTTTTTCCTAGAGTTTCACCTCATTAGGGACACCATCAGTTATTTAGATAGGGTAAGTTGGCACATAGTTTTTTTGGACCCTTTTATATTTTTGAGGCTATTGAATAGGTGGTGTATCCATTGGAATTGTTGTCTCATTTGAATTTTATCCCAGTCGTGTTTCATATTTACTATATGAGGCAATATCAACCCGATCCTTTCAGTGTGATTGATTAGGAGGATGTTGATCTTGTGCCCAACACCACTGTGGTTGAGAAACCATTGACGATTATGGATCATTGAGAGAAGGTACTATGTTGTAATACAATTCCATTTGTATGTGTACTATATTAGTACGGATGAGATATTAGAGAGATATGGGAGAGAGAATTATTAAAGAGGAAGTAGTGGTCTTCCCTTTTTATGAGTATAGGATATTGAGTACTTTCTGGGTACATATAGCATTTTTATGGGGAGATTTTAGAATTGTATGACCTTATTTTAGGTAATTATTTTCACTTTTTTTGTTTTAATTTTTGTTTGGGAGTTTTTCGGGCCATTGGATATTGAGATAATTTTTCTTAAAAATGATATAAATTTAGGGGATGTATCATGGTTTGAATTAATGTAGTTTATGTATAATTGATTTGAAGTCCATTGAGGGTGCACTTTGGGTCCATGATGAATTGGAAACCTTATGAGATATTTTTCTAGTGGTTTTTCTAGGGAGTGGCTAAAAATAGGATTTACACCATGAATCCTTGGTTTCTAATGTAAATTGTTTACAAGATAGTAGATATGAAATGGTTTATGGAAACATAATTTTTCAAATCTTATAATCTTATTTTACACTATAATATTCACTTTTATGCTATAAAATAACCGATCGAGGGTAACTAAATCAAGTTGAGAGGTTTTTTAGTGTATATGAGTAATGAGATATTTTACACTATAAATGAGGTGTATACACCATAAATCCTACATACCAATAGGTTTTTTTCATGATTCATGTATAATATTTCTCATATTTTGAAATATCATTTCATCCCTCCTCCCCTATCTCTCATTGAGGTAGTTTGGGAGTCCCTTTCTTTTTCAAATCACATTGCTTTGTGCGAGTGATCACCAGTGTTTTGAGTCATCTTCCTTAGAGTATGTATGATATAAATCTCTTTATTTATATTTATTTATCTTGGGCTGTTAGTGGATCATTCTATTTTTTTAAGGTCTAGTCTATGGGACGTAATCTCGATATATCCTTTTCATTTTTCCCCAAGCCTTGTCTTTTGGAGGCTGATCATTGTGTTTCTAATCTTTATTGTGGAAGGTGACTATGTTTTATTTGTCCTTGAGGTAAGTGTCACTATACATGGGGTTAATTATTTAATTTATATATGTTTTTGTCAATTCATTTGTTTTATTCCATTAAAATGAAAGATTTCACATTAGAATGTTTCTATTGGATAAAGTTCATGGTTTTAAATTCATTTTCTTCAAAAACAGATTTTTGCGCACCAGGTGTTTGATTAAATGCTTTAAATAGTGGTTTTGGTTTTAAAATGGGTCTTCAAACCTAGAATAAGAAATAGTGTTTGGGATAATTCTTTATTAAATTTGAGCATAGTTTTGAAAAGGATTTCTATAAACATAGCATATTAGGTAAGCTTGGGTGCATCTGGAATATTCTTGTCACTCTTTTTATGTGTAACAACATGAGAGGTCTTATGTCACTTTAGTACGTGTAATGTCACTATAAGTTATATTGGTTGTATCCACCTTAGGCCTAAATTGGGGATTTTCTTTTATGGATAGTACATATACACGTAGGTAAGATTCCAAATGGAACTCTTTTTCATTTTTTATTGGTTTAACTCATGACAACATATATAATTGTTATTTGGTCCCATTATTATCATATGGTGTATCCATGGGTTATTAATTTTTCTCGTTTATTCATGACATATTCTTGGATTTTTTGAATATTTTATGTTTTTTTGAAAATAAAAGATGTTTTTTATAAAATGGTTTTACTTTAGGATTTTTTTTCTTTTAAAGTTTTGATTATTATAACTTGTATTCATTATTTGGTGTTATGCTACTGGAATTTTTTCTCACACCTAAATTTTTATATTAAGTAGTTGTTGATGTTGGTTTTTATAACTCACCTAAAGGAAAATTCATTTTATATCATGCCATATTCTCTTGATATGATCATAATTGTAGTGGGATGGTTTGGTGGTGATGGATGGTCACATGAAGACTTGTTTAGTCTTGTCTTGTTTTATCTTTATGGTTTGCGATGTTGGGCTTGACTTTTTATGTCTCATGGATATGTTATATTCTTTAAAATTGCATCATGTTAGTCTTCCTTGTTTAGTTTTTTCACGAGACATGTTTCTTCCTCTTTTTTGTACTTCACCATGGCATTGACCATCTTAGGTGACCTGTTTAGATGACCCAGGTTGGTTTGTTATAGAAAAAGGGTGATCATAAATACCCAGTCAGGGTAAACACAAGAATTAACAATTGAATTTCATCAGTGGTCAAAAGATGAGAACAAGGGTATGATGACATAATCAAATTGAATGAGCATATCTTATGACAATTCATACACATGAAAACCTGGATCATTAAAAATTTGAAAGGTAATAAATCTTTAACAATGGAATGTGTGATAGGAATCAATAGTCACGAGCCATGTGATATCAATATTAATCAAAGGAAACATTAAACACTCGTAGAAAGAATAAAAAAATGAATTGGTATCTTAGAACATTATCGTCATAGAACACTTACAAGAATCCATAAAGATGGGATAACCTTACCCACTTAATACCAACAACCTCTTAGTAATAACTTGTTAACTAGTTGAATACATTGTCTATTAACATTTACTTATATTTTTCTCAAATCTTTAATCATTAAAAAATCCACTAGAGAGATTTATCAGGATCACCCAACATTATGAGAAATACTAGGATTACTCATCATCATAATTAATTTATATGAAATATAACTTAGTCAGAACACATGAATTCTTGTAATTTTCAACATAACAATAATAATTAATCATTCATAGATTTTTTTACCAAAGGAAAAGAGAATAGCTCCTTGATAATATCTTTGAAAAATTCATAATATATTTATTTATACAATAAATACTATATAATTACAGTTTATCCCCTATGAAGAATAAGTAACATCAAGGGTGGTTTTTGGTGGTGAATAGAAATACGAAAAAAAGAATCCTTAAATAAATCACAAGGAAATACTATTTTCACTTTGAAAATAACTTTTAGAAACTAAAAAAATCAAAAAGTATTGTGGAAATTATTTTATTTTAAAATAAACCTAAAAATATATAAAGTAATATTAAAAGAAAATAATGGTTATGACAATTATAAAATTGTTTTGTAAACATTATTTTAAAAAAAATTAAAAGAGAGTCAAAAGCGAATTATGTGATATTTTTTAGAAGTTTCCTTTTAAAAAACTTATAAAATAATTTCATAGATCATTAAACTAAATTTTGTAAATAATTTATTATTAAGTACATTCAAGAAATCATTTTATAAAAAATGGATTTGGAAGAGAAATAATCCTCATCTAAAAGATGATACAAAATCAGTATCAATAAAAAATAACATTCTTGATTTTTATTCATTTAATAAGAGTGTAAATGGAAACGAAACATATAAAAAATATTCATAAATATAGGATAAGACAATAGAGGTGTTTAAATAAAATAATATCATAATATTTCGAAAAATTAACCTTAAACAAAAATAATCTGAAGAGGAAAGAAGATTATAACATAAAGCCTTTAATACATTGATAAATTTAAAATCAAAGTAATTAAAAGAAATATTATGATATGAATATATAAGTACCCTGAATTTAAATAATTAATATTTTAAAATTCATTATTTAGGTAGTAATTACACCATACAAGGAAATCATGGTGAACATCATGAAACATGTATCAAGAAAACAAGTTTGAGAAAAAGAATACCCCTACTAATATCATAACATTGAATTGATAATTAATCAATGGATAAATTATGTATAAAAATGTAAATCCATTAAAAAATATTTAATTAGAACATAAAATAGAAAATTTAATTTCACCCATTTTTTTCATATTATAATGAATGAATAAGTGGTATAACCTAATTAAAGGAAATTGCGTTAAGAAGCTCGTTACCACCTTGTAATTTTCAAGTCAAATCCCCATGGATGAATAAATATTAATTATAGAATAAAATAACACTAATTATTAATTATTTATTATATAACATGTAAAATTGGAATTATATAGAACATATAAAAGAAATTATGTGTATAAAATTAAAACATGGCTTAATAAAGTGAAATTGACATGAAATCTCATACCTCGAGTCCATAATTGGCTTGTATGTATTCTAAATATGATATAATAAACGTCTATAAATTATTTAATTGTTTAATAAACTTCTATAGGTTTATTAATTTATCATTAATCTGTTTTCCCATTATTTTACTAACAAATTTAGTTTCATAATTAATAAAATCCACATCATGTGTTTTGAGGATATTCAGTTTTTAATAACAAAAAGGATTTGGTATGTTGAATATGGTTAAAGTGGTCCTTGTTCCATAGTCTTAAAAATAAAAATCATGAAATAATTATAAAAATTATAAATTAATTATAATTTTAAAACGAGCTATGAGTTATTTTAATGCAAAATGAATTATATTACAACCATGGAGATGGTAGGTCATACATACGCATGCGTAACATTTCTTTTTTTAAATGAACATGAGAGAAATAAGGTGATTATTTTTTTCCTTTAAAAAAATATTATTATAATATAAATATCTCAGTATATTTTTAAATACTTTATATATACCATCCATGTGATTAGATTATGAAAAAATGAATCACATCGATTTTTAGAGGTGGTAATCCGTATATTCTAGTGAACGATGATGTCACTTTTAAATGGTTTTAAATGTAATAAAATAAATTATATCTTATCTTAAATAATTTTAATTATGAAACTAATATCATATATTTATGTTAAATTCATCATTATAACCAGATATGAGTGGTACTAATGGAAAATGAATTCCTTCGGATCGAGAGGTAGTTGTTTTCCATACACTTGAATGGTGGTTTCATTTATCATTTAATGGAGAGGATATAAATATAGGTATTAAATTAAAATAATAATATCTCAATATATTAAATATAATTTTTTATTTAATCATAAGTTAATAAGATTTTATGTAGTTAGAATAATAAATACAACTAAAACATTTTGGTTAAAAGCCATACCTCTTCTTCAAAAAACCACCTTTTCTACTTTAGAACGTAATCCATTTAAGGTTGGTATTCACCCTAAAATGAGACCTATATAACATGGGGAGGTATATTGGGAAGATATATTAGCTTTTATTGTCTGAAATATAGTGCTCAATGTGGGAAAAATAAGAGAAATAGGGGGTGTCCTTTTATAATGGAGGGCAGGTTATTTTTGAAAATTCATGACAAATTATTTTATAATATGTATCTAACTCATGTAAAATGGTTCAAAAATGGAATTAATTATAATATAAGGATTATAAGGTCTTAATATAATAATAAAATTTAATTTATATTGGTTTAGATACCATTTTAAACATTAATTTTTGTTTAACCCCTTGGTTAACCAGTTTTAAACGTAATCATGGTAATCACTTTTTCAATACTAAAGGGTTGTAATTTTTCATATAAGGTTGAAATTATATTATAAATTGAGAAGGGATGATTTTTTTACTATTTAAAAACCTAATTTTCCTCTTTAAATATTATTTTTATTTTTAAATTATTTAATAAAATATTGTTTAACATAAAATATCATTAATGTTATTTTGACACTATTCATTTAGTTTGGATTTCAAAACAATAATATAAAAATTGATTTATAATATAAAAATTTCACATAACCCTAATATAATATATTGATATATAAAATTATTGGGACCCTACAACTCACTGAAAAATATTACTTCTAGAGTTTTCATAATCATTTACTTGATTTTCCAACAGCTTGCACCGACATTGTGTAAGAATTGCGTTATCATATAAGCTATTTATTTAATCACTAAAGATTGTGAATAAATTAACATGAGAAAAATAAAATAATTAATATATTAAATAATGATTTATAACCTAACATAAGTTTTTATCCATTTCAAAACATATTAAAAACATTAAAGACAAGAGAGTGACCTTTTTTACTTTATCTTTTACATAAAATATTATAAAGGTCAAAATAAAAGATAAATGGAAAACGAAAGTAATAATTTATAAATTTGGATGATTATGTATGAAATATAATAATAAAATTAAATTAATTCATGTTTTTGAATGAATTTAAGCCATATTGCATTAGTTTTAACCCCAATTAATCCATTTTACCTTTATTGGTGTAAAAGTACTTACTATAGTTACTATTCATGTTGATAAAAAAATAAGTTTATATTATTAAGAAATATTAATTATTATAATCCTAAATATTGAATAAAATATATAAAAGTAAATTAATATAAGTGAAAGAATTATTATTTTTTAAATTAAAATCTCAAAAAGCGATGAAAAACAATTTTTCTGAAAAATTAATTTTTATTTATAAATTTTTTTTATACCAAATTAAAGTATAATTTTGAATACAAAAAAATTATTTTATTATTTTTAATCAAAAATATATAATTAAAATTTAATACTAATACATAAATAATGTTTTTTTGTAAATACTTTAAAATAAAATTCAATTTTCAATAAAAATCAGTATTTTCACTGTTCATTGAAAAATCAAACTTTTCATAAAATTAAAAAAATACATAATAATAGAATTTTGATATTATGAATTCAGAAATGATGATAATTTTTCAAAATTAAAATTATATAATTATGAAATAATGATTTTAAATAAATAAACCTATAATGCATGAAAACTCAATTGTTTAGAAATAAAGCCTTTTCTTTTCAATGAAAAATTACCTCATATTTTTATAATGAATAAAACTCTATAAAATATAATTAATTAATATTAATAAGAAATATATTATTTATAATAAAATTAATTATATTGTTAAATTTTTTCCCTATTTTTTTAATCTCATCCTCCCAATTTTATCTTGTTCCCAATAGAAAGGGATTACAACTTTTTCAAAATCAACTCCAAAGAGTGAAAGATAAAATATAAAAACATAAAAGGAAAATATTTTTAATATTTAAAAATACATTTGATGAAATAAAACATCATTAAAATTGGTAATAAACATTCCTTTTGAAAATAGAGAAAGAGAAATATCAAAGCCATCTAAAATAACACATACTTTTGTTTCAAAATAAGAAAAAAGTTTGAGATGTGAAAATATGGACATAGAGAAAAAAATGTAATGTCTAAATAATTATGGCGAGTAACATAGAACATTGATCAAAATAAATTGAACGATCATAATAAATTCAATGACAAAAAAATCCATAAACTAATGAGGTGTGAAAACGTCCACTGATTCAATAGAATTAAAGGTCATATGATAACATTTTTGTTTCAAGATTTTTTACCTAGAGTCAAGGAATTAATTTACCATCTAGAGTAAGAAATTTTCTTTCTCGAAATTTATAATTTCATCCATTAATAATTTTACACCCAAATATAAATTTTTCTACAAATGATGAGTATTAATGATGATTTTTAATTCATGAAGCACTAAAATCAACTTTTATTAGATCACATATTTTATAAAATGATAAAAATATATTCCTCTTATCTATTGATATGAACCGAAATAGAAATGGTTAGAAAAAATTAATATAATATCCAAAATGTATAAACCATAAATTTATGAAATAACAAATTAATCTGAAAAATTCAATAAAATCAAAAAAAGATCAATGAAGATCATTCCATTAATAAAAATACTTATATCCCGAATAGACTCAATAAACTCAATATTAAAAATTGTTTTTACCACAAAGGTTATCTCATACCTTTCAGTATACATAAAAAATAATTCATAATAATTATTATTAAATAATAATTCACGTTAAATTTAAAGGTTATATATACTTAAACACAATAAAATGTCTCCCAAAATATCATTAATCACCTTAAAATATCATTACATAATTCCTAAAAAGGGGGTGGGTTGGAATTTGAACTTATGATAAAGTTTAAAACTATAATCCCATGATTGTATCCATAACTATTAATATAATATCACATGAAAATATCATAAACTATAAATTTATCTAAACCCTTTTCTAATACCAACTATAACTTCCTTATACCCACACTTTCAGATCCAGTGCTAAACTATCATCTTTACATTTTTATATTTGATTCGAAAAAAAGTGACCAAATTTCAACCACCCAAAATATTCAACATCAAAAGGTAATATTGTATCAATTACACACCCAATGATATTTTAGGTATAGTTTTTTATCGAATTTTAATAATATCTTATATGGAAACTTGGACACATAAAAAAAAATGGTTTATAAAAATCTACGTCATCTTCCACTAATTTCTTCAAATATAGTAACATTCTTAGACATAACTTAATTAAAACCTTTATTCAAACCACGGGGAAATTAAAAACACTATAAGGGTGAGCTCAAATGCTTAGTAAGGGTAAAAAAATCATTAACAATTGGATTTCATCAGGGAGTATAATAGGAGCCTAAGGGTTTGATGATATAATCTATGTGAATGAGCATAACATAAGAGAATTCATACCCATAAAAACCCAGATAATTAAAAATTTTATATGGAATAAATATTTAACAAATAAAATATTCCTAGGATTCAATAATCATGAGCCATGTGATGTAAATCTTGATCAAAAGAAATATGTAAAACCCATATAAATCATAAATTAAACATGTTGGTATTTTGGAACATTATAGTTATATAACATTTACAATAACCCATAATGTTATGATAACTTTACTTAGTTAATACTCAAAATCTATTAATATCACTATGTTAACTGTTTAATTATTCTTTCTTTTAGTCTTTACTTATATTTATCTAATTACTTAATCATTAATTATAATAAACTTAATATATTCAGAAAATAAGAAAGATTAAGTTTTTCAACATAACAATAACCATTGTTCTTTTATATATTGATTTACCCATAGAAAAGATTTGGGATCCATTAAAATCTCTTCAAAATAAAAATTATCCATCCATAAAAATAATAAGGATGGAATAATTAAAATATATCCCCAATGGATCATAATTAACCCCTAGGATTATTTTCATTGGTGAATAAAAATACACTAAAAAATTCATTAAAAACATTATCGATTAAAATAAACTATCCAAATTGAATATAATTTTTTTTTTAAAAATAATAAAATATTTTAGAAATCAATTTCCTTGAAAATAAACTCTAAATCTTATAAAGGTATCTTCAAATAAAATAGGTTTCATGATGGTGTGAAATTATTTTCCTATACATTATTTTAAAACTTTTTTAAAGAGAGTCAAAAGTGGCCCATTCGGAAAATGTTGATAAGTTTCCTTTTAAAACCTTTTGAAATAAGGTAAATAATAGTGTAAACTAACTTTATAAAGTAATTTATATTTATAAAAGGACATTATTTAAATTATTTTAGAAAAAATGGATTTGGAATAGAATTATTCCTGATGTAAGGGAATATATGAGATTAATATCACTTATAAACATTTTTTTTATGAGAATTCATTCAATAAGAGAGGATCTGGAAACTAAACATTTAAACCCCATTAATAACCAGATTAAAAGAAAATATATGCGGTTTATGAAAATAAAACCATATTATTTCTCCTAAAGGAACCTTTAGAATAAAAAATCATTAAAATAAATGAGGTACTAACATAAATCCTTTATAGCTTTTATAACATTATTATTAAAAATAATTTAAAGAAATCATATGATATAGCTCTGCATATAACATTAATTAATGCAATAATATGTAAAAATTAATTTATGTTGCAGTAAGTTCACCATAAAAATAAATCGTGGTGCATGAACAAAAAAACGTCATAATAAAATGATATTGTGACAAGGAAACCCATTTTAAGGTTCATAACATTGTATTAAGAATTAATCAATACCGAGATTATATGTAAAAAACTTAAATTATAAAAATGGAATAAAAAAATAAAAAAAGGTCATTCAACACATAATAATGACATATTATAACCAATGAAGAGGTGATATAACCCAATTAATGGAAATTTATTTAAGAAACTGCTTACCACATTGTAACTTTCAAGTAAAAACCCCTAAGATGAAATAATTTAAATTGTAAATTTAAATTAAATGTAGTATAAAAGATTCATGATATACCATGTAATAATTTAGTATAGCTTGATATAAAATAAATTAGGTGCATAACATTAAAAAATGCCCCAATAAAGTTAAATTTATATGAAATCAATTACATTGAGTCTAGACTTACCTTGAATATATTTTAAATCCTATATAATAAACCCTTAATTAGTTGTTTTGAGGATGTTCAGTTCATAATTTCAAAACTGATTTAGTTTGTTGACCATGGTGACAGAGGTAATTATTTCATCATCTTTATAATAATATTTATGAAGTTATTATTATTTTTATGCATTTATTATAATTTTAAAACCATCTATGAAATATGTTTATGAAAAATGAATTATGTTACAATCATAGAGATGGTAAGTTGTACACACACATAAGTAATATTTAAATTTTTCAACAAAATGAGATAAATAAGGTAATTATTATTTTTTATTTATAGAATTTTGAATATATTAGAAATATAATATTTATTCTTTAAATTCATTATATATTCCTTCTGTGTAAATTGATGAGGATAAACATATCACATCACTTCTTAGGGATGGTAATCTACACGTATTCACAAACAAAGTTACCATTTTCAATGGATGGAAAGTTATGAAAAGAGATTATATATTATATTTGTTGAATTATAATTAATTCATGAATATTATATATTTATAAATTAAATATATCATTATATCTATCCATGATATGAGTTAACAAAAAATGAATTACATTAGTCTGTTAGGCGGTAGTCTACCATACACACGAACGATATTTCGTTTCCTATTTTATGGAAGAAAAGATGGATCTAGGTTATAAAATTAACATAATAAAATAATATTATAAATAAATTCTGATCTTATTATTGAAAAATTATTAATGAATATATGAAGGAGTTAGAAGAAGAAATAAATCTAAAATATTCAATTAAATGTTATACCTGTTCTTCAAACCGCCACCTTTGCTTTACACTTTAATACCTCTAAGGTCAGTATTGTGACAAAAAAAAGAACTATAGTACATTTATAAGGATATTAGAAACCTATTTCGGTTGGTAAATTGTAAAATAGAGTGCCCAATGTGGTGTAAATAATAGAAAGGAGGGGTGTCCTTTTATAAGGGAAGAGAGGGTCATTTTTGGAAATTCATGAAGTATTACAATATAATATATGTCTAACTTATATAAAATTGTTCAAAAATGAAATGGATTACCATATGAGGAGGATATTGTCTTAATATAATCATTAAATTTAAATTAGATTGGTTTAGATATTATTTATAACATTATCATTTTTTTTACTCCTTAGTTATCCAATTTTAACCTTAAACATGGTAATTTCATTTTCAATATTAAAGGGCTATAATTTTACTTATAAGGTGAAAATTGGATCATAAATGAAGAATTAAATAAATATTATAACCTTTAAAATCCTAATTATACTATTTCAACTTTTATTATTATTTTTTATGAATTTAATAAAATATTATTTACCAAGAAATATCATTAATTTAATTTGTGATGTTATTCATTTAATTTAATATTAAATACAAGAAGATAGAAATATATTTATAATAGATACATTAAAAACATCCCAAATATGTTATGTAGGACTATAAAATTCACTAGAAACCATAAATCACCCCAAAAAATAACTTTTCTTGTTTTTAAAATCATTTACTTGATTTTTCTATTACTCAAAAAAGCAGAGTGTTAGAATTGCGTACACATTTAACGTAATTATTTCATCACTAAAAATTAAAAATAAATTAAAATGATAAAATAAAATAATTTATATTTTAAACAAACATTTATAATTGAAAAAAAAATTATTATCTATTTCATAAAATATGAAAAATATTAAAAAACAACCAAGTGACATTTCCAACATTATCCTTTACTTAAAATATTATAATGGTAAAAATAAAAGATAAATGGAAAAAAGTTCTAATTTAAAAAAATTATTATTTTGGAGGAAATATAATCATTTGATGAAATTAATTCAGGTGTTTGAAAAAATTTTGAGCCTCATCACTTTATTTTTAAGGCTAATTAACCCATTATACCCTTATTATAGTAAAAAACATTTACTATGAGTAATATTCATATTGAGCAAAAACTAAGTTAAACCTATTAATTAATATCAATTATTTATATTAAAAAATAGAATCAACTTAATTAAATTAAATTCATAGAATCTTTAGAATTTAATATAAAATTAAACCTGTAAAATGCGCTGAAGAACATTTTTTCTGAAAACTGCC
The DNA here is from genome assembly GCA_963277665.1 of Viscum album. NCBI lineage: Eukaryota > Viridiplantae > Streptophyta > Magnoliopsida > Santalales > Viscaceae > Viscum > Viscum album. The sequence goes on from OY728142.1 coordinate 1,165,621,997, forward strand.
TATTTTAATTATAAAAATGTTTTATACCAAATTAAAGTATAATATTGATTATAATAATTTTTTTGGATAATATTTTATAAAAATTTACTAATGAAATTTTAAAATGAATCCAAAATAGAATGAGTGTTTTTAAATAAGTTCAAATAATAGGTAGTTTTCAATAAAAATTGGAATTTTGCATTATTCATTGAAAAATAAAACTATTCAGAAAATTTTCAAAAATTCATCCTAAGATAATCTTGAAAATAAAAACATAAAAGTAAAAATTTATTTTTTTTCAAGATAAAATTTTATTCTATGAAATAAATATTTTAAATAAAACCAAATAGTTTATGAAATCCCAGGTTGGTTAGAAATAATTCCCTAAAAAATAACCTAATATTCTTATAATGGATATAATTCTATAGAATCTATTTAATTAATATTAATAAGTCATTAAAATGATTTACCTTAACATTACCTGGGTTATTAAAATGGATCAAACAATTCCCTCTTTTGTTCAATTATTTGGGCTATTATATAATGATCTAAATGCTTAATTAGGATACTTTCCTGAATTTTGATATACTTTGGAATTCAATGGTATTTCTAAAGATATGATTTTTCAAATTTTCATTACAATATAAATAAAATAATGTATTAAAAGATTAGAACTGAATTATATTACCACATAATATGATATTGAAAGATGTTTTCTATCAAGATTCTTTCATCCCTCAAATTCAATGAACACACACATGGATATCTTAAATTTTAATCAATTTAACCTAAAATCACTTTATAAATCAAGGTAGAGGGTAAATATCTTACTAATAAATTATTACCGTCATGAAATAAATATGTTCATTATATTTTAAACATGTTATAATGTTTTTTATCTAATTTATAGGTTGATCATTGATACTGCCACTAGAGGATCGTTAATAAAGAAGTTACTGAGAGAGAGTTATGAGGTATGGGTTAACATGTCAAGCAATAGTTTTCAATGAAATTTAGATGGACTGAAACAAATAATATCATTACAAAAAATGGATTCCAACGGATGTATGTTTGATAAATTATATTCCTTTAGAAAGAACGTTAACATGATGATAGTGATGAATCAACATTATTCTTTGGTTAATAAAGTTTTATATTACTTTTATTTTAATAGAAAAATTGATTTTATGAATGGATTTTGTAAGAAAATCATGTATAAAGTGGAGTTTTTTTACTAAAGAGTTATCTATTCTAGATTTTGATAACAATAAGAGAATAATGTTAAAATAAATCAAAGTTCATCGGTGGAAACCCTAGAAATGTTAATGAAAACAATTGGGTCTTCCATAAATAAATTGTATAATTTTTTTAAAATAAGTTCACTCAAATGAGAAATATTGAATCTCATGATAGTAATTTTATGAATAAAAAAGATCAACATTAGTGATTTCAATTGATAAAAAGTACAATCCAAATGGCTAGGTGAAGGATATCACCTCAAGAAGGGGAATAACTATGGAGAAGAATGTTAAGCTCATTAGGATACTATAGAAAAAAGTGAGAAACAAAGAGGAAAAGAGGAAGGAAAAGGTGTCTAAAAATAAATTTATAGAATAATTATCACTATTATATAAACCACTAATATTATTCCTAGGAGGGACAAAGCAAGGAAGAACCAATGATAAAAGAGTAAGACTGTATAATTTTTTAAGAAGCTTCATATTAACATTATCTTTGTTTAAAATTTAGTAAACATGCCTACATGTGAAAAATTTATTAAATTATTGGTTTCAAATACGAGGAATCTTGAATATATGAGAAAAATACCACTTATCCAATATAGGAAAAATAATATTTAGTGTTAGTTTTTCAAAATTGATATGAATAGAAGCATTGGGAAAATTTTCTTGCCACTTTCCAAAAAGCGTCACTAAATAATTTTACGGCAGTTTTCAAAACCACCGCGAAATTTCTAAGAGAGGTTTTTAATTTTTGTATTTATTATTATTAATATTATTTATTTATTAATATCATTAGTTATTTATTTTTATTATTATAATTTATTATTATAATATATTATTTTTTTTTTATAATAATGATAACAACAACTTGTTTATTTTTTTTATTTACCCCACCATGCATGTATATTCCATGCATGCAATGCATAAATTTAGTATATATTTGTTGGGTGAGATTTAAACACTTTACCTCTTGGTTATTCTGTAAATACTTCACCACTCAAACAAATTCTTCATGTGGTGAGTAAATAGGAATTAATTTATTAATATACGTACCCATAAATACTTATAAATATTTATATATAAATAATATTTTTAAAGATTAATATTAAATAATAATTAATAATTAATAATTATAACTAATAATTAATAAAAAATACAAAACAAATAAATATAAAATAAATAATCTATAAATAATTAATAATAAATAATAAATAATAAATAACAAACATTAAGTAATAAATTATAATGATAATAAAAAAAATTAACGATTGGAATAATAAAAAAATAAAAAATAGTAAATAATAAAACAATAAATAATTAATAACTTGTAAATAAATTAATAATAATTAATAAATAAAAAGTAAAAAATAAAAACTAATAAATAACAAATAGTAAATTACAAATAAAAAATAAAAAATAAAAAATAAAAAATAAAAAATAAAAAAATAAAAAAATAAAAAATAATTAATAATAAAGAGTAAATAATAAATAGTGAATAATAAATAATATATAGTAATATACAGTAAATCAAAATAAAGTATTTAATTAATAAAAAATAAATTAATAATGTTTTAATATTTAATATTTAATAAATAAGTAACAAATTCATAATAAATTATGATTGACTAAATATTAATAATAAATAATAAATAATGAAAAATAAATAAAAAATAACAAATATTAAATGATAAATAAATATTAAATAAATAAAATTACGCTTAAATTTATCTAAATGATATAATATATATCTTATAAAAAATAAAAATTAAATTAAATTTACATAAATGCATTTAAATACAAGCATGAAGACACACACACCAAGCAATATAATAAATATAAATATATATATACGAATCATATATATAAATATACATTAATAGATATAAATATATAAAAATATAAACTAATATGCACAAATACATATAAATATATATACATATATGTAGTTATATATAATTTTTTAAGTTATTATTGATAAATATATACAAATTATAAAGAAATATATATAAATTTATAATAATACAAATATATATATAATAAATAATAAATCACAAAAAGTGGAAAAACCCCAACGATTTCAACACTATCAAATCAATAAGAATGGAAATCCATGGATTAAAATCATAGATGACCCATCAAGTATATAAATACACTCTTAAAAGAGGTTGAAATCAGAAAAAATGTTAAAAAATCATGGTACCCAAACTAAAAAATTAGTTTTGTATGCCTTATGAGACTTTTTTAACTTAAAAAATATAGTTATCGGGGTTCCATCAGGTTAACATGATGTAGAAATTTTTGTAGAATTTGATTTGATATATAGTAGGTCTCAAACAGACATCTGGATCAAAAGTTTTGACCATTTTAATGTGAAGTTCACTTTTCAACTTATATTAAAATTGTAATAAATTTTTATTATTTTAATAATTAACAAATAATTATCTAATTTCATTGTATCTCATTTCATAAGCCTCGATTTGACTATTTGTTCATCAAATAATGAACACCCATGTCAAAAGCTATGAAATTTTAATGGGGAAATGTTTTTTTAAATAATATTATTTATTTACTTTTAGAGGTGTTTTTTAAAAAAACCACCAATAAGAAAATTTTGAAAAAAATATTAATGGTTGTTTTGAAAAATAACCCTAAAATTCATGATGAATTTTAAATCTTCTTATAGTGATAGGAGAATTTTTAGATGCGGTTTCTAGAAGCCTATTATTGAAGTAATAAAATCAAAGTAGTTTTTAAATTCCTATTATTTTTTGTTCTCTTGAGTATATAAAATGTTTTTATGATTCATGTGTGAGTTTGAATATCATGTCATACTCAACATCTAAAATATTCACACTAGAGGAGATAAATCCATAAAAGGTTTCTCTCTAGTTGGAAAATACAATAATGAGATATGAAAAAGGTTTGATTAAATTTTTTTTGTTAAAGTGGATAAAATATACTTTTAAATAGATTTTTTATGAATGATATGGATAAAGAATAAATATCCCATATACTTAGAAGTCTATTTTTAGAAATGGGATATTACTTGATGGATGTTCATTTTGTTGAGTTATCTTCTAGTGTTGGTGGAGAAAATTTAATGCTCAATATCAATCAAGTGATGAGAAAATTCAATGAAGAAGAAGTGGTTTGAATTGAGAGAATAAACATAAAAATTGGAAATAATTCTTTTATTAATGAGAGAAAATAAAGAGTTTCCATGGGGATGAAAGAAAATATATTAATAAAGAGAAAAGGAGATAAGTTTTTAGATTGATATGATTAAATATACTGGAACATATATTATAAAATAAAAGATAAGGTAGGGCTAACAAATTTATCCAATACAAGAATTAATATTTTATTTTTCCAGATTAACTAAAAACTAGTGGAATAGACTAATTTTGTAAAAAGAAAAATACTCATCTATGTAGAGGAGTCTCAATATAGATCATTCATTAATCAATATTTAGAAACATATCTCCATTTTTATGTTACTTGATAAGGTGAGGTTAGGTATAATAAAAATAATTTTACCAAAGTACATAAATTAGTAAAACTATGTTTTTATTGTTTTATTAGGAATTAGTTTTTAGAATTTATTTTGGGACTATTTTTGGTGTAAAAATTCAATCACACTATCTTTTTGAACATTAATTTTATTTTTTGTATTTATTTTATTATTTTATGATTATAGATGAAAGAAAAAACTGACCACGAAAGCGAAAATAAAGATCGGTAATGGATAGAGGGGTTTTTTCGTATTACTTTAAATTTTTATATTCCTTATACATTAATTAACTTTTAACTTTTAGTTTTAAAAAATTACATTATTAACATAAATTATTGTTATAGATTTTGTATATATGATATAAATATTTTTTTATTAGTATCATCATTTCATATTATAAATGTCATTTTTGATAGATTTTGACTTCTAAAATAATGGATGAATGAGTAAAGGTAAGAATGAGAATGCTGATTTGATGAATATTTACTTAGGGAGCCTGATTGATCCATTTAAATAAAAAATGTCAACATTTTTACATAAAGAAATTTTGATATAAGCATTGCTTAGAATAAATTGTGATGAATTATATATTTTAAATTTAAAGTCAATATTATGATTTAGTTAAATAACCAAAAGAAAAAAAAGAAAAGGAAAAAACAAAAAAGAAAAAAAAGAAAAGGAATAATCAAATAAAAACATGGAGTAATAAAATAATTAAATTACGTTTAATTAACCAATTTCTATAAACCTTCTATATTCCTATATTTATAATTTTAATTAGTGTTGAGAGGATATTTATTTCAGGAACTGAGGTGTTATTTTTTGTTTTGATGTCCAATGATGCTTTGGATTATGTAATGATAATTAATGATTATCTTAGAATAATTTTATAAATTTTAAAATTAGTTCAAGAAGGTTATCAAATAAAGGGGGATCAGCAGACATAAAACCTTTTCTATGCATTAATTAAATTAAAAAAGACTAAAAAAGTTAAAATAGAATGTAGTGTAAGTTTAGATCCGAAGTATGATTCAAAAAGAATATCAATAACAACGATTTCCCGAATGATGAATTGGAAGTCTCATATCAAAATAATTTTAAGTAAATTTTTTTTAAAAATAAAAATAAGCAGTTGGTTAGGTATCTTTGAAAGTGAGGAGTTGAAAATTTATTTTTATAGGATACATAAAAGTTTATCCTTAGTGATAATTTTTTATTTTATTGAATGTGTTATTTAAATCATGGGGTTGATATATTTTCATTTTGAAAATGTTGAGATATATACTTGTGGTCAAACAAGTATTTATGTTTGATGGATTTGATATATGTTAGATTTCATGAAATAATGGTTTATTTTAATATAATTTCATATAGAGTAAAATATTAATTAGTCGAATTATATAGGATGTATTATGAATTTATTGATTTTTGTGTTTATCTTAATAATTGTATTAGATTAATAATTTTTTAAAATCTTAGTTTTATTTATAAAAATCCAATATATTTAAATTATTAATTTTTATAATAAATTAAAATTTTGGATGTGGTTGGTAAGAATATGTCATTTTTTCTTTAAAAGGTTGAGAAAAGGGAAACCATGAAGGAATTATGGTATAAGGAACTAATATTTTTTGATAGTGGTGAAGCAGGCTAAGAAGGATAAACCATGGTATACAACCACAACTTAGTTTATAGAGTTTTGAAAATAAAAGAAATATTAAGTGTACTATGATGTAAATATATGATGTAGTATGCCGATTATGGTTAGAAGAATATAATTAGAAGATACTTTGGTTTGAAATTTGACATCATGGTTTTATATATATCCAGATTTGACATTTAGAATGATGCATAAAATGATTGGTATTAAGGATTGGGATTTAAAGATTCAAAGTTTAAGGATATAGATAAACCATGTTGTGGTTCCCATGACCATGTCATGGTTTTCAAAAAAGATAAAATCTAAACATTGAAAAGTGATGAATTATTATTTTACTTTTATCGTTAATTTTGTGTTTGGAGATGGTAATTATAGTTTATCTTGGATATGGATGACGTTTTGGAATCATTTTATAAGTTTTAAGGTTGTTGGAAGTCAATTTTAGTGACTTTAAAAAACCACCACGTGGTACTGAAAAACCTCTCTGTGATTTTTGTGTGTTGTTTTCTTCATTTGAAGAAAATGAATTAATATTCCCAACACCAGGTAAAACCACCACATGGTTTTATGTTATGATATAAAACCATAATGTTGTTTTTAAAACCAACATAGCAAATTTGATAGGTTTTTTATATTTTATATCTCATTTGAATATAGGAACTTTTAGATATATTTGGTGAGATATATAATGTGTTCCACTCAAATTTTAAGGACTATTTTAATTGGATTTGATCAACTTTTAAATTGAATAAGATAAAGTAATATATGATATATGTAGATAAATGAATATCTATAAAAATATCATGTTGTATCATGGGAATTAATAATAAACTAGAGAAATGAAGACATTAATAATCATAGAATTCAACAAGATGTTTCAAGAACATGATAACTAATGGTTTACTATATATAAGAATTAGATTATGAGTTTTTATTTTTTTCTTCCATGAAAATCATGAATCAACCTTTGTATTTGTATGAAAAAATAGAGGTCTAAACAATTTTACATTAAGAATTTGTAATAAAGGGTGACTGTAAGGTTTTGTTATTTTATTTATGATATTGGTATTAATGGGTTTATTCTGGTCAACCAATCCCGAAGGCCTTAATTTTTTTCATAATCCCCATTTTAATGGGTTGAGGGGGAACCATAACATGGTCAGTTTTCCAAGTGGTACAAGGCATATTATATGACCATAAAGACCAAGGAAAGATTCCTAATACATTATATGAATGACCAAGACCTAAAAACAATGTAAATAGCCCTCCATAGAATCGACATCATTAATGGAATCTATCTCTCCACCTCACACAGTTGATCATATTTCATTTCCCAATTCAGAGTTGCACAGTACCTAGTATCAGTGGAAATTTATATAACCTCCATTCCTTCCAATATGGTATGCTCTTCTCCAGTGTATGTTACTTTCTATGAGTCATAATCTAGGGATTACTCTTATGTGACCTAACCATGCTGCTTTTAGTCCTTTGTGGCCCGAAGGCCTGGTGGCCCAAAGGCCTATGGTGGTCCGAAGGCCCTGTGTCCTGATGACCATTGGCAGCCTGAAGTCCCAAAGACTTATAGGCCCAAACCAATGGCTCAAAGGCCCAAATATTATGAATAGTAATATCTGCTATAGTACCTTATAATATCTTCTACAGTAACTATTATTTTAATACTACTGTAACCCAAAAAGTTACCCCCACCTTGATTTGATCATGGGTCTTTCGAATGCCAAGCAGTAGCCTCTACCACTAGGGTACAAGCTCGTCAGCTTATTGGGTTCATGAAAGGATTCATTATTCTACATTATTATCCTTTTAATAACTATGAATATTTTTCATTAAATGATAATTATTTATCTAATACATGGACAATATTTCTTGAATTTATTCTTGAACTTTTATTTAATCTAAAAATGGAATTATTATATGTTTTTATTAAATTTCTACCATTTTCAAAGTACGTATTATCTTTTGAATTAATATTTTAACATGGGGATAACAAGTCTCCATGTTTTCAACCTTAGAACAATTAAAAACCACTTCTCTATAGTTAAAGATTATGAAGAGTAACTATAAATCTATAAAATTGATTCCCACTAATAATTAACAACACCAAAAATTTGACATCCAAAATGATTATCATAAAATATGTAGTCTTGTAACTTATTCTATCTATGTGTATAATGATATCAACAATAAATATCACACATATATATACCTATGAGGCTTACTTCAATTATTGACTCTATGGATCTTGAAAATAAAATAATTCATTCCATTTCTTATTCCTCTTATTATGTGCAGGTGGCCTTCAATAAGAGTATTAAATACGCTTTAGCCTTCTTCAATAGTGATTTAGATTGATTTAAACATCCCACTAAAAAACCTTTATTTATACTTCTTTTTAAGTGTATTATTATATTCAATATGTTACACCCAAGTTCAATTATTTGTTAAAATCTCGTAATTATTCTTCAAAAACCTAATAATGCATCACATTTCTTATTTCATTGTGTGATAGTGAGTTTTTAACAATGGTAGACACACCCTCCTTTTTCTCTTGTAATACCCTCTATGAATATTAATTCCTCAAACATTCCTTCATCTATAAAAATTAATTCAAACAATATTGGAGCATCTTTATGACACCCATGACCCACCTAACACATACAATTCCAACAAATATTCAACAAGATTGGTCAATGATCACCCCTATGATTCATTAATGAATTTGAAAACCTTTAAGAGTTAATAAGGTTATTTAATAACCACTTTGGATGAAAAGTACAATCATTTAAAATATTTCAAGTGATATATATTTTCAGTTGAATAGAGATTAATATCACCCGAAACCTTCTGGTATTCACTGAACATTTTCAATGCATATAGTAACAAAAATAACTCACACGTTTCTTCAGCAAAATTATAATAACTTTTGAATCAAAATTCTAGTTGATATGATTAAAATTAAATTAGAATGATACATTTTTTTGGTACATGTTTTAATTTTTATCAAAAAACATAATTATATATAATGATTATCTAAAAAATTAAATCTTTATACTCAAAGGAGAACTATTTCTATAAATCACCTGTCATGTTGAAATTACCTTCTTCATTTGAACTCCATGAATCACTTGGATTATTTCGTCATGCCTTATATGACTTTAACATAACTTTAAATCCTAAAATTAATGTTTTTCATCTTCATCCTTTCATATTTATAATTTTTTTGCATCTCCAACAATAAAATCTTTAATTATTTTATAATCACATTGGGATGATGGACTCGTTCTCAACTAACATATAACTAATTTGTGATAATCTTCATGAATTCATATAAATATTTTACATAACCTATAACATGATTCTTAATTATAATCATTTTATTCTTATTGTATGATCATATAGAATTTTTGTGGAATGTGCTTCATCAATCAATTCATATCAATGCATCATACTATGATTTTTCAACTCAAGTATCCAAACTCAATTGTTAGAACTATAAACTCAAAAATATATATATTCTATAAATTAAAGTGAACACCAAGTATAATTAATTGATAAATCACTCTCTTATTTTTAATCAATAGTTTTATTGATACTTATATTAACCCATATTTTTTACTCTTGAAAATTTATAATATTTAAAATAAAAATTTTAAGGGGAACATTAGAGATGTTTCTTTGTTATAGGTATATCTGGGCTTCAATTGTTTATATATGTGGGTTATATATTTTAAATGGAAAGAAATAACATGTCATATAATGAACACTAATATCATGACAGGGGGATTATTTCATGAGATCCTTTTATCATGTTGTTTTGAGGAATAAGTTTGGTCAAATTGTGTATGGGGGGGGGGGATAATGATGTGAAAGGCTTAGTGGGTGGCCATTATTTTGTGACTATAGTCTATGTAGCGTGAAACTGAGGGAGTTTGATTTTGAGGTTTTTTCCCATGGTTTAATTTAAATTAATTATTTAATTAATTCACGTAATATTTTATTAAATCGTAAATACCACCATTTAATCCTCTTAAGAATCTCCCTCTAGGGTAAGCTGCAATTAACTGATGTTTCAGAGGGCGAAGGGGGAGATCAAGTGAGAACTAGAGATTTGAACAACCGATGAATTAAATTATTCATCAAAATCTATCATGATAGCTGACACAAATAATGATTCACTAAAAAAGATATAATTCCATGTAGGTCTAGTTATTTTGAATTGTATCTCCATTCACAATGATAAATAATAGATTTATTCCACTTAAACTTGTTCATGTTTTTTGGAAACCCACTTTCAAATTTTTAAAACATATTCTTATTTTCCCAAATCCCCATCCGATGAAACCCCAAGGTTAAAAGTTTTAATCCCTAATTTTATTCCATGTGTGCACGTTCTTGATATAAGATTAATTTCAAAGGTTATTGATTTCCTCTTCTTTTTTTTCTTTCTTATTCAATGCTTGTGTATTTTGGAGAACAATCATCTGAGGGTGGATGGTGGTAGCACAAGGTGGCCCATAAGGGAGGCAGGGTCATAGTGCTGTAGACCAAAGGGGGGAGTTGAAACAATGTAAGGGTGAGTTGGAGTTGGTTTAGGTGGGGCTGTGAGTACATTGATAGGGAGGATTAGAAATTGAATGATGAAAACAAAGATTTATAATAGTATCATGATTATAAATAGATTTTTTTGAATGATTTATTTCTTCATGATGCAGAGTGTCAAGACATGGAAGGGTGGTCGATATGAGAGGATAGTTAAGTCTCATGCATAAGGGTCACATGTGTTATTATTTACCCTTATATATTCTCACAGTGTGGTGAAGGATGCCACACCACGAATGATCATGGATAAGGGGTGACATGATGTGATAGACTAGAAATGGAGAGGCTTACGATCGGTAGGAAATGTGGTCACACCATGAGTTCTCCCTTAGGTTAGAACATTATAGCATGACTAACATAGTCATGTTACACTTGGGTACACTTTGTGAGGTATAGGATGAGGCAATACATGTATTTTAGTTTCCTTATCTCCATAGGGTTGATAATAGGGATTGTAAATGTGAATTGTATAATTCATGTGAATGGGTACAACCACGTATCTTGTCTGTTACTATCGTATTATACATACTAATAAATAAGTAATGAGTCCCTTTTATTTTTTTTGGGTTAGCTTCACCCTCATTTTCTATTACCTACTATTGTCTACAATGTGGTTCTTAATGAGATAAGGGTCCCCCTTTTGTGGTTCTATAGAGATGACAAGGCTGTTAGTTGGGTAGTTTGGATTATTGGGGTTGTGTGATGTTTAAAATATAGACATATTGTGGTGATTTAGACTATATACTATGTTTTTTATTTTCTACTTTAAATCATACATGGGTATTAATTGGGTCATTATTTCTTCTTAGTGTTGTGGTTTTTGTGCTGATTCAATTTTCTTATTACTTGATTTGAGTTTTCTATTTAACCAACTATATATCTGTATATATATATACATACTCACCCATAGAATGGAATGTTAACCCACATATGTTGTGTCTTATTTAGATATAAAATATTTTGGTAATGAACATGGAAATAATGGTTTTGGTAGAGATTAGTGGTACACAGAGGTATTAGTTCTAATGAAGTTTGTGTTTGGATATTGTTCACTATGGGAACCTATCCATCCTAACTATATCAATTGATTTTACTTTTTGGTTTTTATGCACGAATATTTTCCATTTTTATTATCAATTATGAATTATCTTAACTTTTTGGATATTAGAATTTATCTCCTGAATAATATATATTTCAGTTGGTTATATTTTTCTGTTATGCATTATTGCATCGTTTGTGAAGATGTGTGTTGTGTACAAGATAATTAGGATAAGTCATTCCATGATGTGTAATATGTATACTTGGTGCTGGTAACCATCCCATAGACTATTATAGGTGGTCGTGGGGTGTCAAAATTACTATAATACTTCTCAAGAGGGGTATTACTGGGATGAGTTGTGTTAGAGAGGTATTAGAGCAGGTCAGTCTTAGGGACAGAGTTCAGAGTTGTATTTCAAGTAATGATTTGTTTTGAATTTTAGGGTAATGGCGTTAAGGGGTGTTGAATTTAGATTTTAGTCCAGGTAACCCAGTTTTGGTGTTTAATCCAATGTATCCACTCACCATGACTTTGATAACCATCTTGTTAAATTGTATGATTATGATGTTCTTTTACTAGTGATAGAGCCTCTTTTCAAAGAATAAAAGAGAAGTGAGGATTCCATAGAAGGAATTGATCATGAGGTAATTTCACTAAGCATGTGTGGAGAAGTTCCTCTATACATTGTGCAGAGAGAAAACCCATCACCCATAGTGTAGGTGGATGTTAATCCCCATTTCGTTTAGTTGATTATTACTATAGGAAAATATGAGGTTTTGTGTAAAGTGAGTGTGCTATATAAGTTCCAGTGAAAGGGAATACCCATATTTTGTGGTGATCATAACCCTCAGGTGATCAATGACTAGAATCAGATAGGGTCTGGGTTATTCCACCATTTTTGGATGCCTATAGACAAGATATAAGTGCTTACAACCAGTCATCTATAGTGTTTAGTGATACTTTGGTGGAACCTAATCATCCAGACTCAGGATGAGGTGTCCCTTTTATGGATAGGGTACAATTAAACTTTTTTGTAGATAGGACTTCATGGATACACTAAGGTCCATGAATATCCAAAATTGTTTTGGAGTTGCATCATGGAATCATATTTGTTTCTAATTTCATGTTGATATTTTCATATCTCATGGGGTACTCCCTTGATATGATCTATGATGGGTTCTTCCCGGCATGGATGTTTGAGCATGACTTCTTTAGAGATATCTGAGCATGAATTATTCCAACATGTATCCCCACTCACATAAAGATTACGATGTTGGGATTAGTGAAAAAGATATTTCTGGTATAGGGGAGGAAAGTAGAAAGTGTTGGTGGAGGGTATTCAAGAGTAGAGTTATTAACTATGGCTAGTCGACGTTACACATCAAAGTTATTTTCTAGATGGTGGGTACATTAGTTGTCTCATACTAGAGAATCAGTATCTCTTGAGTCACACATAGGAGCCTTTCATCAAGGAGATAAGATTTATTATTCTTGTATAAGATGAGGTCATATGGTGTGTGATTTTGAAACATTGTATACAAAAGTTAATTTAGAAAGTTAATGAACCTTCTCATTAGAGGTAAAAATATGATTAGGGACCTCCTAGAGGTGGGATGGGTAGTCCTTAGGAAGGAGGCAATGGTAGAGGAGTGAACAATACAATAATAAAAGGATATAGATGAAGGAGACTATAAGGACCCAAACATAAACATAAAATAATAAATATTTTTAGTGAAGAAATCACTTTATTTAACTTTTAAGATATTTTAATTTTTATATTTTTGATGAATCTGGTCGTAAGAGACACATAAAAATTCTATACAATACAAGGTGGAGACTTCCGATTAGTATCAGTTTTTCCCATAATGTAAATGTTTTAAAATAAATCATGATTTACTTTCATGGAAAATCCTAAAAACCTTCAGCATGTCTTATTCCATTGACCTACCCATCCATAAACCCCATGAAAAATATTTCAAACATTGGATGAGCATGAAAATATCAATAAGGGACAAAAAAATAATGAAAAACTTTTAGTCCTGTGAAAAACATGAAAACTATGAAATGGTCGAACTTTATCTAAATTTTATTTGATAGAAATAAATAAATTATTTTCACATGAAAAAACAAACAATTTTTTTTCATATAAAACCATTAAAACCCATAGAATAAAAATTAAAACCCTTATTGGTAACTTAAATAATCACATTCATAATCCATTTAAACCTTTGTGAGAAGTAACTGAAGCCCATTTAAATAAATATGCGAAACCATTTGGTAGCTACCTCATTATATAATATTAAGATAAGTAACATTACCTAATAAATTGTAGTTCTATATGGGTTCACCCACCATATAAGCTATATCAGGCTCACCTGATGCTATCTATCCTCACACATTTGCATAAGCTAGATCATGAAAACTTTGTGATATCTGGGAGGACCCATAATATAATATATATTTATATTTCCCCAAATCATTAGTATTTTCCAAGTGAAATATCATGAATATAAAATTTTTCCGTTTTAAATTTTTCATCATAAAACATTTGAAAAAACATTTTAAACTCTTATGCAAATCAGTTTCTGATATAAAAATTCCTATTTCTTTTAAAATCCTATTTTCAATACCAAAGAAACATTTATTTAAAAAAATTTAAATACAAAAATATCCATAAAATGGGAAAAGTGGTTTTCCTTAATGATAACATGAATTATTTTGAAGTAATCCAAAATTCAAATTATGGTTATAGTGGAATGAAAATTCATTGAAACCGTATATGTTAAAATCAAACATTCCTTTTTTCATTTGTAATTAAAGTCAAACATTCCATTTTTAATAATAATTGAAATAAGTAAAAAAAATAACCTTTATAAAACTATCATGTAAATATAATTAAATTTTTTGAAATCATTTTAAAAACATGGTCATGGGAGAGAAATAGATTTTGAAGAAAAACATTAAAAGATGATTTTTTTTTAAAAGAAAACTTTTGAAAAAAATTAATCATAGTCACTATGAAATAATAAAATTTAAAAAACATAAAATATCATGATAATAGACAGATTAAATATATAAAATGTAAAATGATCTACATATACACCTTATAAAATAATATGTCTGAATAACATTAAAATATGCCACAATGAAAGGATATTGAGACACAGTCCCTTAACTCAAATTCGATCCGTCAGGATCTTTGTTTATATTACTAAATTATAAACATATTTTAATTATTTAATTTCCTAAGAACCCTTTTAAATTTTATAATTCCATTTATTTAACTTATACCATGGTATGTACAATTAATTATTTAATTATGTTTAAGTTATATGTTTTGATGATTTTTGGATTATAAGTCCAAAATTGACTTTGGAAGGTTGACTATGGTCAATGTTGTAAATATTTAAATAGATCCATAATAATAATAATATAATAATTATCATATTTATAAATCAATTATAATTTTTGAATCCAATCTTGATTGATGGTAATGAAAAACGAACTACATTATTATAATTGAGAGGTTAGATCGTACCTACACTTGAGTAACGTTGCAATTTTTAATGATCATTTTAGAAATGTGGAGTGGATTATTTTATATTAACAGAATTATAATAATTAAATAAATAACAAATTATTTCATTAAATATAATTATACTTGTTATCCATGTTATTTATTCATTAAAAAGGACCCACATCACTTCATGGTGGTGGTAGTCTACACGTACACACGAAAGACATCATCATTTTTAGTGTAATAAATAAATTGATATATTATCTCTTTAGAATGATAAATATTTCATGAATATAATAATTATGTCATTTATTTCACGTATATTCAATAAATTTATCCTTATCACCATCCAATAAAAGTATTACTTAGAAAATAATCGCATCGCTTCACGAGACGGTAGTTCATCGCGCACATGAGAAACATTATTGTATCCCCATAAAATGAAAATTAAGAATGTATATGTGATATAATAACTATAGAAAAATAAATATGTAAACAATATCATATATATACTCTATATCCGTCCTTATAACAACCATTTGGAGGATATTATGGAAATCTAATAACATTCATTCATGAGGCGGTAGTCCACTGTACAAATGAATTGTGATTTCGTATCCCATATGTTGGAAGAGGAGATAGATGTAAGTTATAAAACTAAGGTAATAAAATCATAGTATATGGTATACACTGGTGTTATTATATAATAATAATTGAATAATATTTATAGTACTTTAAATAACAAATTAAATAAAGACACTCAGTTAAGCATGACACCTCTTCTTCAGACAACCTCCTTAGGTAAGCACTAAAAGCCTTATTAGAATGGATTTATGGTCAAAATAAATGATCTAGGTAAATTTTAGGAAATTTATTAAGATATTATGGAATTTATTTTCTTATAATAATTCTATTGAAGGTTTGAAGAGGAGAGAAGAGGGGGTGGCCATTTATAATGAGGTGAGTGACAAACATGTATTTTTTGACAATAAAAAGGTGTACCCATGTTTTTGACATAAAAAAGGATCCAAAAAGGAAACTTTTATTATAATTAAACATGATAAGGATGAAATACGGTCTTAAAATAGAATTTATACAGGTTTTTAGGTTATTTTTTCCCTTATATGTTTAGTTTAACCTCTGAAAAATCCGTTTTCACCATAATTATGGTAATTATAATTTTTTATTTTCACTATTAATTATAGAAAAAAAATAAAGGTCAACTTATTAGAAAATTGAAATTATATTTATTGTAAATATGGAATCCATTTTACCTAATTCAATATACATAACTGAAAAAATTTAATTTAAAATAAAATCCACCTAGGTGATGAAAATGGGGGGTTATCCGAAGTGTATTTTTCAAAAAAAAAGTATTTTACATTAACCCTATGATTAATAATAATAATGTTATGAATAATAATTAATATTCATTGATATATAATTTATAAATTTCATTTAAAACATTCATCATGAGGGATTATTTTAATTAATTAAAATAGAGAAATATTATGCACTTTAAAATAATTTTTAGAAAAATATTGTTTTTAAATCCAAAAACAAACTTATACAAAAATCCTTTATAATGTTGATTGAAAATTAATTATTTGGATTAAATATAATTTAAAATATACTTATTTTCCTTAAAATTACATTAAAAACATAATTATACTTTTAAATCAATAAATTTATTTAAAAGATATAATTTTTTTACAAAAAATTGGTATTTTTCACTATTTTCTGAAAAATAAAGTTTTTCCAAAAAATATCAAATGTTCAACCTAAGTATATTTTGATATTATGATTTAAAAAATAATTCAATATTTTAAAATTAAATTTCTAAAATTTATAAATTAATCATTTAAGTAAGACTTTATAATAAAAGAGTTTAATTACAACAATTTCCTTTTTGATTTAAAAAATTACTTAGTATTTTTACATTGAATATAAAAATAAATATAAACATTAAAGTGATTTATTATATCATTTAATGGGTTTTTAAATTCTCTCTGATTTATAAAATGTTTCATCATAATTTTATTCACTTATTAACAAGTGGGGATACCTTTCCTTCCTAGTATTTTTAGATTTTCATGTTACATATTCAACCATATGGTTTTTTCATAAAAAATTAACCTATTGAATAACCTTACTGCAAAAAATTATATATATATGGATAGGAATTATAAAATTATGTTCCTCATAAGAATGGTTCTCTTCTAACATAACTACTTGAGGGATCAAAACATGAGATGAATCAGGAATATATTTTCTTAAAATTGTAACTTGAAAAATGTTGGTACCTAGGATAAACTCATTGGAAAGGCCACCCAGTAGAAAAATGATCTAAATTTCTCAAAGATATAATAATTACTATTAAACCAAAAACATATCTTTCAGTCTTTAACAAAACACAACAGTTTTCTAATGGAGTTATTTTATGAAGAACATGATTACCTACCTTGAAAGAAAGACTGTTCCTATGGTTATTTTTATAACATTTGTACCTACTCAAGGACATCCTCATATTTTACTAAACTAGCTTTACTTTATCAACCATTTTCTCTTCCAAATTTGGTCCCATCAACTTAATTTCTCCAACTTTATCCAAAAAATCTGTCATTTGACATTTCTTTCTATATAATGCTTCAAATGGAGCAATCTAAAATTTAATTCATTTCTTGATGACTTCTAACGATCTTTCCAAAAATTATATGTGATGTTAGGATCACAGTCGAATAAAATAGAGATAGGAAATCCATATTACCTAATTTATTCCTTTAGATAAACATGATAAAGACAATATAAATACATAGCATCTCAAATGAGAAATAAATTTGTATATTTTGTTAATCGATCAACAATAACCCAAACCAATTTGTTACCTTGAGTTTTATTTGGTAATCCCACCGTGAAATCCATGAATATATTTTCCCATTTCAAAAATGGAAAAGGTTTAAGAATTTCCTTTAGTAATTGTTGTTATACTTAACATGGTGACAATTAAAACATCTCATTGTAAAGTCAATAATATCTATTTTCATACGATCCCCCCAATAATACTATAGAAGATATCATTACATCATTGTGCTATATGGATTGATGGAAAATAAATAACTGTGAGCTTCACTCATTAGATCTCTCCTCAATTTGAAACCACACAACAGACATAATCTTTTGACCAATTTTATAACACCTTATTCATCATTAATAAACTCATTCAACATTCCCTTATTAAGGGATTCAACCTTTTCTAACAAAGCATGACCCTACCTTATGAGATTTATTAATTTTTTGTGACAATGTTTATTTGACTAAAACTTGAAACAAAACAGATGAAGTCACCGCATCAATAACTTCAAGTCCAAAATTTATCAAATCGTTAACCAAAGTTCATATTCCAAATATAACAAGGTTAATGTAGAATTATTTTCCCTACCCAAATCATCGAATAATTAGTTTTTTTATAGTATGGAAATGAATCCTGCAATTATAATTCATGATGAGTTCCATCCAACTTCTCTGTCTCATGTTTAGTACGTTTTGAGAAATATATACATTGAAATTTTGTGATTAATATATATTTCACACTTTCCTCTATACAAATGGTGACACAAATTTTTTAAAGAAAAAACAACAAAAACTAATACCAAATTAGGTGTAGAATAATATAGATCAAGGGGATTCAATAGATGTAAAGTATAAGGAATTAATTGATCATTATGTATGAAGTAAAAAACAAATTCCCTTCAATAAAGCATCACTATAGATGAAAACTTTTCAATTTCTTGAGAGTACAATTTTTTTTGAGAATTTACCAATATTATTTTTAGTTCCTAAAGATAATAAACATATTCTTGTGTCTAGATGAATTTAAATTTGTTTCAATTTAACATAGTTAGTGTTATTGACAACCAAGAAATATTTTCAACAAACCAATAGTAGTGACCTCTAGATCCAATAAAACAATGAAAATCCATGATATTTGTGAATTTAATCACTATTCGATAACCTTTAGTTTATCATGGTCAATAGTTATGCCTTATTTAGAAACAATATGTCCAATGAGAGATTTTTTTAAAATCCAAAAGTTACACATATTAATTTTTTTAAATCTAGTTTCTTTTCTTTAAAAGTTTTCAATACAATCCTTAGATATTTTTCATGATCCTACTAAATTTTAGAATATAAAAAAATTTCAACAATAAAAAAACAACAAAAAAAACCAATAAATCATTGAAAACTCTATTTCTAATGTCCATAAATATATTATATGCATTAGATGGACTAACATACATAACTACAAACTAATAGTGCCCATATCTAGTCTAAAATGCATTCTTCATGATGTCAGCCTCATTTACCTTCAACTAATTGTACGCAAACCTTAGATTAACCTTTGAAAAATATAGAGCTCAATATATTTGATCAAAAAAATCATCAATATGGGTCAAAGGATATTTTTTCATAATAGTGATGTTATTCAAGGTTTGATAATCAATGAAAAGTCTCATTAAAAAATGTTTTTTTGAAATAGAATAACCTGATGGTGAAGTGATAGGGTGAAAAAACTTATCTAAAGACTCCTAAAATTTATTTTTCAATTGTAAATGCTATACTTGATCCATTAATTAATAGGATTTAACAATAGTCTTAGAATTAGGCACTAAGTCAATTGTAAACTTTTCACACCCTATCTTTTTATCATTATTATTTATTTTATTATTTCATGGATTTAGTTAGACTCACGATGGAGTGGGTGAGAGAAGGTAAATTGTTTTTGATGTTTAATAATTTTGGGGGATTTTAGACTACTTTATGGGCAACATGTGGTTAGCACTAACCGGGTGGTCGCCCTAGATGCTTGTGCGGGAGCCAAAGTGGTACGGGTTGAGACACACAACTTGCATGTGGTTTATTAAGTCGGGTGATGAGCATGCAGTTAATAATTTTTTTAAATAAGTAATATGATTATGTTTAAAAATAAAACAAAATGGAAAATGAAATAAAAGAAAATTAGAATAAGATAATTGAAATGAAATAATTTTTTATATTTTTTTGATAATAATAATAATAATAATAATAATAATATGTTTTTGTTGTTATTATTTTTATTGTTGTTGTTGTTATTATTGTAATTGTTTTCTTTTTAGTATATAAAAAAATTGGGGAATAAGAACCCTAACCTTCAGCAACAGCCCCCCTGGCCTCTTATGCATCACACCTGGTGTGCGATCGGCCTCCAGCCCACCCTCCTCCTCTTGTGAAGCTTCCCCCTCTCTGCACCATCTTTCCAATGCACTGGCCTTCTCCCTCTCGCATGGTGGACCAGACCTTCAGAAAACCACCCTCTCTTGTACACACCCCATACTCGCCCATCTTTGCTCCAGCCTCACCCCTCCCTTGCTCTAGTGAACCTGAACCCAACATCAATCTCCATCCGTCTTGTTCCAGTAGCTCCTCTGTCCTTATCTAGTTTGGATATGTTTCCCCATACCAACATCCATCTCCTCTGATATTTTTCATTATTTTTTGTGTTTTCTCAAATCAACCAAACCCCAAATGTCTCGGTTTGCGATTAATGTTTTTTTCTTGGAGTCTAGAATATGTGATTGATGTATCAGGACTCATTAGTCTGTGTTATGGGATCCGCTGCCAAGGGTGAGGCAGATGAACTCATTTATCTATGTTTCTATTTTTTTGGGAAAGATTCTAAACCCACTCTTTGGATTTTCACCAATTAATTTAGTTTCTTATGGTGTATAAGAGCCCCAAATAAATTAATAGGATGTGCATTGGTATTTACCGCCTCAATTTTGGGTACATTTATATGTTATAGTGAGGTTCTGGTCAATGGAAGAGGGATCACACGCATATACTTATGATATATATATATATATATAATATAGATATTTCGTCCATGTATATATTCCCTCATGTTGTGGGGAATACGTTCATTGTATGATGGATATATGTATATATATAGGTATGTGTGTATGAGTGTGGCCCAATTACGAGTGGTCGCCACCAATTTAGTCAAAAGATAAAGTGTTTGGTATGACCTGGTTTCTCTTTGAGGTAGGTATCTCTATTCCCTTTCATCCAATTTTAATCCAATTGATGCTTGGGTTTTGTTTATAAATTCTTAAATCATGTTTCTCACCCTTCATAATTATTATGTTGGACATGTTGGGTGGTGGGTTCTAAAAGAAAAATTTATGTGGAATTTGATTGGCCTAGTTTGGTTTGTTTTATGAAAATTGGAGTTTTAGTGTAAAGGGTTATTTATGATAATAAATGGTGTGTGTGGTTTCTTTAAAAACTGGTTGGTATAGGACCACTTTTTCTCTTCCATTGTATGTGGAAACATCCATGGATACACGGAGTGCACCCATGTATGGTTCTACAAATTATGATGACATTTGGAGTGACTCTTCTCTCAAACCTTAGTTTTCTAAAAAGGACCTCTATATTCTCTCTCCCTCTTCTTTGGAAAACTAGCTCCGTGGGGTACAATGTGACTCAGGGTGTTTTCCGAAATTGGGTTAGTGGTTTTATGACACATTTTTGGTTTGATAACTAGGAAATTATTTCCTAAAATTGTTGAAATCTCATTTGGTACCTTTGCATGCATTGTGCAATTTTCAAACTCTTTTTTTATAGTAATGTGGATTTGAGGTAAGGGGCCATTTGGAAATTATGGTATGTTTGTTTGTTCATTTGAAACTTAAATTCCTAATGGTAGGGGCATAGTGAAAATGGGATCTCTATTTATTGGAAATGTTTTTCTTGAAGTGTTTTGGTAAATGTACCTTGGATGGTTAAAGATAAAGTACCGGTTGACACTTTTGGTATAGTTACTTGGAAAGGTTTTGTTGTGTGAAAAATAGATGAGGTCCATTTGGAATATTTGAAATGGTTTTTGAAAAACCCATATTTAGTCATGAATTTTTCCTTTAAGGTTAATTATGATATGGAAGGATCATCGGTCTAGGATTTCTTTGAATGATAATTATTTTGAGGAAATGAAAAAACCCTTGAGGTGGGCGGGTCATGCCAGATTGTGTGGTGTGTTTGATTATATCTATGTTGATTATTGTTTGAATTTCATGGAACACCCCCTTATGAAATATACATGGGGACCTAGCATATAAAAGTGATTTTTTGAGAATGACTACTGCACTAGTTATATTCTGCACTGCTAGTGGCCCATAGTAGGTAGATACATGGTTTTTTGGCTATGGAGTTGGGCCCCTTGGTCTGTCCTAGGTTAGGGTGTTTGGGAATTTGGGAATTATGACTTAATCAAGCAGGGAATGACTCAATGATGAGTCAAATGTATTAGTATGTTGTTATCTACCTCAGAGTTCCTTGGATTTCATGTGTTTCCCCATTATGAGTATTAATTGTTTAGTTTCCCTTGTCATGTATTGTTCTATTCATTGTACCTATTTTCGGTTTTTATTTGAAAAAATATGAATGTTTGGTTGGTTTAAAAATATTTTTAGTTGCATGTTTGAAAAAGAAAGAAAAATTCCCCATTTTCCTTCTTAAGATTTGTTTTAAAAAATATGGGGGAAGTGGACCATGTTTCTTGTTTGTTTGTAAAATGAACGGTATGAATAAAAATATATATTTTTATAAATTTATTTCAAAATAGTATCAAAGGATTTTTTTATTAAAATAATGGATTGGACTCTGTGATGATATTCTGCTGAGAATTTTGGTGCTCAGTCCTACTATATCATTTTAGTTCCAGGTTCTGTTAGGGATGGATCACTCTCAGAGCGAGCATTGATTTGTGTTGGGTGGTGACCTAGGTGGTCACATGAAGGTATATGCAGTTTAATTTCATTCTGTTGATAATTTTCATTTTTTTACTCTTAGTATTTATTTATTTACTTGTTTTTTTATTTATGGGAAAAAGTGTTCCTTCTTATATGTTTTGATTTAAGACACTAGTTTCAAGCACATGGGGATCATTAATGCCTCTCGGGCCTTGTGGCAGACTGGTTCAGGTGACCAGTTCAGGGTTGACCTAGGATAGTTCTTGAATAAATGGTATCAGAGTTGGTTCTTCCAATTCAGGATGTTTAGTAGATGGAGATTAGGACTGTCGGGACTCAGGGGGTAGGTGTGGGAAGGGCATCATGAACTATTACTCTCACTAATACTCAAGATACTAGGGGTAGTATAGGTTTTTTGATTTTTATCTTGGTTTGTTTTGGATTGAGGGAGGAAAATGGGGGGCGAATCAGGTTATGTTGCGGCTGCCCATGAGGTGGTGACCCATGTGGCATCCAAGTTCCCTGTTCAATGTCCTCTTAGTGTTATTCCTTACATGGGGCATGACTCACCACCATGTCTTTCGGTTATGCATAAAAACTAGTTCAACATTATGATAGTCAGATGTTGGCTATGTTTTATTTTGAATTCAATTGGTGTGAGTGTGTGTTAAAAATGAAAGAGGTTTTGAAATGGAAAATGGGTTCTTCAAAATTATTTTGAAATTGGTGAAGTAGGGTTTTGAAGTGAAAGTGCATCAATTTGAAAAATTTGGTACGAATTTGGATTTGACAAAGAGAATAGATGTTTGGACCTTGGTATTATTTATGTAGGGTCACATGTTTGTGGGTATGTATAGAGAGTGTGTGGGGGCACTTGTCCATAGATTATATAAGTGGGATTGGAAGAACGAACATGTGACGGTTCATAAGATACCATATTTAAAGTATAAAAATTTAACAGGGAATGGTGGTTATAAAAATGGGAACAAAATTTTTCGAATTGAATTTGGTTTAAAAACAGTTGCTGGAAATGTGCCATTTTAAAAATTTATATGAAATTGGAATTTGAAAATATGTTTTTGGTTTTGTTTTTCATGTTTTTATGAATACACTACAAAGAATGTCTCAAAATGTTGTCAATGAGGTATGCCCAAGTTCCCAGTTTTTTTCATGTGTTTCCTATTTATCAAGGTAATCTGAGTATGTTAGAAGTGGTTGTGCGGTTCAGGGAGATAGATCGTGTCTTTGGGTTGTTGTGAACTCTTGAGGGTGTTAAGGTTCATACCATCTAAGGTTTAGTTGAGGGTCTAGTTATAGTCTAGTAAAGATAGGATGTCCCACTATCATTGATGTTGGTGGTGTAGTTGTTGGTGGTCATCTCTCGCGAGGGTTCCCCATCTAGCAAGGAGTGCATGCCGGAAAAAACTGTCTCCAAGAAGATATCATCATCGGTGTTGGCTCCCAGTTTTTCAGACCACTCTCTTGTGTGCCACCAGTATTACCAGTTTTGGAATTCTAAGTCATCATGTTACATACCTTTGAAAATGTACCACCATTGTGGTTGTTTGTATCATTTATAGGAAGAGGGAGTTAGGGGCTGGTCGATGAAAATGCCTAACAGTGAGGTAAGAGATGCTTCATCCATCAGGGCCCTAGCCACATGTCTTAGGGTGAAGCTCACACATAGTCAAGAGTTGTCTAGGGTGTGTGAAACCTTAGTTCGGATTATGTTTTCATCCTTGGGATTAAATATACAATGTTTCTTTATTCTATTCTTATTATCGTTGTAAGCCCATTCTGGTTGTGGTGGTGTGATGAGCTTGTTATACCTCAATTCAAGCATCCATATCTGCTCTTAGTGTGGTTTCTAAATCATTTGGATTCTTTGAAGTGTTTTTAGATCAAAATAAATAGCTCATTCAAATTTTGATTTTGGTCTTAGTTGTGTGCGCTAAGGGGATGTTTGGTTTCTTGAAATTAATTTAAGTAATTTTTAATCCCTTTCTTAGTTTGGTTGCCTCTCTGTGGGTTTTCCTCTGGTGGGTTTCATCTTTGTAGGTGATTCCTCCATCCTGGTGTCCTGGTGTTCTAGTTTTCCCCATAATGGTTTTAATCCTGGTGGTGGAGTTTTTTCTATATGCATTAAGAATGTTGGTTGAGTTCGGGCTAGGAATTCCTTATTCTTCAGTTGCGATGATGATTATATTCAGTCGGTGTGGGAGTTGTTGAGTTAATTTATCATCCCCAGGTTGCTGGGTCATCTTGCAGTAAGATTTCCATTTAAGTCTCTATGGTGTGGTTCGTTCCATGTGGAGAAATTAAGTGGGTTCTGTTTGCGAGTTTTCATATCCCCACAGGTGTTTTGTCCGGGTTTCAAGGTTTCCGTGATAGTGGAATTATTGTGGTGGGGAGAACCCCCCTCATGTTCTCCCATAATTATTCTATTGTGGTTTCTTCTTGAATTGGTCTGGTGTAAGATTTGTTGAGAATGGCCACCCTAAGGCTCTCAGTTTTCTTTTAGGTTTGTCTGGGTATGGACTCAAATTGTGTTAACTGTTGGATTGGTGACTTTATAGGGTAGAAAGTGTCTATGTTGGGGAGAATTGTCACACCTTGACTTTTTATCATTAATATTTATTTTATTATTTCTCAACTTTTGTTAGGCTCCCCAAGGAGTGGGTTGAGTGCGGGTGATTTTTTTTTACATTTAATAATTTTGGTGGGTTTCAGACTAGTGGATGGGCACCACATGGTTAGCGGTAAAAATGCGGTCTCCCTAGATTCTTGTGCGGGTGCCCAAGTGGTCTGGGTTGAGGCACACAACTTATTAAGCCATGCGATGATCACATAGTTACCCATTTCTTTAAAATAATTAATACATTTTTAATGAAAATAAAATGTAATGAAAAATGAGATAAAAGAAAATGAGAATAAGATAAATGAAATGAAATAAAAATTTAAAAAGAAATGTTTGATAATAGTTATAATAATATTATTTTGTTTTTGTTATTATTATTATTATTTTAATTGTATTTTCATTAGTATATGAAAAAAGGGTACGAAAAACACTAACCTACCGAAGAATCCCCCCCATTGGCCTCATATGAATCGCCCCTGGTTTGCGACCAACCTCCAAGTCCTCCCTCCTCCTTCACCATTCTAGCATCCCCCTCACTGAACCTTCTTCTTGGACCACCGTCCATCCCTCTCTCATGTAGCAGACCCTCCCTCCGGCGAACCTCTCTTGCCTGTCTGTGCTCCATCATCACCCTTCCGCGCTTGGGCCTCACCCCTCCCTTGCTCCAGAAAACCCAACCCCTAACTCCAGCCTATGTCTAGCTTGCACTAGTGGCCGCTCCTCCCTGCTCCGGTGTAGTGGCGTTTCTTCTTGCCGACAACCATATCCTCTAGTACTTTTCTTTATTTTATTATTTTTCTCAAATCATCTAAACCTAAAATGTATCGATTTGTAATTCATGTGTTTTTCTTGTAGTCTAGAATATGAGATTGATGTATCGAGACTTGTTGGTCCATGTTCTGGCATCCGACACCACGGTCAAAGTGGATGAACTCATTTCACTATGTTTTCAGTGTTTTGGGTAAGATTCTAAACCCATTTTTTGGATTTTCACCACTTAATTTGGTGTATTATGGTGTATATGAGTCCCTGGTAAAATAATTAGAGGTGTCTTGGTCTTTTCCACCATAATTTTGGTTACCTTTTAATGTTATAGTGAATTTTTGGTCAACGACAGAGGGCCCACATACATATACTTAAGGAATGTATATATATATATATATATATATCCTCCATATATATATTATCTCATGGAGCTAAGAATACATGAATTTTATTAAGGATTTATGTATATATATAGGTATGTTCATGTGAGTGCGGGCCAGTTATGAGTGGTCACCGCCTATTTTTTCAAGTTTCAAAATGTTCAGCCTGACTCGGTTCCTCATTGAGGTAGGTTTTTTCATGTCCTTTCATCCAATTTCAATCTAATTGATTCTTTGGTTTTTCTTATAAATTCCTAAAATCATGTTTCTCACCTTTATTACAATAGTCGTTTATCCTTGATGGTATTTACTAATTAATTTATCTGATTAAAAATAGATTTTAAGCAATTTATCTATTTATGCCCAGGTGTGTGACTTGCCTTGAGATTTGGATAATTGTCATTTTCCTTCAAAATGGTTATGTTGGGCACGTTGGGTGGTGTTTTATAAAAGAAACATTTTTTTTGGAAGATTATTGGCTTGGTTTGGTTAGTTTTATGAAACTTGATGTTTTAGTGTTAATGGTTATTTGGGAAAATAAATGGTGTCTTTGTGGTTTCTTTAAAAAAAATTTAGATAAGACCACTTGTGGTATGTCACTGGGTGTGGGCACACCGATGGATTCATAGAGTGCACCCATGGATGGGCCTACAAATGATGATGAAATATGGAGTGACTTTTCTATCGAACCTTGGATTTCTAAATAGGACATCTATCTTCTCTCTCCCTCTTCTTTTGATAAATGGATCCATGAGACAAAAAGTTACATATTCTATTTTCAAGAATTGGATGAATGGTTTTATTAGAATTTTGGTGTTTGATAACTAGTAAATTGTTTCTTAAAATGATTGAAAACCCATTTGGGACCTTTGCATGCAATGCACACATTTCAAACTCTTTTTTTATAGTGAAGTGGATTTGAGGTAACACTACGGGAAAAATAGGTATTTGCGACGAGTTATTTGCGACGGGATTTATTCCCGTCGCAAATAGGCCCGTTAAAAACTTATTTGCGACAGGGGTATTTGCCCGTCACAAATAAGTAGCCTTTTGCGATGGGATAGCTTTCCCCGTCGCAAAAGGACTGGCGCGCTTTGCGCGCCAAATCGCGGGAAACATATTTGCGACGGGGGAACATTCCCGTCGCAAATAACCGGCAGCGGTAAAAGGTATTTGCGACGGGAATATTCCCCCGTCACAAATTGTATGTCGGTAGGTGGTTATTTGCGACGAGACCCATTGCAAATAACTATTTAACCGTTGACCGTAATAAATGATGGCTAAGGTATTTGCGACGGGTACCGTGGCATATAATATTATTTGCGACGGGATACCCGTCGCAAACGGACCCGTCGCAAATAATCTAACCTATAAATACCCTCATCCGTTTTTTTCAAATCATTCTCAAACTCCATCTTCTTCTTCTCTCAAAATTTTATTTCTAAAGTTCAGTTTTTCTCAAGTTAAATTTTTTTTCCGGAGTTGATATTAAAGTTTTGAACAACGATCAGAGATCAACCTCAGATCAATTTTCAAGGTATTTATGTTCATTTTAATTTAATATTTATTTTTAATTTTTTATTAGTTTCAATTATTCTTAATTATTTGTAATTTAATTATGTTTACATTGTTTTGTTACTTAATAAATTTAAATTATTAGTATTGTTCATAGTTAATGGTAATTAGGAATAATTAGTAATAATTTTTAATAATTAAGAATAAATATTAATAATTAATAATAAATACCAATAATTATGAATAATAACATTATTAAATTATTAGTATATTTTATTATTAATATTAAAATAATCTAATTTTTTATATATATACAATTCTCGTTTCATCTGTGTGTTTGTTGTCTCCACATGTATTATTTGTATGTGGAGATAGAAAACACACAGATGAAAGGAGAATTGTATATAAATTAGAAAAATATATTATTTTAATATTAATAATAAAATATACTAATAATGTTATTATTCCTAATTATTGGTAATTATTCCTAATTATTGGTAATTATTCATTTAATAACTAATAATTTGGAACAATTACCAATAATTATCAATAATTAGGAATAATTTGTAATAATTAGTAATAATTACCAATAATTAGTAATAATTACCAATAATTAGTA
Organism: Viscum album; assembly: GCA_963277665.1. NCBI lineage: Eukaryota > Viridiplantae > Streptophyta > Magnoliopsida > Santalales > Viscaceae > Viscum > Viscum album. Next base: position 1,165,651,265 of record OY728142.1, read on the forward strand.
ATACTTACCAATAATTAGTAATACTTACCAATAATTAGTAATAATTACCAATAATTAGTAATAATTATTAATAATTATCAATAATTAGTAATAATTACTAATAATTACCCCTAATTAGTAATAATTAGGAATAATTACCAATAATTACCAATAATTAGTAATAATTAGTAATAATTAGTAATAATTAGTAATAATTAGTAATAATTAGTAATAATTAGGAATAATTAGGAATAATTAGTAATAATTAGGAATAATTAGTAATAATTACCAATAATTATCAATAATTACCAATAATTACCAATAATTACCAAAAATTACCTATAATTAGGAATAATTACCAATAATTAGGAATAATTACCAATAATTAGGAATAATTACCAATAATTAGTAATAATTACCAATATTTAGAAATAATTACCAATAATTACCAATAATTACCAATAATTACCAATAATTACCAATAATTAGTAATAATTAGTAATAATTACCGATAATTAGTAATAATTAGTAATAATTACCAATAATTAGTAATAATTACCAATAATTACCAATAATTACCGATAATTACCAATAATTAGGAATAATTACCAATAATTAGGAATATTTACCAATAATTACCAATAATTACCAATAATTAGTAATAATTACCAATAATTACCCATAATTACCGACAATTACCAATAATTAGGAATAATTACCAATAATTAGGAATAATTACCAATAATTAGGAATAATTACCAATAATTAGTAATAATTACCAATAATTAATAATAATTACCAATAATTACCAATAATTAGTAATAATTACCGATAATTACCCATAATTACAGATAATTACCCTTAATTAGGAATAATTACCAATAATTAAGAATAATTACCAATAATTATCAATAATTAGTAATAATAACCCATAATTACGAATAATTACAGATAATTACCGATAATTAGTAATAATTAGTACTAATTAGTAATAATTAGGAATAATTTGTAATAATTACCAATAATTAGTAATAATTACCAATAATTAGTAATAATTACCGATAATTACCAATAATTAGGAATAATTACCAATAATTAGAAATAATTAGTAAAAATTTGTAATAATTACCAATAATTAGTAATAATTAGTAATAATTAGTAATAATTAGTAATAATTACCAATAATTAGTAATAATTAGTAATAATTAGTAATAATTAGTAATAATTAGTAATAATTAGTAATAATTACCAATAATTAGTAATAATTACCAATAATTACCAATAATTAGTATTAATTAGTAATAATTAGTAATAATTACCAATAATTACAAATAATTAGTAATAATTAGTAATAATTAGTAATAATTACCAATAATTAGTAATAACTACCAATAATTAGTAATAATTACCAATAATTAGTAATAATTAGTAATAATTAGTAATAATTAGTAATAATTACCAATAATTAGTAATAATTAACAATAATTAGTAATAATTAGTAATAATTAATAATAATTACCAATAATTAGTAATAATTACCAATAATTAGTAATAATTACCAATAATTAGTAATAATTAGTAATAATTAGTAATAATTAGTAATAATTACCAATAATCAGTAATAAGTAACAATAATTAGTAATAATTAGTAATAATTAATAATAATTACCAATAATTAGTAATAATTACCAATAATTACCAATAATTAGTATTAATTAGTAATAATTAGTAATAATTACCAATAATTACCAATAATTAGTAATAATTAGTAATAATTAGTAATAATTACCAATAATTAGTAATAATTAGTAATAATTAGTAATAATTAGTAATAATTAGTAATAATTAGTAATAATTAGTAATAATTAGTAATAATTACCAATAATTATTAATAATTACCAATAATTAGTAAGAATTACCAATAATTAGTAATAATTACCAATAATTAGGAGTAATTAGTAATAATTAGTAATAATTAGTAATAATTAATAATAATTACCAATAAATAGTATTAATTAGTAATAATTAGTAATAATTACCAATAATTACCAATAATTAGTAATAATTAGTAATAATTAGTAATAATTACCAATAATTAGTAATAATTAGTAATAATTATTAATAATTAGTACTAATTACCAATAATCAGTAATAATTAACAATAGTTAGTAATAATTAGTAATAATTAATAATAATTATAAATAATTACCAATAATTAGTATTAATTTGTAATAATTAGTAATAATTACCAATAATTACCAATAATTAGTAATAATTAGTAATAATTACCAATAATTAGTAATAATTAGTAATAATTAGTAATAATTTGTAATAATTAGTAATAATTACCAATAATTAGTAATAATTAACAATAATTAGTAATAATTAACAACAATTAGTAATAATTACCAATAATTAGTAATAATTATCAATAATTAGTAATAATTACAAATAATTACCAATAATTACCAATAATTACCAATAATTAGTAATAATTACCAATAATTACCAATAATTAGTAATAATTACCAATAATTGGTAATAATTAGTAATAATTACCAATAATTAGTAATAATTAGTAATAATTACCAATAATTAGTAATAATTACCAATAATTAGTAATAATTAGTAATAATTAGTAATAATTAGTAATAGTTAGTAATAATTAGTAATAATTAGTAATAATTAACATTAATTAGGAATAATTACCAATAATATAAGTACTATGAAAATAGTAAAAAATTTATATAATATTAAAATTATCAATATTTGTAACATGTTTTGCTTTATTCTCAACATATTTAATTCTTAAAGGGTCAATTTTTAGGTCTATCTCAATAAAAAGTTTGTGTCAGTCATGTATGATCTAAACTCTATAATTATCCTAGCTTGACTGTTTTTTCTAACAAATTATTCAAAACCAGAAATTCTTTTATATTTTATAGAGAAATATGGAACAACGAGGTCGTCAACAATCATTATTAGGTGACCGCATATGGATAAATCAATGTAGAAATCCAAACGGTTCTGGTTTAAATCCAATATATGTAGAGGGTGTGGAGACTTTTTTTATCATTTGTGGCATCAAATCTAGAATTTTTTTCAGAAGGAAAACTAAAATTCCCTTGCAGAAAATGTTCATTGAGAACATTTGACACTTTTGAAAAAGTGGGAGAACATCTCTTGCGTTTTGGTTTTCGACCAGATTATGTTTTTTGGTATCAACCCGGTGAACGCAGTTCCAGAGCAGGTGATACCAACTTGATTCCGGATCCATCCCGGTTTCAAGATTTAGTACATGATGTTGCAGGTTCATCTGTTCAACATACAGAAACTCCAGCAGATATAGCTCCAAATCCTGAATTGGCACCGTCTGAATTTTATGAGTTCTTGAAGTCTGCTGAGGATGCATTATATCCTGGCTGCAAGATGAGCAAATTAGAAGCAGTTGAAAAATTTATGGCTATCAAATCAGATAACGGAATGTCAAACACCTGTTTTGACCAGATATTTTCTTTGCTTAAAACACTGTTACCCGAAGGAAATGTTTTACCTGTAAATTACTATGAGAGTAAGAGGCTGGTTCGAAATTTGGGACTTACTTGTCAGAAGATTCATGCATGTTCAAATGAATACAATTTATATTCTGGGGAAAATGAGTCGTTGGATAGTTGTCCCACATGTGGGCAACTGAGATATAAAGAAGGACAACACGGGAAGTCTGGTTTGATTCCTGTAAAATAGTTGAGATATTTTCTGCTTATATCTAGACTTCAGCATTTATTCATGTCTAAGAATACAACGACAATGATGTCATGGCATAAAGAGAATATTTAAACCGATAAAAGCTTGAATCATCCAGCCGATGGTGATTCATGGAAACATTTTGATAGAGTGCATCCATCCTTTGCTTTAGAAGCTTGAAATGTTTGACTGGGCCTTTCCACTGATGGTTTCTGTCCGTTTGGATCTTATGGTAGTCAACATTCATGTTGGCCTATTTTTTTAACTCTGTACAATTTACCTCCATGGATGTTGATGAAGGAGCCATATCTCTTTTTGACTTTACTAATTCCAGGACATCCGAAGAAAAATATTGATGTTTATTTGAAACCATTGATTGATGAATTAAATTTATTGTGGAGTACTGGTGTCAGTACATATGATGTTGCAACGAAATAGAATTTCATACTTGGAGCAGCATTGATGTGGACAATAAGTGACTTATCGACTTATGGGATGTTATCTGGATGGAGTACACATGGTCAGAAATCATGTACTTATTGTATGGGAGAGAACAAAGCATTTATGCTCATTCATGGAATGAAACCTTGTCATTTTGACTGTCATCGCAGATTTCTTCCAACTGATCATCCTTTTCGCAGAAACAGATCTCATTTCAGAAAAGGAACGGTTGAAAGGGATGGACCTCCAAAAATGCTATCAGGTTCGGAGTTAAAATCAGTTGTATTTTCATTACCTCCCATCACTTTTGGTCCCACAATAAGCCAACAGAAAATTTCTGGTTTTGGGAAAGAACACAATTGGATTAAACGTAGCATATTTTGGGATTTTCCATATGTGTCTGATTTGTTGGTCCAACACATGTTAGATGTCAGGCATATTGAGAAGAACTGTTTTGATAATTTGTTTCATACAGTTTTGGGTACGCCAGGAAGGAGAAAAGACAATGTAAATGCACGTTTAGATCTTGCCCAAATTTGCAGGTGTCCAGAATTGGAACTGTTTGAAAATGTCAGAACAGAAAGGTTACTGAAACCAAAAGCAGCTTATACACTGTCTAAAGAAACCCGTTTATTATTTTGTCAGTGGATTGTAGATTTGGGACTTCCAGATGGCTATGCTTCCAATTTGGGTTGATGTGTAAAGAATGGTCATATTACTATATTAAAAAGTCATGATTGTCATGTTATAATGGAAAGACTTCTACCCATTGGATTAAGAGGTCTGTTGAATTCTGTGATTTGGGATTCCATAACAGACATGTCTCATTTTTTCGGGAAATTTGTGCGGCTACAGCAGATTATGATGCTCTAGGCAAAATTGAAAAAGATGTTGTTGTAATTATATGTAAACTGGAAAAAATATTTCTGTCGTCTTTCTTCGACTCAATGGAACATTTGATGTTACATTTTCCGTATGAAGCCAAATGTGGAGGTCCAGTACAGTTTCGATGGATGTACCCATTTGAAAGATGCATGCAAAAATTGAAAAGAAAAGTACGTAACAAAGCATCTGTTGAAGGATCTATTGTAGAAGCTTATTTGCAAGAGGAAATATCTTTTTTCTTCTCACATTATTTTGAATCTAAGTATCCTTCAAAACACAACTGAATGGGATGGAACGAGAGGAATATTGATGAAATCGACAATCAATTATCTGTTTTCAACCAGTCAGAGCTTGGTTTTGGTGGAGTTTATGAATGTTGGATTTCAGATGATGAACATCATAGAGCTCATACGTATGTTCTGCTCAACTGTGAAGAGATGACATCAGTTGTACTGTAAGTGTTTATATCACTTATTCTATCATTTATGTTACATTAAATAACTTTGATTTTTATAGGTTGTATGATAATCATATCAAGAAAAAAATTCCACAAATTACAGCAGCTGCTCTCGAAGAACGTCGACTGAAAAATTTCTCTCAGTGGTTTCAAAAACTGGTAACATAAATTCTTTATCTTTTAGCAATACATTCAATGTATAGTTTACTATATTGATAATTATTTCACAAATTCTCAGGTGTCTCGACATGCTGATAAAATTGACAAACGGCTGTGTGTATTGAGTAACCCACCTTCCAAACTTGTTAAAACTTATAATGCATATGTGGTGAATGGGTTTTGATTCCACACACATGCATATGGGAAATCGAAAAAAACAATGAACAGTGGAGTTATCTTGAGAGGATCTCATCATCGAGAAAATGTATTTGACTTTTATGGCATACTTGATGAAATCATTGAACTCTGTTATCTTGGACAACATTACATAACCATGTTCAAATATCGGTGGTTGGATACAGAGAGAGGCGTGCATGTTAATCCGACTCATGGAATCATCGATATTAAATGTAAAAGTGTTCTCGCGGAAAATGAACCATTCTTATTGGCTCAACAGGCATATCAAGTTTATTACACAAAGTACTATGCTACATCAAGAGACTTGACTGATTGGTGGAGTGTAATAAAAAACAAAATTCGAGACAATCAGTTTAGTCAAAGTGAATGTGCTTTCACTAATGTGCAAAGAATTGAAGTTTTTCAAGAGAGTACTTAAAATCAATCTTTTTTACAAAGAGACATGATTATCGATGACGACACCCCACATTTAAGAGTCGGTGATGACGATGATGTTAATGATGTCATATAAGAATTTGAAATGGTAAGAGATGAAGCAAATGTTACTCGAATAGATATCGATGATGTTGAGGAGGAATATGAAGATGACATTGACATATATGAAGATGATGCTGAAGATGAACACTGATAGAATTCCATTGTATTTATATAAAATCATAATATGTATATATGTATATATAATAGTAATTATAAATTATTTTCTAACATTAACATTTCCTGTTTCAGATGGACTACACCACATTTCATGAGTTGGCGGATGCTGACCTGACATTCGATGCGGATGAGTTGCTGAAAGATGACCCTCAGCCTGCAGGTGCTCCAGGGAGTACGTGGAGGGGGCGCGGTCTTGCACGATTGATGATTCCTGACCCCGTCCCCGAGTGACATCCACGTCTTGGGTTTGATCCACGCACACGGAGGTGTGATAACCTGTGTGATAACATCTGTATTTGACTAAGATTTCATTAATCTATTCACATAATAAATGTTTATTATTTTTACAGTTTTCCGCATGTAGCAGTCCGACAGGGCAGCGCTATTTTGCGCAACTATTTCTCTCAGCCGTGGACCACATGGGAGCAGATTCCCATTGATGTGCAGCAGGTCATGTTCGGCCATTGGTTGGTACGTACGTAAATAAATAATTTTTTTTTTGAAAATTATTTCATTTCTAACTTGATATTTTGATTTATTTGTAGGGTTCGTGGTATTCGATTGAGGATACCATGCGTGACGCCATCCACAAGGCATGGGAGGTAGCCATGCATGATCGCCTTCATCAGTTTTTGCACAATTTAAGAAAAGATGCGATGAAGAAAGCAGGGGTGTTAGATTTTGACGATTCATGTAGAGCACACCGACCAGAGTACATTTCATCCCATGTATGGGATGGATTATGTGCACACTGGTTGAGTTGTGCCTTTCGGAGGAGATCATCGGTGGGGAGGAAGAATCGGGGGAGATAGGAGGTGACTCATTGAGCTGGGAGTCGTTCTTTCAGTACTCATAGACAACATCTGGTACGCACATTATTTATAAATATTTTATATAACTATAAATATTAACATTTTATTTTTTATTCTTATAGGCTGTCGAGCACCCCGATATTACGGATTACGACGTATATCGGAGGATGTATAGTGATCCTGCTACTGGAGAGCTCAGATGTGATCGTCAGCATCACATCGTGGTCAGTATTACTTGTTTTCAAGTTTAAGAATTAACTGCATATAATATATTCACAATTTTAATTTTAAATTGCAACTACAGGAGTCATATGAGGCCGCAGCGTCACAGGCCCGACCTGAGAGTCAGGCCGAGTCATCAGATCAGACCACTGGCCGTCAGTTTGATGAGGCGGCATGGATGCAGGCCACCCAGTAAGCCTTCGAGAAGGGCCGGGTAGTTGGTATCGACTCTCGACTGACTCCCAGAGATTATTACGGCAGTGCTGCGATGTCGGCGTCCAGCTCGAGAGGAGCTCATGCATCTTCTTCTGTTACAGAGTATGAGGATCTGTTGCAATCTCAGACTGCACTGATAGAGAGTCTCCGACAGGAGCAGGAGCAGATGCGTCAACAGGATGAGGAGGAGCGTCGACGCCAGCAGCAGCTGTACGAGGAGCAGACGAGTCGGTGGCAGCAGCAGCATCAAGAGCAGATGGAGTACATGCGTCGACTCACTCATGCTTTAGGGATGGAGTTTCCTCCACCACCATCTGCAGATCCCCCACCTCCCCCTCCTTCAGATTAGAGTTTGTATTTATGTTATAAAATTTGTGAAATCAAAATATGATTTTTTTTTCTATTCGTAGTTTCTGTCTCATTATAAAATATTAATAATATTATATTTTTAAATAAAAATATTAATATGAATAATAATATTATTTATATTTTATAATATTAAATTATATATATATATTAAAATTTTACAATATTATAATTTAATTATATTTTTTTTGTAATACTTGAATTATTTTAGTATTTGAATGTAAAATAATTCTATTATTTTTATATTAATTTAAATAACATATTAATATTTTTTTTATTTTTGAATTATAATTCTAATATTATTATATTAATTAAATCATTTATTAATATTCTATTATTTTTTATTTTTTAATTATAATTCTATTATTATTATATTAATTAAAATAATTTATTATTTTTATTTGTGAATTATAATTCTATTATTATATTAATTAAAATCATTTATTAATATTTTATTATTTTTTATTTTTGAATTATAATTGGATTATTATTATATTAATTAAAATAATTTATTAATAATTTATTTTTTTTATTTTTTTATAGTATTTGCGACGGGATACTATGCCCGTCGCAAATAGTATTATTATTATATGCATTAAAATAATTTATTAATAGTTTTTTATTTTTTTTAAAAATAGTTTTTGCGATGGGACCCGTCGCAAAACCTATTTGCGGCGGGCCCGTCGCAACAGGTATTTGCAATGGGCCCGTCGCAAATAGTTTTTGAAAAGTTTTTTACAAATATACAGAATACTAGTTGCGATGGGGATTCTCCCCATCACGGAAGAAGGCTTTAGCGACGGGCCCGTCGCAAAAAATTGTTGTTGTGACACCATTTTTAGCAACAGTTCATTTGCGACGGGCCCCCGTCACAAAAAGCCATTTGCGACAGGATCCCGTCGCAAATGACCCGTCACAAATACCTGTTTTTCTAGTAGTGTAAGGGACCATTTTGGAGAATATGACATGTTTGGGTGCGAATTTGAAACATAAATGATGAATATAAAGGTAATACTGAAAATTGGATATCTATTTGTTTGAAATGTTTTTCTTAGAGTATTTTGGTAAATTTACCATGGATGGTGTAATCTAAAGGCCCTATTGGCACTTTTGGTAGGGTTACATGGAAAGAGTTTGATGTAAAAAAACTGGATGAGGCCCATTTGGAATCATTGAAATGGTTTTTGAAAAACCCATCCTTAGATAGGTATTTTTACTCATTGGTTTATCGTTAGATGGAAGGGTCTCCGATATGGGACTTCTTTGATTGGTAATTATTTTAGGGCAAGGGACAAAACCTTGAGGTGGCCGAGGTAGTACAAGATTATGTGGTGTGTTAGATTATATATATATGGACTATTGTTGAATTTTATGGTATACCCCTTATGAAATATACATGGGAACCTAGCATAATATTATGGTTTACCAAGAAATATTGATTCACTAGTTTTATTGCATACTACTAGTGGCCCAAAGAAGGTAGATACCTGGGTTTTTTGCTACTCGGTTGGGCCCCTCGGTCTGTCCTGGGTTAGGGTGGCTGAGAATTTAGGCATTATGATGTCATTGAGTTGGGAACGCCTTTAGGATGAGTCACATGTATTAGTAATTTTTTGTCTTCCTCTGAGTTTCTAGGATTTCATGTGTTTCCCCATTACAAGTATTACTAGTGTCGTTACCCTCATCGTGCAGAGTCATATTCCTTGTACCTGGTATTGGATTTATTTGGAAAATTTTGAATGTTTTTTTGGTTTAGAAATATTTGTAGGCGTATGCTTGAAAAGGAAATCACAATTCCCTATTTTCTTTCTTGTTCCTTGTTTTAAAAAATACGAGGGAATGGATTATGTGGCGTGTTTGTTTTTAAAATAAAATAAATGTATTGGAATCTATTTTTTTATAAATTTATTTCAAACAAGTATCAATGGAATGTTTTTGCCAAAATAATGACATTGAATCTATGATGATTTACTACTGTGCATTTTGGTTCTCACTTCTACTACATCATTTTCGTTTCAAGATCCATTAGGGCTGGATCACTCCCGGAATGAGCATGGTTTAGTGTTGGGTGGTGACATAGGAGGTCACACAGAGTTATGTGTAGTTTAATTTCCTTTTGCTTCTAGTTTTAATTTTTTTACTAATTGTCTTTTTTTATTTACTTGTCTTTTATTTATGAGAAAAATCATATCCTATTATATTTTTTGATGCCCGACACTAGTTTCTAGCCCATCGGGATTGGTAATGCCCATAAAGCCTTTCCGGGGACCGGCTCGGGTGACCAGTTCAGGGTCAACCCAAGTTCGTTTGGGACAAAACTCAACCTACCTATCTAGAATAACATCAGGAAAATCAACAGGAAATACGTCCTTGTAATGATTGACTTCTGGAACAGAACTAATTTAAATAGTTTCTTTATTTTCAACAACATGATCTAGTAAACTTTTACTACCATCTCTAAAAAATATATCAGCTTCTTGGTAAGTTATCAATGGCATGAAATCTTTTAACATAACATTATTACCTATAAAATATATCTTATAATGATAACCTAGAATAAAATCCATGTTAATAATTATTTCAAACTCTACTATGCCTAGTTCAGCATGATTTTCATGAAAGGCCATCCCAATGATAACAATATTAAGATTCATATAAATCTTATTTTCTTTAATATTTCAACCCATAGTTTTCAAAAAATGTTATATCTACAATTATTATGGAAATATTTCCATTTTAATTGGAAATTTGTTATAAATTAATGAATACAAAGATCCTGATTCAAACAGGTTATTGATATAATTAGAATAAACAAGTATCTTACCTTGGTGGCTCGATTCAACTCCCGAAGGCCGTCTATGGACGAGTTTGATCGTTTCGTCTTTGCTAAATGGGATTTGAGAGATCGCGCAGTGGTAGGACTCCTTGATAATCGACAGTTCATGATCCGGTTTGCCTCTGAAGAAGATCTCATTTGCGCTTGGTCCAGTGCTCCCCGGCGCTAAAATGGGTGTAGCTTCTTCCTGTTTCGATGGACGATTGATTTGTGTATGAATCGTGATCCCTCTTCTCTTCTTGTATGGGTAAGTTTCCCTCGTCTTCCCCTTCCCTTTCAGAATCCGTCGATTCTTAAGATGATTGGTAATTTGGTCGGCCGTTTTTTGTGTCCTGATGTGCGCACGTCCGCGCTCTGTCACCCGATCAACCCACGATGCTGTATTGAGGTGGATGTCTCTCGGCCTCCGGTTGATTGGGTTTGGATCTCTGTTGGAGAAGAGTTCAGATGGAAGAAAGAAGTCGTTTATGAATCCTGGATGGGCTACTGCTCCACTTGCAAGCGTTTGGGACATTCTTCTTCAGGCTGTCACAGTGGAACCAGGCGCGGGAAGTCTTCAGGTTCGGCTGATGGAATTGTGCAGGAGAGGCATGCCGTGGATGTCACAAACATTAGTAACATTGTGGGGCAGCGGGAGATTTTTCATGCTGTGAGTTCTGTTTCTAACCCTTTGGTGTCTGGAGTGTTTGACAGGCTGAGGAAGGATCTGAATTTTGGGGGCTTATCAAAAGGGAGTTCCTCCGAGGGTGCTGCTGGCGGTGGTGTGGCATGTCCCCCTGTGGGGATGATTGTGTCGGATCCCCTGCTGGAGCCGGAGGTCTCTGCTGTGCAGGTGAAGGCCGGATCTTCCTCTGGTGGAGGCTTTCGGGATGGTGATGGAATTACAGGTCAGAACAAAGATAATGGCAGTGGCCGAATGGGTGCAGGAGGGATGGGTGATGTGGGGGATACTGGAAAGGTGCATAGGGGTTCTTTGGGAGGGAAAGGGGTTGGTTCTGCTGCTGTGGGAGAATCGAAGGCCATTGATTATCGGGGCAGTGGTCAGGGTAAGGTTGGAGCTGGGGTTCTGGTACCTGTTTCAACTGGTAATCAGTTTTCTGTTTTAGGAAGTGTGGATTTGGATGGGGTACATGAGGAATTTGTAGCAGGTGAGCAGGAGGGAGGTGTTGTGCAGAACGTGGTGGTGCTTCCGCAAGTGATGAGCAAGCTGCAGTGCAAGGGGAATGATGTCCCGGGGCCTGTTTTGCAGAATAAGGCTGAGTTGGTTGTTTTCGGTGCTGATGAACCTGTTATTGTGGGACAGGGTATGCAGGAAGGTGGCAGTGGCAGTGGCAGTATGGAGTTTTTGGTAAGGGAGGAGGTGGAGAACACAATGGTTGAGCAGCCTCATTGCTTGGCAATAGTTGACCCGAACAATCAGTTTAAGCAAATCCAAGAATATCATGGGAAATGGGGGGATCTCTCTTACAGCGACAAAGAGAATCGTGGGGATATGCTGCGACCTTCATACAGTGAGATTGCTCAAGTTGGTAATAAGTGGATGCCGAAGGTCTCGGTCAAGGGGACTGCCTCTTCACGAGGAATGATGAAAAAGGATTACTCTCATCTGGCAAAACCGATGATGACCAGATCTGCTGTCAGGAGCATGCAGTCTCCGAACGAGTTCCTTGAGTTGGAGAAGTTGAATCTGAGGAGGAAATATGCCAAAGTACTGAAGCAATACGAGAGTTCGGTGTGGGAAACAGCAACAGAAGATGAGTCTGTGTTTCATGGTGGTGCTCAGGGGTATGATTTTGAGGACTTTTTGTGACTTTGATGGGTTGCTATGTGTGTTTACTATCTTTTTTATTTTTTAATAAATGGCCAGGGGTTTCCCCTCTGGCTACACTTTCCTGGTAATTTAAAATTTTTTACCACACTTGGAATATTTTGGGGACATAACCCTGAACTTATTACATAGTTTCTTCTCCATTTCCTGCCACCTTGACATTTTCATATTGTTGTCATCTCGAGGAATATATATGGTAGGAAAATCCATCTCTACTTTCTCAACCCAATGAACCAATTTCTCATGACTTTTAAATTGTTATATGGTAAAATATATTTATAAACTTCATTTCAAACTTGATTAAAATATATTAAATTTTCTACAAGTTTCCCAAATAAAATCTTGAACATACCTGGCCAATATTGTGAAGTTTTATTTATATACAACTATAAAATAATTATCTTTTAATTCTAGTAATTTTGTTCCATCCAGTGTCGAATTACCATAGGTAAATATGCCTCAAAGAAAATATCCTTCAAATTTTCCCATTCGATAACATCCAGATAATATTTATCTCAGATATTATTAACCAAATGCTTCCATTAATTAGCTTCACCATCAAAATGATATAATGAAAGGGTTATGTTTTTCTATTTTTAACATCCCATGACTTAAAATATATTCTCTTGGGAATTGATCTGTCCTTATGATGCCATAGGGTCAGATGATCCACTAAATGATGCGGGATGTTATCTCATAAAATTCTCTAATATAGACACGTTCATTTGTGATATATCAAGGGCCTATATATCATTGATACCACCACCATTTATATCTTGTGTCAACAAATACATCACTCAAAAACTATTCTATTCTAATTCCAACCATCTTAGGATGCTGATTTGGAAGGATATTTTCCTCTTGATGACTTCCCACTATAGCTTCCATATTTCCTCAGTGAAAACCCATTATGAATTGATATAGTTTTGATGAAGCAAAATAATAATATTTAAATTCTATATCATTACAACTTAACAAGAATATATAATATTTCAATGATATAATTTTATCATTATCCTAACCTCTTAATTTATCTAAACTGATGTTTGATACCATCTATAAGGGCCCAAAATTAAACATAAGAAAATCATGTTTTTTAGTCAAGAGATCAAATTTTTCACTTTTAGGGTCATTTTTTGATTTGGATATTTAGATAATTTGTTCATAACTCATAAATAACAAAACCATATAATAAAGAGTTTAATATTTTAATTATTATCCATTTTCCATAATTTAAAAATTTTAAAATAAATTATGAATTATTTTCATTGAAAACCTTCAAGACATTCAAGTTTAATTATTCCTTTCAATTAACCATCATTAAACCAAGTGATTTTTTAAAAACATGGTATGAGAATAAAAAAATCAGTAAGAGACATAAAAAGGAAAGAAAACCATTAGTCTAGTGAAAAACATGAAACCATGTGACTTGTTCTAGCATTATCTCAATGTTATTTGATCAAGAGAAATAAATCATTTTCACATGAAAACACCCACACACATTTTTCTGAAATAAAATAACTAAAATACAGAACAAAAAAAATAAAAAACCTTTTTTTGGAACATAGAGATTCAAATTTATTTCCCATTTTAACCAATGTCAGAAGTAATTAGATCCTAGTAAAATCCCTAGGAGAAACCCATTGGTAAATTCATACTTTTTTCCTATTATGAAAAATAACATTTTCCAATGCATTTGATTTTTATCTATATGAACCCATTATATAAGATATATCGGGCTTAGTTGATGCTATCTAGGAACACACATGGTATAAGCTATATCTGGAACACCCGATGATATCTGGGAACATCCATCATAAAATCTATATAAATCTCACTCATAATCATCATTAGTGATAAAGTGACATATAATAAATACATCATTTATATGCTTTCATATTTTCATCATAAATCATTTGAAAAATATTTTAAATTCATATAAAAATCACTTTTGGATATCAAAATACCATTTTCTTTTAAAAATCCATTTCAATACCAAAAGATACTTTTTTCAATACCAGAATAAACAGAAAGTGGGGAAAGTGGTTTTTAAATTTAATAAAACATTAAATCTTATAAATAATGAAAAACATTAAATAATGGTTATGGTGAGATAAAAAGGTGTTATCATCATATATGTTAAAATAGAACATTCATTTTTAGCATTTATAATGAATGAGAAACATTTCATACAGAGATTAATTTTTTTAGAAAAAATTGAATGAAAGATAGAAACATAACTTTTAAAACTATAATTTCCATATGATTAAATTTTTGAAAACATTTTAAAAACATGGTCAAGGAAGGGAAATAGATTTTGAAGGAAAACATTAAAAGATGATTTTCTACTAAAATAAAACACTAGAAACATTTGAATAATAAGCCCCATAAAAGATTAAAATTTAAAATAACTTTAGATATAATTATAATAATTAAATTCATGATGTAAAATTTAAAATGGGATATATATACACATTATCAAAGAATATAGGTTTATAACATCATAATATGCCTAAATGAATGGAGATTGAGACAAAGTCTCTTATCTGGAGTCTTATTTGTCATGATCATCCTTTGTATTCCAAAGAATTAAACTTATGATAATTATTTTCTTAATTAATTTCCATTTTCATGTTTATTATTCTTTTTAATTAACTTATTACAATATTATATGCAATTAGTTAATCAATTATGTTTAAATTGTATGTTTTGACTATATTTTGATTATATTTGCAAAAATGAATTTGGTAGGTTGAATATGGTCAAAGCAATAATTATTTCAACATCTATAAATTAGTAATTATGAAATAATTATCATATTTATGCATCAATTATAAATTTTAAATACAATCATGAATGATGGTGATGAAAAATGAACTATATTGTGATAATGGAGATAATAGGGTTTAAGTACGGATTGGTGATGTTTCCATTTTTCAATGATTATTATGGAAATAATTCATATATTATTTTATTTTTATTATATGATAAATATATAATAAATACCAAATTATTTATTTAAATATAATTGTATATATAATCCATATGATTTACTGATGAAAAAACTGCCACATCGCTTCATGGTGATGATAGTCCACACATATGCATGAACGGTGTTATCATTTTTTAGTGTAAGAAAGAGAGTGATATATTATATTTTAAAATGATAAATTTGTCATAATTAACATAATCAATCTATTTATTTCACATATATTCAATAAATTTATCTTTATTACCTTCCATGTAAAGTGTTAATGAGAAAAGAATCACATTACTTCATGAGGCGGTTGTCCATCAAACACACAAGAGATGTTATTTTATACCCCAAGGAAGGGAAATTAAGAATTTATATATGATATAATAAAAATATAAGTACGAACATGTTTATAATGTCACACATATACTTTAATTCAATCATTATCACAATTCTTGAGATGCGATGATGGAAAATGAATGATATCAGTTCACGAGACAGTAGTCCACAAATGATGTTTTCATATCCCAATTGATAGAAGTGGATATGGATTTAAGTTATTAAATTATAATAATAAAACCATAGAATATGTTTTACACTAGTTTTATTATATAATAATTATTTAATAATAATTTAATTAGTTGGAATAAGAGATAATATAAAGATTCTTGGTTAAACATGATACCTCTTCTTCAGACAACCTCCTTTTGTAAGCCCTAGAAGCCTCCTTAGGGTCAATTTATAATTAAAATAATTTCTATAAGTAATGTA
This sequence comes from Viscum album, assembly GCA_963277665.1. Taxonomy (NCBI): domain Eukaryota; kingdom Viridiplantae; phylum Streptophyta; class Magnoliopsida; order Santalales; family Viscaceae; genus Viscum; species Viscum album. The sequence continues at coordinate 1,165,667,807 of OY728142.1, forward strand.
TATGGATGTTAGGAATATATTTTTGTATATAGTTTCTAGGAATGATATATTTTAACGTGTTAATGGGATCTGATCTTGGTGGGCTTTTATAAGTGAGATGAGTGCACGTTTTTTATTTTTGAAATGAAAATGGAAAACCCACTTTTTTAATTTCTACAAGGCTAAAAATGGACCATTATCATGACTAATATATGATAAAATATAAATATGGTTAATAAATTAATTTTATACAAGTTTTTAGGTTATTTTAACTTTTATCTTTTCAGTTTAACCCCTTGGTATATCTGTTTTCACATTTACTATGGTTATTAATTTTTACTATTTCACCTGTTCATTATAGTCCAAAATTAAGTTGACATTATTATTAAAAATAATTTTTTCTGATTCTAGATATATAATTCATTTTTAGAAATTAAATCCATATAGGTGAAAAAATGTTATTTAAAATTAAACACTAAGACGAGATGAAAATATTAGTTTTCTGGAAAAGTATTTTTCAATGAAATGATAATTTTATATCAACATTATGATTAATGATAATAATTGTATGAATATAAATTTATATTTATTGATATATAATATATTAATTTTATATGAAAAATTAATAGTTGTGGATTAGTTTATTTAGTTAAAATTTAGAAATGTTGTGCACGTTAAAACCATTTTCAGAAAAACCCTGTTTTTAATCCAAAAACAAACTTATACAAAAATCCAATATAAAGATGATTAAAAAGAGATTAAGTGGATTAAACATAACCAAATAATATTTACATTACCTGAAATAATATTCAAAACATAATGGTTTTTTTTAATTACTTAATTTTTTGAAAGAAAATTACTTTTTTACAAAAAAATATATTTTTTCACTATTCACTAAAAATCAATATTTTTTGAAAAATCCTAAAATTTCAACTCATGTAAATTTTTATATTCTGATTTAAAAATTATATTATATTTTGGAAATAAAATTTATACAATTTTTAAATTAAACATTTAAATAAAACCTAATAATAAATGAGTTTAAATATAATTATTATCTTTTTGATATAAAAACTTACTTAATATTTTTTTAATGAATATGAATATATTAATAAACACGAAAGTGATTATTTATATCATAAAATAGGATTATAAAAAGAATCTATTTTCATCTTCACCTATATCCACCTTCAAGATGTTCACTCTAGGATTAGTGGGCCAATGATCATGGATACGACTAGATGTAGGCGATGTAGGGTTACAACAAGGAACCACTAGACATGATTCTAGGTATGATCTATTTTTATTCTAATTTATAACCCATAATTATATAAACTAAATGAAAGATTAATTTATTATCATATCTTATGTTTTAGAGTTAGATATTATGGTGGATCCCCTAGCCTAACCCAAGCGATATGATATTTCTTCCAAAAGTGATCAAATGATATCTCGCATCTACCAACATTGAGAGGTTGAACTATGTGGGGAGTGGTTTTTTTGGGTCCTAATTATATATATGATGAATACCTATGATTTCATCCTTGTTAAGGACTATCTTCCAATAATATATTCCAAAATAAACTACTATTATCAAAGTGTAATGTGCCTATTAAATAATGGATCAATATTATCCTTTATGGGAAAGTGGTAAATTTAGTAGAGATAAGTAGGGTATGTACATTTAATGTTATAGTTGATAATATATAAGTCATAAATTTTATCTCTATGGGTTATATTCACCTCATAAAATCAATTTCCTATTATGGTGGAGGTGTACATGGCTATTCTACCCAAGGATGGTCGATAATTTCACCTATACTGGGAGGTTGAGTTCTATATCGTGTTTCACCCCGATACCTCTCTGATATCTTATACAACTTATCCAATGTATCTATATGAGACCAATAAGATGAAAGTTTAGTTTTTGGACCTTATTAAAAGAGTTTTTACTAGACCCTGTGTGTCCCCTTGGGAATTTGTGGTACTGATTTCCAAAAATGTTGATGGGAGAGTGAGGATTTGTATTGACCATCACTTCCTAAATTAGGTAATAGTTAATAACAAGTATCCTATACCAAGGATCAATGACTATTTAATATAATTTATGGAAGACAATTGGTTCTCATAGTTTTATCCCAGGTCTAGGTACCATTAACTTTATTTTGTGAAGAGGATATTCTAGAGATGACATTTTTATATCTCTTCTAACATTACAACATTTAGGTTATTCACTTCGGTGTGATGAAAATCCAAACCATGTTGATAGGTCTTGTGGATCAAATCATTTGTCCCTTACTAGATATATATTTTTGTTTATTAATAACATACTCATATATTCATCATTAAAGGATGATCTTGAAAATCATCTAAGGACAGTTTTGTAATTAATTTAAGAGAACCAGCTGTATGGAATTCTATCAAAGTGTCACTTTTGGATTTGATAGGTCCACCTCTTAGGGTATGTCATATCATAGGGTATAGTGGCCATGGAATTTATTAAGATCAAGGAAATGTGGTATTGGGATCAACCTAAGATTTTGTTCATGAATCCATGTTTTCTTAGGTTGGTGGGGTACTACTTAACACTCATAGTGGAATTATCTACGATTTCATCTCTCATAACTACCCTTAACTAAAATGGTAATCCATTCATTTGGTATGAGTGATACCATAAATCCTTCAAGGATATTAAATAGAGGTTAATGATGGATCATTAATTAAGGATACAAGAGTAAGGGGTCTAGTATTTAGTGTTCTATAATTCATCCAGAGCTAGGCTTGGTTATATTCTATTGTTGAGAGATGAATTGATTATTTATGGGTTTATATAACTAAGACACCAAGAGAAGAGTTATACAAACATTTATTTAAATATAGAAGTGGTACTATTTATTCTTAATCCATGGATGTAATTATTTCTTGGTGAGTGATTTCTAGTTTGTACATACCGTAAAATTCTTAGGTACATATTAACTCAAAGAGTTCCCAGTATAAGGAAAAGGTGTTTTCTTGAGTTTTTACAAGACCATGACATCTATATTATCTATAATCTAGGAAATGGAAATGAGGTATTTGATAAATTTAATAGGAATTCATGTTCATTGTTTCATAGAGAGTTATTTAAGAATATGACCTCATTACTGTAATCCTTATAGGTTTATAGAAAAGTGGGTTTTCTTCTATCAATGGCGGCGATATATTCACTTTTATAGTATATGAGAGAGACCAAACCAAGAGAGATTTATTATGAGGTTTTAAGTAATTATATATTCTCAGGTGATGTACTCTATGGATATTCTAAAGGTGGGGATCATTTCATTCCCTTCTGTGGATGGATTGTGGTTCCAGTCGTAATGTGTGAGGAGGTTATAAGGGAGTTCCATACTTTACCCTTAGTGGGACATCCTAGAGTGATAAATATTTACAAAGTCCTTTAGAATTAGTTTTAGTGGGAATGTATGAAATTATATGTTTCCATGTTTATCTTGTGATGCCTCACCTATCTGTAGGTGAATGCAGAACACCAGGTCTTGGTAGGTTTGGACCAACACCTTAAGGTTTTGAAGTAGATGTTGTATGAAATATTGATGGATTTTATGATGATGGTTATCCAATTAATAAGGGGTCATAAAACTATCTGGATGATCAGGAACCAAACAATCAATTCACCCTAATTATTTATTATTTGATACCATAGTTCAAAATAGATATTAGAACACTTTTACAAAGAGGAGATCAACCAAATGTTCAAGATATATTTGATGATCATTTTTTATCAAGATTCTCAATTTATTTCATTGTTTTTTAGAATATTAAAAGAGTAATTTGGTTTTTAGTTGTATATGAGTAAAATGTTCCACCCTTAATTTAATGTCTTGATTGAGTGAAATATTATGTTTATTAATGATATGTCGAGTTATTGTGTGTTTTATTTTGGTGGGATATAGGAGGTTCAATTTACTCTAGTGTATTCATTTTAAAAAAATATTTACCCCTCCACTATTTGAATTAAAAAATTTGAGACTCTATGTGGTTGACACAATATACCATCACTTTATTTAATGAAGGTAGGCGAGTGGTCAGTAATGAGACCAAGTTTGGTGTAGCTGATGACTAGGAAGGTTTAGGTGATCCCAGAGAAGATGATGATCACTCTAAGCTATTAGATGTCATAAAAAGACCAAAAAAGGATGAATTTAGAGTTCAAGGAGGGATATCATGTGTTTATGAAGGTCTAGACACAAAATGGTTTATGGAGAATTGGTTTAGGAGTCTAAATTTCCCTAAGGATCATTAGTTCATTATTGAGCCTTCATGGGGTGGGTGGGTTTTATTACCACATAATGTTTCCCCATTGTTGGATTGAGTGAATGACGCACTATACATTCCATGACTATAGATAAACATGAATGAACTATTACATGTCATTGGATGGGATGATTTGTACACTTAGGCCAATGCCCCTTATAAAAGTTTCTAGTGGTGATTGAAGAATAAAAGATGATGAATTTTTGTGGATGATCTATTCTGATGGACACATCCTTTGGTATTATGGGAACCTTCAAGAGAGATCTTGAGAGTTTGAGGACTATATGAGGGATCCATACCATAACCTTTTTAAGTAAGTAGAACATTTTAATGTGAACATATTTTATGGTGGGAAATGATTTTGTTATCCTACTTTTTTCTATTTGAACCACTAAAATATTTTTAATAATATTTTAAGGTGTTTCACAGTTTCATTTCTTTATTTTGGGTGTCATGAGGATTCATTTTTTTATGTATATATGTGTGTTTCCTGTGTTAGGAATGGATGGAAAGGGGTGTTAGGACATGAACATTTATGTCATAGTCTGACCCCTAATATCATGGAATGGATTGTAAGACATAAAATCTTAGTGTTATGTTATTTTAAGGTGAAATTACAGCCACAATGTGAATGGGGAGTTAGTCATGCAATGAAATACTTGAGCGATTGATGTCATAACATGACTGTAGTTTTCAGAGCATGATACCTATGGGGGGTGGTTCTATTGTTTACCATCCATGGTTTATTTTTGATTGATTAATTAAATCATTTTATATCTTCTTAAACCTAACATGATATTTAATACTCTTAGGCCTCTATTACTAGGTTTAGTTAAGATAAACCTTAGCTTGAGATAGGGAGAGATATGAGGGGACCAAGGGAGATTTTGAGAACCATAGAACCACAGAATGAAATTCTTCATCAGAATCACCAATAAGGCACAATTTTTGAGTGATCCTCAAGAAACAATGATCCAACATGAGGTAGTGATCATTATTTTGAATTATTTCTAGCTACTTAATGATTCATGGAATATATCTTCTAATAAACATTATTAATAATGTTTGGAACCATATATTCATAATATTAAACCATGTTTTTGTTTCCCAAATCCCTATTCTGTAAAACCCCTTGATTAGAAGTTTTAATCCTTAATTTTTTTCAGAACATTAATTTTCTTTATAGAGGAAGGATGGACATGGTCTGGGAAAATCACCCCCATTTTATTTATTCTTCATTTTGTATGGATTTGGGAGGCCACCAATCCCATGGTGGATGATGGTATCATGAGTCGACCCATAAGGGAGGTGGCACTATAACAGTGTGGTGTGAATGGGGAATTTCATCAATGAGAGGGAAAGGTGGAAAAGGAGAATGTGGGGCCTTGGGTGTCGGACTAGAGGAGATAAATGACTCTTGGGAGTTATAACTAAGAAATGATTTTAGAAGGTTTACTATGTATGGGTCATGACATAATGATGTAGGGAGTAATAGTGTAATTTGGTGGCCAATCCAAGAAGATCATGTTGTGTCCTAGGGGAACCATGTTTTGATGGTTATAGTGGTGAGAATATTAATTCTCATGCATTAGGGTTATCTTCTTGAGGATTTAACATTATGTATGTTCATATAAAGGTGAATCATTAAACATTAGGATGGTGATGGATGAGTTTTCATAATATGGGAAAAGGGTTAAATAATGTGTCATAATAGGACCATATAAGTTTATAAGTAGAGGGGGAAAAGGTTATACCATGATACCCCCAACAAAATAACCCATCACGGTGAAACCAACATGGTTAGACCATGATGTTTCTTACCAGTGCGTCTTAATGAAAAAATTTCGTTTTTGTGTGGAAATCAACAGAGAAATTTTCTATGCCATGTGAGGAAATAGATGAGGTGATAAATCTGATTTAGTATCCTTAGATTTGTAGGGATTATAATGAAGATTGGGAATATTTATTTAATAAATCACTGGTCCAGCTTCACCCTCTTCTTTTTTATAACACTCAATGAGGAATAGAGCCCCCCATATTACTAGTTGGTTTGGGTTTACCCTCATTTGATATGTGCAACTCTCTTATGCTTTGTATTACTTGATGAGGTATGAGTTAACCTTTTTTTTGATTTCATAGAGATGATGGGGCTTATATTTAGGTAGTTAAAATTTATGGGGTTGCATGTTGTTTATCTTATAGATGGGATATGAAGATAGAAACTTGACCTTATATTTTGAGTTATCTATTATATATCATATTAGGTTTTTATGGGAAATTATTTCATCATGGTATTTCAATTTTTAGATGACTGATTTTTCTAATTATTTATTTTTTTGTTTTTAGGGAATCCTATTCGGTATGTATATTCTCACCCATACAAGAGATAAATTTTCAACACATTTTATGTCATATATAGGAAATAGCTTGTTCAACAATGGCCTTTTTGGGCATAGATGTTGGTGTAGGTCTATGGTAATTAGTGAAGTTACCCTTAGAGTTGTTAATGGTTTTATTGGCTTCCAATCGTAGTTCAGAATAATTAGATGTTTCTAAAATGTTTTTAAAGTTACTTAGAAATATTTTGAGATGGTTTGAGGTGATATAAAAAAATTTCAAGTGGTTTAATAATCATTGTAATAAAATATGTACTTTTTTTGAGAAACAAATATTTGGAAAACTCTGATATGTAAGAACATTTCATCAGTGTGTATGTCTTTTGGTTTTTTCATAGGACTTTATTGAATTGTGTATGATTTTTATTTTATAGTATATTTATATTCTATACCGTGTAATACTTCAGTGTTTTCCAAAAATTATGACCCCATAATAAATTTTGGGTAAACATATGGATTTATAATTCCATTCATATGACATTAAACTATTAGAAAATCAATATATACCCATAGTTTTATATCATGCGTATAGCCCCTAAAACCATGGGTATAGGTTATACCAATAGTTTTAATAATAGTAGATTATGGAGGTGTGGGTATAGACATATACCCACAATTTCTATAAATATTGTGGGTATAAGCCCTAGATATTCTATAATACCCATGATTTATCCAAAACCATGGGTATAGATTATCCCAATAGAGAACCTATACCCTTGGTTTTGTAAACCTTGAGTATAGGTTACTCTCCCCATTTGGAAGCAGTAGAAACAACAACTCTTCAACTAGATCCTGAACCTAAAAATCAAATAAAACTCGTTTTACACATTTAATGTAGTATAAATATTGTTTATTTTTCATTCAACCAACTGCTTTTAAAAAAATTCAAAGAATTTACAATACAAAAACATACATATACATCAATACAACCAATCAATTCAAGTCATAACAATTTCCACATACCTCTTTACTAAAAAGTAAAAAATATATGTGATCAATATCAACCCCATCAGCAATATCATCATCCTCATCACCATAAAAACATCCTAATCACCATAAAAAACATCATCATCACCAACAATATCATCTAGAGAAGTAGAAAGATCATCAAAAACATCAACAACATCATCTTCACTACCACCATATTCTCGACTGCTGCAGGGACCCTAATTCACATCACTTGGTGAATTATTTAAAACATTTATAGATTCAATATATGAATAAATATTAATAGAATCCTTTGATGGAAGTTATTTAATTAAAAACGAAATATATTTCATGATATGTTTAGTGATCAACTTACTTCTTTCATGCTCATATTTACTTATTTCAGACTCTTTTAAATATATTTTTTTCTTCATCCACTTTTGTGTAAGCACTTTATTACTCGGGGGTCAGAGAGGTTTGAGAGGAACATGATGAGGGCCAATTCTTAGAGGGTATAATGTTTTTACCTAGTCGACATCAGACTCTCCCTTAGTGCTCCTCACCTAATACCTGGCTCAGATGATCCTTTGGCCCAAAGTTTTCATCTTCTTTATCTTCAAGGGACTCCAAAAAATTCTATAAATAATATGAAAAAGATATTTTACTATTAATTTCAAATATATATTTTATGTATTAATAAAAACAAATACAATATTTTATTGTGTTTGTGCATTTACTATATTTCCATCATTTTTCTTCCTTTTCAAGAAAAATATTTGTTCTCAAGGCACACGACCTTCGATGCCCAATACTACTTTTTGAAAATGAAATTGATTAGTAAACACATATTCAAAATATAATTTTATTTATAATATTTAATAATAATAAAATTGAATAAAATTTAAATGAATAAAAAGTTCATAAATTTAAACGTGTGATAAACATTGATGAAAAAATCAAAAATAAAATCTAATCATAAACACTATAGAATTTTAGATACTCATTATGAATATTATATAAATATCATCTTTTATTTAGTGAAAATAATAGAAATAAAATACAATTGAACCCTACCAACATTCATTTAAAATATGTATTTCCCCAATTGAACCAATTTGGAAGAGGTTTATAGTCTCTTGTTTTCTAGACTACAAAATTAATATTTCAATAATGTGCTAGAATCCCTAAATCCAAATCAGCAGCCTTTGTGAGTGATTGAAGTTGAAAAGGTTGAATAAATTTCATATATGTCTAGTACATCAACTATATTTTAAATCATTTAACAATATAATTCTAGATAGATAAAAATGAATAAAAAAGATAAGGAATCATACACCATGATAACTCATAAATGAGAAATAAAATAAGAGAAAGAATAGATTATGATTAATGAGATTTTTATTACAAATAAAATTTTAAAATGAAATAAAATCACATATATTGTGTTTATTCCATCATGAATTTATGTATATGGATTATTCAGAATAAAATTTCAACCATATGTATAAGACTATTTCCATTAATATCATATTCTAAACTAAGCTGTATAAATTATCTGTATTAATTAACAAAAAATATAGATAATTTATTAATGAAACATTTGACTATGATTATCTATGTTTATAAGGATTTATAGGAACATATTCTTTTCCCAATTATGGTTTAAAAAGTTTGGGTGAAGGATAAAAACCCTATTATAGGTTCAGATTCAATTATGCCTTCTCAACATCTATAAAAGTGGTAAATGATTTAAATGGAGAAAAATAAAAAAGAGGCTTTCCAAATCACATAAGGAAAGAAAAGTTCATTGTATAAGAATTACAATTATTTGAAGAAGAATAAATTATAATATAATATATATAATATATTCATAATTTCATATAATTATTAAAATTAACATATTTAATATTGATGTGAATATGTAACTCATAGAAATGAATACAAATATAGGAACCAATTATTTTGATAAAGGTTCTAATAATTAATGTTAAAATTATAATTCGATGAAGGAAGGTTTCTCCTCTGTCATATAATATGTGGAAACCATAATCACATTTCCAAGGGGATTGTTTCATGTTAAAATATCATTATATATCATGTTTTAAAAAAATAGTTATCATATTGTTCAGTTATTGATGAAAATATACATTATATAATGTTTAAAATTAACATTTTTATGGAATATCATAATAATTTAATATCATAACATTATATAGGTTATATATTTCCAATATAAAAAAATTAATGATGAAGAAAAAAATAATACATGAAAATATACATAGCTAACTATGTATCAATATAAATCTAGATATTATTTCTATTTAGTTTAAAGTAAACGACGCTTCTTATGATTAGGAATTATAGTGTTCCCCAATGTGTGCACATATATCATTGAATGTTTGTTCTTTTTTTGTTTTTTTCTACTTCCTAAAAACATTCAATACAATTAATAAGAATTAAATTTTATGTGAAAAATATTAAAGATTGGGAATACCTTAAACTCACCAGTCTTGCAATATGTGATCATTTTTTATATTGGGGTTTTTTATAGTATGGGAATATGGGTAAACCTTATAAATTAGATGAAAATCTACTCCTCCATCGAATATATAACTCATGCTTGTATAATCACCATAACTCCACAAGATTCCTCAACCTTACAACCTTTGTAACTTCAATTTCATGTAAGTTAAACCAAATTTTCAATGACCATGTTAATTCATATAAATACAACAACAATATATATATAAATTTAAAACATTTTCTTACCCATATCTATACCCATGATTTATCCTTGAGATCATTACTGAGATGTATCCATGAGACTAGTTCCATCGGAATCATATTGTGGTAGTTGGATAAAGTGTCTATAAAACTTCTACATGACCTTGAATTTTTTCCTATCATCTGATTTTCTTCATTATAATCCACCATTATTTTTGTTTGGAAATTACAGGCTTCCTATATATGGGTGCACCGACATCGCTTAATAGAAGATCGCAATGAATAGGATAAAAGGGAAAAAGTAAGAATTAAGTTATGGTACATGATGAAAAAAGTTAAGTGATGTAATTTGACATAGTTATAATAAAAATCATAATGCAGGATGGTCAATAGTCTCAGATGGATCTTTGGGCTATCCTGTATAAGTAGCCTAGGAAGGATGGGTTTGTTCAAATGTATGCCCTAGGTGTTCTACAAGAACTTGAGTGAGAGATGAAGGAACAAAAACATCAGATCGTAGATGGATAGAAGGAAATGTATGCAACATAGACAAGAAAGGTTATGGGTTATAGGGTTGGAGATACATCAAAGGACATCGAAATGGTAAAGGTGGTACCTTCCCTATAGGTGGTGTAGACATGATATGGTAAAAATAGGCTAAATAAAATGATGATGGAGGCATGGGTAGGAATGTCCCTACATGTGTTGTATACATGGTATGGGAAGAAGAGGTTAAATTAGATGATGATGAAGGCATGCATATGAAAATTTCTAGAGGAACTAAAAGATTATGGAAAGGTGTGGTAGATTGGGTGTTCACTGGTGGGTCAAGTGGGAACATGTAAGACAAGTTCTCCAACTAGGTCTAGGAGCATCCTCGCTCATACCCATGTTGGTAGGATTATGAGGAGTAAAATATGATGTAATTTAATATCCATAAAACAAATTTGATTAATGATATGAAGATGAAATTATATGTAATGTAGAATAAACATATTAAAATTATTATACTCACTAAGGTAAGTAGATTATCCAACCCATGATCACGCATATGTCGATCTACATAAAATAATCACTTTATTCAATATTTTGAAATATCTTTCGTAATCTGTATAACATGGAAATTTAAAATTTTTTGGAAATAGTTTTTAAAAATAAGGAATTCAAATTAGAATTCAAAGAATACATACAAAAAATCATAACATTTTTTATAAACATTAATTTAAAAATAAGTTAAACATTTTTTTAAAAACCTATTCTAAAACCATTTTTCTAAATTAAAATAAATATAATTAAATAAAAGAAAACCAAACAATACCAAAACATATATATCATTCTAAAATGACACTAAATTAATGTAATTACAGTAATACGGACCTAAGAAAATCTTGTTTAGGTAAACTGAATGAACTATGAATATATATGATTGTTTATATATATTACCACCACTACTTTAGGTTCAAAATAAACTCTCATAATATGAAAATTTGAGTCATGAAATGGAATAGTTTTGTCAAAACCAATGGATAAGTCAATGGATTCAATTTCTTACCAACAATTATGAAAAATATATCATCATATTACTTCATTAATGACACCGTAATCAGGTCTCAAATTATCTCTCACATAAAACACTTGTTTTTCCATTAATGCTAAAATTTATGGTTCATCGGTAGCTAGGAATCGACTCTTGTCAGTAACTCTGAATCTACAATCATCAATAATTTTACCATGTTGCATCATTGAATCAAACCATCTACATTTCATCACAATAACTCAACCTTGAGAGTAGTAATCTAATAAGAATATTTTCTTATCAAGTCTATAATAATACAAATCTTCACATCGAGTCTGAATATTTGATGCACTGGCATAATATATCATTGTAGCAGTTAACTTAATTCCATAATGATGTGTTCTCATTTTCTCCGCTATATTAGTTGTAACAAATTTATACCAATTGATTATTAATGGCTTGCATTCACATACCAAATAATTGGGACCAAAAGTCACTGCTCATAATTCTTGAGAAATGAAGTCAACAGGTAAAATCAATACCTAAAATATATATGAATAATACATTTAAATGGATATACCTATTTTACGTAAATCAATGTAATTGTATTTCATTTGATTTATTCCAAGAAAGAAACTCTTGTATATGCAAATCCTCTCTCCTTCTAAAGGGAAAATATTGATGAACTCTACTTACAATTTTTTTATGTTCCCTACATAAAATTATAATCAATGTCCAAGGTATATATGAAATTATATATTATGAGAAAAAAATATAAATATCCAAGTTAATTACTTGATATAGTCATAAAAGAAACCATAGTTAAACAATATTGTGTGATGTTCCATATCCCACTCTTCAAGGCTCAATGTAGCCAATGTATATGACTCATGAATTCCTCTTGTTTGGGGAAGAGATAAAAATTAGGGATCAATTTCCCTATACTAATCATATTCATTTAATATATTCCAATCATGTCTTGTGATCACATCAAACAAATACATTGAACAAAAATCCATACATTCTTGAGCTAGAGAGAATCTCACAATTGACCCTTTAGGAAAATTCTTGTTTTGTATATAATATTTTATTGTGCATAGATTTCTTTCTATAGGATACATCCACCGAAAATAAATGGGTCCCCCAAAAAGTATTTCAGTTGGATGATGAACTGTTAAATATATCATGCAAGCAAAAAATGATGGAGGAGATTTTTTTCCAAATCACACAAAATTAATGGTGACCCATGTTGATTTTTTATGAAGAATGACTTCAATAATGTTTTGTGACAAAGGTATCTAAAAAAGGCACAATAAAATCACTTTCACCCTTACATTATTGGATAGAAAATTCTGAATTTTTATTAGAATCAATTCATGAAGAAGTATGTGATATTCATGAGTTTTAGGGATTTTAGTTTCAAATACTTTATGTCGACTGATTTATATATTTTTCTTTAATATCCACAAGGAACATTGACATTCTCCAATAAGTCTATAAATTAACTTTTCTATGATGGTGTCATCACATAAAAATCACTATGACCATTACATTTGTTTTCACCGATACACACAAGATGTAGTTCAGGTCGGATACACCAATACATAAAGTTTTGATGAGATCAGAAGTCTTATTTGGTCTTCTACATGATATTTAGATGAATTTAAAGAATCATTTAACATATATTTTTCTCAATGTGAATTTTATCTAGAAAATTACATAACAAATTGGTAGACCAATATGGAATCTCAAAAAGATACTTCTCTTTTTCCAATTTTAAGTGGCTTCTGTCTCAACATTATTCCTATTTTTATATTTCATCTGGAAATTCCATAATGAAAAAAAATGAAATAATTAAATTCATTAAGAACATTGGTTTTGAACATATGTTGAGGTGGTTTGTTCAATGTCAATGTTATTATAAAACCTCTAATGATTATTCTTATATTGATGATCCATTGACAAGAATCATCAATGTCCCATGAAATTGAAACTAAGACAATATTTAAGACTTCTCATTCTTGTATTTTTTTTAAAAATATGACTTGTTAGTTTTACCTTTATCCTCTAACTATAAATCAAATAATAAGTAGGGAAATCAATTATAGTCCATAGAAGGGTAGTACACATCTGAAATATTTTTTTAAAGAAGCATTATTTGTTCACACACACATATCCAAAAGCTTCATCAACTCTATTATTAATGGTTGAAAGTAGACATCTATATTATTACCAGGACCAAAAGGTCATTATATCAGTATACTCAAGAAAATGAAAGGTTTTTTCATACACATATATGATGGATGATTATAAATGTGAATAAAAACTGGACACATGATATGAGTAGTAAGTATCTGACCAAATAGATTAAAACCATCATATTATAGAACCAACCTAACATTACGCACCTCAACTGAAAAATATGAATGTTTTATATAAAATTCCATCCATGCTAATCCATATTTTGGATGAACCAACTCATCATAACCTTTAATTATATTTGCATCATTCCATCTCCTATTGGATGATATTTTTATAGATATGACTATATTTTTAATATTGGCAATCAATGGAAAGTGCTATATGAATTTTTATGGAACATGATATGGTGTTCCATATTCATTTTCCTTTCATAGAGATATATCACATTCTTTACAGTCATTATGGTCCACTGTTTCCTCAAAAAATAAACTATAATCTTTCGGACAACCATGAACTTTATTAGTAGAAAATACAATATGCGTAATTAGGTTCCATGCCTTATAATGATTTGAAGGATTATCTGAACCACCAGGAATAAAGTCTTTCAAAATTTAGGAATATAATCAATGGGGTTATTTGAAATTTATAACATGTTTTTTCCATGATATAAACTCATTAGAAATTCAAACTCAGTCCTTTTACTACATTCCTGATATACTTGAGTGATGGAATCATTCATTTAATTTTACATCCTGTCAACATCATAATATTCAGTATTTTTCTCATGTTAATTAATATTATTTCCTTGTTTCACTAGAATACAATCTGTAACGTCCCCAAAATGGAAGCCACTAAACCGGTGCTCCGAGCGGGGTGGTTACATGACCTTAAGCATGCCTCCCCATACGCCGAAGGCTTCCGACTAGCAGCGGGGGTCTATGTAGTCATGTGGGGAGACTATAGCCCCTTTAATCAGAGTAATCCACAACAGAATAAACCACATAACAGAAACAATAACAAAGAAAGAAGGAACATGTATAACAAAAACTTCGAACAGTAAATATTCCATGTCATACTACAAGTGAATAAGTGATCAAATCCCAATATAAAGACAACGACCAAAACCCCCAAATGGTCCTGACTCCATGTTCGGATCCTCCACCAAGTGCTACCCATGTCCACTCACTATCTAGCAAGGACCTTTTCCCATTTCCTGACCTGCAAACACGAAGTCTTCTCGGGTACCCAATGGCGGCCCGAGCAGGGTGTGAGTACAACTAAGTAGGCCACCACCAACAGTGTCTACAAAATATCCAGTATGAACATGTAGTTCATGAAAAAATAATATGAATGATAATTTTCAAGTAATTAATTATGGCTCTATTAATAAGTTCAGAACCAAGCCATTTCCATTCCATTACCATTCATTTATTACCACTCATCAACAATTACCATTTCATTACAATCAATGGGTTAATCACATTCATTATGTTACATGGGTCTAAGTCTAACAATCACATACAAGAGGGTAAACACATTGTTATCCTATATCACTAGGACTAACCCCTCATAGAAACCATAACGTCACCTCGAAGCCTCAGTCTGGGTGGATGCAACCGGTAGGAGAATGGAACCTCAGTCCCCTTTCCTAACCCATGCATTTGGGGTGGAGTTTAGAACCTCAGTCTTCACTAGACCTATGGGCATAGATCCTCAAGTCATACCCTACTCTATTAAACCATGTGTACATGCTTATATATAAGTAACCATCAACTGTCCAAACCATTTCCCTTCAGCAAAAACTATTCACAACAACCCACATGTAAATCCACATCATGCCTTAACCCATTAACACATTAACATTTCACATCATTTAACCATTTACCCAATTCCCATGTGTTATTCTTATCTCCCTAATCATTGAAAATTAAACCCATAACCTATCCACTTATAGTCTTAAATCACTTTACACATTATCCCATTTAACAAGTTCATCATTTTCATGAATCAACCATTCATTCCATTTAAAATAACCCCTAGGTTATTGCCAGGTCTAGGTGCATCACCTAACTTCTATTCCAAGTTCAACCAATCATGCCAACATGTTTATCAAGGGCTCTACAATTCATTACAATAAGGTCACTCATTTAAATTCAATCCCTAATTCCGGGAAAAGACGGCACATCCCATGGATGGACCCAATTAGGTCTAGTCTATCCCAACACATCCCACGAGAATCGTGAGGGTTCCCATCTACCATTTTAAGCATCATTATTACCACACATGCCATGGTTATTCAAAACATAACCAAAGGAAAGAATGAACACAAATAAACATGCACAAACACCCAAAAACTATGGGATATCACTTTTATACCACCAACAATGAATCTGTAGTTGAACGCACTCTCGATCAAGTTCTTATACCTCAATCCAACCAATATTTGGAGATTCAACCTAAAAATTAACCAAAATATAGGGTTTTAGAGCTTCATAACAAGGGGTAGAGAAGATACAAACCCTAAACCAAAAAGAGAACCAAGGATGGGATTAGCCTTACCTGGATATTCGATCCACAACAAACGGCATCAAAACCACCTTGGAATTGAAGGAGATCGGTCTCTTGGAGCCTTTGGGTGCTTTGGTTCTTGCCTAGTGTGGAGAGGGAAGAAATGAGAGGAAATCTCGAGTGGGCTTTAAAAGCCCAGAGTGGAAAACCTGTAATTTGTCCCATCTTTAAGTGGCAACACATTTTGTCCGTACAGTTTGGAAAACCGTGTGAAAACCATGCACACGACACTGCCCGGAGGAGGAGGGGTCGCACAATTCTTCCGAAAGGTTTGGAAAACCATGCGCATGCTTCTGTCCGGAGGAGGAAGGGTCACACGGTTTAGCCTGGGATGGCCACACAATTTACCTAACCGTGCGCAGGTCGTGGGCCCTGGACTATCTTGCCCAGATTTCCTTTCTTCCATGCCCCGAGCCCCCGGAACAACCCTAAGGCCCCTCAAACTTTCAGGAAACATTTTAAAGCCCCCAAAAAAAGGTTTCAACCCAAAAAAAAACAAAAATATACCCTTCCAAAGATTAGGGTCTTACAACCTTCCCACCTTATGACGGCTCATCCTCGAGCCGAGTATCCAAGCCGCATTGATCCACCAAAGAGAAGAGTTCGGGCCACTGAGCCCGCATATCCAATTCCTACTCCCAAGTTTCTTTCTGAAATTTCCGATGATTCTATAGTACTCGCACTAATGGTAGAACCTTGCCTCGCAAGTCCTTTTCACTATGATCCACCACACGAACCAGATTCTCCTCAAAGGATGCATCAACCTCAAGCTCCACATCCTCAACATCAACCACATGAGATGGGTTAGGGTGATACCGTCAAAGTTGTGACAAATGAAAAACATCATGCATCCCACCATACCACTGTGGAAGAGCCAATTGGTAAGCCACTGGTCTGATCCTCTCCACAATCTCAAAAGGTCCTATATACCTGGACGCCAACTTACCCTCCTTTCATATCCGATGGTGACCCAACCTGGGAAACACCTGAAGGAAAACACTTTATCACCCACCCCAAACTTAGGATGTCTACGCCTTTGATTTGCATATGGATTCTGCCTACTCTGAGTCATATCCATTTACTTCCTGATTAACTTAAATATCTCTAAATTCTCCTACACGAGACTTGGTCCCAACAACTCAGATTCACCGGCCACTAGCCAACACAACGGAGATCTACATGGCCTCCCATAGAGTTCCTCAAATGGTTCCATCTGAATCGTAGCCTGAAAAATGTTGTTGTAGGAAAACTCAACCAATGATAGTTGTCACTCCCAATAACCACCAAAGTCCAAGACACAAGTTCTTAACATGTATTACTACACTTGGATTGTACGTTCCGACTACCCGTCCATCTGCGGGTGGAAATCCGTACTCAACAACACCTGCGTACCAAGAGCCTTCTGCAACCCCTACTAGAAATGTGATGTGAAACACGAATCTCAGTCCAAAACTATGGTTCGCAGCACACCATGCAACCACACTATCTCACGAACATACAACTCACCCAACTGGTCGACTGTAAAGGTTTCCTGAATCGGTAAGAAATGAGCCACTTTCGTTAACCGATCCACAACCACCCATATTGCATCATTCTTCCACAGAGTCCTTAGAAGACCCATGAAAAAATACATGGTTACATCATCCCACTTCAATTCTGGAATGGGCAATAAATTCAAAAATCCACCTGGGCATTGATGCTCGGCCTTCACCTGCTGACAGGTAAGACACCGTGCCATCAAGCTCACAACTTCCTTCTTCATTCCAGGCCACCAAAACTGCCTTCGGAGATCACGATACATCTTGTTCAAACTAGGATGCACTTCCCACTTTGATGCATGGAACTCTCGCATCAACTCTTCTCGCACGCACTTTGGCACAACCACACATTCATGAACATGAACAACACTATCCACACCAACGGCCCAACGAGAAAGTAGATCCCCACCTTTATGATTTTCCTTCATGTTAAATCACCCAAGATCTTCAAGATGACCTTCCTTAACTCGAATAAAGAGCATCTACTCCATCACTAAGGAAGCAAGAGTGACCTGACCACTCTCCTCCTGCACCTCCTGGTGCATTTATGCAAACAAAGACATCACCTTTCACTCAATGTTGGACTCTTGAACCATCTGATTCTGAACCTTCCTGATCAGAGCATTAGAAACACTGGTTCCCTTTCCCGGCATGTACACCAAATCAAATTCAAAAGTCTGGAGAAATTCAACCCATCTTCGCTGTTGCAGATTTAGATCCCACTGTGAGAAGACGTACTTTAAACTATTATGGTCAGTGAACATGGAAAACTGTTCTCCCCACCGATAGTACCTCCAATACTTCAAGGAATACACTACTACAACCAACTCAAGGTCATGAGTGGGATATTTCCTCTCATGGGGTCTCAACTGCCTTGACCCATAAGACACAACCCGCTCATCCTACATCAACATAGCCCCAAGACCGATTCCGAACGCATCACAAAACATGATGTACTTATTACCCAGCTAGGGTAAGATTAAGATAGGTGTGATCATCAACCACTTATTGAACTCTTGAAAGGCATTATCACAAGCCTCAGACCACTCAATTATAATTCCCTTCTTGGTCAGGCCTGAAAGTTGTGCTGCCAAGCAAGATAAATCCCGAATGAACCTTCGGTAATACCCGATAAAACCCAGAAAACCCTGAACATCAGAAACAATCTTGGGATTCTCCCAAGATACAACTGCTTGTAATTTTTCTTGATCCACTGACACACCTACCTCTGAGTTGATGTGACCTATAAAATGTACTTCATCTATCTAGAATGGACACTTGGATAGCTTGGCGTATAGCTGATTCTGTATTAGCGTACCCAAGATGATGTCAAGATGTTGGGCATGATCGTCGTGAGTTTTTGAGTACACTAAGATATCATCAACAGACAACCACGAACCTATCTAGATAGGGATGAAAGATCTGGTTCATCAAATCCATAAACACCACAGGTGCATTGGTCAAGCTGAAAGGCATTACCACAAACTAAAACATCCCGTACTGACTCCGGAAAGCTGTCTGCAATATGTCATAAGACCACACACTCAACTGGTGAAAACTCAACCTCAGATCAATCTTAGAAAACACCGCTACACCCCTCAACTAATCAGACAGGTCATCAATTCTAGGAAGAGGTTAACAATTTTTCACCGTTATCTGATTCAACTTTCGATAGGCAACACACATCTTTAATGACCCATCAGCCTTCTTTGTAAAAAGCACGAGAGACCCCTAAGGAGGCGTACTGGGATGAATAAACCCCTTATGCTCCAACTCCTCAAGCTAAACCTTCAGTTCCTGGAGTTCTTCTAGTGCTATTCAGTTTGGCAGAATAGAAACTGGCTCCAATCCCAGTATCAACTCGATCTAGAACTCGACATACCTCTCGGGTGGTAACCCCAAGAAATCCTCAAAAAACACATCTTGAAACTGATCCACCATAGGAGGGAAAACAGACTGCCCCCCTCTTTCATTATCATCAAGCATGAGACATGCCACTTGAGCTGTGAGTCTAGTCATCCACTGACCAATAGGTCCTATATGCCCTGCTCGAACATCCCATTCGCCACGGTAGTCATAAGCGTCACTATAAAGTGACCTGAACAATACTCTGCGATGATAACAATCTATGTGTACCTGATATAACACCAAGAAATCCATTCCCAAGATTAGGTCAAACCCTAACATCTTGAGAACGGACAATTCCCACAGAAAACGATACCCACCGATATCCAAGGCACACCCCTTTCATTGCTTGATATCCTCAATCCTCACCCCCAACGGAGTGTCAATTGACATAACTCCACACACCCTCTCTAGAGGTAAACCTGACGCTACCACAAGTTGAGAAGAGACAAAAGAGTGTGTGGAACCTGTGTCAAACAACGAACTAGAAAAAATAGAAGCTACAAGGATCGTACCTCGAATAGTCGATGGTCCAGCCTCTCCATCACTAGGCACAAACTGAACTTTCTGAAGCTGACCTGCCCCTCTACCCTGGGCTCCAGCCTGAGTACTCTGTGCTACACTACCCTTCTGGCAGGGACAATCTTGCCCTGGAGTTCCACGTCCACCACCCCTGCTAGTACTGCCAGTGGAGCTCCAACTTCCTACATGATATGGGGAAACTGATCCTCTTCCAACATCCAGTACCTACCTTCCACAATCATACTCACCCTCCTATTGAGGTTTCCTGCAGAACTTCTGCACATGTCCCATCTTGCCGCATGAACGGAACTCAAATGAAGGTCGAGGAACCTAACCACGCATATGCCCCGACCTACCGCACTGGTAGCAGAACACCTGATTTCCACTCTGAGAGGCAAACCCTCTCTTCCAGCCACTTTGCATACTTCCACCATGTTGTGATCTCTCATGGCGTCACTTTCGACCTTAGGTAGTTGCACTGCTCGTCTATCCCGCAGGCACCACAAGCACACTACCCAAATCTACCTTTAGGTTTACTTCTGAAACCTGTGCCTGATCTAATACCAATGCAAACCTCTTCAAGCGGAAGATGTTTTCTTGAGACCTGATCTCATGTCTCATCCCATCCTGGAAACGCCTTGCTACTGCTGCCTCTTCCCCTTCCAACACCGGGAAAAGGCATCTCAAATCAATGATGATACTAGCATAGTCCATCACCGATAGCGATTCCGGAGTTAGGCTCATAAACTATGAATCCCGCTCCTACCTCAAATTCTCTGGGTAGAAATTCTCCAGAAACGTTTCCTGAAAAACCTTCCACGACATTCCCTCAACCTGCTCGATTTGAGCCTGAATGTCCCACCAACACCTAGCCTGGCCCCACAACATATAAGCAGCCAACATCACTTGCTTTTCAACAGGGTTCTCCAGATGGTCCAGTATCGTCTGGACAAACTCTTACCAGAACTCCACTGCTTCTGGTCCACCCTCTCCTGTGAAGGTCGGAGGGTGCTGCAACTGGAACTCCCAGGTCAGCTCAAACATACTCGGTGCAACCCGCCCTGGGTCCCGATCCATCATCTGCATAAGGCGAGCCAAGTTCTCCCTTAACTGGTATTCTCTACCTTCATTTAACGCCACATTTTCTTGCTCCTCTACTGGAGGAGTGTTCTCAGCAAAATCCTCCTATTTCCCAACTGGTAATCGACGTCGTGGTGTAATTTCTCTACAATGCCAAGCACGAGATTTCAGAACACATACCATAAAACTTTATGACTTCCTCAAAAAGCTCTTTACTAGCTATAACAACCCATATTCATACACCAACCCAACAACATTTTCCAATTTGTGTCAAACCCTATTATTTCATTAAACATCATTTACCCACTTGTTTCATTTCATTTCATTCTTCTCATTATTTCTTGGTTTCATGAAATGCATGATGCACCCTACTTTCCTGCCTCACACACCCACCCCATGCGTGTGCCTAACACAATGCATGTCACCAATCTCCCTAGGTTCCTAAAAGTGATGCATGAATGGAAATCCTCGTGTCGTTAAGGCCACGATCCAAATATCCTAAAACAGTCACATCAAACCACATGTGCATCACCCAACGGTGAAATGTCATCAACTGTAACAACACACAACCATGAACAACAATTCCCACCTAGGGTGACTTGGGGTTTCCCTCATACATGGGTTAACTACTCCCAATAATGAGCTCATTTCCAAGGCCCCACACGTCTAATCCCTTGGCCACCAATCCAAAATAACAAGACCTCA
Source organism: Viscum album (assembly GCA_963277665.1). NCBI lineage: Eukaryota > Viridiplantae > Streptophyta > Magnoliopsida > Santalales > Viscaceae > Viscum > Viscum album. Next base: position 1,165,690,180 of record OY728142.1, read on the forward strand.
GAGAAGGAGAAGAAAGACCGCCTTTGATACCACTTTGTAACATCCCTGACATGGAAGCCACTAAACCACTGCTTCGTGACAGGTGGTTACATGACCTTAAGCACACCTCCCCGTACACCAAGGGCTGCCGAATAGCAGCAGGGGTCTATGTAGACAAGTGGGGAGACTATACCCCCTTTTTATCAGAGTAAGCCACAACAGAATAAACCAAATATCGGAAACAATAACCAACAAACAAGGAACATGTATAAAAAACATTTCCAACAGTAAATATGACATGTCATACTACAAGTGAAAAAGTAAACAAATACCAAAATAAAGACCACGACCAAATAACTAAAACAGTCCCGACTCCATGTCCCAATCCTCCACCAAGTGCTACCCATGTCCACTCACTATCTATCAAGGACCTTTTCCCTTCTCCAGACATGAAAACAGGAAGTCTTCTCGGGTACCCAATGGTGGCCCAAGCAGGGTGTGAGAAGAACACAGTATGACACCACCAATGGTGTCTAAAAAATATCTAGTATGAACAGGTAGTGCATGAAAAATAAATATCAATGATAATTTCCACGTAATTAATTAAGGTCCCATTAACATGTTCAGAACCAAGGCATTTATATTCCATTACCATTCATTTATTACCAATCATCATCACTTACCATTTCATCACACTTCCATGGGTTAATCACATTCATTATGTTACATGGGCCTAAGGCCAACAATCACATGGAATAGGGTAACCCCGTCGTTATACTATCTCAATGGGACTAACCCCTCATAGGAACCATAACCTCACCTTGAAGCCTCAGTCAGGCTGGATGCATCCATTTGGAGAATAGACCCTCAATCCCCTTTCCTAACTTGTGCATTTAGGGTGGAGTTTAGAACCTCAGTCTTCACTCGACCTGTGGGCGTAGATCCTCAAGTCATACCCCACTCTATGAAGCCATGGGCACATGATTATATATAAGTAACCATCAACCATCAAAACCATTGCCCTTCGACAAACACTATTCACAACAACCCACATGGAAATCCACATCATGCCTTAACCCATTAACACATTAACATTTCACATCATTTAACCATTTACCCAATTCCCATGTGTTAATCCTATCTCCCTAATCATTGAAAATTAAACTCATAACCTATCCCCTTATAGTCTTAAATCACTTTACACATTATCCCATTTAACAAGTTCATCATTTTCATGAATCAACCATTCATTCCATTTAAAATAACCCCTAGGTTATTTCCAAGTCTAGGTGCATCACCTAACTTCTATTCCAAATTCAACCAATCATGCCAACATGTTTATCAAGGGCTCTACAATTAATTACAACAAGGTCACTCATTTAAATTCAATCCCTAATTCCGGGAAAAGCCGGCACATCCCATGGATGGCCCCAATTAGGTCTAGTCTATCCCAACACATCCCATGAGAATCGTGAGGGTTCCCATTTACCATTTTAAGCATCATTATTACAACACATGCCATGGTTATTCAAAACATAACCAAAGGAAAGAAAGAACACAAATAAACATGCACAAACACCCAAAAACTATGGGATATCACTTGTAGACCACCAACAATGAATCTGTGGTTGAACGCACTCTCGATCAAGTTCTTATACCTCAATCCAACCAATATTTGGAGATTCAACCTAAAAATGAACCAAAAGATAGGGTTTTAGAGCTTCAGAACAAGGGGTAGAGAAGATACAAACCCTAAACCAAAAATAGAACCAAGGATGGGATTAGCCTTACCTGGATATTCGATCCGCAACAAACGACATCAAAACCACCTTGGAATTGAAGGAGATCGGTCTCTTGGAGCCTTTGGGCGTTTTGGTTCTTGCCTAGTGTGGAGAGGGAAGAAATGAGAGGAAATCTCGAGTGGGCTTTAAAAGCCCAGAGTGGAAAACTTGTAATTTCTCCCAACTTTAAGTGGCAACACATTTTTTCCGTACAGTTTGGAAAACCGTGTGCAAACCATGCACACGACACTGCCCGGAGGAGGAGGGGTCGCACAATTCATCCGAAAGGTTTGGAAAACCATGCACATGCTTCTGTCCGGAGGAGGAAGGGTCACACGGTTTAGCCTGGGATGGCCACACAATTTACCTAACCGTGCGCAGGTCGTGCGCCCTGGACTATCTTTCCCAGATTTTCTTTCTTCCATGCCCCGAGCCCCCGGAACAACCCTAAGGCCCCTCAAACATTCAGGAAACATTTTAAAGCCCCAAAACAAAGGTTTCAACCCAAAACACAACAAAAATATACCCTTCCAAAGAATGGGGTCTTACAACCTTCCCATCTTATGACGGCTCATCCTCGAGCCGAGTATCCAATCCGCATTGATCCACCAAAGAGAAGAGTTCGGGCCACTGAGCCCGCATATCCAATTCCCACTCCCAAGTTTCTTTCTGAAATTTCCGATGATTCTTTAGTACTCGCACTAATGGCAGAACCTTGCCTCACAAGCCCTTTTCACTATGATCCACCACACGAACCAGATTCTCCTCAAAGGATGCATCAAGATCAAGCTCCACGTCCTCAACATCAACCACATGAGATGGGTTAGGGTGATACCGTCAAAGTTGCGACAAATGAAACACATCATGCATCCCACCATACCACTGTCGAAGAGCCAATTGGTAAGCCACTGGTCCGATCCTCTCCACAATCTCAAAAGGTCCTATATACCTGGACGCCAGCTTACCCTCCTTTCATATCCGATGGTAACCCAACCTGGGAAACACCTGAAGGAATACTTTATCACCCACCCCAAACTTAGGATGTCTACGCCTCTGATCCGCATATGGATTCTGCCTACTCTGAGTCATATCCATTCACTTCCTGATTAACTTAACTATCTCTAAATTCTCCTACATGAGACTTGGTCCCAACAACTCAAATTCACCGGCCACTATCCAACACAACGGAGATCTACATGGCCTCCCATAGAGTGCCTCAAATGGTGCCATCTGAATCATAGCCTGAAAAATGTTGTTGTAGGAAAACTCAACCAATGATAGTTGTCACTCCCAATAACCACCAAAGTCCAAGACATAAGTTCTTAACATGTCTTCCTACACTTGGATCATACGTTCCGACTGCCCGTCCGTCTGCGGGTGGAAATCCGTACTCAACAACACCTGCGTACCAAGAGCCTTCTGCAACCCCTACTAGAAATGCGATGTGAAACACAAATCTCAGTCCAAAACTATGGTCCGCAACACACCATGCAACCACACTATCTCACGAACATACAACTCACCCAACTGGTCGACTGTAAAGGTTTCCTGAATCGGTAAGAAATGAGCCACTTTCGTTAACTGATCCACAACCACCCATATTGCATCATTCTTCCATAGATTCCTTAGAAGACCCACGAAAAAATACATGGTTACATCATCCCACTTCAATTATGGAATGGGAAATAAATTCAACAAACCACCTGGGCATTGATTCTCGGCCTTCACCTGCTGACAGGTAAGACACCGTGCCATAAAGCTCACAACTTCCTTCTTCATTCCAGGCCACCAAAACTGCCTTCGGAGATCACGATACATATTGGTCAAACTAGGATGCACTTCCCACTTTGATGCATGGAACTCTCGCATCAACTCTTCTCGCACGCACTTTGGCACAACCACACATTCATGAACATGAACAACACTGTCCACACAGACGGCCCAACGAGAATGTAGCTCCCCACCTTTATGATTTTCCTTCATGTTAAATCACCCAGGATCTTCAAGATGACCTTCCTTAACTTGAATAAAAAGCATCTACTCCATCACTATGGAAGCAAGAGTGACCTGAACACTCTCCTCCTGCACCTCCTGGTGCATTTATGCAAACAAAGACATCACCTTTAACTCAATGTTGGACTCTTGAACCATCTGATTCCGAACCTTCCTGCTCAGAGCATTAGAAACACTGATTCCCTTTCCCGGCATGTACACCAAATCAAATTCAAAATTATGGAGAAATTCAACCCATCTTCGCTGTTGGATATTTAGATCCCACTGTGAGAAGATGTACTTTAAACTATTATGGTCAGTAAACATGGAAAACTGTTCTCCCAACCGATAGTACCTCCAATACTTCAAGGAATACACTACTACAGCCAACTCAAGGTCATGAGTGGGATAGTTCCTCTCATGGGGTCTCAACTGCCTTGACCCATAAGCCACAACCCGCTCATCCTACATCAACATAGCCCCAAGACCGATTCCGAACGTATCACAAAACATGATGTACTTATTACCCAGCTAGGGTAAGATCAAGATAGGTGTGGTCATCAACCACTTATTCAACTCTTGAAAGGCATTATCACAAGCCTCAGACCACTCAAATCTAATTCCCTTCTTGGTCAGGCCTGAAAGTTGTGCTGCCAAGCAAGATAAATCCTGAATGAACCTTCGGTAATACCCGATTCCCATGTGTTATTCCTATCTCACTATGCATTAAACATTAAACAAATAACCTATCCCGTTATGGTCTTAAATCAGTTTACACATTAACCCATTTAACCCGTTCATCATTTGCATGAATCAACCATTCATTCCATTTCAAATAACCCCTATGTTTTTTCCAAGTCTCAGTGCATCACCTAACTTCTATTCCATGTTAAACCAATCAGGCCAACATATTTATCAAGGGCTCTACAATTCATTAAAATTAGGTCACTCATTTAAATTCAATCCCTAAATCTGAGAAAAGTCGGCACATCCCATGGATGGCCCCAATTAGGTCAAGTGTATCCCAACACATCCCACGAGAATCATGAGGGTTCCCATTTACAATTTTATGTATCATTATTACCAAACATTCTATGTTTATTCAAAACAAAACCAAAGGAAATCAAGAACACAACTAAACATGTACAAACACCCAAAAACTATGGGATATCCCTTGTAGACCACCTACATTGAATCCATGGTTGAACACACTCTCAATCGAGTCCTAAGACCTCAATCCAACCAACCTTTGGAGCTTCAACCTAAAACTCACCCAATATATAGGGTTTTAGAGATTCAGAACAAGGGGGAGAGAAGATACAAACCCTAAACCAAAAAGAGAACCATGGATGGGATTATCCTTACCCGGAGCTTGGATCTGTAACCAAAGGCACCAAAATGCCTTGGAATCGAAGGAGATCGGTCTCTTGGATGCTTTGGGTGATTTGGTTCGGGCCTAGGGTGGAGAGGGAGGAAATGAGAGGAAATCTTGAGTGGTGTTTAAAAGCCCTGAGTGGAAATCTTGTAATTTCTCACAACTTCAAGTGGCCACATGGGTTTTCTGCAAGGTTTGGAAAACTGTGTGCATGCCACTACCTGAAGGTGGTTCAGTCGCACGATTCATCTGCAGGGTTTGGAAAACCTTGCGCAAACCATGCATATGCTTTTTTTTCGGAGGAGGAAGGGTCGCACGGTTTAGCCTGGGCAGGCCACACGGTTTACCTGACTGTGCGCAGGCCGTGCACCCTGGCCTGTCTTGCCCATATTTCCTTTCTTCTATGCCCCGAGCCCCCAGAACACCCCTATGGACTCTCACACTTTCAGGAAACATTTTAAACCCCCAAAAAAGGGTTCAACCCAAAACACAACAAAAACATACCTTTCCAAAAACCGGGGTCTTACACAATCTCTCTTATGATGATGAACAATTGGAAACAGTTCAAAGATCAGATTCTTTGTACTACGTCTTTCTTTTCATTCATGAACTACAAAATATTGTATCATATCTCTATGGTGACGAAAAACATAATAGTTTTTTTTGAAATATATTTTTTATATGGTAGCTAAATTATTCCCAGATATACCTTGGTATTCCAAAAGAATTATAGCGTGGACACCATATACAGCCTCCATCTGAAGAATTGTTAAATGGAAAATCTATAAAATTACAAATTCTTTTGAAACTTTGTTGAAGTCAGACTGGTATGATACATCTAGGTTTTATCCATTCTATTATAGGAAAAATTTATGTTCCAATCAATAATGTGAACTATTGTTAAAAAATTCATTAAAACCAATTTTAATATGAAATTCATCAAATCATATTAGTAGCATGAAAAAAATAAAAAGAGAAATAAAATAACATATAATTGATAACTAAAAATAACGAACCAAGTTGGGTATCCCTGATATTTAAGAGTTCACTATCAGGGTGGATAAATTAAATAAATTTGAGATTCTACAATCCATATTATTCTATTATAATCACTTATGTTTTAATAAATGAACCATATCTATCAATCCCTATACTTGATCCGGTCTACCATAAGGATTAAATTTCATTCCTGATCAACTGGGGATAGAAAAAAGTTCCAATTACTCCAACTTACACAATGGAAATGATTTCATCTGGATAAAAATAAAATTAAAAAAATTCCATCAGGGAAAGTAGTATGAAAACTCCAAGGGGCAATGCTAAAAACAACATCTATAAGAATATAAGTATCCCCTTTTATAAAGAATATCAATAAAATAACACTAGTTATTAACCATCATTAATTCACTAATATCTCGTAATTTAAATATATCTTTTCTACTTTTTAATAAACAACACTAAGTGGCTCACTTATAGGGTATAAATCTACCAAATAATTTTAAAATATTATCAACATGACCTAAACTTTAAGAAATGTAATTATAGTGATCATTTAACAAATTTTGTATCTAAAAATCATTATTCATTAAAAAAACTCATGTATAGAACATTAATTGAATCTAAACTTAAATATAGTTAATAATTGAATTTTTCAATGGAATACCTTTATAAAAAATGATTTTAATTACTTATAATTCATAACAAATAATTTTCCAAAAGATACCTAAAGTAAAACATTTAATACAATTTTTTCTTTATTGCAAGAACCTTACAAGCATTATTTTCAAGGAAACTAGTTTTTGTCAATGTAACATAAGAAGTATCATTTTTCAAATAAAAATTGAGGGAGAAATAAAGATACATTCACAATGAATAAATATATATATATGTATGTATTTATACTAAATATAACATTAATACATTCAAAATATTGTTCTAAACTAAACAAGCACATGTGACATTAAGTTTAAATTAAATGTATAGAGAAACCATCCTCAAATAGCTGATCTCATAATAAATTATTAATATTCCATTGAATAAGGAAAGAGAAAAACATAAAGGATCATTAAGAACCCTATATCAATGAATCCCCCAAAAAAATTGTGTAAACATGAAACCATTTCTAGAATATCCCTGGGGAGATAAGAACTGGGGGGAATAAGGAAGAAGAAGAGATTAAGGGAATGTAAAAAGAGGTTTAGATTAGTATACATTGAATAATCATCACTAATGAAAATGGAAAATTCATGTGGAAGGTATTAAGAATAGAGGAATAATAGGGGAACATTTCCAATGGATTCGAAAAGTTAAAGAGAAAAAATAATTTAATATTAATAGGTTATTTACTCTAATTTTTTTAAAAAATAAGTCTCAATATATCACTGGGTTTGGTCACATTATTTTTAAAATTATACACAAAGTTTTTTAGCTTCTAGACTCATGATAAGAGAAAATGTGATTAGTCTACATGGTTACTCCAAATAATTCAAAACCAATGTAGGATTTAACCCAGTATAGGATTAAACTGAAAACTTACTATTTAGAATTCTCTAACAATCTTCCACAAGAAAACTAAAAGGTATACACATTAGATTAATGTTCATAGTTACAAAAAATAATGCACTAACCATGAACCAACTATAAAATCAAATATTTTTTTACTGAAATGATAAAAAATCTACCCCACAACACTCTAATTCAATGAAAATAAATAAATAAATAAATAATAATTAGTAGTTATACCCATATGTTATAATCAACCCCTATAAAAATTTACTCCCATATAAAATCATTTTTTCAAAATAGGATAATCGTATAATGAATGGGGATTAGCTCCCTCATTATAGACACAACTCTGATTATAGAGGGACTCCATGACACTCCATAAAATCTATAACAATAAGGGACTCCAAATAAGATTATCTAAGATGGGTCAAAGTTGTCACACCCTTAGAATTTTATTGGTCAAGGTTGTGAGATAATCTATAAATAGATATTGAATAAAGTGGAATGACATAAAAACCTACAAAATTTTTTCACCAACCTGGTAACCTTGTAGTCAAGACATAATGAATCCATGTAGGCTTAAATGTATGACTTTTAGAAATGATTGGTTTAATCTCACTAATACCTTTCCAAGGAGATATTTGGAAGAGATAAGAGGTTTTCACTCACTAGAGTGGTCAGTCACTTGGATGAGAGTGAAATTAGGGAAGGGGAGGGGGGTCGCTGAAGATCAACCAAGGCTGAGAAGGAGAGGGGATGATGAGGATCACTTGAGGAGGGGAGTGGGGATGCTGAAGGAGATCTTGGTTTTCGAATTAGCAGGGGGAGGAGGATCTCGAGCGAGGATGCCTATCTAAAGAGCTGCCCCCATGGTTATTAAAAAAATATTGTTATAGCTCAAACTATACAGATAGTTTTTGAAAACTGTTAGTATAGGTTTGGGAAGAATATCTTTACTCACAGTTTCTATAAACTGTGGGTATAGATCTGTTGGTATAGAGTGGTTTTCCAGTAGTGTTACGCCCATGTATGACTTTGAGAATTGGTGTAAAACTTTTCTCAAGCCATGTATAATGTTTATTCCCTTGTATGAATTTAATATTTTTTATAATGTTTTTACATTGATGAATTTATAAATTATATTGGGTGGAAATTATCGATTTTTGAAATTTAAAATTTGGAATAAAATTCAATAAAATTACGATAAAACTATTCTTAAAATCTTAAAATATAAAATTTAAAATATGATTCAATGTGAGTATTGAAAAATAGTGATAATTGTGCATAACTGTTTGAATTTTTAGGTGTTATGTATCTAAAGTATCATAATGGTATTTAAGATGTGTATGTTCTCAATGAATTTCAAAAATATATTTCATGATAATTAATGTTATGATGTTGTGAAATTTTGAAATTAAAATAATCACTTACATCTATTTTTTTACAGATTATATAAGAGTTTTTATGTATGGATGTTCAAGTTATTGGGATAATGAGTGTTATACTATGATTCAATTTTTTATTCCCTAATCTGATTATAGAATATTAGAATCAAAGATGGTAGAGTGAAATGAAGAATATGGATATTCTTGAAACTTTTAAATTAATTATTTATGAATTATTTTTTGATGAATCCTCTAATGAGTTTTTTCAAAGAATATTATTTCTTATTAACTGAGAAGTAATATAAATAGGGTATTTGATGAATTTTGTTATAGACATGAAATTAATTAAAGGTTATAATATTTTGAGACTATGGTACATGGTTTTGAGAATGTTAGCATCACTTTGGGATGTCCACACAGGGGGGGTGAATCAGTTTGGGTTTACTTTTATCACTTTCAAACTGATATCTCTTTTTATAACTCTGTCACTTTTTTAGTGAATGGTTATATCTTCTTAGTCAAATATAATTATAAATAATTCACATAAAATAGTACATCACAATATACAACATGTTTTATTAATGAGGTTCACCTCCAGTGTATATGTTTATGTCCCTAGTATATGGTGGTTATTATCCCACTCACACCCATATTACCGTTTATTATCAATAAAATCATAGTCTAGGTTGTCGACTTGAACATGTTCTCCTATAATTCACTTGGTATAATAGAATATATATCTTTTAAGTATATTATTACAGGGTAGTAGCCTATACCTTTGGAAGTGATCAATAATGTTGTATATGTATTCTTTAATAAAGAAAAATAATTATGATTAGATTCCTCAACTTGTAGTAATCAAGAGGGATACATTGAATACAACAATCAATGAGACGTCTGAGAAATTCAGTAATAAAAAACTACCTCTTCTCTTTCAGTTAAAATGATATTAATATGTTGTATAATGATTATCTTAGAATTACTCTAACCCAAATAATAATAATAAAATATTGTAACATTCACCAACTCTCCCTCAGTTTTTTTATCTTTGATAAACAACATGAGATACCAAATTTTAGTGTTAGATTCTCAAACTCTTCCCAACAATATTCTCATGTTATTTTACTAATTTTCATGGATTACTCAATTATGTAAATCTTATAAAATAATAATTAATATTTTTTATTATTTGATGTGTATTTTCTGTATTTTATCATGAGTTTATTCAATCTCTGACACTAGGCTGCCTTAAATACTTCAGTTTTGTCTTACACAAATGGATAGTTATCTCAAAAGAATTTTCTAACTTAATGCACATTAATCTCTATTATCTTAAATTAATATCCTACATGATATCTGAATTTCTCCTTCATGAAAGTGTTTTAACAAATGACTTAGTTTCTCTCCAAGTAACAGATTATGTGGTGTCTTAGTGGATTTGCCCAACTCTAGAGGGATTCACATAACTTTTATGTAATACTACTATAATAGTTTAAATAAACTAATATTATTTACTTATTCATTGAAAAATTTGGAGTTATATTAATATAAAAGGTACCCAGATCTTCTTCTCATAATATTTTAACAAAATCTCTTCCCTACATAGTTGAGTGGATCACATACCCTCTTTGTATTAATGGGAACGTTTAAATTCTCATTTACGAAGACAATTGGCTCACAGTTACTCTATTTTCATGAATGGAAAGAGAAATCCCTCAATGAATTAGTAGTGTTTATCAGATCAGCTAATTTGGTATTTATATATGAGTCTTCCCCGCACCATCTCTGATCAAAACATCAAGCCATTGAAAATTCACAGTCCCACAGAATACGATGTGTCAATTAATGAGTTAGAATGCCTAAAGATCTTGTAAAATTTTAATTCTTTGAATGTGAGTTTCCTTTATTATTTTGTTACAACATCAAGAATCATGTAATCTTTTCTTAAATGGATTCATGTGATATTCGTTATTATTTTGTGACAAAACTGCTCATGCATGTTCATAGAATCACATGCATTTATTTTCAAGCATTTTGATATGTGAATGCCTCACTGTATATTTTTATTTCATATAAAAATATAAAATTATTTACGTAGATGGTTTTAAGAAAATATTATCATTCATGGATGATGATTTATATGGTGCTCAATGTCACAACATGATGGGAGATGAACACCATTGAGCTTGGTCTGACTTTTGGAGATGATTGACATCTACAGTCCTGAGTTCTCTCATATATAGGCTGATCTAGTCTTGTGTATGGGTATTTCTGATTTAAGGATAACTCATAGGTTGAAGATGACACATTCAGAGTGATAATATGGAATATATTTATTGGATCAGGTGAATGTGTTATAAAAATAATATTTTAATTTGTGAATAATATCATGCGCAATGATTTTCCCACATTATATTTTTACTTGGTTAACATCCACTTAATAATTTTCTCCATCTATTCTTCCTCTTGATTTGAAATCAATGTTTGGTGACTAGAAAACCTTTCTACCATGTCACCTACATGGGATATTCCACTCTTTCACGATCCCCGAGTATCCACCTACACACCATGAACACCACTATGGGCACTATTCCCCCATCATACTGGGTTTCCTCCATGCACTCCCTTTGAGAAACATACATCCCCACTACCTCCTATGACCAAAACTAGCCATCCTAGCTATACCTCCCACATGTTTTGAATTGAGAGGGAATATTTATCCAGCTTGTTCGACTAATTTTTTTTGTTAATACCCACATATATACTTAGTAATTACTAAGTATGAAATTTAAAGAACAATAATTATTAAAGATGATTAATCATGAAAAATATGTATGTATTTACATTTTTTCATGGACTTCAAATCTATAAATGAAATTAATGTCATTTTTCATGGTATTCATGTATTCTTCCAGCTTCTCTTCATGTAGATATCTATTTCCATGGTCTTTCCAATTCTATTATTCATCAAATATCTTCATCACATTATTGTAAAAAAATGTATCATCATATAAATAATCATTTGACATTAAAGTACAACTAAACTATCATTAGACTCAAATTTAATTTTTCAAAAATATAATATATGATCTTTGAACTTATCATTCTGAGATATTATTAAAATATCACACATTTCCAAGGTTGGGAATAAAGGAACATAGTTACAAATTAGGCTTCTTATTCCAAAAATATTTACATCAAATGTTTCATCTCTTTTGGAATAATTGAAAAAAATAAATAAAAACACAAAATTCGATCACCATAGAAATAACTGAATCAGTAAATATGGGGGATCATAATATATGATTATATTAAGAGAATAATCAAGAAAGGTGAGCTAGATATGAATTTCTAAAATTAAATTATTGAATAATTTTATGTTTTTTTAATATTGGAGCTGGTATAATAATTGAGTACTGTATAAAAATTGAGAGATCTAAATATATATATCTAAATCGAGTGAAAAAATAGATCTTGAAGCCAATTATTGGATAAAAATAGAAAACTAATAAAATATCGAGTATTCTGTGAATCAATATTGAGAAGGTCATTATGAATTACAAATTAATTTGATTCTATATAGAGTGAACAAATTGTATTTGAATATCTTCTAGTCTTATGGAGGAAGATCATATCCATAATTGATTAAAAAACCAATGTTATATATATATATTTATCATTCTGGTTCTATATCATTGTATTTTCTATATGAATCTTCACAATTCAATGTGAATATATAAGGGGATAGTGTGATGTTATAGTTGTTAATGTAATCTAAATTCACTCATAATTATAGTGAATAATCAATGGTTAGTGAGACTAACTAAACATGGAAAGTAGTAGGAATTCTGGGAAGGCCCCGGACCTTGTAAAAATTATATGTTACTTTTTCTTTTATTTTATGTAGGTGTGAGTGAGGCTTTTTTTTAAATCTTATTGGATTAGATCCAAAAAAATTAACAGTGGTTAGTTTAGAGGAAATGAAATCATAAAAATAGGCCTCTACTGATTCACCCCACATCCCAAGCGAGCATCACCTTCCAAGGTACATTAATATCTATTAGATCATGATTACATTGTAAGATACAATAAGCTTCTTATAATAGTTAATTCAAATTCTATTAATATTAGTACATTTCTCACATATTTGGAAAGAACTATCAATATTACATGAATACGATGTTTCACTATATTTTATCTCTTATCCTTAAAGTGAGAGATGCAATTGTTGTGCGGTTTTCACCGAGTTTCCTTTTCTGATAAAAAAATATGAATATCAGTGGAAAAGAAAAAAATTCTATTTTCATGTATTTTTTATAAATATTTACACCAATTTCATAGAACTTAAAAAACTAAGGAGATATGTGATAAATTGTAAAATGGTTATGAAGGAAATGTGAAAGTTAAGGAGGATAAATTATGGATTTGGAAAATCCAATATTATTATATGAATATAGGTTAGGAAGAAATCATTGTTGATTATTTTACTCAATTTAATTAAAGTTTTAACAAAATTTTGGGGTTTAGTGAAATATTAGATGATGAAAATTTTATCAAGAAGCCAATAAGAAACATTCTAGAGAGTCTTGATCCAAAAATTGCATCCCTTGAAGACCTAGAAGTTCATCTTCTCAAAGAATTACATCATATTATCATTTATTATGAAATGTTATAAACATTAGTCTTCACGAAAAAATCAAAGATGAAATATAATTCAAGGAAATCATGAAGATTAAAATGAAAGAAGATTTTGATGAGAATCCTAGTAAATATTAGGATTTGTAAGAGGATAAACAATATCAAATAATTTTTACTCTTATTTGAAAGATGTTTAGTAAGGGAAAGAAAAGAGTAACGTAAAATATCTACTTATTTGTAATAATTGAAATGGAATCAGACATTTTTCTAAAAAATTTACAAACATAAAATTTTTAGATTTTAAATCTAAAAATTATGAGAAACAACAAAAAATTAATTTAGTTAAAATCTTAAAATAAGTCTCCAAAGATATAGAATACATGGAGATATTTTATATAAGAAAATTAAAAAATATGATGGGAAAATAGGAGGATGATAATAATTCCTCACGAATTAAATCAAAAAATTATTCAAGTGATAAATATACCAATTTCATGGCTCATGGTGAAAAAGGGTTTGATACCTCAAGTAGTTATGAAGAAAAATAAGAACCATCTAGGATGGAACACATGTTGAATGATGAACGTGTATATTGTCTTGAAAAAAATACAAAGATAAATAAATAAAATAAATAGTTTATTATGAAAATATGTAACCAATTGAATAGAAGAATTAGTTTGTTAAGACAGAATAAATATATAGTGATGAAATTAAAAATTCCAAATAAAATGCAATGGAACATGAAAAATGTTGTAGGATATTGAAGCCAGAATTTATTTGAAACAATAATAATTATATAAAATTCAATATAAGTTATTTACAACTAATAATGAGTTGAATATGTTTAAATAGGTATTAAAAAACTCTTTTAATGTTATGGATGAATCTTATAAATTTGTTCATTGAGCTTTCACAAGTTATCAAGTTAAATTTGTATCTGATAAAACTAATATTAATTCTTATTTTAATAATAGTATAGGTTAAGGATGTAACACAGGTCAATCAATGAATAATAATATATGGAAGATATTGTCTCACATCAATTACAGTAGTCAAAAACATAGTAAGTCTTTCATCTTCAAAACAAAATAATATTCCAAACCAAATTGTGCATTAAGAACAACGTTTTGGATAAAAAAATTTGTGATTTTTTGTGAATCTATAAGATTCATATTCCATGTCTATTTTTGGTTTTATTGAATGTTTGGGAATAATTATTGAACATAATACAACAATATGTTATTTAATGTAATTATACAAGATATCATAAGTTTTTATTTAGTGTATATGAAATTAGATTCTTTGAGAAGGAAAACAAGGAAGAGAATTATTTCCAATTTTCTAAATAAAAAAAATTAGGTGTATTGAAGATATATGTGGAATATGTGAATAAGAGGGTTATTTTTCAGAAATATGTATTAAAAAATTTCTCGGATATGTTTTCTATGATGAGAAATAGAAGGGTACTCAAAATCCCATAGAAGAAAAAATAATTACTTTGGTATGGTTATATTGAGGGCTAAAAAAAAGAAAAATGTCATGGGTACATGATAGTGGATTGACATCCCACATTATATTTGATTTTAAGATTTTAAAAAATATTTAGAAACATGAATAAGAATTGGTCAGTTTTGGTAATTATTTTACTCTAAAAATCAAGGGAGTTGGATTGGTTGAAATTAAAGCACAAAATCATAAATCAAAAGAAGTTTTATATTTGAAAGGAATGAAGCATAAAATTTTATGTTCAAGTTATCTCTTTGATTAGGGGAATAAGGTTATTTTATAGAAGGAGTTTTTAATCAATAAAATATTAAAGGATATAAGTATCAAACCCCAATTAAAAAAAGAATAAATGAGAATCTATTTTTAATTAGAGATCCCACTAATTCATGTTATTTGGGTGAAAAATATGAGAGTATACGATGGAACATAATTATTTATCATCATTTCAAAAAAATACAAAGAAAAAAAATATGAAGTTGTGATATATCTCCTCAATTTAAAAATAGAATGTATTTTTTATGGAATAATCCAGAAAGGGATGATAGATCATAAATCTCAAAAAAGGGGTTATTCATTCCACCGGAACATTAGAACTCATTCACCCTAATTTATGTGGTCCCAAGAGACAAAATTGTTTAATATGGTTGTATTTAATCATATTCATTGATGATTACACTTTAATGAACAATATTATGTTCATCAAGAACAAGTTAGAAGCCATTGCAATGTCTAAAATTTTTAAGAGACAAATTGAAAATGAGTTTGAACTCTACATCAAGAGATTAAGCTATAATAATGGAAAGGAATATACATATTATGTTCTCGAAATCTATATTTCCAAAAATATAATCAATATTCAATTCCACTCACCGTATACTCCCCAAAAAAATAGTATTTTTAAGAGAAAGACTGTGAGTATTAGTGGCATTGGTAGGATAATAGTAGTTGAAAACAAAATCTAAAAATATTTTCTTGAGAGAAGTTCTGTGTCTTGTTTTAAACATTTAGAACAATTTTTTTGAGACATTGTACCCAATTTTATCATTATGATATTTGGTAAAATAAGAAACCAATAGTAAAATTCTTTAATTTATTTGGCCATATTGGTTTTATAAATATCAAAAACAGATAGCTGGGATATATTAAAGATAAAGATGATAAAGGAGGTTTTTAGCGAAGTTATCTGGTGGTAGTGGGTATAGGTTTTGGAATAAGAGGTTTAACAATTCAGCGGACTGTTCTAAGATTAATTTTTTTAAATGAAATGCCCTATGATTTTTCTACATATATTTCCTTTAAATTAATATAATGTGTTTAATTACTTATTCCAAAGGAAACACCGAACTTAAAAAATCAGCGAAATATTAGAAGAATATTATTAAAATAATAATAATAATAATAATACCTCTATTAAATAAAAATATATTTCTTAACTAAAATTTATTACACTTATAGGATAAATAATTAATATGACTTAATATTAAAAAGTATTTTTCTTTCTCAAATTAATTTTTATTAAAAGTGTTTTTTATTTTACTATAATATATAAAATAAACCACTTTTTAAAAATTATTATATAAAAACCAATATATTAAAATTCATTAAATTATAGAATGATATAAAATAGTATCAAGAACGTTTAAAATTTTCATTTTTTAACATAAAATAGTATTTCAATTATTTTTGTATTTTCATTTTTAAAATATTTTTTTGTATGTTAGGATATTAATTCTATAAAATAAAATTTATTTTTTATTTCATAATGTCAAATTATCTTTGGATAATTTTTTTATTTTTCTAAAAAGTTTGTTTTTTGCTGAATAGTGAAAATACACTTTTTTTAATATCATAATGTTTTTGACTTTATCATGATCTAAACATGAATTAAGGTTTTTATAAAACCATTTTCTTAGACAATGTTTTCTTAAGGAATAATAGATTTCATTCATAAATAATATATTGAATTTATATAATCTATTTTTAACATTATAAAAATTAAGAAATATTTTTGAAATAAAAACTATTTTTAGTCTTTCTATTTTAATTATGTTTTTACTATGTAAAAGTAGGATTTATATTTCTTTTAATTTCATGTAAAACTCCTTTTTTTAATTACAAACTAATTAATTTCATTAAAATAAATAACATTGATAATTTTATCATAATCAAATTTTCATGCTTAAAATACACTTTTTCTAAAAATATGGGTTTTTACTTATTATGTTCTCTAATGATAAAATTAATTTCTATCACACGTAAGAATTTTTTTTAATTTTTATTTAATATTTGGAATCTATATTTATAAATTATAAAATATGGACTATTTTATTTTTAGTTATTATATATAAATTACTTAGGTAAAAATATATCACTGTAATAAAAACTAAAAAAGATAAAAGTAAAAAATCTAAGAGTAAAAGACTTGAAAACTTGTTAAAACATATGTAAAAATTTTGGATGAGTATTTATCTATTATAACCCAAACCTAAATAAATAATTTTCATTTTTTTGATCCATTTGACCCTTTAATTGAGACTTTACCTTATAAATTATTGCAAATAAAGACACTCTCTATACTGAAAAAATGAGCATTCACCACCCCACTTCTCCTCATGAAAAAATAAAATTGGTTTAACAAAAAAACATCCCAAATATGCTAAAAAATTCCTAGACACTTATTATTGGTTCTTTTCTCCTAGAAGTTCCACCCGTCAAAGGCTTGATGTTTTTTTCGAAGGAGTCTTCTAAGGAGTAAGGTGAAAATTCCCTTTTTTCCCATTTCAATTATTTTATTTCTTTTTCAACCACATATATTTATATTTTATCCATTATATTATTATAAAATAATTATTATTAATATAATTTTTTTATCATAATTAATTAATAATCATTATGTTTCCTTTTCCTTTTACTTAGAAAAACAAAAATTTTGTCATGCGTACGTGCGGACTACCGCCTCCTTGAACGATGTGTTTATTTCTTTCATAGCCTCCATAAATAGATGAAAAATTTTATTTTTTTGGATTAATATGATATTTATATCCTTATTAATATTATAAAAATATTAATAATTCCCTATCTTCCTACCATTATATGGAAAAAAATGAATCACACGTGCGTACACACGGACTAACGCCTCTACAAGAGTGACCTATTTCATTTTTTATACAGTATTTTATTCATTATCAAGATCTATAAAAATATGATTTAAAAGATTAAAAACATCTAAAAATATCATTTTTATTATTTAATAATTTTATTATTCCAATATAATCATTATCCTGACCATACTCACCCATAGATTATAGTTTATTTTTGCTTGGGTTGGTTTAACCACCTACTTGAACAATGATATAAATTTAGATTACGAATGACTATGAAAACAAAAATTATTGTGTTTTTAGTAATAAATTATAAAATAATTTTTGGTTTACAGTTCCTTAATGGTTATAATAATATTTAACTTATTATAGTTTTACCACCCTTTTGTTCGTTAAAACTTACTGAAACAAACTCGACACCAACTCCATCTTCATGAATCATAACTAAAATAATTATGAAATGAAATTAAAAAATTATAAATAATTGTAAAAAATATATTATAGTAACTAAAATTATCTCATAATTAGTAAATTTAAATCTATAATAAGAATTTAAAACCCTAATAAGAAACTACTATTTAACAAACAATCAAAGATAATAACCTCTAGTTATGAAAATATAATTAAAATAGCTAATGTATTTGTATTAAATGAATATAAATGAAGTTTATAAAAGACTATAGTTATTAATAAGGTTCTTAAAATGGTTATTAAGATAGTTATTTTTGTAATATATTGGTTTATATATCTTTCTTCCATGCATGATTAAAGGTAGGGGTGTTTCAAGCAAATCTTCTTTATTTGAGATATATTTTGTTTTATACACATAATTTAATTTAAATGTTGTGCATAATACCAATTAGATATATAATATCATGAGATATCTTTTATTCATGGTATTTCAGGTTCAATTTCATAATTTCTCCTTTAAGGGGTTTCTATTTAAGCATTTCTTAAGATGTAAGGCGTTTTCATGACTCAACTTTTTTTTCATGAAAAATAATTATTCCACATTGACCATGGGTTTACAATATAGTTGTATTATATTATATTATGATACTATAAAAGAATATATATGGGGAATGTTTTATTTATAATTCAAATATTTTTCCTTGATGAATTTCTTTCTCAAGAATTATATCTTAGTTAATAAATATTCTCATCCCATTTATCAATGGTTTCTCTTAATTGTCTATATTTTCTCTTATAATCAATGTTATCTTTTATATTTGGAAACCTATTTATGTTTAATCTCATATGACCTTCATTTTTCCTTTCCAAAATTTTCAAAATTATATTTTATTAACCATTTTTATTATGGGGATTTTCAACAAATGTATTTTAAAATATTCATAAGGTTTTTCTTTTGTGATCAGACGATTTATCATCAACTCAACATTTCTGCTAAAAACCATTATATACTTTTTAATTATAAATTATTGAAGATTATTTTTAAAGGTAATTTTTTAAGTGTTTTCATTTAAAAGTTTTCACTTCAATTTTTTTTAAATTTAATTTTAAATGTGATCCGTAACATCATATTTTATGCCTATAGTAATAACATTTTAAAAAAACTCTTTTATGATATATTTTGTTTCTAAGATCATTCCTCTTTATAAATATTTTTTTCCATATTTTAAAATGGATTTCCAAATTATTTTAATTATTAACTATTTTTAAAATAAAATTAAATATTTTTATTCTTTTCAAAGGTAACATTTTATATAAAAATTTTTTTCTTGATTTTAAAAATATATTTTAACGGATTGTGTTTCTTCAGAAATAACTCCCTAGGATTTTTATTTCTTCCCAAAGAAAGTATTTAATAAAAATTATTTTATGTTATTTTTTATAAAAAAAATCATCGGTTTAAAAATATATTTTTAAAATTTTTCAACAATATCAATGTATTTAATTTTATTAAAAATTTTAAATGAGTTTTCAAGAATTTAAATAAGGTATATTAGTTTGTTTTCAAAGTGATTCATATAATTATCTAAAAAGGTTCTTTTCATCTATATTAATATCTATTGATGTTCTTTATGATACACTTCTGACATGTTATTATGATACCATCCACATTCAATGTGATTCATCTAATCACTTTGATGGTTTGGGTCTGATATATTCCACCAATACATTTGTTAATGTTTTATATCACATGAGATAATTATATTAAGAAGAGAATTTTTTTTGTTCACAACATGATTCATGAAAAAACTTTTGTTGATAAATTACTGTATGGATATTGTTGAGTTACCTAATTATTTTTTAATTATCCTATTCTTAGGTTTGTGCCAATGTTATTTTTTAGGATATGATTTAAGGGAATATTACATCCCTATACCATATACCTATGATCATAATCCATGGATCGTGTTTATTATCCCATGATTCCATACTATTTTTCCATGTTATATGCTAATTAATTTGAGATTATGTATCCTTATATCATGACTTATGGGAATATCCTATTATTAAATACTAATATTAATAATATATTTATTTGATTTTCATTCATTCATATATTCTTATGATCTAACCCTTGATGACATATTGGAGAGTTTTCCCCCTAAAAAAATATTTTTCATCTTCCATTCTTTATATTTCCATTCCATAAGTAATGAAGATGAGTATAACTTATGAGGATTCTGGAAGTAAGTATAGTGTATTTTGATTATGAAGAATTCTTCACAAGTATCATAAAATAAGATTGTTATGATGATGTCTATCAAAGACACTAAACCTCATATTCTTGTGGTTTTGACTATTTTTGAGATGTAATGTATAACTTATGTAAATCATGCTAAATACATATATGTTTCTCTTTATTTATATAAAAAAATGTTTAAAGAAAGTGTTTTTAGCACTAGATACCAAAGTGTGGGTCTTAGAAACCTCCATTGGTTTTAGAACAAAGTTTATTTATTTTTTATTACCGATTTAGTAAGTTTTATGAATTATGATGAGTGAAAATTCATGAAAACCCAAAGGTTAAGTCTAATTATAGGATAACATGCTAATATTTTGGTAAAATATATATTGTATGGTTTTACTAGAAATTACATCCCTATTTGAATACTAAAAAGTAAATGTGAATGTGGAATAAATAAACTAAGGGGTAATAATTTTAAAAAGTTTAGTTAATTATCGAATTGATCTTTTCACAATGCACAATGACTGGTCCTAAGATTTCACCCCAAGCTTGAAACTATAAAGGGATATTATTTATGTAATTAGAATTCTTTTTATAAACCACTATAATGAATTTGAATGTAATTGGGTTTGGGAATATAATAGGAAAGAAACTAGGAATAACTTATATTTAAAATAATATATTGAAATGTTAGGATGCATATGTCATTTATTATTTATGCCTTTTATGATAATAGTTTTTATTTTTATAATATTATCAAATTCTCATCTTTTACTTTCTCTTATTTAAGTAATGGTTGGAGAAAGAAGAAACTATGTTAACAATGGGTGTTTTGGGAAATGTGGCGATTGTGCCATTGAGAAACCAAAGTTGATGGAATAAGGGGTAAAATTTATTTTGGTGATCCTCACTCAAATCTCACATGTTATGAATAACAATGGAAACCATGTTCAGTTGTAGAACACACCATGGAAGGAGAAACTTAATATCAAGTCCTTAATGCATCAATAACCACCCGAATTTATTGGGTATTACTATACACTAAATGCTAAATAGGGGAGTAATACAATAGAGAAGATTTTTTTCATTATTAAGAGATCATATAATGATATGGTTATCTAAGATATTTATTTGATATAATGTGAGGTTGAACAATGGAAGACTCTTATTAAAATAATGAATCATAAATTAGAAGTTTAATTAATGGTACAAAATGATTTTAAGAAAATACTATTCACCAAAAAATTTCCTAATTTTTTTGTATGAAAATTGAATAAGAATTCCCAGAGATGAAACAAAGGTGGGGGTAATCTATTAGAAATTATTAGGATAAATTCATAAGACTCACATGCTGCACCACTAGTTTTATTATTGAATAATAAATTAAGATAAAAAATTGTTTTGAGGCCTAAAAGCAAGTCTCTAAAAGTCATTTACTATAAGAGACTTTGGAAGTTGTAAATAAGTTGTTTGATGTGAGATTAAAGTTGAAATGGAAACTATATGATCTCATTATTACAGAAATAAGAAAATGAGGGTAGGTTTCCATGGAAACTAAAATTAAATATATCAAGATAGAAATAAATTACAACTTCTTATAAGCAGAAAAGATGTGGGAAATTACTGAGGAAATTGTTTGAATGGAACTGGTAAATATTTCAATTATGGGATGGATGGCCATCAAACTTTTAATTATCGATGAGGAGAAAAAATAAAATTAATTCAATTGAAAAATAGAAACTTTTAACTAATTATTCACTCACAATTCAATGATTTAAATTAAAATAGATATAGTGTTAAAAAATAATTCCCCAACCCAAATGATAATAATAAAAATATGCATCTTAAACCTATTAAACTAAGGAAACATGAAATAACTTTTGAAATCTTCATTGATGATGTGGGACATGATAATGTAGTGGTTTAAGGATCTCTTATCCTTCCCTAAATATTTTTTTATGTCTTATTCATACTCTATTATATTGAGGAAGTTTTTTAAGTGCATCAAATCACCACAATAAAGATTAGATATAGGATTATATGAAAATAGATATAGTTTTATTATTATTGTATCATGAGTATAATGCTTTTGGGAACGTTCTTTGTGTAAATATTATTATTCTTCCTTTAAATGAATTTTATGTGATTTTGGAAATGTATTATATATCTCTATGTATAGTTTATGTTAATTAAAAAAATAGGGAAATCAAATTTCATATTCCAAATCAACCTATAATAATTTACTAGTAAAATAATTAATATGAAATCTCTAGGAAAAATAAATTAACTTATATTGGTCACAACACCAAACTATTATGGGTATTTAGTTCAAATGGTTTGAGAGAATCTCAATATTGGTAAATTACAATTATGATGAATTAGATGATTTTATTAATCTTACACTGGTTACCAATATTGATACCTCATTAAAAATCAAATCCCGAGTTATGTCCATATTATGGACACCCTTAATTATTTAATTAGTGAGTTTTAACTAAAATTATGAAAACACAATTTATTTATAGGGGGGATATAACACCTTAATATTTTTCAATATGTATTTCATTTAAAGTAATCTAATGTGTTTGATAGATTAATCCATATGAAACAAAAAAATAAAATGATCCATGAAATATTAGATGAATATTATTAAGAAAATTAAAATAATAATAATACTACTTATAAATAAAAAATATTACTCAACTATAATTGATTACATTATATGATAAATTATTAATATGATTTAACATTAAAAGGGATTGTTCATTATTAAATATGTATATTTTAAAAGTGTTATATGTTTTATTATAATAAATTTAATTGTAATTTTAAAATATTATTATATATTAACTAATATTTTAATGTTCACTAAATTATACATTCATATGAAATAGTATTAAGAAGACTTAAAAATGTCATTTTTTTCAACAAAGAAATTATTTTATTATTTTCATTTAAATAATAATTTTTTAGAATTTTTGGAATTTTTATTTCATAAAATTAACTTAATATTTGAATTTATAATTCTAAAATTATCTTAATCTGATTTTTTTTGTATTTTTTCAAAAAATTGATTTGAGGTGAATAATGAAAAAACCATTTTTATTAACACCATAGTGTCATAGACATTATCATGATCTAAGCATGAATTAAAAATATTTATTTTTTTATTAAGATAACTTATATTAAGGAGTAAAATTATCCATTAAAAAATAATATATTGAATTTTAAAAAAACCATGTTTAACATTTTAAAATTAAATAATATTTTTATAATAAAAACTATTTTTAGTATTTATATTTTAAATAAATTTTCACTAATATAAATTTTGTTTTTTATTTTTTTTAAACTATAATATCTCTAATTTTGTTAATACCAAACTGGTTAATTTTATTAAAACAATAACATTGATAATTTTATCATAAATATTGTTTTTATACATAAAATACACTTTTTTGGAAAAATAGAGTTTTAAGCATTCCATGCGTTAATGTTAAAATTAAGTTTTGTTACACACAAATTTTAATTTATAAAATTTATTTAATATTTGGTATAAATATTAAAAAACATGTCATGAGTTCCATTTAACTTTTTCTATTAAAGGTAAATTACTTAGGTAAAAATTAATTACCCTGGTTAAAACCAAAAAAGGTGAAAGTGAAAAATATAAGAGTAAAAGAATTAAAAACATGTGATAATTATGTGAGAAAATCCATTAATGATCCTTTATTTACCTTAAACCTTCTCCCACTCCCTTATTTTCCATTATTGGATCCATTTTACCCTTTAATAGTGACTTTATATTTTATATTATTTCAAAAATGTCACTCTCTCCCTTTATAAAAGGATCCATCAACACCCCAATTTTTCCCAAACCTAAAGCCACTTACATTAATGAAACATCATCCAAAATACCTCCAAAAAATTTCTAGACCCATTCTAGTGTTTTCGGTATTCTTAAAATACTTATTTTTAATGGATTAATCCTCTCTTCAAAGGAGTCTTCTAGGGAGTAATGTGAAAATTTATAAATACTCATTTTCCATTTCAATTATTTTCTTCCTTCTTAATCATCCTTAAGATCTATGTTATTCATTGTAATATAATGAAATCATTATTTTTAATATAGTAAAAATATGGTGTTTCGAGCAGTAGGATATCCCTCCCTCAATGATGGTTTATATGTTTGCGTCTCGGTCATGGCGGTCTGACCGTTCCTCAGATTCGACCTTCTTATTCCTCCTAGTGGCGCTGCGTCGGTGTTTCCCTCATTGTCATCTTTTCGTGACCCAAATGTGTCTAATGATTTTCAAAACTCTTCATTTGTGGTGAAACCGAGTTTCTTGGCCTTCTTTTAGTCCGATCTATATCTCCTCACCATATCTGAAGATGTGTTTCTGAGATCTACTACCTTGAGAGGTGATTCACGGAGGAACGATATATTAGTGGTGGTGAAGTCCATGTAGCTTTGGGAAAATTAGGCATATTTTTCTCGAGGTGATGATTTTCACGGCGAATCATAGGTTCCATATGTTTGGAACAATATAGTAGTGATTGTGAATTATATGGATGCGTCATAGTGGGATGCTCGGATGGATCCTGCACAATCTCAAGGTAATTATATTCTTGTATCTAAATCCTAAGAAGATGCAATGAAATCGATTTCATGGACAAAGCTAGATGGATCTTGTTCATTGGATATGCTGAGGGACTATTGTCTGGGTAAAATTCTTTTTAAGGGTACATCAGATCACCTTAATGCCAACCCAGCATCATTTTCTTAGAGAATGGCCATTGGAAACAAATCATTGATTGCACACATTGTTTTTCCTATGGGTTCACATCCTTATAAGTTCGATGATTTTTTTCATAGATCCTCTCTTTTTTAAGGGTTCTCTAACTGGAAATGTGTTTCTCTTGGCCAGGGTTTTGTTCACTACCTATTTCCTTTAGATGACTTGACGCTTCGAGCATGGAGTTTTGGGTCCCTATTTTTGAATCCTGGATGTCTTCACTTACATGAATAATATTTGGACTTTAATTTCTTATGTGAAATAAATTTATATTTTAGATATAGGTTCACATTTATTGACACAATTGGGTTCTTTTTCATCTGAGGATTTTTCATGAAATTGGGATGTCAATTGGGACTCATATTCACCTTGACAAGGAGACTGAGGATGTTCGGTGTGGTAACTTTATTAGGATTTTTGTGGAAGTTGACCTCAAATCCACTCTAATTTCCATGTTAACCTTGTCTAATCCTTCTTATAATATCCAAATTATTATTGAGTATGACAAGAGACACTTTTCTGTAATAAATGTATGGATGTTGGGAATAGTTTAGAGCTGTGCCAGAATAATGTTTCATGTGGGGAATGTGGGATATGAGTTCATCTATAAAATCATTGTCCAAGGAAGTTGAAGATGATAGATTCAGGGTTTTCAAATCCCATTGTTTCACTTAAAGAGCCATTTCCCACTATGGATGATGTGATGATTGATAGAATATATGATTCCCATGTGTCTCACCGGGAATGCGATGGACTGCTGGTGGATGTTTCTTTGAATAGATCTCATAGTAAACCCTCTAATAGTCTGGATGACTTGGATACGGAGGTTACTTCAGTTGAGTACACCCCAACATGGTCTTTGGGATTTATGACCTCTTACCCCATCATGTTGATGTCTCTAATTAGAATAATTCACAACAACATGTTGACTATCATCATGAAATACAGAAGCTCATTCAGTCATCTAAATTATCTATGAAATGAGGGAATGTTTTTGAGGATGAAATAGGGAATGTTGGTACCCCTTCCAGGGATTCAATTTGTGGTGGGCATGCCTCTTTTTATATTTCAATCTTAAGTAACAAGAAAAATGACTAATAGTTAGGGATTCACCTCGGTTTATTGAAATAGTATACCATGGAAGGATTATTATAATCTTCCTAGGACTGTGTCTACTAGATCGTCTTCTAAGTCATCAAGTAAGGTGGATGCATATATACTTCATATTTTCAATCGGGATGATTCTAAATATGAGTGGGAGATTGTGGGTGACTCTTATTATGGAAATGATATGTCATTATATGATATATAAACCTATTTTTTGGTGGAAGAGTGAAATTCTTCTTGTTTGACCATGTCTGCCACTCTCCTTCATCTTTTATTTCATAATAAATGGTCAAAATAATTACTTTATTTTGGACATGTTGGATTGCTATTTTTAATATATTATAATGTTATTATTATTATTGAATAATTATTAACTATCCTTTCCCTTTTAGTGAATCGTCATATGTGCATGCAGATTACCACCTCCATGAACACTATGATTGGTTTTTAATAAAATAAAGACATGGATGGTTAAAAAAGGGTATTTAATAGATTAATATTATATATATAAATATATTATTATTCTAAAATTATAAACAATTCTCAATCTTATGCCTATTTTATGGAAAATTGAACTCGTCGCTTGTGCGTATGTGCAAGATACCACCTCCATGAAAATAATGTGTTTCATTTTTCTTCAGGTTTATTTATTTATCAATATCTCTTCAAATATGATTCATAACATTAAAAAATCTAAAATATATCATTATTCTTCTTTTTTAATTATATTATTATAAAATAATAACTCTATTAACCTTACCCACCCATAGATTCTAACTTGTTCTTGTTTGGGTTTGTCAAACCACTAATATGAACAATGATATAAATTTCTATAATTGATGAATATGGAAACTTAAATACTTGTATTATAAGAAATTTATTATAAAATAATATTTGTGTTATTTTTTTCTAAATTTTATATTATTATTAAATTAATATTTTTTCACCAATCTTTATTTCATTAAAAAGTATCATAATAATCTCAACACTAACTCTATCGTCATGAGTCATAAACAAAATACATATGAAATGAAATTATAACAATATAATTCATTATAAAATATATATTTCAGTACTTATAAAGATATTTTTATTATGAAATTTGAATATATAAACATAAATCGACACGACCATTAAGAAACTAATACTAATCCAACAATCAAAGCTAATAACATATGATGATGAAAATAAAATATAAATAACTAATATATTTGAAATAAATGATTATAAATTATTTCTATAAAATTTTATAGTTATTCTTAGTGTTATTAAATAAGTTATTAAGATAGTTATTTTTTTTACACATGTGGTTAGAGCACTTTCGACTATGCGGGATTAAAGTTACAAGTGCTTCGTCTCAATTTACTTTCATTGGGATATGTTTTTTATTCTCCCAATTTTATTTATATTAGTGTATATTTCGTAATGGAAATATAATATCCTGAAATATATTTTATTAAAGTTATTTTAAGATCAATTTGAATATATATCCTTCAATTGGATTATTTTAAAACATTTATTCAGATTATAAGGGGTATTATTAACTCAAATACATTTAAGAAATCATAATTATTTCCCTTTGACCATAGTTTTAAAAGATATTTTTTTCAATTCTATGATGATACTATAATGCCTTATATTTTAGGTGAATGTGACATTTGTGATTTAAATATTTTCCCTTGAATAATTTCTTTTAAAAAAAGTATACATTTGTTAATAATTATTCACATCTTCTTTAATGAGAGTTTCTCTTACACATACATATTTTCTCTTCCTAATAATGTTCTACTTTATATTTAGAATCCTAATTGTTGGTTATCTCATATTAAATTCCCTTTATTTTGTACAATTTTCTAAATTTAGTTTTATTAATCCCTTTTATGACCTGGGTTTTCAATAATGAGATTTTTAAATATTTAAAATGTTTTAATCTCATGATCATATGTTTTATCTTCGACTAGACATTTACCCTAAAAAACCATTATATAATTTTCAAGGACCAATTATTAAATTTTCTATTTTAAAGTATAAATTTTCAACAATTTTCACTTAACCATTTTGAAACATAATTTTGATTGTTCCTAACAACTTTGTCTTATATTAAATTGAATGAAGTGTTTTCTAAAAAAAATCTATAGTTTCTCTCAAGGTTATAAGAATTCAAATTTATGAAGTTTCTTTCCATTTTTTAAAATGGTTTTACATGTTTTAAAATTATTAATTATTTAGAAAGTAAAATTAAATATTTTCATATTTTCTAAAGGTAAAATTTTATTTTAAAAATGATTTTTTTCATTTTTAAAAGCAAGTTTTATTGGATTGTGTTTTTTATGAAAGAATGGTTTAATGTTTTTATTTATTCCCCAAGATTTGTTTTGAAACAATTTTTTATAATATTTGTTTTCTATAAAACATTCTTGTCCTTCAATCATATTTTTTTTTAAAAATTATTAAGTTCAAATTATTTATTTGTGGAGAGAAAATTTTTCATTAGTGTTCAATAATTTTAAAAATTGATATTTATTCAGGTTTAATTTCAATGTGATTCATCGAATAATATAAAATGCGTGTTTTCATATATGTCAACACCCATTGATGTTCTTTATGTTACAAATGGGATATGATCTTGTGAAACCATCCTAATCCTTTCTCTTGATGAATTATTATGATTTTGTATTTTATAAGACATGATTCTTTCCAATGGGATAATTATTATGTGATGAAATTAAGAATGTTTTTGATATCTTGGAACAATTATATTTGATGTTAATTATGAAATGGTTTGGGTCTGATAAATCCCTCATATGGTTTGGGTTTGATAATTATTATAGTTATTTTGGTTTTGATAAATACCTAAGATGGTTTAGGTTAGATAAATCTCTAATATGGTTTTGGTCCTTTAAATCCCTCAAATGAATTTGTTAAAGTTTTATATCAAAAGATATAAGGATGTTGAGTATGGAATTTTTTTCACAACATGATGTGTGGTCATTTGTTTTCATAACATAATTTGTTGTAATTATTGAATTTCCTCACAATGTTGTAATTTCCATATGATTATTTTTGTGATAATTTTTTTTTTCATTCTATTTTTCATAGAAATGTTATACTCCCATTACAAATTCGTATGATTATGCTCCATTGTTCATGTTTATTATCTAATGATTTTTCAATATTTTTCCAACGTATATATTAATTCATTTGAGATTATATATTATTCTATCATGAATTAACAACAACTCTTATTATCCCATATTCCTTTTTATATGATTCTTCTCCCATACTCATGTTCCTTCCTACGCTTATGATCCAACCCTTGATGAGTTTTTGATGAGTTTTTTTCTCTTACCGAGTGTTTGAGATTATTAATTTCTTATATTTTCATTATATAGATAATTAAAAAGAGAATAGCTTATAAGGAGTATAAAATGGATTCTAGTATGGTATGATTATGGATAAATGTTGAAAAATATTTTAATATTATAAATAAAGTTTCTTATGTTTCCAATCCTCAAAGATATTATGCCAAATGTTCTTGGGAATGAAACTATTTGTTAGATGATTTGTTTAAATAATGAAAATAATTTAAAATAAATATATGTATATATATTTTTATCGAATAAAATTTTTAAATAAAGTGATTTTAAAACCATATGTAGGAGTGTGATTTTGGGTAACCTTAGAAAACCAACACACATTATGTCAAAAAGTTGAATCATATTTAAAATTTTATAGAGTTGATAACATGTAGATTTTGGACCATCAGGTTGAAAACGTAACTAATATTGAACCAAATATTATTTATATTGATTTAGAACCTAAAAGTGATGAATATGAGGTATATATAAGAGACATTAAAGATTCATAGAGTTTTAGTATGTTTTTCAAAATGAAAATATCATTAGATGTTGAACAACTCCAATTAAAACAAGAAGAATACTTAGAATTAAAATATAAACCACTATTATATCATAGGTTAAACAAAGAATTATGGTTTAATATATTGAGCATGAAGAGTGGGTACAATAAATGAATTATAATCAAAATAAAATTCATAATAACTCCACTCGGGAGTTAGATTCAAGATGTAAGTATAAAAAAGTAATTGCCACCAAATGGTTCTTTACAAAAAACTAAATTATAATTGCGTTGTAATGGGAAATAAGACTAAACTAGTATGCAAGGGTAATACTAAATTAGTAGGTATATATTTTGATTAATAATTTTCCCCAAAGAATGTTTTTAATTCAATATGATTTTTTGGCAGTGGCTACACACAATCATTATAAAGTTTATCAAATTGATGTGAAATATTCCTTTTCAAGTGGTGAACTTTATGAAGAAGAGTTCTTGAGAAAATATAGGGTTTCTTTCTTAACGTTGATAAAAAAATGTAATATATACTCCAAAAGTATCTTTATAGATTAAAATTGGATCCCGGGGAATAGTATTAAAAATTTTATGAATTTATAAGTTTTTTTTCAAATGGGAAAGTTGAAAAAAAATTATATGTAAAGAGTTTATCAATAGTTACAGTGATTTTCATAGTGTATATTAATGATACAAATTTTCTAGTGATAATATGTACCATTGTGAATAATTTTACAAGAATAATAAAAAGTATTTTGAGATGTATTTATAAGGAAAATGGATATATTTTATAGGATTACTATTTGAGTAGAAATAGGACAATATGTTTTTATCATTAGAATATATGGCCATGATTTTTTGAATCAGTTTGGAGTGGAAGAGTCCTGAGAAGTTTTTACTCCCATTTCATTTATCACCAAATTTCTTATGGTTGATAATGGTAGTAATGTTGATCAAAATGAAGCTTGGAATACTCATTGGAAGTATGATGTATTTGATATCTTCAAAACCTGACATAACATATACAACAACACCATGTACTAGATTTCAGAGTGGCATAATAGAGGAAAAAATTCTTAGGGAAAATAGTGTTATCAGATATATAAAGGTAATAGTGAACTATGGGCTATTTCACTCAAGTAATAAAATTTTAATTTTTTTAAGATTTATTATTGGATATTAGGAAGGATATTGTACACAAAAAATATCAACTTTAGGAAAGAATTTATTCTTTGGTAATGGTTTTTTGAAATGGTATATTATGTATAAAAATTCAATGAAACTTAGTAAAGATAAAGAATGTTATTTGGTTTCCAATCTTAAATGTACACAGGTCTTATGGATGAATGTGAAATTATATGATTTTTAGGTTGATATTAATTGTCCATTTTGTAAAATTTATTATAACCAAAGTTCTATTGATCTATTCAAGTACAAAGTAAAACATTATATATCAATTCATATAGACATTCAATATAATTTCATTAAGGAAACTGTGGACAATGAAAATGTTAGGATAGAATATATTTCTTCCAATAATCAGTGTGAAGTTATTTTCACAAAACCAATTCCAAGTGAAAGATTTAAAGAGTTAAGGCTGAAACTACATATTCATCCCTATCATCTCCCTTGAGGATATGTGGATATTTCCCCCACAAGCATTTGTATTTTATTATCAAGGGATAATAAAATAGTATTTTTTTATCAATGTTTGGGAGAATAATTTTGAATTTGTGGAGAATTTACTAAATGTTTGAATATGAAGTTGTGGTTAACGAATAATGGGCGAGATTTTAAAAAGTGAGATTGGATGTATGCAGTGAGGGGGATCTCATATTGTAACGTGGAGACACATACCTTCCATAGAAGGGTGTAATTCTCTTAAAAATATTATCTTATCTTATAGTATGGTTCAAGACACATATTATAAGAGATAGGATATGATTTGATTATTCTAATGATATTTGAGAATCTGGGAAGGATTTGAGTTTTGTTGAAAGAGTTGAATGGAGTTTTTGAAAAATCAAAAGGGGATGATTGAGGTTCCCCTTAGAGTTTTAAGGGTTCATATCTATTTTTAATCATGGATGAGAATAATTTATGGTTTGTAATATGTAGTTAATGTTTTGTGTAATGTCTTTGAAATAGTTTGAGGAGATTTATGAGGTTTCAAGATGTTCAATAATCATTGGAAGAGAATCTGAAATTCTATTGAGCACCTGAAATTTAGAAATTTTCTATATGTAAGACATTTTCATTTGTGTGTAGAACTTTATATTTTTCCATAAGTATTCATGGGATCACTTATGATTTTTTATCTAGAGTATGATGTTTTGATAACATATAATACTTTTGATGTTTTTTAAAATTTATAGGTACTTAATACTTTTATGATGAACATAAGACTTTATATTTTCATATAAATGAATTTTGAGCCACATATGACTTTTATAATCCACATTTAACTTTTATCAAGACACATGTGAATTTTATTCCCACAAATGACATTCAAAATTTTTATATATATTTTTTCCTTACAAAAATTAAAGAATTATACTAAGTGAAAATTATGGATTTCAAGAATTAAAAATTCAGAAGGAAATTAAATCTAATGATGCTAAGTATGAACTTCAATGTTTAAAGTATTAAATTTAAAATGTAAATCCAGTTTATTCACATGATTATTAAAAAAATTTGATTACTATTCATATATATTTGAAGTTTCAAATATTGTATAGCTAAAATGTGGGAAGGGTATGGAAAATGAGCCTATTTTTTAAGAATTCCTAGAAACTATTTCTAGATAATTAATGTAGTGATATTGTACTAGTTTGAAATTTATAAAATCACTTATAACTAGTTTTTTAGTGACTTTAGATGTGTTTTTGAGAATTTATGTTTATGATTCTAGGTTATTGAGTGTTCTTCTATGATATTGTAGTTCAGGTCACGGTCCAATGGAAAAAAATTGGAACCGAAGATAATAATGTGAAATTAAGAAGATGTGTATTCCTAGAATTCATAAAATCATTATTTTTGAATTATTTTTTGAAGTACAAAGTTGATAATTTTTCTCAAATAATTTTATAATCATTTTATTGATAAGGAAGAAAAAAGGTTTTTGAGGAACAATGATGGAGACATGAAGTTCAATAAAGGTGAGAATATTCTAAGATCATGTGGCATTGTTATGAGAATAACTAAAAGAAGAAATATAAGGGATTATTTTATATGATTATATTGAGAGAATACTTATGATGGATGAGATGGAAATAAAGTTTTGGAATTAAATTAATTATAGAATTATGTGTTTTCTTAAATATTGGGATTATTCCTTGAATTGATTTTGTATTGAATGTAAGAGAATTTAATATGTGTATCGATATTGTGTGAAAAAATAGAGTATGAAACTAGTTCTTGGGGAAGCAGAAAAAACCTTGCTGAAGATTGAGTATCTAGTGAAAAAATAATAGGAATATCACTAAGTAGATGATCTATATTATATTTTATATAGAGTGAGTTAATATATTCTAGGTTCATGGACAAAGATCATATCTATTTTTTTTATTAAATTAGTGATTTGATGAGATATTTATTATTCTAGTTCTATATCATTATATATATAGTGTAAAAATACATAGTCTAGTGTGACTCTAGAAAGAGATATTATGAATCTATTAATTTGAATGTAATCTAATTTTAATTTTGTTTATAGGAAATAATGCATGTCTATGGAGACTAACCATGTCATGGAGTCGACCTTTCAGGAATGAGCAAAACCTTGTCAAAATTTTATGTTCCTTATTCTTTTTTTTCTTTATGCATGAGTGAGGTTGAGTTTTTAAATTTGAGTGTAATATATCCTAAAATTTCATATATTTTGGTTTTAAAGAAAATAAAATCATCATATTCTTAGTGATGAATCACCTTCCTAGGAACTTCATTCATAGGTGTTTTTCATAGATGACATCCATGTCTAGATTTTTCTTATTTCAGGGACATCACCAACTCAGTTGTATAGGTTGGTTTCTCTATTGGGGTTTTGGGTCTGTATATTTCCCCTTTTTCTATATGGATTATTTATTGGTTTACATTTGTGAATATTTTAAATTTTGAAATAAATTATATATATTTTCTTTCGTTCAATTTGTCTATTTTGAATCATTTCATCATTTATGAAGATGTATGTTTTGAACAAGTGTATTAGAATAAGGCCTCCAAGTATTTTTGATATGCATACTTAGTGATAGTCACAAACCTTTGTCCTATTAATGGTGGTATTGGGGTTGAATAGATGGATTTCCACCAACTAATAACTGTAATAGTGGGATGATCCACATCTATAATCCTTTAAATATATTTATTATGTGTTTTTCATAGACATGTTTTGTCTTTATTTTCATTCTAATTTTTGAATACATAGTGTTTGGAGATAAAATAAAAATAGTATTTAAAAATAACTCAAAGTATACTTGTCATTCTTGATGCAAAATTTATGATATATAATCTTATTTATAATTTGAGATAGACTATTTATCAACTCATGTCAATTAGAGATGTTAAATAAAATAAAGCGACATTACTATGATATTGAATTATGTGGATAAACATCTTCATAATAAAAAATTCATGAAATACTCCTAAATGGATTCACTCACTACTACATTATTGGTCTATTTGGTTTCTTTGAAAAATATATATTCGTTAGCATGAAATATTTTTTTGAAGATCACACAAAATGCACTTGTATTTTCTCACAGAGTGTAATACTCATTTACATAAGCTTTTCTGATGATTCCCTATTCATTTTAATCTCTTGGACACTTTTTTATGGAATGTGATACATGCCTCTTATTCACGATGCTCCGTAAGAATGAACAATCTCCTTCACCACTTGTCAAGATATTCCTTTCCTTCTACTCATGATAATCACCATAAAAGGACTATATATGTCTTCTTCATCATCCATAAGATAGGATGTTTATATAAAATTGAAACAAATATAATATTAAAAACATGAGGTCTTTAATCCCCCCATTAGATTTTTATCAATTCGTGATCATCATAAATCATTCTAATCACTAAAGTACAATAAAAAATAATATAATATAAATTATTATGACAAATCCCCCATGATCCAAATCATTTTCATCCTTCCTTATATATTATAATACATATATCTCTCTTATATATTGAAATTTTCCTTTAGATTTATATATTTTTCTTTACCCCTTCCATAACTAATATAGGTATATTTTCATATATTATATTGTTAATTCGTGTTAAATAACTCTAAAAATATGTTAATAAGTGGAAATTGATCCTATTATGAATATTTTTATTTTATTTTGGAATTAATTGTGATTTTGATTAGTATTTGAAGTTAATAGATTTAAATATTACAAAAGAAATGACATAGCTATGAATTAATTTATTCATTAATGATATTTTTCAGTACTAAGGGAAATCTAAAGCTATAAATACATTTAACTTCAAATGTGATATTGATGTTGTGTTAATATATCAATTTATAATAAAGAGAAGATCCTTATATGATTTGGCTATACTAATAAAACACAAATTAGTAACATATTAACATTATTATGAATGAAAGAATTTATAGCTTGGGTATAAATGACATGAGATATTAGGAGAATACATATTTGAGAATATGAAGGTATTAATTATCTTAATACCAGCCAAAAGAATGAAACCAATACATATGAGACATATCAATTTATAAATGATGATTAACATGCATAATAATGGGGTGTAATAGAATTCCTGGTCACAGTAGTGATAGGGGACACTAGCTCTGCATTTTTAATTGGTCTCATTACAACACCCATTAGATTTTTATCTAGGTATCTCACAACTAAAACTTTTTATAGAACATATAATATTTCCATTCATCAAGAAATTATTAATAAAGTATTATCCATGAGTCTATGTATGGAAGTGACCAGAATGAAGAAGTACCCCTCATGGGTTTCGTCATATAGCCAAACTCATTAAACTCTATATGAAACTCTAGTGCTCCATAAATTCTTCCAACTTGTTCAGTTACAAGGATAGTTTAAAGAATTTCGGTAGAACATAATCTATTCTTACAACCAACACTAAAATAAATCAATGTCCACTAGAACACTATCCTATACACTTGATAAAAAACATGTACACTCATTCATCCCAATTAGGAAACAACATCCAAATAGAATCGTCTCATCACTTTAGAAATGAAATAAATAACCCATGTTTCAAAATTCCAATATTACACTACAATAACACACTCATAGATGATGTGCATATAAGGAATTGATGTATATCCATTTTTATTGGTTTAATTGATAGCTAAAAATATATATTCTATTTGTTATTTCTAATAAATCATAACCAGATATTGCTAATATGTTTTTGTTGATTGTTTTTGAATAATGAAATATAGTGATGTGATATTGCTTAGTGTGGTAGAGTGACATGTTCTAGAATAAAGTTTTCATTTTTGAGAATGAATAATACATAATGAGTTCTTTATTATCAAATCATACTTGGGTACGAATATAATAAGCTACATGGGGAAATATTTATATGCATTGGAACAAATATTTCAATTTATTAGTGTTCTCTGGTTAAAAATAATATGCACTGTGTACATGTGTTTATCATCGAAAAAATGACCAACTTGTACATTTGAGATTAAAAGGAAGAAGGTAAATTCATGCATTATAGAAAATTCCATATTTCCAACACATCTATAGTTAATAAAAGTTAGTGAATTTTTTGAAAAATAGGTTATAACTATTTAATAAATTGAATATGATACTCTCTTTGAAGGGGATGAAGTGACAGTTCCCATACACATCTTATTTTCTATGACCTATAGATATATTTAATTATGATTAGGGTATGTACACATATTAGAGGCTTTGAACATTTATAAACATCATGATTGTACATATATTTTAATATACTCCCCAAATCAATTTTTATTTTTATTTTTGAAAGGATACAATTTTTTGTTATGAGGTAACCTTCACTTTCTGGAATTGAAAAAGAATCCAAAACATGACTATTTCAACAACAAGCATAAAATAAGAACCAAAAAAGAAAAATGAAAGTTGAATTCCAGATGTGAGGACTAAATTTATAATTCAGGGACTCAAGGATGAAAAACTCCATGAGATCATCACTACATGTGATGGCTGAGGCCCTACCATGGTACCTACCACCTGTTGACATCAAAACTATTGATACCAAGACCTCCTTCACCAAAAGAATATAATCCCTCCAAAAATAAAACCCGACAAGAAACTTTACATATATTATCTTTGAAGAATAATAATAGACACCAAAACACAATAAAAATATATGAATGGAGAACTTTTTCCTAGTTTAGAACCAGAGAACCAATGAACAGATTTTATGAATACTTTTCCATCAATGTCAATGCCTCCATCACACTACATCCATGCAATGAAATGTTATCTTGGTGATTGAACATTCCACCTTAATGTGAGAAAGTCCCATCAATTAGATATTCCTAATGAATACCAACAGAACTACATGTGAAGAA
Source organism: Viscum album (assembly GCA_963277665.1). Taxonomy (NCBI): domain Eukaryota; kingdom Viridiplantae; phylum Streptophyta; class Magnoliopsida; order Santalales; family Viscaceae; genus Viscum; species Viscum album. Next base: position 1,165,728,441 of record OY728142.1, read on the forward strand.
ATAATTGATAAAAATAAAAATTTAAATTGTCAATCTAGAATCAGTAACAACCTATACTAAAAGTCCAAGAGACAAAAAGATTTACTTTTAGAGGGTGAAGAAACTCAAATTCACTTTATTGATCAAGAAATATAAATTTCAAAAAACACCATTGAATACTGAACAAAATTAGGTTAAGCTAGACCAAAACCAAAACCAACAAACCCCAAAAAAAGATTTAAAAAAAATACGATTCAAAAGAATAAATGGAAAACACTATCAAATTCTCCCACTAGAATTTACCCAAGAAGCCACTACCGCAGTCATGCTTGATCAAGGATAACCAAGATGGAGGGGGATGAAAGATTTAGGTAGGAAGAAAATGAAAACACCATATAAAGGAAAAAATAACCCATTAATAAATATGATATAGTATATGAATTACACAACCATAAGACCTAAGGTAATGAAGAAAAGGGACCATGTATGTATGAATATAGACTAAGATGGTGCATAGAGGCAATCACCACCGTGGGAGCATCATGTTAAAACCCTTGATTTGGGAGTGTCAATAGAGTGTGTATTTTAGAGAGTATAGTTCTATTTCACCTTTCTAAACTTATATATAAGTCTTAAATAAAGGTATGATATATATTATACTCTACGGTAGCTTGATATGTGTGAGAGTGATAAGGAATAGTAGTGAGTCATTGATTACAACTTATACATATAATTAAAAAAATGATATTCTTAATGTACTAATAACTTTCCTATAAAAAATAAATTATTAAATTCTTATTAAACAAATAATCTCAACCATCAACACATCATATAGTTATAAATAAATTAAAACATTCAAATAACATTAAGGGGATATATTTTATGACGCTAGAATAAAAAAAGAGTAAACTGAGGTCATGGATGGAGTCTTACATCCATGTGGCTTACATTTAAGTATGAATAAAACTCTATATGAACTGAATGATGGGGAAGAGACTTAGGAAATACAATTGTAAATAAATCAAACCAATGACACATGAGGCAGATTTATAATTATTTATCAGAGTATTTTTTTTAATATGACAGCAACTCGAGCTTGTGGAAAGAATATAAAAGATTGTTTGAGGAATTTGAAGTATAATTGAAGAAACTTTCACATGGTATGATCTATAGATATTAATGAGAAATATTTATAGGTGGTTTTATTGTGTTATATTCTATCTATAAATAAGTTAACGGCATATTTCTAATGCTTTACCAACTTTTGAAAGATGTTTGATAGTTTAGGAAGGGGAAGCTCTCATTCAAGAGATATAAAATAATAATATGTGCATTCTATTCTAGGGATAGATTCTAGTTTTATTAAATAGTGGTATTAGTTCATTAATTTTTGTTACTTAAATTTATTATATTAATTTTTTCTTCAATAAGTGTGATAATTTTTATTTTTGGGTGATTTTTCGTTTTGCATTGTTAATCAATTATGTCGAATTTTTATAACCGTTCACATATGATGAAATGATATATTATTTGAGTGATGTTTTTCACAATAACTTTCATCCAAGTATCTTGACAAACCACATTTTTTTAAATTTTTAATCTATAATAAATTATTTGGTTCTCCCATATCAAGTAATAAGTGAATATTTATTGAAAATTTTAATTGAATAGTGAATTTAAAAATTGTATGGAAATTATGGATCTAACAATTTATACAACACTATAGTATTTTTATAAAAAAATTAACGTATTAATAATTTTGAGATTAAATATATTTAAATCATTCTAAAATAAATTTATATAATTTTCATTTATGGAGTCTTATATGGATCCCATGTTTTAGTGTAGAAATTAGGTTATGAAATTGAAGTTGGATTAAATACCTCATCATAGATATTGAACAACAATTTTAGAAATAATATTTTCATACTTACAAGTATTGGAATTTAATTTTAAATAATATTATTTAACTTCGATATGAATATCAGTTTCAAGTGGGTCATGAAATAGTTCATGTGAATAGATGGTCAAAAAAGAAAACATTCCTCTACACTTTTGATAAAGAAAGTTAAAAATGATCCTTTTGGAAAAAATTATAAATATTAATTTCCAAACATGTAAAAATTCAAGTATAAAATAAAATATATTTAATAAATTATTCAAGTAAATGAAAATCTTTTTTAAAACAATTTTTAAAAATATGGACTTGGAAGTAAATATACTCGATTGAAAAGTGAAATAAGATCAGAGTTTATTTTAAACATTTATTTTCATGATTAAATTGATAAATATAGGAAAAATTGGAAGATAACAAGTAAATTAGTTAAATATGTAGTGTATAAGAAAATAAATTATGTTTATGAGGGGTGGATTATAAGATTACTTTAATGAAAATAAGGTCAATCCCAAATATGATACACTGAAAATAAATACTTACCTCTTTGGAAAATTTTAAATTGGAATCCCTTGAAAGTATAAACATGAATTGAAAAATTAATCATCATGAATATATATATATATTCATGTTAAATACATCAGGCGGAATTATATACACCACATAAAAGTAAATAGGTTTATAATACAAAATATTCCTCAATGGAGTAGAAATTGACATGGAATCTCTACTTCCCCTCAGTTGGATGTGACTTATCCAAAGGTATAATTGCATTAAATGTGATTTTAATTTATAACAGAACCATATTAATTTTTAAAATAACATATATTATCCTCCTATAACTTCTTATCATCCATTATTTAATAATCTATCTTTATTACCATTTTTTGGGTGTTAACTGGTTCATTTTCTTATGCATGTTTTATTTTGGAAGTGTTAGTTATTATGAATATGATATAGTTATATCATATATAAAATGATATTAATGTAATAAATATCATATTTATTCACTCTCTATATTTTTATAATCATTCTTAAATATTGTATATGAAAAATGAATTGCATCACTTCATGGACAAGATAGGCTATATTTACGCCCAAGTGTCATTATAATTTTTAATGGATGAAAGGGTAAGGTATTATATGATATATGAAATTTAAAAATTAAATCTTATTACATAAGTACAATATATATTCATTATTTTCCTGACTTTGATTATCAATGTGAGTAGTTGATGGAAAACTAATTACATCAGTTCGTGAGGAGGTAATCCACCATACACACGAGCGATGGTTTTGTTTCCCATTTGACAGAGAAGAATGTAGATAAATATTATGAAATAAAAATAATAACTTGTTATTATATGGTAGAAATTGGTGTTATTATATTGTAATTGATATTACATAATTGATGGTGGTAAGAAAAGTAAAAAAAGGAATGATTTTGGTGAAGACGATCCCCTTATCTTAGAGAAACCACTTTTAGATTGCACCTTATGAATTGAAAGAATGCTATTTTGGAAAGAAAATAAGATTTACGATTTTGGTATAGAAGATAAGAAGTTATTATAGCCCAAATTTGTAATATCTTAGGACCTTTAATCCTAGATATGATACTAAAAACACATTTTTTACATTTATAACTTTGATACTAATAAACGTGACCTAATTTCTACAATCCATAATGTAAAAAAATGTAATATTGGATCAATTATATACAGAAGGAACATTTAAGTTGAGTGTTTTATATAATTAGGTTAAAATATTACATATATTGGGATAATAAACCATCAGTTCATAAAAATCTATATCATCACTCAAAACTTCTTTGTTCCAAGAACCATTATTAGACATACCCTACTTAAATCCTTTCATCAGAACCCAGGGAAATGAAACATATGAAAAGGGTGATCTCAAATGCTCAATAATTGTAAAGTAGGAAGATATAAATGATTATATAAGAATAACTTGAGAATAATGGAATAATAAGAAGAAATTGACATTTGAAAATTATACCCTACATATTGTTGATCAAAATATTCAGTCATTGACTAAATCTTGGAAGTTCATAAGAAATGAACCAAAAATAAATTAAAGAAGATGATCCATGAGAGAATGTCGTTGCGATAAATTTTGGAATTTTGGCATAAAAAGAATCTTATAACTTTTTTAACATGTATAAATAGAAATATATTCACCCATTAAATAAAGGACATGAAATCAGTCCCTCACCTAAACTTATAGACATGAAACCAAGTCCATGCATGATCATATGGGCATGAAATACAGGTCAATGGAAACAATTATTTACATGAAATAATATCCATCAATGGTATTATGGACATGAAACTAGGTCCATGATTTATCTAATGAACATGTAATCTAATTCCATGAATAATCTTATGGACATGAATGCTAGGTCCACACATGAAATTGTAAACGTAAAATCAGGTTCATGCATAACATATTTTCTTCATGAGTTATCCATATTTATCCAATTAATTATATGAAGATATAGGTCCCTCATTTTGCATTATTCAAATCATGCATATGTGTTCTACAATATAATAAACCATTCATCATACCAGAACTCATGAAAAGGAACAGAATTCAAAAACATTTCATTAAATTATAACAAGTGAAAAAATAACATATTTCATCAATATCTTTTCATCATAATCAAAACCCATCGAGAAAATAATTAGGATGGAATTATTGGATAATATCACCAATAAATATTTGTTATCACCAAAGGATTTCATCTTAGATGTATTTTTTTGAAATATCACATGGAATAATTCTCGAGGAAAATAACTTGTACATTTTGAAAAAAAAATATAACCACACAATTTTAATGGAAAACATTTACATTGAAATCATCCTTGTAAACCATTAAATTAATATTTAAAACATCAAGGAGTCATGATAGTAGTAAAATATGCTCATGCCGTATAAGTTAAAAATACGTACCTTTTATATATTTTTTTAGAAAAATAACTCAGTACCTCATTTTGAAAATGAAAAAAAAATAAATAATTGTTTTTTTAAAAAATTAAATAAGGGTAAAAATAATTTTATATAATTATAGGAGAATAGTTAAAAAAAATTAACAACTTTTTTATAAAACTTTAAAATTGAAGGTAAATATCCCCCAATGGAGATATAAACATAAAATATCCTGAATAATGGTTAGATTGTGAAATAAGCCCCTACTACTAAGTATCATTTGAATAATAATCCCCATGAAGGAAACATAGATGGATATATTAATCCCATAATATTTGTGATAATAATCATAAAATACCTTCATGGGTAGTATATACACCACATAAAGGAAATAAGTTGTGTGTAAGGAATGTGATCCATGGAAATAAAAGTTTAATGAAAATACCATACCTCAAGTCTCACCTTTCCTTATTCTTGTTGAAAACTACTATATAATAAATATATATTTATTAAAAATTTATTCCATATTTATATATCTTTAATACCATTTATAATTTTTTTATAACATCTTATTACTCGTTTATTAATAATAATTTTTAAAATCACGGCTCTGGGTGATAACTTCTTTGTTTTCCAATCTTGTTTCAGTTTTTTGTCCTAATTATTATTATTTTATCACGGTAACATGATTTATAGAATGTTAATACTGTTAAAAACATCATATATATTAATTTTAGACATATTTATAAACAGACATAAAAATTATAGATAGTAAAATTAATTATACCATTCCTAGAGACCAAAGGTAGTACATATGCATGAACGTTGTTTCTATTTTTTTGATTGATGGAATAAAAGAATGGAAAATAATAATTAAAATTAATAGAATCATATCTATCATATATATTCATATAATTACTCTTTATTATCATCAATGTGAAATATAAATGAAAAATGAATCACATCACATCATGGAGATGATAGTCTATACATACACATAAGTGTCGTTTCTGTTTCTGCAAAGATTGGATGATAAAATATTAGTCATGATATTAAAAATAAAGAAGTAGAACCACATTTTAAATATAACATATAAATATTTAACCCGACATAATACTCATACATAAAATATGGTTAGGAAAAATGAATTGTATCACTATGTGGAGATAATAAGTCATACGTAGGTATAAACGATACTTTCACTTCTTATTTGATCTGGAAGAGGGTGTATAGTGGTGTTTTAATAATCATAATAAAATTTCAAAATATTTATAATAATTAAGTTATTATTTCATGATAAATATCATAGGTTTTTATGAGGTAAATATGAGAATAAAAGGAAATTTATTGGTTAGAGAGATTGCAACTTCTTCGAAATAGCTCCTTTAAATCTATTACAAAAGGATCTTTGGTTGGACTTTTGGAAAGGCCAAAAACACAAAAATTTGACTAAGGAATTAGAAAAGAAAATTTTTCATGGGATGTTTTGGCTAGAAAGATAAGAGTTGTGTAAATAAGTGATGGAGGAGGGGGCCTTTTATAATTGAGGTGTGGAGCACTTTTGGAATTTCTCAACATATTAAAATATAATAAGACTATTACGGAGCCAAATACATAAAAATGGAATATAAGTAGACAAGGGGTGAAATATTCTTCCATATATCATCACCTTTATTATTATTTAATTTATTTATGATTTTTAAATAATTTAATAAAATATTAATCCCTTAAAATGTCATTATTGTCAATTTTGATACTATCCATTACTTTGAATTAAAAAACCTCAAGACAACAAGTAAAAACTGAACAAAATATTTTATTAGATCCTAATGATTTCATGGTCATCTATAGAATTCTTGGATCACCTTAAATATGTCATATTTTTTAATTTTAATATTTTCTACATCATTTATTTGATTTTTATATTAATGAAATAATTAGAGCATCAATATTGTGTAAGATGTAAGAAAATTATTTTTTCACCAAAAATTAAAAATAAATTACCATGATGAATAAAAATATTTTATATTTAAATGGATTATTTACAATCGAACATATCCCATGGATAACACTATATTTAATGTAATACACTTATTAAAAACAAGAGTGTGTCATGTTTGACTTTTCAATAAATTAAATATCATAATCGTTATAATATTATCCAAGTGGATCCTAAATGTGATAAATTATATCATTGGATGATTTATATTGATATATAATCATACAATAATAATTAGATAAGTGTTTGGTTCATTTATTAGTTATTATAATTTTATTGTTTAACCATTAATTACATGATTTACCCTTTACGATGGTAACAAAAATTACGTAGTTCACTATTCATATTATACAAAAATAAAAGGGACTAAGTTACTAAATTTGGAACTCATGATTAATAATAAGGAATAAATTTGTCAAAATTAAAGTCATAAACGTTGCATAATTTAATTTAAAATTGAACTGGCAAAACACAATGCCAGACATTTTTTTTAAGAAAAATGCCCTTCTAAATATAAAATGTTTTTACTAAATTGAAGTAAAAAATATGTTTAAAACCATAATTTAATCGTTTAAAATGAAATGAACTTCTGAAATTTTAATAATTTTCAAAATATAATTTGATTTTGAAAATATTATACATGAAAAACACTATTTTCAATAGAAAACATTATTTTTCATTATTCCTTGAAAAATCAATATTTTTTTGAAAATTATGAAACCTTAATCTTAATATATTTTAAACATGTTGAATTAAAAAATGAAATTAATTTTTTAAAATTACTTTTATTAAAAAATAGTAAATTAATTGTAATATTTACTCACAAAAACCCATTTTTGAAAAAAAACTTATTTCTGCAGAATAAAAAAATTACAATTAATTAAGTAATTATTTACTTATAATTTAAAAATATATCTATATTGGTTAAAAAATATTTATATTTCAAGAATTTTTTAATTGTATTCATACCTGCTAAATAAATGGATTGGTTATAACTATCAAAATAAATAGTAATACTTTAATTAAATATTTTGGTTCGTTTAAATTTAGTGTTGAGTGTAACCTAAGACATCCTAAAAATAAATTTATTTAAAGAAAAATAATTTATAAAATATAGAGAGTGTAATATTCACCGCCCATTTAATAAATTTCATCCTCTCAATTTGAACATCTCGAAAATTAAAGGTTTTTCATTTGAAAGTTCCTTTATGGAAACCCACATAAGAAATTGGTTAATAAAATCTTCTCCTTAAGAGAGATAAATGAATGCACGAAGTTTATATGGGATAAAACATACTAGGTTTCCATGTAAGAAAATAGTGGTGTGAAGTGAAAACATGGATATGAATGATAAAAACAACTCCCCAGTATGATGGATATTGATAAAGAACATGGTCATAAGAAAGTTAACCATTAGAAAACCACAAATATATGATGGGTTAAAAGGCCATTGATTTATTAGTAAGAAATGTAAATGGATTATGTTTTTATTCCCAAAACCATTATCCTAGAACTGAGGAATTATTTTACTACATTTTTTATGAACATAAAGAAATATACTTACTTGAAGAGCTGTATTTTATCCTCTAATAAATTTCAAACACAAGCTCATCTTTTTCAAACAATTATGAGTGTAAAATTTTCATTCCTATAAGAATAAAATTAAAATCTATATATCATGATTTCAAAAAAATTATAACAAGTTTTTCCTCCAATAATTATATATTAACAACAACTAAAAAGGTTAGAATAAGATAACTTAATTAAAAAAATAATAAACTTTCATAAGAGGAAAACTACTTTAATCTAAAAAATTCAATAGTAATACCCAAATTTCAACATAGATAATTCAATAAATAACTACCTTTAAAATTACCCAAAATATTTCATACTAATATGGAAACCCAAAAATCATAATGATTTAATCACATAATATTACAAGATTATTTTTAACATTTATCTCCATATAACACCAATTACTCTTGAAGTCCCATCCAAAATTTTTAAGCCATAAACATATAATATCTAAGAAAAGAAAACCATTTACAAAAATACCCTTAATCACATCAAATCCAAAATAAAATCACACATGACTTTAAAAGATAATTCAACCTTTATTCCTAAAATTAAATCCCATGGTATTATATTTACCATAATCATGTAGACTTACAATAATAGAACATATTTTGAAATAAAATTGGTAAATGAATCAAGAATTCAATTTCAAATCTCATGGTTATTCCAAAAGTGAACTTTACTATTATCTATAAGATAGTTTAAATAATGAAAAAAATGTATTACTAATCAGGACATCATGATAGCTAGTGGTAGGTGAGGCACCCCTTCCTCTATTATATTGTGGGTTCACACATCATGACATTGACATATGTGACTGGTTGTCACCCGACCTGTAGGTTATCCTTTTTTCTAAAACAATAATCCTTATAAAATTCCAAGAAAAGATAAAAACATCCTAAAAAATAATAAAAATATATTCATCATAAAAAAAATTTAACCACAAAGGTTATTTTATACCTTTTAATTTTCATCCTTAAATGTAATAACCCATAATTACATCAAAATAAGAGATCTTATAAACCTTAATGGATACCAATTCCTTAAAAATATTCCCAAAAATTTTTACAGTATTCTTACACAAATAATACTTCATATTAAACGTAAGGGTAACATATTCCTAAATCCAGTAAAACATATCCCAAAATTTATTTAACCACTGCAAAGTTTTATTACTTAAATCCTCAAGAAGGGATTGTCTAAGACATTGATCTTATAATAAACCTTAAACATGTAAAACAATGATGATATCTATAACTATTAAGAAAACATCACCTGAGAAAACAAAAAAACCTCCACATTTGTCTAAAATGACCTCTGATACCAACTGTAATGGCCCAGAACACATGCTCCCAAATTCGGTTCTATAAACATAATATTTAAATTTCTATTTTTGATACCAATAAATGTGACACAATTCCATCCTTTAAAAACATAAAAAAGGTAACATCAAATAAAATTCATATTTAAGGAACTTTTAGTTTTGCAGTTTTATATAATTAGGATAATCTCTTACATATATTTGAAAAATAAAAAATCGGTTCATAAAAACTATATCATCCCCAAAAACATCTTCACACTTGGAACCCTTATTAGACATACCCTTAAAAAATACATTCTTTATAACCTAGGGAGAGGAAAATAAAGAAGGGGGTAAGATCAAATGATCCGTAAGGGTAAAAAATGATGATATAAATGATTATTTAAGAATAACATGAGAATATGTGAATAAGAACATGAGCATAACATTTGAAAATTATACCCTATATATCATTGATCAAAATCTTGATTCATAGAAAAAACATGGTAGTTCATAAGATATGAACCATAAAGGAAGAAAATAACATTATCCATGATATCATATCATTATCAAAAGTCATTTAATTTCATCATAAACATAAATATATAACATTGTGAACGTGTATAAATAGAAACAGGATGAATCATTAAATAAAGGGCAAGTAATCAGATCGTCGAATAAGCATATATACATGAAATTAGGTCCACAAATGTTCTTATAGGAATTAAATCCAAGTCCATGAATAAACATATAGATATGAAACTAGGTTAATGAATGATCTTATGTAAATGAAACCAAGTATATGCATGATCTTAAGAACATGAAATCCAGGTATATGCATAATTTTATAGACATGACAGCTTGGTCTACAAATGAAATTGTGAACACAAAATTAGGTTCATGCAGAACATATTTACCTTGCGAGTTATCATTATTTACCCAATTAATTAGAGGGATATATAGGTACCACACATCACATAATGAAAATAAAACATATGTTTTCTACAATATCATAAATCATTCATTATATCAAAACTCATGAAAAGGAATAGATTTCATAAACACGTCATCAAAGTATAACTTCTGAGAAAAAGAATGGGTTTCATCAACATATTTCCATCCAAAAAATAAAGCATCCAAATAATAATAAGTATGGTATTCTTAGATCATATCCCATTTAAATATAAAGTATATTACTGTTTGACATCTTAAATGGAAAATTTATTTTGAGAGATCACTTGGAATAATTCTTGAGAAAAATTACATTTCTATTTTGAGAAAAAATCTATATAACCATTAAATTATAAATATTTTTTTTATAAAAATATCATTTTAAAATTTATTGAATACGACAAAAAATTAAAGAATCATGATGGCGGAAAAATATACTCATGATATATAAGTTAAAATAACATTCCATGTGTATTTAATTTAGAAATATCACAAAATACATCATTTAGATAATGAAAAAATTCTTTTACTTTTTTTTCTCAAAATTCAATCATGGGTAAATATGAATTTAAAAAAATCATTAGTGAATAGTAAAATATATCTTTTTTGAAAAATTTTCAAAAAAATGGACATGTAAGAGGAATATTCCCTAGCAGAGACATAAACATAAATAATCACAAATAATGATGAGATTGTAAAATAATATCTTTATACTTGACATCATTTGAATAATAAGCCCCATGAAATAAATAAAAATATATGGATATATAAATCCCATAATATTTAGGATAATAATCATAAAATATATTCATGGTTAGTATATACACCACACAATATAAACAAGTATTGTATAAGGAATATATCCCACAAAAATAAAAGTGTAAAAAAAATCCCTTACCTTAAGTTTCACTATTCCCTGTTCATGTTAAAAAACCCTATATAATAAATATGTATTTATTATACATTTATTCCCTAGAAATATATCTATAATACCATGTATTTTTTATTTATAACCTTAAATCACCTGTTTATTAATAATTTTTTTTATTAAAATCACTAATTTTTGTGATAACTACTTCATTTAGCAAGAATATTTCGATTCAGTGGTCCTGATTCTCGTAATTTGATCATGGTACCATAATTTGAAAATTTTTAAGAATCTTATAAAAATAATATTTATTAATTATATACATATTTATAATCATTCATAAAAATTACAGATATAAAAATAAATTACATCGTTCATGGAGACGGTAGGCCGTACGTACGCATGAATGTTGTTTCCATTTTTTGATTGAAGAAATTAAAGAGTGGAAAATAATAATTCACATTTATATAATTATTATGATATCATATAGATCATATATATTCATTAAAATCATTATTATTTCAATCCATGTGATGTATAAATAAAAAATGAATCACATCGCATCGTGGAGATGGTAATCCATACGTATGCATGAGCGACATTATCCTTTCCTAAAAGATTATGTTATAATAATATAGTCATGATATTATCATTAAAAGGTATAATTATTTCATAAATATCATATATAAAAATTAATATAATCATAACATTATTCCATAAAATATAGTGATGAAAAATTTGTTGTATCGCGATATAGATACTATAAGCCGTACGTATGTACGAGCGATGATTTCACTTCTTGTTTGATGGAAAAGATTATGTATAGCAGTGTTTTCATTATCATAATAAAATTTTGGAATATTTTATATTATTGAGTTATTAGGTTACTGTAAATTTCATATATTTTTAGGAGGTGAAGATTAGAAGAAAAAGAAAGTAATCGGTAAGGGTGATTACCTCTTCTTCAAAACAAATTGTTTATATCTCCTATAAAAATCTACATGGTTGGTATTTTGGAAAGGCCATTAATTAAAAAATATGACTAAGAAATTTTATAAGATAATTTATCTATGTATGTTGGATATATTTGCCTCTAAGTGGTGTAAACAAGTGAGGGAGGAGGGTCCCTTTTTTAATTGAGGTGAGTGACAGTTTTGGAATTTCTCAAAAGATTAAAATATAATAAGCCTATTTTTTGACTCAAATTCTTTCAAATATACAATAAATAAACCAAGGATGAAATTTTAGACCATATATTATCCACTTGGATATGGTTTTATATTATTATGATTTTTAGTTAATTTAATAATATATGAATCCCATAAAGTATCATTATCGTGAATTTTGATACAATTCATTACTTTGAATTTAAAAAACCTCAATAAAAAAAGTAAAATGTGAAATAACATTTTTTATATATCCTATTAATTTCTTGGTCATATATATAATTCTTGGATCACCTTAAATATGTAAAATTATGTTTTAATATTTTTAACATCATTTATTTGATTGTTATGTTAATGAAATAATCATTACATCATTGTTATGTAAGTATTTGATTTTTTTTATTCACTAAAAATTTAAAATAAATTGTGATAATGAAGATAAATCATTTAAATTTAAAAATAATATTTATATTAAAACATATACTGTATATTACACCACATTAAAAATATTAATCTTATTAAAAATAAGAGTGTGGCATGTTTGACTTTTCATTAAATAAAATATTATAATTGTCATAATGTTATACAAGTGGGTCTAAAATGTAATAAATTCGACTCGTTTATAATTATTGTAATGATATAATAATCTAATAATAATTAGAAAAGTTTTTGTGTCATTTAATAGTTCTTACTATTTTATTTTTTATCCTTAATTACCTCATTTACCCTATACCATGATAATAAAAATTACTTAGTCTACCATTAATTTTGTCCTAAAATAAAAGCAACCAATTTAATAAATTTGGGCCTCTTTATTAAAAATTTTAAATAAATTTTTAAAAATTCAACTTACAAAGAAACTAAATTTAATTTAATACTACACCAAAAGCACAATGAAAAATATTTTTTTTTGAAAAAAATACATTTTTTTAAATATAAAATGGGTTTTATACTAAAATAAAGTTTAAAATCTATTTAAAAAACTATAATAAAGTTATTTATAATAATAAGGAACTAATTTTTTTAATAATATATATAATGTAATTTTACATCGTAAATACTTTAAAAGAAAAATATAAATTACAATAAAAATCATTATTTTCACTATTCAGAGCACAAAAATAATAAATAACATAATTAGTTATATATGTCACTTATTTTTTCATAATCCTACAGAATAAAAAATTCATTTTCAGTTTTAATAATACCTTTTTACTACTCCACACTTACATTTTATATATTCACACTATAAATAATATTCATTAAATATTAATAATTCTTATCATTGTGAAGTTTCCTAAAATGTAGTCTATTCAAACTCAAAATCCTTTCCATCATTAATTCCCAAATATTCGTAAAGTATTACATGGGGACTCGGCATAATTTTTTCTCATTTACTCATTAAATTTGAAAAAAATTCAATCTAATTATTTATTTAGATTATCCTAAAATATCATAAATCTTATGCCTCGTATTCATAAATCACAATCATATTTTAAAATAAATATAAATCATTTTCTTCACAATTAAGCTATTGTGTATTCATTTTTATTGTTCTATTATCATCTAAAATCATGATTAACCTAATCATGAATATTGAATATTAAATTTGGGGATTCAAGGAATCATTTGATTCAATAATCATTAATAAATATTGTAATGTAATTACCCTTATTAACACAATGTTATATCTTCGATAGTTTCATTATACTCATTAAATATTTCTTGTAACACTCATAATCACTCTATTACACTTATTTTACAGAAACCTAGACTTCCAAATTCGTATTTCTTCTCAAAAAATAAATGATATAAAAATATTCTCCAATTTGTAAAAAATCATCTCCTCTATTTATTTGATGTGGTTATATTTTGATAGATTCATTACCACCTTCTAATCCAAGAATGGTATCAATAAATTAGTAATGACTCTTATGCAGATATCTTTGTCTCGTTTCATTCCATACATCCCCTTATAAATGACACATAAATGTGTCATGTCATAAAAATCATTCTAGTGTTCAAAACTTTCAAATCATATTATAATGGGATAATAGTTCCCACATATATTTATGATAGATCATTAAATATTTTTTTCATCACCCATTTATATATTTTGATATTCAAAACATTATTCTCCAAAAAAATTTAACATCTTCAAGCATATAACTTTTTCACCAAGTAAATATATTCTATTGATAATAATGATATTCTTGTAGTTTCCTTCATCTCCATGAATGCATATGTGGGCTTCACATTATCCAATTTCACACATAAATATTCTTCTAATATGTTTTATTCCCCATAACGTTAGATCATCGATGTGGAATAACATTTTTTACGTTGAAAAATGAAGAATGAAAAAAATAAAAAATATATTGAGTTATATAATCTAAATATTTTACGCCTAATAAATGTGAAAATTATGTGCATTAATTTTTTCAAGAAATAAAAAAACACAGGAATCCACATAGTAATAAACACAGTATTGTTATTGACCCTTATATTGATCCCTTGTGGACTAACCTACAAAGAGGATTATCATTCCACCCTTTATGGTGCTTCCCTCACAACATAATCTATCTATACAGGATCTCTACTTATAATTATATTTTTCCCCAAATTCCTTCGAGTATGATTAATGATAACTCTATGATACTAGTCTTCTAGAGTAGTTCCATGTTAAGGGATTTCATATTTTTTAAAATTACTTTTTCAATTACACATAAAATGTTTACAACCACTCATAAAAAGTGAAAAGTTCCCTCATATGAAATTATTCATCCACTCATACATACATCAGATTAATTTTCAAATGGTATTTTAAATTATGTCCTCTCAATTATAATCTCCAAAATACATAAAAATTCATTTATCCCTAACATAAATGCGATATTTTTATAATTATTCTAGAGATAAGTAAACTTTATCTAGTTAATATTGTTTTTATCATTAATATAATTAAAAACACAAAGATGTGAATTATTCACAAACACCAAAAACACATCAATCATATATTCCCTGATGAGAATGAATGTTTAATATTCAAATGGTATCCGGTCACATTACATCCTTATTTTAAAATAAGTTTTCTCATCAACAATAATGAAATCTCTATTATATCTTACTGGACATTAGTAATCAATATATGGGCATTATATATAGATAAATTATATTAATTAATAGAAAATGAAACAAAAACATTATGTGGGATGAAAGAACTGCCTATATTTATTAATAGTGAATAGAAATACTCAATAATTGATATAAAAATGTATTATTTGTCTTCCTTTATCCCACTCTTCTATTCAAATTCTCTAATTTTTTCTCACTCCCATACTGATATTTTATATAATAAATATTAAATATTATGGAATAACTTAATTATAATTTAATATGTCATCAATAATTAAAATCATGTTCTATGTGATTTCAGATTTGTGTATAATGTGTGAATGTTTTATTAAGATATAAAATCAATCCATTTGTCAATTTAAATTGATAACCACTTCTATAAATTTCTATAACTCATTCTATGGATACCAATGTGTGTTATAGTTGTAACCAAGTGACACTAATTGACAAATTTATTAATTATTGTAGTAAATAAATGAGTTTTTATATTCATCACAACACACAGATTAGAAACCATCAATTATACATGGATTTTTGTATAAATCATCCATAAGATCCCCTTAATATATTCTTTTCTATGCATTTAAAAAAACAATTACCCAAAAATATTAGTATTTAATTCATGAGAAACAAGTATTAAATAATACATCTGAATACTATTTCAATGATTGTTTTTCAATAACCTTCATGAATATCAATTTTCATTAATTATGAACTTCTATATAATTTTTATGATAAAATCCATCTCTAGGGATGACCAATATCATGAATTCATAAAGGTATCTATTTTATTAAAATTTTCTTTAAAATATTAGTGGATCTGTCATAATAATCTAGTTAATAATCAGTAATAGGAATATCTATTCTTGAATGCTTTAATTCATTGGTTCCCATAATCAAAACATTATTCACCTTTAGTCCCTTTAATAAATAAACAAAATTACAGCAAAAATACTATTGAATAAGAAGAATCTTCTTTATATACATAGAGTGATAGAAAACGATATGAATTTTTTTCCCACCATGGTACTCACTTTATTATTTCTCCCCTTTAAAATATATCCTTTATATGAACTCTTTTGTTTTCTAAATCTACACTCATTTAAGGTGGAATTTATTCTTTTACACTTTCTTTATATGAGATATTTTTTTACTATTTTACAAAAATGAACATGAATAACATTTTAAACCATTATAATTTGATAATTTCTAATTGAGATACTATGATTGATACTCAATCCTATTTCTGTGTACAACTTCCATGTACCTCCCATATAGAACCTCTACAACTCATGTTTCAATATTTACAAGAAACCACTAATTTAAATTTGATTTCTTTAGGTCAGAAATTTTATTTTCCCCTATCACATGACACCTTTTTTTATCAATATTTATTTAACTTTTAATAATCAACTATAAAAATAAACATCCAATCAATATGTACACTATAAATATGTTTGGAATTATCTAATATCCAAATGAGTGTTATTTTAACTAAATTAGTACCATGATGATTTTACTTGATGAATTTCCTATTACATTATTTCTTAATTCTGATAAAATATATATCATGTTCTTATTTTATTGATTCCATGGTATTTATTACCCTTCAAAAATAAATGTACATCTTTATTCATGAAACATTACTCATCTTTCTATTCTTAATCCTTATTCAAACAAGATATTTCATAAGCCTATTTTTTCATGGTTACAAACTCATATATTTAGTCTTTTTGAGGGTATTACTACGTTCCATTAACATAAAATTCATTCCCACATGTTTCAATCCTTCCCTCGTAATATTTTATTATTTATGTAACACCCCGAGCTTCCACGATACGCTTCTCATTCAATAATGCAATAGCCTGCATTGTAAGCAACATCGAGTTCTAAAACACCGCGACTAATCAAAGTAGCCGTTATGAATAGTAATAACCACTTTTTAAAATTATAGAAATTTTATATTTCAAAATGGACTTCATTTTTGTATTCGTAATATCGAAATTAGCCTATGTTGAATTTTTGGTATTTTTCTGAGAACTTCTAATTTTTTATGAATAGTGAAAAATACATAAAAACAATTTTTTTAATCAAAATAATTTATAGTGATAAATTATACTATTTATTGGTTTTAAAGTATAATTAGAATATATTTTTACCATTTTATCTAATGGTGATCATTAGAATTAATTTAACATTGAAATTGGACATAAACAATTGCCAATCTTTTGATATAAATTGTTTCTTAAAAACACGCTATTGTTGTGACAGCGGGAATTAATTATAAAATTAATTAATGCAACTTATATTTTTGGAATTTTGTAAAATAGACATCATATTTGAATTCGGAATATCTATTATAGCTTAGGGTGAAATTTTGGCATTGTTCTGAAAAACTTCAATTTTTGATGAATAGTGAAACCACTAAGTGGTAGTTAAATAACTGATTTTTCGTTTAAATGAAATATTACCACTTCTGTGATTTGATTTTCAAAAATCCGACATACATGGTTGTCATTAAGAAGTAAAATGTGGATCAATGAGATTAAAATAATTTTTTTGTGAATAGTAACTTTTAAGTTCTTAATCGCGATTAGAGGTAATTAGTGTAGTTTAAGGTAAAAATAATGTTTTAATAATATGAGATGAGCTTGACACATGTCCTACTCCTATTGGATTAGTCATGAACGACCAAGACAATCCATGGGTCAACTTGGGGACCCCATGGAGCCACTTTACTTGGAAAATGACATAAATACCTTTTATTTAATGTTAAAGTAAAAAATGACACAAACATGAAATGTTTTACTAAAACAATTTTTACATGGGGTTATACAAGTAAAATTTTTGAATATAAATAGTCATTGGAAAGATAAATAGATTTCCTATATCATAGTAGTTTTTTTATAATTTTTAGAAATTAAATAAATTAAATTATTTATGACATCATTATGATGCAGCGATGACCTCATTATTTAACGATTTTAATAAAATGAAACGATAATGTACAATCCAAGGATTACACTTGTCCAAAGACTATTGGATGGGTATATTTCGAACCCTTATCACCTTATCCACTAATTATATAAGTGTGGTACCTTTAGAATCCGAAAAGCATTTTATAATAATGTAAAATTTCCTTATTTTCCAATAGTGCCCCTCCTCTCCACTTATAAAAGGCCCCCACCTCTACCACCTCATTCACACTTTCAAGCCATTTGGCTCGGACAAAATCTGCCCAAATACTCTCCCAACTTCCCCCTCTTACTCCTAGAAGCCTCAATTTGGGCAGAACGCTTCCCAAGGAAGCCTTTGGCTCAAATCAAAAAGAGTTACCCGATTTTGAGGTAATGTATTCTCTAATGTTGTTTTGTTTTATTTTTCTTCTACAACCCCATAAAATCTTTTTATTCATTTATTTTGTAACAAAACCAGTATCCTCAATATACTAGGATGTTGTTATAATAAGGATTCGAGCTACACTTACACACACCTACGTCTAATGGTTAAAGAACATACGGTTTCTGTGGATTGCGAATTTCTGCCTCACGAAACGATGATTGTTCAACACTCATATAACACCTTCAAAGGTGGCCATTAAGATGTCACTATATTTATATATGATATATAATATGTTTATGTTTAAATTATTCTTCTGTATTTCTCATTTATGGCATACTTTAGGATTTCCATTATGTGTAAAACGCGAAAATTTCATTTTAGGAAGTGCGGACTACCGCCCCATCAAAGTGATTTGAATCGTTAATGCGATATGTGGGATGTATAAAGGATGGAGTGGATGGTATTATACACTATATTATACTGTAATTATATTATACATTTATATCATTATGATTTCATTCCATTAAATACTAAATTGAAATGAAAGTAGCGTTCATGCGTACGTACGGCTTACCGTCTCCATGAACGGTGCATTCCATTTCTTACCTCTAAATGTTACGTAATATTATAAACGAATGTATATACTGGATATATATGATATATATGACATCTAAATCATGAATATAATTCTGGAGATAATGGATATTCTACCACATAAACAACTTGTAATTATAAGAAGTTTATTGTTGACTCAAGTACCGAAGATCGACAAAACGACCGTTATTAACTTAAATAATTACATAATGTTCATATCATTGTAATAAGTGATATAAAAAGGATAATGAAAATGAAAATGGTTCTTAATAAGGTATATATTAACTCTAGTTTATTATTTAGGAGGTTAAAGAACGGTTGAGTCAAGTCGGACACGAGGTAATGGAATTTCTTAACCCAACTTCCATTCTTTGGGTTAATCTCCTACTTTAGAATTATGTCATGATATTACTATGTCCCATTTTGTATTTTTACTTTATTTATGTGTGCCTATAGTGAATAAACATAATATATCTATTTTATTTTAAAAATGATCTTTTTAAGGACTTCGTCTCAATCCCCTTTCATTGAGGCATATTTGGTTTTATACACAACTTTCTTTTATACGGTGTATAAACCCCTTTGACATTTACATTTATTCAAAAGGAATATTTTTATACGAAGAGTTTTACTAAATGAAAAAAAGGGAATGTTTTTATTTCCGTACTTATGCGGTGACAACGACTTCTCCGCCGCCGTAACGATTATTTGAGTTTCGGCTTCCTTTACAAGCCATCATTTTTTTAATGAAAAATAAATACAATGTTTTAAATTTCTTTTATTTTGGTATTGAAAATTGTTTTGAAAGCGTTTTTATTATATCAATGTGCTGTATTGATGTCTTGTGACTAAAATGTGGAAATGTTATGTTTCCTTTATGCATGTTTTATGTGATACAATTATGTTTTGGTTTATGATATGTTTAAACCTATTCATATGAGGAATGTATTGGACTTAACAAGTGACGGGTGGAGCCTGCTATATCTCCTCGATGCATCGGTAGGTCTCATGAGACAACTAGACGTGGAATTGGCCGAGGCCCTTTCCCAATTTGATTTATGGTTTTGGCCGAGGCCTTAATCATTTTAGACCTCTAGGCCGAGGCCTTGACAAAATGTTAGAGAATGTCTGGTATTATGCATTCCATCATTATGAAAGTGGTTATTGATATTGCATTTGATTATTCGACTAGTAGAATATCCATGTGAGTAAGTAGATGGAATTATCTCATTTTACTTTTGCCATATTATGATGAAGTTCAAGTTTAAAAAGGCTTTTGTTTTAGATATACATTTCCTTAAATGTTAATGTTTATTTATGAAAGCTTCCGCAAAATTGTTATCCTTACTGAGCATCTGAGCTCACCCCTTTCAATGTTTTAATACTTTCCAGGATGTGAAGAAGTATTTTATGAATGACCTGCAGGGATTGTAAGAAGAGGATATGAGTGTGGACTATGGAGACTTTGTTATTGTAGTTTTTCACTTTATGATGTAATTTAACGTTTACGAATGTATCTAGTGTTTCCAAGGCTACTAAACTAATCGGTCTTTCGAGACTTGATCTTTTGTGATCATGCCAATGTTACGAAGTAATGCACCGACTCTAGGTAGCTGGGGTCGGGGTGTTACAGTTGGTATCAGAGGCAGTTTACTACTAACCTTGGAAGCTAGATTTAGATAAACTCTGATTAGAGCACATAGCCCAAAGATAGACATTGAAGATTAGTATAGAAGAACTTCCTAGAATTTTGTTATTGTAGAGATTTTGTGAGTTTTCCGAGCAATACATACCTGTCTAGATACGAGCAGGTAGAGGCGGCTCTGGCACAAATGTACCTAGGGGTAAAACCCGAAAACACCGCTTTGAGATAGACTCGAACGGGAACTGGTGCATGACAACGGGCCTTGCTGCACTCTTGGTTACGACACTCTCGGGTGATATGCTTAGGATAATTCTCGTTTTCTTTACAAACCACTATGAATGGTTATGAGTATATAATTTCTCAGAGAAAACTTTTTATGATTATGGATTATATCCATAAATAGTTCAATTTATGTTAAGTATTTTATATGTATGGAATTATGTATTTTGATTCATAAACTAATCTAGTTTATGCCATTGTATTGAAATGGCGCCTAGTGGAAGGAATGGAAACCGTATCAATGCACGCACTCCATGTAGGGATTGCCCTCCTGCTCAAGATAATTATTGTGTATCTGGAGATACAACTGGTGCTGATCAACTTATTACCATACTGGGAAAACTCACTCAAGTTATAAATAATAACCTTACTCGTATGGATCACCCTAATCCACAACGTGGATGATCAATGTTAGACTGCTTCATGAGGAAACAACCACCAACATTTAATGGGGGTACAAATCCGTTAGTAGCTGAGCAATGGATAAACTCCTTAGAGAAAATATTCCATGCCTTGGGGAATAGCGAAAGGGAGAAGGTTGTCATGGCAGTTTACCGCCTCACTAGAGATACCGATCAGTGGTGGTCGCTGATTCAAAACACAAAGGAAGATGATGACGTATCGAATATGGAATGAAGGGAGTTCAAAGAGCTTTTCTTAGAAAAATACTTTCCTCGTGACCATCGAGCAGATATGGAAAGGCAATTTCTGAGTCTAAGGCAGAAGGAGGATGAGAATGTCGCAAAGTATGAGGCTAACTTTACAAGGTTAGGGAGGCATGCTTCTGATTATATACGTAACCCAAGGAGTAATATTGATCGTTTCTTTGATGGGTTAAAACCATTTCTCCATCGAGATTTAGTATCACAATCCTTCTCATCATACGAAGATATTTTCTCGTGTGCTATCAAGACAGAAAAGGAATTCTCTAAGTCTTATGACAACAAAGTAAAGCAAGAGGAGAAGAGAAAGGTGGAACAAGAGACAGATAAATGGAAAAAGGGAAAGAAGGATTTTCAATTATGTGATAATTTTGGGAAGAATCACCCTGGTACTTACCTAAAAGGAATGGGAGTTTGTTATAAATGTGGAGAAAAGGGTCACCAGGCTCGTGATTGCAAGGGAAAGAAAGAGGCTATCAAAGTTGAATACTACAATTTTAGAGAAATGGGTCATTATGAAAATGAATGTCCTAAGCATCAGGGAAACTTACCTCAGAAAAGTCCAAGGGATCGAGGACAATCTTTTTCTGTTACTATAGTTGAAGTAGAATAACTAATGTATTGGTGCTTTTGGACTCATGGATTATATTCTGGTTATTAGAATAATGTGAAATATATATAAGGATTTTAATGCAGTACTTCTTGATTTAAGTAAGATTTTAATATGATGAAGGTAATTATATTTTTAGTATGTGACAATAAGAGAAACTTTACTTTATTTGCGGAATCTAATAAATTGATTTTTGAATTAAGAGACCTTTTAGAGAAATTCAGGATAGAGGTATTTTGGATAACTATAAAGGTTGGAGTGGATTAAGTTGATCTTTGGATAGTATTGTTCAAGGTTAAAAAATTTATGAAGATTATTTTTGGAATATTATGATACTATAGTTTCAGGAAAAGGACAACCTGCAGGGTGGGGCATAACCCGTCGCGTCGGACAAAGCTGCAGGAATCGAACCCACAATCATAGTGCGACATGCCTTTATTTCCTTCCACTAGCCTACAGGAAGTCCCTGGTTATTACAAAATAATTTTACTAATCTAAATGGTATGTGTTAACATTTGGAACCTTATACAATTAGGATAAGTATAATATTTTTGAGTTCTATTATCTTTTTGAGTGAAAGATGAGTTGAAGGTTGAAACTCTAATTGCCAAGCATAAATATATATATACCTATCTCTTATTCAATGAATAAATTAATTCTTAAACTTTAGTAAAGGGATATTAAAACAAAAAAATGTGTTATCCTAATACCTTATGTCTTATTGAACTGATGATATTTTAAATCAACATAGATTGAAGGCTTTGAGGCCCTCAATTTGATAATTGATTGTGATTGATGACCTCAATCACTCCCTACAAATATTTACGTTTTTCCTCGAATTATATGTCTCTAATTTCCACTAATGTTCTCCTAATCAAGATCATAATTGGGTGGTGACTTTTTCATTTCCATTTCCCTCTTATTAAGGCTAAATTTTATTAATCTTATTTCTGATGTGGGTTTTCCTCAAAGGTATTTTCTCTTTTCAACCTTTTATTTTCAAAGAAAAATTTCAAATTGCGAGGACGCAATTTATTGAAGGAGGGGATAATGTAACACCCCGAGCTTCCACGATACGCTTCTCATTCAATAAGGCAATAGCTTGCATTGTACGCAACTTCGAGTTCTAAAACACCGCGACTAATCAAAGTAGCCGTTATGAATAGTAATAACCACTTTTTAAAATTATAAAAAATTTATATTTCAAAATGGACTTCATTTTTGTATTCATAATATCGAAATTAGCCTATGTTGAATTTTTGGTATTTTTCTGAGAACTTTTAATTTTTTATGAATAGTGAAAAATACTTAAAAACAACATTTTTAATCAAAATAATTTATAGTGATAAATTATACTATTTAGTGGTTTTAAAGTATAATTAGAATATATTTTTACCATTTTATCTAATGGTGATCATTAGAATTAATTTAACATTGAAATTGGACATAAACAATTGCCAATCTTTTGATATAAATTGTTTCTTAAAAACACGCTATTGTTGTGACAGCGGGAATTAATTATAAAATTAATTAATGCAACTTATATGTTTGGAATTTTGTAAAATAGACAACATTTTTGAATTCGGAATATCAATTATAGCTTAGGGTGAAATTTTGGCATTGTTCTGAAAAACTTCAATTTTTGATGAATAGTGAAACCACTAAGTGGTAGTTAAATAACTGATTTTTCGTTTAAATGAAATATTACCACTTCTGTGATTTGATTTTCAAAAATCCGACATACATTGTTGTCATTAAGAAGTAAAATGTGGTTCAATGAGATTAAAATAATTTTTTGGTGAATAGTAACTTTTAAGTTCTTAATCGTGATTAGAGGTAATTAGTGTAGTTTAAGGTAAAAATAATGTTTTAATAATATGAGATGAGTTTGACACTTGTCCTACTACTATTGGATGAGTCATGGCCGACCAAGACAATCCATGGGTCAACTTGGGGACCCCATGGAGCCACTTTAGTTGGAAAATGACATAAATACCTTTTATTTAATGTTAAAGTAAAAAATGACACAAACATGAAATGTTTTACTAAAACAATTTTTACATGGGGTTATACAAGTCATATTTTTTACTACAAATAGTAATTAGAAAGATAAAAAGATTTTCTATATCATAGTATTTTTTTTTTATAATTTTTAGGCATTAAATAAATTAAATTATTTATGACATCATTATGATGCAGCGATGACCTCATTATTTAACGATTTTAATAAAATGAAAAGATAATGTACAATACAAGGCTTAAACTTGTCCAAAGACTATTGTATGGGTAGATTGGAAACCCTTATCACCCTAGCCACGAATTATATAAGTGTGGGACCTTTATAATCCGAAAATCATTGTATAATAATGTAAAATTTCCTTACTTTCCAAGAGTGCCCCTCCTCTCCACTTATAAAAGGCCCCCACCTCTACCACCTCATTCACACTTTCAAGCCATTTGGCTCGGCCAAACTCTGCCCAAATACTCTCCCAACTTCCACCTCTTACTCCTAGAATCCTCACTTTGGGCAGAACTCTTCCCAAATAAGCCTTTGGCTCAAATCAAAAAGAGTTACCCGATTTTGAGGTAATGTCTTTTCTAATGTTGTTCTGTTTTATTTTTCTTCTCCAACCCCCTAAACTCTTTTTATTCATTTATTTTGTAACAAAACCAGTATCCTCAATATACTAGGATGTTGTTATAAGAAGGATTCGAGCTACACTTACACACACCTACGTCAAATGGTTAAAGAACATACAGTTTCTGTGGATGGCGAATTTCTGCCTCACGAAACGATGATTGTTCAACACTCATATAACACCTTAAAAGGTGTCCATTAAGATGAAACTATATTTATATATGATATATAATATTTTTATGTTTTACTTATGCTTATTTATTTCTCATTTATGGAATACTTTATGATTTCCATTATGGGTAAAACACGATAATTTCATTTTAGGAAGTGCGGGCTACTGCCCCCTCAAAGTGATTTGAATCGTTAATGCCATATGTGGGATGTATACAGGATTGAGTGGATGGTATTATACACTATATTATACTGTAATTATATTATAAATTTATATCATTATTATTTCATTCCATTAAATACGAAATAGAAATGAAAGTAGCGTTCATGCGTACGTACGGCTTACCGTCTCCATGAACGGTGCATTTCATTTCTTACCTCTAAATGTTACGTAATATTATAAATAAATGTATATACTGGATATATATGATATATATGACATCTAAATCATGAATATAATTCTGGAGATAATGGATATTCTACCACATAAACAACTTGTAATTATAAGAAGTTTATTGTTGACTCAAGTACCAAAGATCGACAAAACGACCGTTATTAACTTAAATAATTACATAATGTTCATATCATTGTAATAAGTGATATAAAAAGGATAATGAAATTGAAAATGGTTCTTAATAAGGTATATATTAACTCTAGTTTATTATTCAGGAGGTTAATGAACGGTTGAGTCAATTCGGACACGAGGTAAGGGAATTTCTTAACCCAACTTCCATTCTTTGGGTTAATCTCCTACTTTCAAATTATGTCATGATATTATTATGTCCCATTTTGTATTTTTACTTTATTTATGTGTGCCTATAGTGAATACACATAATATATCTATTTTATTTTAAAAATGATCTTTTTAAGGACTTCGTCTCAATCCCCTTTCATTGAGGCATATTTGGTTTTATACAAAACATTCTTTTATACGGTGTATAAACCCCTTTGAATTTTACGTTTATTCAAAAGGAATCTTTTTTATACGAAGAGTTTTACTAAACGAAAAAAAGGGAATGTTTTTCTTTCTGTACTTATGCGGTGACAACGACTTCTCCGCCGCCGTGACCATTATTTGAGTTTCGGCTTCCTCTACAAGCCATCATTTTTTAATGAAAAATAAATACAAAGTTTTAACTTTCTTTTATTTTGGTATTGAAAATGGTTTTTAAAGCGTTTTTATTATATCAATGTGCTGTATTGATGTCTTGTGACTGAAATGTGGAAATGTTATGTTTCCTTTATGCATGTTTTATGTGATACGATTATGTTATGGTTTATGATATGTTTAAACCTATTCATATGAGGAATGCATTGGACTTAACAAGTGACGGGTGGAGCCCGCTATAGCTCCTCGATGCATCGGTAGGTCTCATGAGACAACTAGACGTGGAATTGGCCGAGGCCCTTTCCCAATTTGATTTATGGTTTTGGACGAGGCATTAATCATTTTAGACGTCTTGGACGAGGCCTTGACAAAATGTTTTAGAATGTCTGGCATTATGCATTCCATCATTATGAAAGTGGTTATTGATATTGCATGTGATTATTCGACTAGTAGAATATCCATGTGAGTAAGTAGATGGCATTATCTCATTTTACTTTTTCCATATTATGATGAAGTTCAAGTTTAAAAAGGATTTTGTTTTAGTTATACATTGCCTTAAATGTTAATGTTTATTTATGAAAGCTTCCGCAATATTGTTATCCTTACTGAGCACCTGAGCTCACCCTTTCAATGTTTTAATATTTTCCAGGATGTGAAGAAGTATTTTATGAATGACTTGAAGGGATTGTCAGAAGAGGATATGAGTGTGGACTATGGAGACTCTGTTATTGTAGTTTTTCACTTTATGATGTAATGTAACGTTTACGAATGTATCTAGTGTTTCCAAGGCTACTAAACTAATCGGTCTTTCGAGACTTGATCTTTTGTGATCATGCCAATGTTACGAATTAATGCACCGACTCTGGGTAGCTGGGGTCGGGGTGTTAAAATTTAAATCCTCTGGTGAATAATGAACATTTCCAACACAATTTATTATGATGAATTCAATAAATAATCAGGGATAAAATTTGAATATTTTTATGGTCTAATTTATATGAAATTGAAACGAAATACGCAACATTCAATGAATGAGATGTTGTATGACTCTTTAAAAAAATCATCCATGAATCATTTTTTATGAAAAATGGAATAAATACTACTATAATAATTATTTATAAATAATAAAGGTTAGGGTATCCCACTGAGTGAATGAATGGTGAAAATTTAGTTATTCTAACTTATTATGTAGAATAACTAGATCTCGAGGAGGAACTAAATATTTGAAATAACCCAAGGTTTACACGACCTTACCAGAGGAAGTCCATAAGAATAAGATCATATAATTTAATGCCTTTGGAGGAGATCAATAAAAAATACATGAAAACTATTTTGATTTTTTATAAAAATAATTGTCTTCTAATTTCCCGGTTATAAATTATCAACAACAATATATTTATAAATTTTTCCAGAGGATAAATATTTCACTGATAAGAAGGTTTATTTTTATGAAAGGATAATTAAGGATGATATACTTTCACTTACCACTAGAACATGTATTCCAAATAAATCACATGATGAACAAAATATTCAAGCTACGTAACTATAGAGTGATAGTTTTAGTTTCGATTTGTATTTATTTAATTTTACATATACTAAATTGAAAACTAGCTTCCATTGTTATATTATTATATACTTCATTGAATATTGGATTTATTTGGAGGATTAATAAGAAGTATATATTTCTGATGAAGAGGTAGTGATTTTTTTGGAATTATATGCACTAGTTCGGGAATTTAAAGAAGATATTCTAACACATATTTAAGTTCATGTTAAGGGATTAATGAAAGAAGAGAAAAAGTCCACATAATTTTTTTACCCATAATTGAGTATATATTTTTCTATAACACACACCTATTATAACCCTTATTTTGTTTTTAGCAAAGCTGAGTGTTACCCATGAAACTTGATTCCAATATTCCATGGGTTAATGACTAGAAAAAGGGTATAAAACATACATAAAGAGAGACATTACACCTAAAGATCCCTTGAATTATGGAATGAACCACCAATTAGCTCTATTTGATAATTACCAAATCTATTTATAATTTCAAATACATGTAATTTCATATAGAACCCCAACCTCTCTAAAGAAAATAAAAAAGTAACAACTCCTATGACAATGACTACAACATCATGCATGATCTTTATGAGCTAGTAATTTCTAGCCTGATCACTAATTCTATCTTTTAAATCTCTAAAATAATATATATAGAATATAGAGGTGAACATATATATAAACTTGGTAGGTTTATCCCTATAACATCTTTTAAATATATT
Source organism: Viscum album (assembly GCA_963277665.1). Classification (NCBI taxonomy): domain Eukaryota; kingdom Viridiplantae; phylum Streptophyta; class Magnoliopsida; order Santalales; family Viscaceae; genus Viscum; species Viscum album. The sequence goes on from OY728142.1 coordinate 1,165,757,580, forward strand.
GAAGAGTCTTGCTAGATTATTCATGAACAAGCAATAAAACTAACACATCACCTATCCCATGGTCAAGTGAACACCATCCTCACCAAGGCTTACTCACCAAATCCTTATAAAAGTATAATAATATAACAATCATGAAAATATATCAAGAAAGTTACCAATACCCAAATCCTCACATAACTTTTTTTCCTTATACATGAAAGACATATCTCTTGATGCTCTCATACCTTCCATTCCCACATATCCACAACCATATACCACATCATAACCACAACCTTATAACCACAACCACATACCACATTCTACAACCACCTGTCACATTACTGCCACATCATCACAGCTACATAACATAACCACAACCTTAATACCTCACCTCTTATACTACATCAAGATGAGTTAGTAGGGGAATAGGGAGTAGTCGAACATCTGTATCACCCAAATCCAAGATATTATAGTGACACATGGAACAAAAAATATCATATGGGAATTGGCCACATTACCTTATTTGGGTTATGGTGTGTAATAAATTAAAAAAATTTAATATATAATAGCTACACATAAGCCCAACCTAATGGTCCACATCCTATCACAACACCATTAGAACCACTTTCCTAAGCCACTTTACTACCAACACACAACAACAAAATCGACCTCTACCACCTCTAAACACACAAAAACATGAATACAAGAGAACACCACCACCATCTCACAAAATAAATCATTTTCATCCGATTTCATATTTAATTAACAACTTCCACTTATATCCAATTTCTAATTACAATAAGTTCATTAATCAAATAATGATTTTTATCCACCAATATTACTCAATTTAACATTATCCTTTAATATTTATTAATTTATTAAATATAAGATTTATTTAAACACATCAATTTAAAAACTTTAACAGTTCATTTAATCATCACAATCTATTATCATTTCACTCATTCAATTTCGTTAGATTTATTATATAAAGTTCTCATACTCCAAGGAATCTATAGCATAATAAAAACATTAACCACAGATAAGTAATAAAAAAACTACACTAATAGACCATAACATAACCTATACCAATTCTATATAAAAAACACAGACTAAATCCCATCATCGAAACAAAAAAAAACAAAATTTCCTCTAATCACAAGACAATAACATAATAAACCACTTATTTAATTCTTAAAACTAAGCACACCAAAATGAATAACAAAATTAAATTAGGACACCAACTAACCACAATAAAAAAATATCAATAAAATTTAATTAAGACAGTAATAAATAAATTAATATTATCATGAATCAATATTAATTTAAAAATTCATCAAAATAACATCATATAAAAATTAAAGAATTATACTTCATCCTTTTTAACCAAATTATATTAATTTAAACAACTTTTAAAATGTTTAAACATATCAATAGAAATATAAATCATTGAATAATTCATATATAAAATCGACCAACATATCAAGGTAATAATTAAAAATCAAATAAAATATGATTGATTATTCCCTATAATTCCACACTTATTATTATATTTATTATGTCAATCTCATATACCATTTCAAAAAAAACTAAATTATTATTAATAAAAATTAACACATAAATATATTAGAGACTTTAAATCCGCTACTAATAAAAATCTTCTATAACCCTATATTGAAGAAGTGGAGGATATCAGTGATCAAACAACACATATTCTAAGAGAAAACTTCAAAGATTATAAAATATCTTTCACTACACCACATCGATTGTTACCCATCTTGGGGTTTCAATGAAAAGGATTTACCCTTGAGTCTTACCTCAAGTACACTCCAGGATGGGTACTAACATTGATAGTGTGAAAAAATCAAATGGGAGGAATTACAGTTAACATAAAAACAAAAATATCAAGAACAATTATATAAAAAATAAAATTTTGTTACAATATAAAAAACAAACGAATCATCAAAAAAAATTCAAATCAAACTCTTATACTAAACATGATTCTCTAAGAATATGCCCCATCCTTAAAACCCTAAAGTCTCATAATTGAAAACCACTTAATAAACTGTGATAGGATGAACACTAAGTACTCAATAAGAATGTATTCGTAAGTTTTGTAAATTTCATTGTGAATCAATTATATTATGTTAACATGTTTCTGAAAAATAATATCAATAAATGACAGTCAATGGATATTTCATAAAGATACAGAATATGAAATATCATGAAGAACCAAAGACATTTTAAAATGATTTCTCCTAAACTAATACCCCATAATCACATTTTTTTAAACAAGAAAGAAAAAAAATTTCAAAATCGACCTCATAAAAAGATATATATATATATATATATATATATAATATAAAAATGTTTTAAAGAACATAAGAAATTTTGATGGGGATAAATTAGAAACTCAATAGATTTTGGGGATTATATACTGATAAAAATACCATTTTCTCAAATTTCACATTATCCATTACCAACATCAAGGCATTCCATAGTAACATTGAATCCTCATATCAATGACAACATATACTTATTTATCATAGTATTTTTTCCCCAATCATTAAATAAATAATCATATTAAATATCTCAATAAATACAATAAAAATATGAGTAAAACACAACATACCATTTTTCTATTACTAGTAAAAACCACATATATAATTATCAGTCCACTAAATTTAACCTTCCAAATGATATTAAGATATTTATATATAAGAGTACCAATAGAGAAGTTATAGACAAACACAAGAATTCACAAAAAAATATAACTGTTTCACGAGGAAGAGTTATTCTTGAATAACCAAAAATGATTCCATAATTATCCTTCATTTAACATTCGTCACCCACCTTGATTTTTCATTCACCACACACAATAACTAATTTTTACTCTAGATTCCAAAAATTTTATCCTCCATAGAGACATGAATTTTTACTAAACAATCCACTCCTAGTACTTAGTCCCATGAAATTATATGATATCCCACCATACAGTGTGGACGATGGGATCCTTCAAGATGAGAACGATATGTGTTTTTTGGGTTCTTCGGGGTCTCTAGTGTAGCGCCAATTTATCGGCGTGACTACGGTCTTTAGGTGACGACGTTCATGGATCCCAGTAAGTGGATATTTCTAAAGTTAATGGTGGGAGGATTAAAAAAGCTAACGACATTTTTTTGTGGTTGTTATAGTGAGGATGACTAAGTTCTTGGTAAAGATAATGATAGGCTTCTCCATGTCTTCATCTTAGACTCCATTGTGGTAGCATTTTCTCAACTTGGCTATGGTCTTCTGGCAACAATATTCATGGATCCTGGCATACACAGGTGTCAGGAGTCGGTGGTGGGATGATGGAAACATGAAGCTGACGACACCTATGGGGTGTTTCGAAGATGGGGTTCTGAACCTATTGAAGGTCGAGATAGGTTACTTGTTGGATTTAGAAACCAGATTTAATTTTCATTCGGTTTCATGGTTACTGTTGGTATGACTGGTTTGGGTGTCGATGGATTTTGTCTGTATCATTTTTGTTGCTCCTTCTGAAGCATTGTTTGTACCTATTGGAATGATTTTGGAGGTTTTTGGGACATAATTGGTATGATTTGTCTTGATGATGGTTTTCTTCATCCATGTATTCTCTGGGGGTCAAAAAATATGATGGTTGAGGTTTTCTTCTGTGGTTTTGATGATGATAATTCAAGTTAGTTTTGCTCGAGTTGCTGTATTGACCGTGAAGGTTTTAGGACTTAGTATCAGAGGTGATTCGTCATATCTCTATTTTTTTGTTCTCTACTATGGTTTCAAGATTCTCCCATTCTCTCCAAGAGGGAGCATCACGATGGTTTTCTTGGTCATTTGGGATGTGATTTTGAGCATCTAGTTCAAGTAGATCAACCACGTTGATCAGTTTCATGGTTTTTTGGTGACTTTTTCAATTTTATTTTGAAAGTTTATTAGAGACTATTTTTTGAAATCTGTTATGGATGGGATATGAGGTAATATTTTTCACTTGGTTTTATTCTGAATTTTAGTGGTGAACGAAACCAAAATTCTATGAGGATCAACTCTAGATGAGGATACATAGAAGGATGCTTTCATCTGTACATGACCATTCAGACATGGAAGAACGAGATGGTATGGGTTTTCCTTCAGTACCGGGACCATGCAACCTTGTGTGGGATATCTTACCCATCAATCAAGTGAAATGGGGTCTTGAAATAATGTTGTAGTGTTTGAGGATGGGTGGTTTCTAGTAGTCTTGTTCTGAGTTTTTCTATGTATGAATTTATTTTGGGTTTCCCACTTTTCCTCAAAAGTTATTTTAAAATAAAAAAAAAAAATTAATTTTCAATTTTGAAAACATTTATTAAAAAAAATCCATCAAAACATTTTTCCTTTAAAACTTTTTTATTTAAAATGTTTTTTATTTTAAATTTCTTTTCCAAAAAGTTTACACATTAGCTTCATTATTTCAATATTTTCTTAGTAAATTGTTTATATATATATGTGTGTGTGTGTTTGTGTTTGTGTGTGTTTAATAACATATCTTATCGTTTTATTTTTTTAAAAGTTTTTAAAATTAAATCCCTTATCTTTAATCATTTTTAGAACTTTATAAAAAACACATGGTTTTTAAAAAAAAATTGTTTTATCCTTTTTATCTTTTTAACTCTATAAACATGAATTTCAAATCCCCATTTTATATTTATAAAATCATGACATTTAATTTATCTAAAAATGGTAATACTACATCAAATCATAAATTTTATTCCATAATTAACCTCAACTTCAAAATTCAAACTTCATTTGAATTATCACACATCTTATAAAAATAAATTACATATAAAAAATATTAATAATTTTAAATTAAATTAATTACATAAAAATAATTCCATAATTAATAAAATACAACTCGTAGTATTCATAACCTAATAAATTGATTAACAGAAAAATTTAATTATTAAAATTCTATAACATTCAAATAAATAATATTCACCATAAAACATTATTATAAAAAAAAATATAAGTGAAATAAGAAACATAAAATAATAAATTTTTTATGTTTTTAAAAAGTCATTTCATTAAAATAATATATTTTTAAAAACAATTTACCATACAAAAATTTTACTTCCAAAGAACATTCAAAAAATAACATAAATATTGAATTAAAATATAATTATTAAAATACAATTAAAATATAAAAATATATAGACTATAAATTTCAGTGTCTTTATGCAATAGATGAAGCTTTTTGGTCTAAAAAGTTCTAAACCATTACAATATCGTTGTTTATAAATCTTTTAACCAAACTCCACCAAAACAGAATGCAAGCCTTTGTTATAGATTTATGAGAAAGAACACAAAAAGAATAATGGTGGAAAGTGTAAGATATGAAACCTTAGAGCATAATATATTGATCGCATGATTCTAAGACACAAGGTCCAACAAGGAATTGAAAAATAAAATCTATGCATACGCCCATGACACTTAGTATTTTAGTGAAGATAAAAGAATCAGACAAGGGAGAAAGGTACCACAAAACTATAATAAAAATGCAAGAGTGAATAACCATACTGTAATGAGATTTAAACATGCCATAATATAGCTTATTTAACCAATATTTGAGATATATGTATTTTTAAATGGAATAAATCATCAATTATCACCATTCATTTCTATCTTTAAAAATAGTTTTGAACACAAACATTGAAAAAATCCATCAGACCATGTCATAGTCCTTCAATGACTCTAATCAAACCACATACCACCATTTCATAATTCCTACCATACACACATTATTTCTTTAACATCTATTAAGGGATATATGATATGATAATTATGAAATACTGATTAAACCATGTCATAGTTCACCACATAGAACTCTTTTCCAATTTCTACACTCTTCATGGAAGATAGGGATTTTTCTATGGATCATTACCACTAATTTTTTCTTCCATTAAATAATCATAAACCATGGCATAAAAATATTCTAAAAGGTTATAAATAACCCATACATCTCAAACATATAAAATTGGCCACTAACCATGACCATAGAAAGATAATGACAAACATTCGAATCACTATAGAATAGTAAATCTCATACCACACCATGGTTGTATTTAACAAGAAAAATTAATATCTTATATCTTGAACCACAAATTAACACTCCATTAAAATGCTTAGTACCATAAATCAATAAAGTATAGAATCAATAAAATTTTGGAATCTACATATTTACCACTGGACAAAGGTTGTACACATTGTACACTAAATAAGAGGACCTCCAGAATTAGTAAATTAGGAAGCATAAAGAACCAAAAATATGTGATGGTTCGTATTAATTAAGACACATCCACCTTCATACATTAAATTATTTTTGGACTATTTAGTTTCAAAAATAAACAAAAACATAATCCTGTAAAGGAGGTATCCCAAGGTCATTTATAATTATCATTTTTTATATCATTTTTTTTAATAAATAGTAAATTCCATTTTGTTTTTATTTATAGGAAGTTTTATAGTTGGATATTAACAATACATATCATTTAAGACTTGTTGTCTATCTAAGTATAAATCAGGTTATACCCCCTATATTTTGGTTTATGAATTTTCTGTAATTTTTTTGTTAAAAATAATGTATTAAATATGAAATACAATGAGAAAAATTCATGAGATAAGTGTGGGGGAGGGAATAACCTCTTATTAAGTTTTATTATTATTTTATTTAATTAATGATGAATTCTCCTATTACATGTTTTTGGGAGTTTTTTTTTGAGATTTAATGAATAATTAAAATAAAATTTGATTAAATATATTTTGGTAAGATATTACATATTTATATAAATTAAATTTTAAAATTATAGTGGATATTTTTTTCTTTCATTTGAATTTAATTTTTAATTTTTAAAATATTTTTGGCTAAATGTGGAAGTTAATTCACTTGAGTGACTGGAAAATGTTTTATTTTCTTCCCTCAGAGGTATTATAAACCATTTTGATATAATTTCTTTTAATATTTTTCTTTCAGTAATAGAATACTAAGACATGTTTAGCATGATAGAATTTTATTTTATTCTTCTTCAAAAACTCTTTTTACATTATTAATTTATGATCTACAATTAATTGGTTTTTTGAATACCTTATATCAATTAATACCAAAATTATCATTTATACCTAGTTTCGGGACCTCATGTTCCATATAAGACCTTATTATTTATGAAATGTTCGAAGACTTTATATAATTTCCTCTATCAATCTTAGTGTTTTTCTTGGTTATTTTTAAATTAAGCATTTGGGGAAAGATTAATCTTTTTATATTTATGATTGGAAACATATATTTGAGGTAAATTTAGACTTGTTTAAAAATAAAAGGGATGTGTTTATTTTATTTCCATTATATTCATTTATTTTACCTCTCTAAGAATATTTATATATATATATAATATTGTAAATAAAAAAGGATTAAAAATGTACATATTTGAAAAAATTAATGAAATATGAAAAAAATGAAGGAATGTTAATTATTGGATTGATATGGTTGTTATTGACGTAAAATATATTTTTTTTGGATGATTTAACTTTATAGGTGAGAAATTTCATTGAGTTTGAATGATAATAATGGATTATGATTTTAAGAGAAAACACTTTATTTGGGATTTATTTTAAAAATTAACTCACCAACCTGTATCCTATGAGAAATCCATGTAAATATATCATTATTAACACAACGAGTCATCTATTTCAATGTATAACTTATATTTTGTGAAAGATTATTTAACAACTTGAACATGTTAGGAATTATGAAAACATTTAAAATATTATATCACTAGAGTGAAGAGTAACAAAAACATTACATGAATGGTTGGTATAAAAATAATTAATAAATTCAAATATAAGTAAAAAATTAAAGTGAATAAGAGGAGGTTAAATAAAAAAATTAATTTCATATATAAAACATAAAAATTTAATTCTTACAAGAAGAATTATATTTTTTTTCATCATTTGATTGGTAGCTGATTGTGATTAGGATATTAGATTTTTTTACTAGGAGAGAAAATAGTTTGTGTGGGGGAATATATAGAGTTATATTTCCATATATTTTATATTGATAATTAATGTTAAATAAACCTGATAATATGACACTAAATTTACATTCATCATATGAATCATATTTTTCTAATTAGTTTTTAATTAATTAAAATTAAACTTAATATTTAATATCAATTGATTTAAAGATTATCAAGTAATTAAATTATATAATTACTCATTAATTTGTGATTTTATGATATTTATATGTTCTTATGGTAATTAATTTTCATGGATATATTAAAATTCATATTGTAATTTTAATTTGTGTTAATATAATAATTAATGACAATGGGAAATTATCTTATATGTCATGGTTGTGTAAATAAAGAACAAAAAATTAAAATAGTCACATAATTTTGATTAGTGGAAATTATATCTCATGTATGAATGAAATGAGATTATAAATGGATTATAACATGAGAATATTAAGTTATCCATCATCATAAAACCAATTAAAAAATTTAATCTTATCTGTATATGCTACATCAATTTAGCCATGAGGACTGTACCAAGTAATAATTATTTATATTTATATACTTGTTCATAGAAACAATAGAACAGAGTAGATATACATGTCTAAAAAACCACATTACATACCCCATTATCCCATTATCTATGTAGATCATAGCTTGATATCATAATAAATCACCCAGTCCAATCTTATATCTATCCATAACTAGTAACATGTTTCCACCATTTACAAAATCCATGTGACTAGATTGAACAACCAACCCTTAAAATGCACAAAATCCATTTAAACCTATTTATCCATACATGAAAGTATACTACCCAAACCACTCGACCAATGTTTCAAACTAGTTTAGTTAACAGATCAATACGAATAATTTCAATAGCATAAATTCCCTAAAATATCTAACATCTAGATGAATCAAAATCTCTAACTACTATATCCCATCCACCTGATCAAAAAAATTTATATTGGGACAACTACGTTAAGTTGTAAGAACCAATGCACACTAAGAAGGGGTGAATCTAGATAATGAAAAAATAAACATTTCTAATAACTCACACTCAATATTAGATATTTTTACTATATTATAATGAATGAAATTTTAATATATCATACTATCAATTCATACATCTATGAAATATACAAATGATAATGTATCGATGCAATAAAAATATGTTTTAACCCACTTCATTTTTTGTTATAATATTTTATGAAATGGAACTCCTCACTATGGGCCACTCTGTTCAATAATTTTTAGGCATTTTACACTACCTACTATAGGAAACACACCTTCTCTCTCTCTCAAATCATTACTCCAAAGATAAATACACAAGATATGGTTATAAATGCCTCTAAAAAATCAGTTTCAAAAGACTGATATGATGTCAGCATAAATCAATATTCTGTTTTATGTTTCTATTCACTCCCTAACTCCTTGCTTAAAAATACATATGTGGTCACTCCATGGTAGTAAAATAATTTTAAAGTTTCATATAAATTAATCAAAGTAACATTTCCTTTCTCAATCAAGGATTTAATATAGATCAAATCTTTATCAATGAAATTATCTTTGTTATGATCCTTCTTCTTATCCACTTTTTCTATTAATGGATATGTCAATTATAATCCATAGATCATCCTTTATAAATGATCCAAATTTTTTAATATTGATAACAACTATCTCTTATTTATTTTTTAATTATCAAAAATCATTTATTAAATATCATCAATATCATGACCTAACAACAAGATCTAGGATTCTACCAAGTCATCATCCCATCATTCATCACTATAATTATGTATAGTTTCTACCCTTAACTCCTTCATTAATAGTCAACCATATCATAGTCAAATATTTCTATTTCCTCTAATTAATCATATATTTATATCTCTAAAGATATATAGTCAAATAGTTCATCATGATAATATTCCAAATGGTACATGTCAACTATAAAAATTAAAACATTATCTCTCTTTAGTAAAACATTAATTATTTGATAGTAAATCTTCATAGTTTTCCATCATTTACATGATAAACCATGGTTTAAATTAAACCCATAAAAGATGAATCCATTTTTATTTATTTATTTTTACACTAAGTTAAAGTCCCATACCATAAAAGATTACCCATACTTACAAAAATATTTCTATTATTTTTTTATTTGTCAAAACACCATGTGTCACACATAAATAGGTGAACAAAACCATCAAATATGTTGGGTTATACATTCCATAAAAAAAATAAAAAAACATTCATATTAGAAAATACATGCAAATATAAAAACCATGTATCATACCCATAGACCATGTGTCACACCCAAACAAAAAATGGTTTTGTGGCCAATGGCTTGGCCTAGAAAATCATGGTCAACATATCATTGTCTTCCAGAAAAGATACTAATATCTATATATTGAATTTTATATCATGTTTATATGATATCATGGTTTCCATACTGATATTTATGGGTCTTATTTAAATTATTTAGAAAAATATTATACTTTATTTTCAATAAAAATGACCAGTGAAATATTTAACTCAATGGTCAATTTTCTTACTTTTCACTAAAATGGTCTAAAATCATAATTATTTTTTCATTGATGCACATTTTTTCATGACACTCCATAAAATTAAAATACCCACCATCAAAATAATTAATGAATATTTTATCCTATTAAAAATAGGATTTATAGTAACATTAATTTTACTAAATATTTTTCATATTTTTTACATAAAAATGCACCATAGTGTTGCTTCCTATGGCCTATCTCAAAGAGGCCACTCAAATTAAATTATTATTATATACTATTTATTTATTTAATTAAAACAAAATAAAAAATAACAAAAAATTATTATATGAATATTAAAATTCATATTTCATATGTATATAGATGAATTGAACGAAAAATACAATTAATGAAATGTAAAACAGAAAATGCAGTCCAAGAAATTCTGCTTTCCTCAAGTGTTTATAGTGAAACATTATCAACGTTCTATGAAAAATATGTTTAGTATTTATATTTTCATTTCAAAAAAGAACCAACATATTTAATATCTCATTTCTCTTATTAAAATGTTATAAATATTTCATGAATAACTCTATAATTCAATAGAAACATTCACCTAATTGTTTTAGAAATAACTCAACAAAATGTCACCAACACTGTCCAAATAGAACATTTGATGAAACATATTGATGAAGGAAAGTATAAGACATGATAAAAAGTTAATAATTTCAATTTAAAGTTAAAAGTATACACCCACACTAATAATTTAATTTAACAATCATTTAAAACACATTACAAAATAATAATAAGTTAGAAAATAATATTTAAAAATGAAAGTTAAAAGTGTTAAACACCTTGGAAATATGTATGATGTAATATATACACCTATAATAGAGTTTAGAGATCACCAACACAAGTAGAAGAGATAATAATATCACCACAAAATAATTAAATTATAAAACAAGAATCAATTACTAATAGTGAAAAATAGATTAAATAAAAAATTCCTCCCATAAAAGGAATATTCTCATAATGGAAGTAGAAATCCTTTTTAAAAAATACAGAATATCTATAATAATGTTATTCAATATATATATCAATCCATGTGTTAGGTATTTTAATTTTTTAGTTCAACTTTAGTCACTCTTACTTAGTCTTTTACTGAAGAACATCTGACATGTGGGTTTAAAGAAAACTCTATCTCAACATGTATTTTATTAAATTATTGTTTTGATTTACTCTTTATTTGAACACTACTTAAAAATAATGGTTCATCAGATTATCACAAGCCAATACTAACCACATTAATCCTCAAAACTGATTTTTTTTAATTCTTTAGTCTAAATATATCCTCAATGTAAGAATACTTTTTCTCTACATATCATATTTTAATCCCTTTAATTTTTATAGTAAGTTTATCCCACTCGAAATTAACCTAAACGTGGACTTGTTTCATTAATTAGTATCATATTATTAAATTACCTCATCATAATAAAACTAACTCATGTATCTAGGTCATAATTATCTTATTCCATCAGTCAAGATTATGAAATATCCACCATAGATCTATCTTTTCCCCTTCAATATCTATAAAACCACATACTTTATTCAATAAATTAACCATCTATTCCATCTAATTCTCTTATATGTATTCAAACAAATTATAACATGGATAAAGGTACAATTGGATCCAATATTCATCATATTATTTAAGTATCAACCAACTTATCTTTAATAGACATAAATGAATCTATTTCATGTGAAATTAGTTAGTATTCCTCTAAGTGATCTTTTAACTAATTTTTTATACTAGATTGATTGAAATTTGGTTTTTTCATTAACTCAAATCACCAATCATCACAAAATTTTCAACTACTGCCATCAATGATCTCGATTGGACTCATGTTTGCACTACTGCAGAAATCGTTTTTTACGTCAGCATTTTTTACGTCGGTTATATATAACCGACCTAACAATGCGGCGAGTAGATTTTTCACATCTGTTATTTTAATAACCAACGTTACAAATCGCGCCTGTTGGGTTTTTACGTCGGTTATCTTATAACGGACGTAAAAAACCAATGCGCGGGGGGTTTTTTACGTCGGTTATTTTGTAACCGACGTAAAACACCCGATATCGACGCGTTTTTTACGTCGGTTATCAAATAACCGATGTAAAAAACCTAAGCGCGGTGTGTTTTACATCGGTTATTTTATAACCGACGTAAAAAACCCCCCCGGGCTTCGGTTTTTTACGTCGGTTATTTGATAACCGACGTAAAAAACGCGTCGATATCGGGTTTTTTACATCGGTTACCAAATAACCGACGTACAACACCAAAGCGCGGGAGCTTTTTTACGTCGGTTTTAAGATAACCGACGTAAAAAAGCAAAAAAATAGTTTATAAAGTCGGTTATTATATAACCGACGTTATAAAGCATTTAAAAAAATTAAAGCCCGTGTTCTGTCATTTACGATTTTTCGATTGACAGTCACTGGCTCGTATCTCTCTCGCACGGTAAACCCTAATCGGCTCATCGATCGCCTGCATTAAACTCATTTTGGCTTCATTTTTTATCTTCTTCACTCCTCTCAGATCTATCATCTCAACTCGCGACATTCAAGTAAGCCTTCCACGAATAAATTTCGTTCGTTTTTGTTTCGATTCTTGATGTGCTTTTCGTTCGTTTTTGAATCTCGTGGAATTTTTTGTTATTGCAAATGGTTATTATGTTCATTCAACTCGAAACATTCAACTCGAAAATGGTTATTAAAACATTGAGGATTAGCTTCAGCAAAATCTGAAAAATAATGGGTGGTACTGTAACGTTCCATTCATCCAGCAACATTATTATTTCCTACTTAGGTGGAATGTGTCTTTCTGGATGAAGATTGGTAGTACTTATTTTCTTAAAATCATATTTTCAATATGATTGTATAGAAAATGATTTTCATGAATGAAATTGGACCAGGTACAATTGGTAATACCTATCCTTAAAATTTCATTCAACATTCTTACATCATAATATTTTTTCAAAAATTTATGATTTTTAGAACTCCTAGATCAGAAAACCATCATCTGTTTTCATCTGCATTCATAAAAATATCAATTCATACCTATTACAATCAAATATTTCATTCTGGACTCATGGTGAGTCTGATAATACATTTCTTCTTTCAGTCATCTCCTAAAAATGATGGACCTTTTCATGCAAAGTGTATCTGATTTCTTGAATACGATGGTATGTACGATTTTCAACAAAACCAAGTGAGGTGATTTCTTTTATTATTAATAATTCATAAAAAAATTATAATACCTAAATATTATTATCATCCTTTTCAGATTTTTCATTATAAAAAAGGTAAAGGGTACTTTCTTTTCATTCTCATGTTACATTATATTTTTTATAAAGGTCTTTTCTATCTAGGTAGAAATAATTTAATGGTAATTAAATTGAATTAGGTATATTATCTTATCTTACCATCCAAACACATTTTTATGTATTAATAATTATTATGTTTTTTAAAAAAAATTATGACCCCCATTTCATTTTTGTTAGTTAATTGATCTACGGAAGTGTTATAAATGATTTGATGATCACGATTCACCCATATATATGGTTAGTCATTATATGACATTTGGGTCCATAATATCCTTCTAATGAATTCGACAATGCATTATATATCATAGATCAATATGGGATACAGATGGTTATACCATGTCCAATGTGTTATGTGATGTGTCTCGTAAGAAATATTATAATAAATTATAGGAAAGGTGATTAACATATCCCAATATAAGGTGAATGAAACTATGTTTTCCCTTGACATATGTTATGACTTATATGATTATGTATGTGCCACACTCTTATGTTATTCCACATACCAATGTTGTGATCTTGTGAATAAGGTTTTTTAAATCATGTTCCCACTATCAAATAAATCATGTCTTATGTTATGCTAAAATTGTTATACATGGACTCAGGTTTTATGAGCTATGATTATATAGAACTGTTTTACTTATCTTTTTGATCATGTTCTTTGTGTATGCTATTATACCCCCATGGATATCTTTTTATGAGATTAGATATTATATTTATATATATCATGTTTACCCATAATGAGTATCATAAATCAAAACTTTTATTATTTACATTCCCTAAGTTATAAAAATAAGTATTATGTAGGATGAATCAAAAATTTAATCTGTGAGATGAGTTGTTTTATGTGTGAAACCCAGGCCAAACACATATGTATTTTTTTATTGGTATTACATATATATAGTTCGACATATACTTTTTTTTACATTACCATGATATTAACATTACTTTTTCTAAAGAAATATTAATGTCCTTAGATTATATATCGGATCAAAAGGATATAGTAATTCAAATATATAATCAGAATGATCAGATAATATGACAATATTATTAAACATAAAACAAATGGTCTATATTCATATTTTTAACATGACACTTACGATGTATAGTTATTTGGTGTTTGGTACTTATGAAAACTACTACTACTTTCAAGATTATGGCACTTGAAAGTGTTGAGTAATTTAGATCATAATGATTGAACAACAAGCATGAATAACACATGTTATATGCTCCATTAGGTATTCCTATATTTTAACATGTTTATTAGTATATTGGAACGAGATTATTATAAATGTGTATCATCTGATCATATTCACTTATTCCAGATAAAAATCATTTTGTTTATGTTTTATTGATGTATATTTTATTTGGAGAATCATTAGGCGTCATGGTTTTCTTTGATTCAATGAAATTTAAAACTGTTACATCTTACTATATTTTGTTTTAAAAATAATATTCAAGCATATTTTTTTAAATACCTATAGATCTGTTTTATATTTTAAATTGTTTTACATTCAAATTATGATTTTTTTCATATAAACATGTTTTTTCTTATCTTAAATATATATATTTTTTGTTGATATTTGTTATAGGTAATAATGAGTCGAAGTTGGATTACGGAACATCGAATGAGCAATGAATTTAAGGAAGGTGTTGATGCCTTTTTAGAATTTGCAAAACGAAATGTTCCAAGTAGTGACATTTTTTTTATGTCCATGCCTGAAATGCTTGAATATGAAGAAGTTGAAAATTAGAGAGATAAAAGATCATCTGATATGTCATGGTTTTAATCCAAGTTACAGCCCTTGGATTTGGCATGGTGAAACTGGACGGAATTTCACTGATGATGATGATTAGCAAGATGGTAACTCCGATGGAATTGAAGAAATGATTCGCGATATTGTAGCAGAACAAATTAAGATAGAACCGACAGCTGCACGTCTATATGGTGATGCTGAAAAACCATTATATCCCGGTTGTACAGATTTTACGGTTTTGTCAGCGGTGTTAAGATTGATTAACCTGAAGGTGAAGCATGGATGGAATGACAGAAGTTTTACAGAGCTGCTACAATTGATGAAAGACATTCTTCCAAAAGATAACGATCTTCCAGATTCACATTACAAAGCCAAGAAAATATTATGCCCGATGGGATTGGGATACAAGAAAATACATGCCTGTCTGAATGACTGCATTATATATAAGAAGGAATATGAATTTATGTCAGAGTGTCCAAAATGTGGGACATCACGGTATAAGGTGAAAGAAAAATCACAGGGTGATGTAGAGATTACAAAGCTCCCTTCAAAGGTATTTTCGTATCTTCCTATAATTAATCATTTCAATCATTTATTTCCTAATTCACATGATGCAAAAAGGGTAAGATGGCATGCTGAAGAGTGGGTATGTGATGGAAAAATACGTCATCTAGCTGATTTTCCACAATGGACGAAAATTGATGTGCAGTATTCTACATTTGGAAATGAAATAATAAATCTCAGACTAGGGTTGTGCACAGATGGAATGAATCCACACCGAACACTCAGTAGCACACATAGTTCATGGCCTGTTTTATTGGTAATTTACAACCTCTCTCCTGAAGTTTGTATGAAGCGCAAATATGTCATGTTGAGTACAATGATCTCTGGTCCAAAGCTACTCGGTAATGATATTGATGTTTACTTGTCACCGTTGATTGATGATTTGAAACTGTTATGGGATGATGGTATTAGGGTGTATGATTCATATAAAATGGAATATTTTCAACTGCATGCAGTGCTTCTGTTCAATATAAATGACTTCCCAGCGTATGGAAATTTGTCTGGATACAGTGTTAAAGGGCATAAAGAATGTCCAATTTGCGAACAACAGACGTCCTATTGTCAATTGCATCATGGGAGGAAAACAGTGTACATGGGTCATCGAAAGTTTTTGCCTATGGAACACCCTTATAGAAGACTAAAAAAGGCATTTAATGGCTCACAAGAATTTGATACTGCTCCAAAACCTTTATCCCCTGATCTGTATTTTGAGAGGGTGAAAAACCTTGACGTGACATTGGGAAAGACACATAAATCTGGTTATGATAGACATATTTGGAAGAAAAGGTCAATTTTTTTGAGCTACCATACTGTTGGTATCATGAAGTTAAACATAATATTGATATCATGCACGTGGAGAAGAATATCTGTGATTATTTGATTGGAAAATTGTTTGATATTAAAGGAAAGACTAAAGATGGGTTTAATGCAAGATTAGACTTACTATCAATGGGAATGCGTTTGGAGTTAGCTCCCACTCCTAAAGGAAGACGAACATTTCTTCCCCCGGCTTGTCATACATTATCGAAGAGGGAGAAAATTAGCTTCTGTCAGTGTCTTCATGATACCAAAGCGCCTCAAGGTTATTCTTCTAATGTAAAAATTTCTGTCTCATTGAAGGGCTTGAAGTTGATAGGTATGAAATCACATGATTGTCACGTCATGATGCAACAAATTCTACCAGTTGCATTGCGTGGAATATTGCCCATTCGTGTCAGAAAGACTATAATGAAGTTGTGTTATTTATTCAATTCAATTTGTAACAAGGAGATTGATGTGAATGCTTTGGACATTTTGGAAAAGGATGCAATTTTTATACTTTGTCAATTGGAAATGTATTTTCCTCAAACTTTTTTTGATATAATGGTGCATTTAATGATTCATCTGGTTTGAGAAATAAATCTTTGTGGACCTGTATATCTTCGTTGGATGTATCCTTTTGAAAGGTATATGAAAATATTAAAGGGGTATGTTAAAAATCTATATCGACCTAAAGCCTCCATTATTGAAAGGTATATTTATGAGGAGGTATCAGAGTTTTGTACGAGCTACATGGATGCGGCGCAACACATAGGTTTGCCTCCATCTCGCCATGAACGAGTTAATAATGAGGGAAAGGGGATTCGCGGCTTGAAAGTCAAATCATTGTCAGCAGAACAGATGAAGAAGTTAGAATCATACATCTTGAATAACATAGCTGATGCTCAACCATATATCACATTGCATATTAATGAGTTAAAACAATGTCATCCAATGAAGAAAGAAATGTGGATTTTGAATGAGCACAATAAAACTCTTTTGTCATGGATTAAAAAGACTTTTCTTGGTAGATCAGATGTATCAGAGACATTAAAATGGATAGTGGGTGGTCCATGTTTAAATGTGATAACATGGTCTGGTTATGACATTAATGGTTATACATTTCATACAAAAGCTCAGGACAATAGAAGTGCAGTTCAGAATAGTGGTGTATTGGTGTTTGCAGAAGCAATGCATTTTTCGAGTGCTAAGGACAAAAACCCAATTTCTGCTTCAAATGCATATTATAGAGTGATTGAAGACATATGGGAGGTTGATTACTTTAAAATTAAAGTTCCTGTTTTTAACTGTAAATGGTTTAACGGTAACAACAGTGTCAGACACGATGAATTTGGAATGACACTTGTTAATCTGAATAGATTGGAAGACACAGCTGATTCTTTTATAATGGCAACACATGCAAAACAAATTTTTTATGTAGTAGATCAATCAGATATGTAGTGGGCTGTTGTTTTACAAGGGAAAAAACAATATGTTGGTGAGGATGAACTTGATGAATATGCTGATTTATGTGAGATCCCTACTTCAATGGAAATATTAACAGAACATAATGACAATCATGTTGAAGACATAGTTTGTGCCATAAGGAACAATCACGACGAAGGGATTTGGGAAAACAATCCATCTGTACATTCCTAAAATTACAGGTAACATATGTTTATTTCTTGTTTACATTTATTTTTTCCATAAATGTTAGATATTGTAAGTTTTTTATTTATTAAAACATGTTTTAAAATAAAACAAGTATATGTTTTTGTTTGTTTTAAGTTTGTTTAGTTTACTTTATCATGTTTATAACCATTACAAGAATTTTAAAATGCTTATTTTTGTTCACTAACAATTACTTTACCGTGTTTACAATGTTTACCAGGTTTACCATTTTTACCATTTTTACCATCTTGAACATCTTGACCATCTTTGCCATCTTTACCATTGTTTAACATTCTTACCATATTACCAATGTTTACTATTATGTAACTTAGTACACTTTTCTATTTTCTGATTACAGTAGTTTTTAAATATTTGAATTTGTATATTTGTTCACTGACAATTACTTTACCATGTTTTCAATGTTTACCAGGTTTACCCTTTTTTCCATTTTTTACCATCTTGACCATCTTGACCATCTTGACCATCTTTGCCATCTTTACCATTGTTTAACATGCTTACCATATTACCAATGTTTACTATTATGTATCCTAGTACACTTTTCTATTTTCTGATTACAGTATTATTAAAATATTTGAATTTGTATATTTGTGAACTGACATTTATTTTTTTGATTTGAAGGATAATGACAGATCATTCAGATGATCAACCACATGATTCTGGAGAGGAGCATATTGCTAGTCATACCTCTAGGGATGAACATTCACATACTCCTATTACGAGAAAGAGTTCAAAGGTTGGTAAACGTGGTTGGACACGTTTACCAAAATTATCACTTGCTCGTACGCAGGATCAGAGGATAGTAGTTGAGTTTGATGATGCTGATATTCCTAGAGGTCCGAATGCCAAAGATTTTAAGAGTTTTGTTGCAACTCAGGCTAAGACCAAAGTAAGCATTTTGTATGATGATTGGAGAGGTGTGGATAAAGCGATTATCTCTCAGTTGTGGGAGACGGTTTTGGTAAGATCTTTTGTCATTGTTTGACCATTCTTTTAATGTTTCTGGTATATATAATTTTTTTAACCTCTTCTTTATCAGATGACATTTGATATTCCTGACACTGGAGGAGTCAGGAATAAATGCTTATCGTTGGCTGCAAGGAGATGGAGGGATTTCAAATCAACCCTCTCATCTGATTTCATTTATGGTCATAGGAGTCATGACAATCCATTTCGTATATATCCTTTTATAGATGAAGACACATGGAGACAGTTTTTTGAAATTAGAAAAAAAGAGTCATTTCTGGTAAGGGCAATGTAAACTTTTATATACTTTCTTATATAAATGATTTTATTAATGTTTTGTTAATGATTTCTTATTCTTAAATTACAGAAAACAAGGAAAGCTCATCAGGAGATCCAATCTAAAAATGTATACCCTCATAGTTTATCTCAGGGAGGGTATACATTATTGGAAGAAAAAATGATAGCGGAAAAATTTCAACAACTAAGAGCTGAGTCTTCAAGCTCTGGAGAGGTGGCCCCTCCATCCCCTCCATCTAGACATGAAAAATGGAAAAGAGCTCGGAAGGGAAAAAAGGGCAATATCTTTCGGAAGAATCGAGAATCGTAGCTGACAGGATTGTAAGATATCTATTTAATTTATTTAAGTTAACTTTTTTCTTCATATAAGTTTCAATCATTACAGAAATGTTCAATTAATTAATATAGGACTCTCTTGAGGAGCAGAGTTCAGAGGGGACATTTACAGCTACTGGGAGGGAAGATATTTTATTTGCAGCATTGGGAAGGCCCGAACATCCTGGTCGTGTAAGAGTATATCCGACAGGTGTATTGGTAAGAATAGTGTTTCCACGTTCTCCAATTTCTAACATTGAGGGGGTTTATAAAAAAAATAGAATCCTTGGAGGCTGAAGTTCAAAATATTAATGCGATGATCGAAGACAAGATTAGAGATTTGGTGCAGTCTATGTTTGCACAAATGCAAAGACAATTTTAGACAGCAGCACCCACTCCTCCACCTCCCCCTGCTGACCCCATTATTTATCCTCCACCTCCGCCAGTAGCTCCCACTCCCCCACCTCAGCCTGCGGACCCCATTTTTTATCCTACGCCTCCGCCGCAGCTTCCTACATATTTCGAGTTGTATGTTGATGATTATAAACATCATATAGTAGCATACGGGTTGGTATATTGTATAGGATATACAGTTCATCATCAAAAATTAGAGGTAGAGAATCAGAGGGTCACTGTACAGGATATTATAGATAGATCAGCTAGGGTACCAATACCTACAGATGAGGTGGCGACAGTTGGACAGAGTATCGGCCATTTTTTAGTTTGGCCATCCAGACTTCTTTGACTCATTACCATAGAGTTATGAATGTTATATCTTTTTTTTATTAAATTTGTTTTATCATTTGAAAACTACTATAATTCTCAATTTTTTTCACAGGAATACTTCAAAGGTAAAGAAATACTGTATAGAAAATAACATACACAACATGCTATGACATCAGATACAGATTCCAGTGGTCTTGATAGATTGTCAAGATATTCACATTTGTTGTTGGGTTTTTATGAGTTTCCAATGGAATCTCATGTTTGTGGACGTGAAATAAGTGTGGGGATTACAAAATCTGATATCATGGAGCTTGTTACTGGAGATAAGTTGGGCATCAACGTGGTGCAAATTTTTTCCATGTAAGTCTTAACACCATTTCCCTGTGTTATATTTATTAAAAATGTATACTTATATATGTTTTGTATTAGGTATCTTTATAAAATTTGTGAGAGGAATGAACTGACAGAAGTATATGGATTCATGGACCCGCAATTGATTTCCCCTGAAGCATGTGCATTGACTGAGGAACAATGAATGGTTTATATTGCTGAAAGATTTGAAAAGAATATAATCCAACAATGTTGGATGATGCCTTTTTGTGAGAGGTATGAAACACATTTCTCTCAAAGAGTTAATTATCTTTTAACATAAAAAACCACTAACATTAAATTTCCTTTTATCAGTAATCATTGGATGTTAGGGATTTTTTGCCCAAGGGAGAAAGCTCTTTATTGGATATGCTCTGTTCATGGTGATGTGCGGGCAAGTTTTAAGAATATATTGGAAAAGAAAGTTTCAATTTCTCAATAGTTTTATATATTATAATGAATTTTAAATTTACCCCATTCGTATTATTTTCTAACAGTGCATGGGTCTACTTTCGAAAAAACACAAAGAAAAGAAATGCAAAGATCAAATATGTAAAGGCGAAGGTAAATTTCCATTTATAATTTGTACTTTTTGATTTATTACATAAAAATAATATATTGAATTTACACTCATTCAAAACAGAATTTTCATGAACAACAAGGCCTCATCGAATGCGGATATTATATGTTAAGATTTATGTATGAAATAATAACAACTGGGATAGTTGTGAATTTTGACCTGGTACGATTTCCTCTTAAACTTCGCCATCATATTTCAATTTGATTTATTCATTATACACTTTAACTATCTTCTTTTTCATTTGTAGATTTTTGATGGCCCTCAACCCTATACTGCTGAAGACATCAAACACGTACAAGTGGAGTGGTCAAATTATTTTACAGGTTTGATTGAATTTTAGTTGTTTGTAATGTAAAATGTAATTTTGAATATTTTCGTTTTAATTGTCTATTTGGTAGTTGTTTAGGTTTGATTTAGTTTTTTTTGAAGTTGACAGTGTAAGTTTTGAATGTTATATAAGTGAATGTTTAATTTTTCTCTACTTATTTTTTTTGTCTACTTTTGATGGTTCTTCTGGTATGGATTTGGGTCTGTGGGGGAGGGGTTCCCAGGGTGTGGGGGTGTGTTCAGTGGGTTTGGGGGTGTCCAGCGGTCTGGGAGGGCTGTCTGGTGGGGTGGAGGGGACAGTCTTGGGGGGTGGCAGGGATGTCCAGGGGTGTGGGAAGCCGGTCCAGGGGTGTGGGAGTGCTGTCCAGGGGTGGGGGGGGGGGGTGTCCAGGGGTGTGGTGGAGGCTGTCAAGTGGGGTGAGGGGGTGAGGAGGTGCTGTTCAGGCAGGTGGGGGGTTGTCGAGGGGTGTTTGGGGGTGTCCGGGGGTCGGGGGGCAGTCCAGGAGTGTGGTGGGGGCCCCAATGGGGTGGGGGAGGGTTGTCCAAGGGGTATACATGAGGGTGGGAGCTCCAATGGGGTGGGGGAGGGCTGTCCAGGGGGTATACATGAGGGTGAGGGCTCCAAAGGGGTGGGGGAGGGTTGTCCATGGGGTATAAATGAGGGTGGATGCTGTCTAGTGGGTAAGTTTTATATGTTATCTATTTACATGCTTAATTTTGATATACTTCTGTTTTTGTGGTATGATTTCTTGATTTATTTTCCGGTTGATTCTGGTGGAGATGAGATCACTGCATTCTATTTAAAAAAAATTGGGTTTATCACGTTGGTTATTTAATAACCGACGTGATAAAATGCCTGGAAAATAGTTTATCACGTCAGTTATTTAATAACCGACGTGATAAAAGGCCTGGAAAATGGTTTATCACGTCGGTTATTTAATAACTGACGTGATAAAAGGCCTGGAGAATGGTTTATCACGTCGGTTATTTAATAACCGATGTGATAAATGGACTGGAGAATGGTTTAGTACGTCGGTTATTGAATAACTGACGTGCTAAACAGCCTGGAAAATGGTTTATCACGTCGGTTATTGACTAACCGACGTGATAAACCCCCTCCCACCGGTTTATCACGGCGGTTATACAATAACCGACGTGATAAACCCCCCTCCCCTGGTTTTTCACGTCGGTTTTATATGAACCGACGTGATAAACCACACTCAGCCTGGTTTATCACGTCGGTTCTTATAGAACGGACGTGATAAACCACCCTCACCCCAGTTTATCACGTCGGTTCTATATGAACCGACGTGATAAACCCCCTCACCCCTTATTTATCACGTCGGTTGTTTAAGAACGGACGTGATAAACCATTGTCCAGGCCGTTTGTCACGTCGTTTCTTCGATAACCGACATGATAAACCATTCTCCAGGCCCTTTATCACGTCGGTTCTAAAATAACCGATGTGATAAACCATTCTCCAGGCCCTTTATCACGTCGGTTCTAAAATAACCGACGTGATAAAAATCGCGATTTTAGGTTTTTGACGTCGGTTTTTAAATAACCGACGTCAAAAACCATATTTATAACGTCGCACGTATTAACGTCAGCTAGAAACCGACGTAAAAAATTAAAAATAACCGACGTAAGAAAACGTTTTCTGCACAAGTGTTGTAACCACCATGAACCAAAAAGGATATTTTATTCACTTTATTAGAATCTTTTAAATGCATTTTTGACCTTACTAAAACATTAATTTTGAAACACTCCATGTGTATGAAATATGATAGAGAAATATCTACTTTATTTCTAATCCTAAATATTTTCAACCCATATAATAAAATTTTACATAAACCAATATCTTTAGATTCATTAACAAAATTCCTCATATATTGGTGAAAAATAGTTCTAAAATTTGATCAGTATTCCACCTTCAACATCAGTCAAATTCTTCCCCATCTTAGATAGGATTAAAACCAATAGTTAAAAAATATTTATCTATCCATATAATTCAACTACGACTATGATTTATTGACCCTCTTATCAATTTGTATGATCAATAAAGGGTTCAATTTTTTATTTCACTCTCTATTAAATTCCATCATCAGACTAATGATAACATATTTATGGTTTATTCATAAATTTCCCTTGGTATCATTCTTAGATTAGTATAGTACATCATTACCTAAGTGTTGTTTTTTGAATCAACTAATTTCTCTAATTTAATTTTTTTTACAATTAAAAATATTTTTTCCTCTCATTATTTGGATAAAAACATTAATTTTTCAATCACTATAAATCTACCATTTTTATCAATTATGACCCCATATATGATCCTTAAACAAATAAAAATTAGGCATCAATAATTCCTGATTGTAACAAGTTACGATCACTAATTTTCAATCCATTGATTTTTATGATATTTTATTTCCATTTATATGGATTCCATCACTAGTAGATAATTAATAAATCTAATTAATATTATGTAATAAATGTGGAATCTCAAATGATTTCTTCTATGATTTAATCTTATATTTCTCAATAAATTTACTAATTTGTGATCCTTTTATAATCGCTTACATTGACCATTCATGATATAGTATTTTCATATGTGAGGAAAATTTTATTTCTATATATTCCTTCTAAATAAAGAATAACTTATGTAAGGACCCAATTTCTCACTTATATAGTTGTATGAATTTAATCATAAGTAGAATGTTTTATTTATTATCTTGTAAATGAAAATTTTATTACCTGAACAAATGACGAATCTTATATGATAAGATAAAAACATTAATTAATTTTACATATCTTATAGGGTACTTCTTTAATATCATTTAATTGGGTTTAAAAATAACTTATCCATTTAATAAACTTAGTTTCAAGTATTAATATTTTAAATAAAATTTTATATATTTTTCTAAAATTACAAGCTTATTCCAAAACAATACTAAAAATATTTAAATCTTTCATTTGGAATATAATTTAACAATACCATTTAAAATATCTAACAATATGAATACTTATGAATTTATTTATTAAAAAATAATAATTCTAGGACATTTATTTAAAAAAAATTAATTATAATAGAAATAAAAAATTAAATTTCAAAATTTATTTTTATCATTAAAAATAAAAACATTAGGCTAAATTAAATTTATCATTTACAAATAAAATAGATATTAAAATTTATTTTAAACTAGTAAATATATAACAAATGAGGGATAAATTCAGTGAATAACGTAGAAAATATACAATAAAACTATGTATCATCAATTACCCAAACCCTATATTTACACTACCATATAAAATATTCATCAATTCCATATTAGAAATGATCAATAAAAAATGATAGTGAAAATTTTATTCCTAATTATAAATATATCATCATTAATACTATGCTTTATTCTATTTTCAATCTCTATTCATTAAAATTATTAATTTTATTTCTTAATGAATACTCAACCCGATATTCATAATTATATTTTACTTACTCTAGAAAAAATGTTTATTTAAACAATACATTTCTTAATCTTAAATACATGTGAATACTCTATAATATTTCTAAATTTATTAATACTCAAATATTTTGACAAAAAATAATGATAATTAAAAAGAGTTACAATGTGATTATTTGGAGTTTTGGGTTAATTGTTTATTTTTTTAAAATCAATGGTAAGAAAAAAATTGTTATTTATTAAGTAAAAACAAATATTTAAAGAGTTCAACTCAATTTAGATTCTCCTCATAAAAATATATACATATCCAATACACCAATCCATTTATTTAGTTAATGGTGGTTCACACACAAAATATTTGATAATGTAGAAATTTATACCTCATTAAGTATCCTCATTTATTTATTTTAACATTATACAACATTTGTTTACACTTTTGAGAAGCCATGAAACATAAATAAATGAGGTGGACTATATGTTTAATGTATTAAACCATATATCCCATTACTATACTGAAAATTTCATTTTTGAGGTGTTTAGGGGAAGTCCTGGGTGTTTTTTAACTAATTGTGGCTCACTGGTGGTGAATTATTTTTAACTAATAGTGACTTGCTAGAGGTGAACCATTTTGAAATAACGATGAATTTATGGTTGGAGCTTATTTGAACTAACGTTGAATCACTGGAGTAAAATCAATTTGAACCAATAGTGAAATGATGGTGGAAGCTCATTTTAACTAATAGTGACTCACTGGGGGTGGATCATTTTGAAATAAGAGTAACTCACTAGAGTTGACTATTTTGATCTAAGGGAGACTCATTGGTGGTAGATCATTTTGAAGTAATGGCGACCCACTGGTGGTAAATCATTTGAGATAATGGTGACTTGCTAGCAAAAAATCATTTTGAACTAACCATGATTCGCTAGTGGTGACTCATTTTAACTTAAATGCGACTCATTGATGGTGGATCATTTGGGAGTAATTGTGACTTGTAGGTGGCATATCATTTGAACTAACAGTGAATCACTAGTAGAGTATCATTTGAACTAATAGCGACTTGTTAGTGGGATCTCATTTTGAACTAATGGTGACTTACTCATGGTAGCTCATTTGAACTAACTGTGACACAGTAGTAGAAACTCATGAACAATGGTTCTAGTTTTTCCAAAATTTACATATTTTCAATTTTGGGAAGTTTTTATGAGGAAAAATGGTTTTAATTCCTTAATTAATGTATTTTAATGTTTTTTCAAAGGTGATAAGTCATATATGAAATTTTTAAAAAGTCTGGATGCCTTTTAATTATTGAAAATGAGTGGATTTAATGATAATTGAAATTAATGATCAATCTAAACTCTATCTTATTTGTTGGTTATGGATATAATCTTTTAAAAGAGAAAATATTTTCATCCTTTTTTTTCCATACTATATCTTGATATGAGAGTTTCCAAATCCTTCTTCACTTGGAGTTTTATAACCCTATTGTTGTAGTTGGTTTGAGTTCCCCCAAAGAGGTTACCACCTGGGTGCACACCCACTATTTTTGTGTTGCTAGTTTGTGTAATGTTTAGTTCTTACAGGTAATAATTCCTTTGATTATCCTTTGATTGTATCATTTGGTATTGGTTGCACTCATTATCTCTTTGGATGAAAATTTCATTTGGATTAAAAAATATAATTAATTGGTTTAAATGAAATGTAAAGGGTAGTGATAATTATTCACATTCTTTTATATCTTTTGATTGTGAAATTGAGGTTATCTATATTTTTTTTATCACAAAATCCATGGTTTTAAGTATCCCTTATTTTTGTGCGTTTCTTATTATTTTTATTTCCCATGTTGTGTGAATTATTGTGACAACCCAATAAATAAATGGTTAAACACATATATTCTATCAATGAAATGGATTCCCCAGGATCTTATGGATTTTGTGACAACACCCTCAAATAATGAAGTGTTATTTAATGAAACCCCTGTAAATAATCTGAGAAAATTTTGTGGTATGCAATGTTATATGTTTACGGATACTGTTGTGTGATGTGGCTTGGATATGATGATGTGATTTAGGGGAATTGGATTTATTGTGAATGGTGTGGTGGAAATGGATGTGATATGTAGAGGATATGTGATTGTTGTGGGGGTGTGGTTGTGCATTAGGGATGAGATGTTAGTGGTGGTGTGGTTGTGTAGTGGGGTTGCGATGGTGGTTGGTTACACTAGTTACCTGAGTAGAAATTGAATTAAATGGATTATAATGATATCAAATGTGATTCTGATGAATTTTTAATGCATAAATTAATGGGTTCTATTAAATATGAATTTATTGAAAATATTAAATTTATAATCATAAAATTTTGGTTTTAAAAGTGGAAAGTGATTTTTGGATTTTTTTCTTATATTTTATTATTCATTTATCTTTTGTAGAAAAATTAGAGTATATTGTGAGATGTTTTATGCCTTTATTATGGACCCTTAGGATGTGTATTATCATTTTTTCTATATATGTATATACATTGTATATTCCTTTGTAATTCTATATTTTCCACACCCATGTCGAGTACCATGTGACGACAATAAATGTTTTAGGGTTTTTTTACCTAACATCCTATCACAAGGAAGGATGGATGGATACCTGCTCTTCCTTGCTCCCTATTCCAGATGTTGGTGATATGAATGTTCAATGATGGTTATTATTCAAAAGATCTAATTTATACATGAGATGTTATGTGATGTGTTGGAGAAACTATCTTTGGGATAGATGTGATGAGTTAGCTTATGGTGGGGGTCGTGCATGGCAGGAGGAGGTCACAAGGTTGATTTCCTTCATGTTCATGATACCCTACTAGACTGGTTATGAGACGTGATATGATGTGATGTGAAAGGTGTATTAGTGTGGGTTGTAATGTGACGTGATGTTATTCAGAAGAGGTTGGAGTGCTAGGATGTATGACATCAGGGCTTGAAAGCAGAAAATTAGTGGGAAGGTTGTTTAGGTTACCCTAACATTGATATCATTCGTGTCATATTATTATATTTGGATTAATTATTTAGTGATAGAGAATTTATCAGGTTGGGGTTTGGGTTAGTATACCTATATAGGTGCTATTTGGTTCTGTTGTTTTTCTCATAGGTGAATTAGTATTCTCTTTTCTCATATGCATGAGAGATATTGTTTTTCCTACTGATTATACCTATATGATCACCCAACAAATAAAAAAAAATTAGGTTTCTAGGAGGACCTATTGGACCATGATGGACATTACTATCTTGAACATTTTGAGAGTTGATGTCTTATTACATTAGCTTTATTTTTGGGTATTTACTTATGATACATTTATAAGTATTAGTTTTATTTATACACGCATTATGGGGTAGTTTAGATTTATTTTATATTATGTCATTGAGTTTATTATGGATGATTCATCTTATCTCTTGATCTTACATTATTATAGAGGGTAATTCCTTCCATACCAGAGATTTTTATACCCTCTGTGCTATTTTCCACCATGGGTTATAATAAAGCTAGGACTCGGGGGTCATTATCTCTCTACCCTCATTACGGTATCTTTAGAGGGTGGGGTTGTGGGATAATTTACCATCCATCATGTATCCACCAAAAAATTCTCCTTATAATGAATTTCATCCAAAGGTTTAGGAGAATTGATATCCTCCCCTACACTTAGATATCACTCTATGTGTGAATTTAAAATATGAAAAGGGTGTTAATGGATTTCAGTTTTTAATGTACCTTCTGACAAGTCCATTCATGATCCCTAGTGCCCATTAAAAGGAAGAATATAAGTTTGGTAGTTGGGTTAAAAAAAACTCATTAATTACAATGATTTAATTTATCATTTTAACACCTCTAATATTCTATAGTCATAGATAGTAATTATAAATAGTTATATATTGAACAATATATTCCAATTTATTTCATAAAATAGAGAATCAAAAATTATGAAACAAGGGTTTAAATACCTATTGAGTATGTATTTTTTAATTATGTAAAATAATAACACTGTAAGCATTGAATTTGATTAAAAATATCTAAAATTAAAAATAAATTGTAAATGGATTGAATATATTAGTAATCTCATGAATTTTATCATTATAATCAATATATTTCACAATAAATAATCAAATTTTTTTATAGAAGTGATGTCATTAAGATAAAGTGGTATAAATTTCACTAAGTCATGAAAAATATAAATAAATCCTAACATAATATACGAATCCTTCTGCATCACCTATTTTTTTTACATTTTCCACAATACAAACTGTGAAAAATATTTCAACTTAGCATATAAAAAATATATTATTAAAAAAATAAAATACACTTTCATTTTTAATAGATAAAAATTTGTGTTATTCTTAAATATTGTGGAAAACAACTTCCCTCTCTTTACTATATAAATATTTAATTCAAAAATGGATAATATCTTGATTTAATATTTTTTGGATTGTAAAGAATGCTTTTCTATTTTTCAAATAGATACTAATAAGAAACCATTATTAATATTTAAAACAATAAAATAATAATTACCTAAATGCTTATTTCTCATTAGGGTAAACGACATAAACTAATTTTCAATGCATTTCATAATTTTTGCCTCCTTTAATTATACATAAATAAAAAAATATATATTTATTAAATTGAAAAATAAAAAAATAAAATGTAAAAACCAATTGAAAAGTAAAAAATTCAAGGGATAACCACTTTATTGGTATTGTTTATTTTATTTTTAATATTTCAATAATTGTAACATTTCATCTTGAGTGTAAATGGGGATGGATTTTCATTCATAGAAACAAAAAAAAATTATATCCAATACTTTTAAAATTCTACTAGGTATCATAGACCCCTTGAAGAAATTTATTTATGGACCACTACTTTGAATTGATGAACTTATTCTTTTGAATGTAAGGGTAAAAAACATAGAGAAACTCTCCCTATTCATTACCTTGGGGAATGGTGTTCACTGGTAACTAGAATTGTGTTCTAGAATTTAGAGTTTCGTGTATTTTAGCTTGAATAATATATTTTTGAATTGATTATAGATTCGTTCTAATAACTTGGTTCAACTCCTTTATATTCATCCAAGTCACTAATTAACAATTCTGAATAAAAAAATATATACAATGAAGTTGAAATAAAATATATAGTTTAAAAAAAATATTCATTTAATGCTTTTCCAAATCATTATAAAATGTTACCTCAAATTTTTAACTTGTTCACTACATTTGTGATGTAACTCAATAAATGCGGTAGTGGAAAAAATTATATAAACTCTTAAACATTCATTCAATTCCCTTATTCACAACCGTGTTTAATTTATTTAAATATTTGTGAAAACGAATTCTATTCTACTATAGTTCAAATAATCAAGAAAATATATAGATCATTCAAAAATTTCATTGGACAAGGTCTGAAGGTACTCAAATTTCAATGCTACCTTAGTATATAAATTCTCTAAAAAATTTCACATCACATCCCAAAAAACAAATACACATGATATTATTGGAATTATATTCCACTCTCCCAACCAAATATAGTTTTTAATGATCTTCCTAAATCTATATATATATATATGATAGATTTTAGACCTCCTTGATAATTGTGCAAAAATATGGAAATAGGGTTTTTTCTATTTTTAATCCTATATAATATTTTTCTTATCTTTACCTAAGTGTATGAAATAGTGGTATTACCCTGGGTAAATATCTATGTGGTTACTCACATTAATTGGTTATTCATTGAACCATATTTATTTAATTAAAATATAAATCTGAAAACATAAAAAAATGAATTTGAACTAAAAAATTCATATGTATCATGTATATTGATGAATTAAATGAAAAAAAGAATGAAATGAAAAAAAACAATGAATGAATAAGAATTATGACAAGACCAGTCCTATTGGGGCTCTTCCTAGGCTAATGGCTAATCTGAGTTTGCTTCCCCAATCCCACCTTCAATAGGCTTAGTTATGGTAACCACCTTTGAGAAGACATATAACATGTGGGAGGATTTAGTGCAATGAACACTTACAATGGAAAAAAATCTCCAATGAATAATATAACCAACAACCACAAAAAGTGATTATAAATGATTAAAATATAAAGTATTAAAACATTCATGATAACTCAACCAATAATGATAATTTCATATAGTCTATTTTTAATGGAAAAGAGACACATAAGGTAAAGATATTAATAAAAATAGAATTATATCAAAGGGAGACACCTCTTTACTACATGGACTCATGTCGTAATATCTAATAGAATTTTCCACCATGATGAACAAGATTATGCTATTAATGACAGTGTTTAACAACTCAACACCCACTAAGGTGACCTATAAACTATATTTCAAATACACAAACACAACACACGTGGTCAGGAATGATCGTGAAGGGGTGAGTATAAAAATAAAAAATAGGATTCCGTAAAAATAAAATAAAATATGAAACAGAAAAGTGTGGTAAAATCTAAAGGGTAAGGTAAACAATGTATAAATATGCTTTTAGAATTTGACAAATAATGCTATAATAAATTCCCAAGATGATTTCCCATTAATAAACTATATATTGAAGTAAAACACATATTCTTAACTTCCCAAGTAAACCACAATATCCACACTACCCATATTACATAACTACTTTAATCTTATAAATTCCCTATCACCACTCCATAACCATAGTGAGGGATTCATAGCTCACTATGGTATGAAATTATATTGGGGGGGGGGGGGGTTACTAACCCTTATGAAATAATTATAATCTATTAAAGAAAATATATATTTATTGATAGGGTTACCAACATAATAGATAGAGGTCCTTCACCCAATCTCAGGAAGGGGTGGGGGGTTACCTACATCATCATTCATATAGGGGACCCTCTCCTCACTGAGATAAATGTAGATCAAATGAGGGGGTTATTAATACTTTTGGAGGATGCACTCTTTTCCTGGATCGAGGGGGAACTACTGCATGAATGAATTTCATAAAATAGACGACCCACACCACCGGTTTTTGGGAGGTACCAACTTCATCAAAAATATAGAGAACCCTCATAATGATATCAATATTCCGTTAAGTGGGTTATCTACTTTTTAACCTTTCACTATAAAAAAATTAGATAATAATAGTGGTTTTATCACGATTATTTCAAATAACCTCCACAAATAAAAAATATAAAACATATGTCAAGTAGTTAGTCATTCTTTCTTAAAACCACCATTTTTAATTTATTAAATATGTTTTTTAAAAATTATTACAAAAATGATTAGTGGAATTTAATTAAAACCACAACCAATAACATTTTAAATCTATAATGCATGCCTCCTTTCCTACCCTCCACAAGTGCAGCTCCGCTGTGTAAATTCTCCCCACTCTGCATATGCTCTCTCTCTCACCAATTCACATTTTTTTCTTCATGATTAATGCGTATATATTTGAGGTATGGAATACTACATTATCTATTTTTTTGGAACCCTAATTGGGTGTGGTTTCTTATTACTCTAGGATTCTCATATATAGGTTTTCTAAGACCTAAGTTGAGACCATTTTTAATGGTTATTGTCAAAGTAGATGAGACTTTCTTAATATTCCTGGTATGTTTTCCCATTCATTATTCAATTATTTTTTGACTATTTATTGGATATTTGTTAATATTATATTTTTGGTAACAATTTATAGTATAATTAATATTTATTGAATTTATACAGATAAAATTGTATTTCAAATTAATTTTAATAAAAAGTGAATTCTTTAATCTATTTAAACATTTCATTTAATTTTTTTTTCATATGACATACATATAAAAGGTTTTATAAATTATTCGAAAAACATATAAAGAGGAATTTCAAAATATTCAAGAATATTTAGTTTTTTAATTAATTCCCAAAGGCATTGGTTGTTCTATTATGATTTTATTGGATTAAAAATTTAAATTTCAAACTATTAACTGTTTGAACAAAATTTGAAAATTGCTATTGGTTGATTTTTTTGGAATATATTAAAAAAATCAAATAGTATATATATTTTATTTATTTAGTGTCTTAAAGTTTCTTTACTAATTATTTTATTGAATCTAAAATTATAGGGTTACTCATTCATACATGATATTTGATGTTATACATTGTCATTATTAAATAGAACATATACCATGAAAAAAAATATTACAGTTTATAATATATTATAATTTTATAATTTTATAATTATTTTCATAAGGGTGTTATATAAATTATTTTTTATATTTTAACCCTGATTTTATTTCACAAAGATGTTGAATATTTTTTATAGTTATTTGTATCATTACAAGAACACATAAAACATGGATTAACTTTCCTCAAAATAAACCTCAATATCTTAAAGGGTTGGAGATATTTTTATATTTTTCAATTTAAAATGAATTTTTAGATGGAAGAATTATATGTCTACTCCCTATTTGTAATTTTATAAGATGGTTAAAAATATTCAATATTTATGAACACTTAATATTGAAAAATTTATTATTGAATATGTATTATGGATTTTATAATGACCCTTCCTTTTCTAACATTATTATTACATCATTATAAAGGAAAAGATAATTTTATTACACCATGAGGATTCAGAGTATTAGTGTCTTTGGAAAACTATGACCAAACGTAAAATTTACCACATTAATCATAACATTTATTTAATTTTGTCTTCTCTATCTTTAATTGGCACTTGACCACTCCTTAGTACATGTAGTCACCTTAGGATACACATCAAAAAAGGGGAGAGCTAAAATCATAGTAAGAGGATAGATAAGAACAATATAACATGGTCAAGAACAATCAAAAAATTGGAAAAAGATCATGAACATGAGAGGAAGCATTAATAAATGACTTAAAATATGGTAATACATAAAAATGAAACATCATGTCTTAGTGGTTAACTACCACACATAGTTGTGAACAAAGCTAACATCATGTTTACACATCATTTCACTTTAGCTCATGAGATTAACCACCTTACCCAATACATTTGAGCACTGTATAATTATGGGTGCACCCATCACAGCATAACATTCATATAACACTATTTAATTCCAGGTGTACCCGTCACATCATAACATTTACATTATCATGCATGCCAGATAGAACATATGTCAATATTAATCATAAAATTACCTATAGAAAGGAATTTATTTCACATCAGAAATCATGAATTCATAAACATTTGGTCTCTCAAATAATGAGTGAATATCATTCATGTCATTGAACCATTAACCATGACTGAAGAGTGAAACAATATTCAAGAAGTAAAAAAAATGTTTTTATTTGAAAGAAGAGTTCTTTTAGAAAACATTGGATTTTTAATAAAATCAATTTGAGAAAATTTATATCCCAAAAAAGGTAAGATAATTATTAACAGATTATTTTTATAGAGAACCCATTCTGAACATGGAGTGAAAGAGGTAGAACCTAATGAAATCTTGTTGGGTTTGAGAATTTACCCTTACCATGTATCTGAATGCTTTCTTCACTTTAATGTCTTATATAACCACGTTAGATTCATTAATTTAAAACTAAATAAAATTTTGTACATGAATATGGTTCATTATGGTCCCATTAAGTTATTTTATAGGCTTTTTTATGAGTTATAGTGTTTAAATACATTGTTCGGGAAAGTTCATTTTTTTTTGTTTTCTTAAGTGGTTCACATGTATTCATAAATGGAAGTTCTTGTAGGCCATGTAAAAAAATACAGAACTGATATTTCATGTTATTAATGATATTAAAAAAGTTTAAATTATATTATAATGAATTATTTTAAATACCATGTGGATGAATCATTAGATAAGAATTTAAGGATGGTCGTTTGGATTAATTCGAGCGGTTTTTGGACCACAAAGAACTTATTTTGTTAAATCATTTAGTAATATGTACATAAGTTAGTTACAGAAAATAAAATATGATATAATATATATGAAGTAATCTGTTTCAACCATAAAAATTGAAAAAACCTAGAAATATAAGGGAATTTTTTTTTCATAAATTCCTTGGAATTTTACGAGTCTGCAGTTTCTGATGGCGTCTGATTCTGAGGACCGGTGTTCTCGGAATCAATTTCTGATGTTTTGTTCAGGTACATTAAGTAAACGTACGTGTGGGTTTTTCTATCTTTTATATCGGTGCTCAGAATTGAAATTCGTGGACACCGATGAACTCGCAGTGCTGGTATTATTTTAAGAGGACCTTTACTGCAGTTTCCTTTGGTCGGGAGTTGAAGTTTTATTTTGGAGATTCATTCTAAATGAAATAAAATTATTGTTACACAATTTTATTTTCAATTGGTGGTTATCTTCTCCAAAGAGGAGTTAGAGGTGGCACCCACAGGCCACCTAACCTCCCTTGAGAGGACATAACCAAGGGTGGGGCCCACATGAACCGTAACCCTTTAACTCCCCTTGAAACCCATCTTTTAACTTTTGAACTCCCACATTAAGTGGAACCTTTGCACTTTCCCCACATAATGTTGCCATCTCAATAATAATTAATGCATTTACTAATTATTTGGAGGTGTCATGAGTTCATTTGAATTAATTTGGAATGCATGGAAAGATTATTATTTTAGGGAATGCCTATTATTATATTTTCCTTGGAAAATATTTTTGGGGATACTTTGGGAGAAAAATCTTGGTGGAACATCATTCCGTCGATGAAGAACATCTCCGACAAAGAACCCGAAGTACTTCCCCAATGACGCTTACTCTTCGGATGCACCCCGACGTCAACAGAATCGAAGTCTGTATTCTAAGACGCTCGACTTCCGTGACACCGTCTTCAGTGGCTCACCAACGACAACATTATTTTTCCTCTGATGTTGACGGAATGATATTCGTCTTATGCGACGCCGTCTTTCGCGACGCCCGACTACCACGACGCTCATCTTCCGCAGCTCGTCGACGTGCAATTTCCAATACGAGGTAGGGGTTTTGTATAATTTTATTTATGTGAATTATGCCCTCATTCTTTGGCCGATAATTGTTTGAGCCTCTAACATGGAGGGCATGAACTAACGAACTAGTTCAAACCCTACGTCTTTTTCATTCTTGATGTGTGGTTTGTTGGGCGACGGGTGAACGGAAGGGAAACAATGATTTGAGGCTATCTTAGTGAAGGGCATGACCCGAGGATGCCATAGGCATTGGGGAAAGAAAAAACGGACCACCAGAACGACTCCAGTGGCACGAGGAGAATAATGACAGTGCAGGCAATGGCGCGGCAGTGCCGGCGACTGGGGGAGGTGTTCGGCACCAGTCAGCCTCCTGCCCCCCCCCCCCCCCCCCCGTATCGCGCTCGGCCAGTTGGCAGAGCCGCGACCAGCCACTGAGCCGAGCGGCCTGCCGCGCGGGCCGGGCCACTGGGCACGGGCTGGGCCTCAGCCGCCGGGCCAGGTCGCGCCCTACCGGGCCAGAACTAGACCCGGTTCGGGCCGACCTGGTTCGAGCCGACCCAGGGAGGGTTGGACCGAGGCGGACCGGACCCAGACCCCCCTCTTCGGATGGCTTTCGGTTTTTCTCCTATAACATGACCTACATACCTCTAATCGACGCACCGTCGGTTGTGTTGGATTCCTTGGACCGAGACGGTCGCTTAAGTATATCACACTAAAGGTTTTGGCGAATTTCGGGTATGGCTGAGTTGGTTTGATCCCCTAACCAACCAGGCCCTCGAAGAGGAAACACTTATAAATTAAGGACCGGACGTCCGATTGACGTACCTTCAACTACGTTGGTTTCCTTTTGATGATACAGATCTTTTCGCATACTATAATTGAGTTTAGAATGTAGTTGGCATACGGTCGGGTTGGTTTGAGCCTAAAAACCAACCATTGGAGTACGGTCGGGTTTGTTTGAGCCAAAAAACCAACCGGGCCCCTGGAACTGAAATGTCGATAACACTCAAACCGTGTGTCTGATTAACGCGTCGTCTGTTGTGCTGATACCCCTATGACGTGGAGGTCCTTTGAGATACTTCCACCTGGGACTTCATGACACATGGAGTATCGACCAGTAGCTTGTGGAGTAGATCCTCCCGGAGACGAGAATGCGGAGTGTAGTGACCTAGTAACTATAGACTTGACGACTGCTTAACCGATTCGACTTGGAGTGATTCTACTAGCCCAGTGGATGGAGCACCTGGTTTTGTGGTAGACCCACAGCATATAGAGCGCCTAGTTTGGCAGCAGACATGTGGTACTCGATAGGAGGGGTACCTCTGACGGCTATTTGAGGGAGCGCCCGGTTTGGCGGCAGACCCACAGCAGACAGAGTGCCCGGTTTCGCAGCAGACCCGCAGTATTCGATAGGAGGAGTACATCAGCAGTCTAAGGTTAGTGAGTAGCGCCTGAAAGTCGCGACAGGGCCACTATACTCGACAGAGGAGGAGTTCTCCTACAGCCGTGGTTTCAATAATAAAAATCTCAGTTGGAGCTAAGTCAATGACCTTTGTGTTTTCCTCATGATTGAGATGGGTTACTTGATAACATAGGTATATGTATGGGAATACACCTAAGTAATTTTTGTCCCTTTATTTCATAATTTTTGGTTTATCTTTGTTGGATTTTGTTAGAACGTGAGGGTCTCAGGGTCCCTAATGTGTATCATTATATTCACCCCTTCACGGGCTATGCCCGAAGCTCGTTGTGTTGGATGCAGACGATGGACAACGCTGAAGAAGGCCGATAGCGCCAGGACTGGATGGTACCCAGAGGTGGACCACTCAGTTTTATGGCACACGGAGCGGAATTATAGACGTGGAGTGCCAAGGAGAACATTCG
Organism: Viscum album; assembly: GCA_963277665.1. NCBI lineage: Eukaryota > Viridiplantae > Streptophyta > Magnoliopsida > Santalales > Viscaceae > Viscum > Viscum album. The sequence goes on from OY728142.1 coordinate 1,165,796,167, forward strand.
TACCTAACATTCAGGTAGGAACTCGGAGGACGATCCATGAGCTACTTTCACCATCAGCTGTTTGTCTTATTCAGTTGTAATTTCTTTCAGTTGTAGTTGGACCTTTTTGTTGGGCTTGTATTTCTGGCCCTTTTGTACTTTCAGCACACTTGTTATATAGCTTTACTTTGTGTTTGCTTCCGCTTGTATTCTGGTTGTGTGTGTTTGCATTTTATAAAGGCAATGTCTTCCCAGTTTTAGGGAATTACGCCTTTGGTTCTAGTCACCAGTCCATGGCCTATTGAAGACGGGCTTGGGGTAGTAACGATACGAGCCTCAGGGGACGGGTCATGAAAAATTGGTATCAGTGTAGTCGGTTCTACTGTATAACTTAGGACTCCAATATTTTCTTTCTGTAAAGCAATAGTGTTAAGGGTATTGAGTGTGGTTTTCAATTTAGGGAGTCCAGTGTTGGTGCGGCGGCTAATGTATCCATACAACAGGACCCTGACTACAAATTTCCAACTTAGTAGACAAAAACACTGATTGCGTGTGTGTTTTCAAAATTTTTCTTTAAGTCAACTCAAACCGGGTCATCTCACCAGGTATAATCTTTTGATTGTGTCACATCTATTCAAGATGCCTCCATGCAGACAACTAGTTGGAGTTTCGAGAGAGTACCCGATGACGTCCCACCGAGCGACGAGGCTCTGGTGTCGGCCCCTCTTACTATGTTAGCACCTTTGGGTGGTGTACCAACAGCACCACCACCTGTTAGGAAGCAGATAACACCAGCCACACTGGCAGATGGTGTACGTCGACTGAGTGCGTTGCACAACTTCCAGTGACAGAGGCCTCTGAGGTTTCGAGGCGAGACAGATTCCTAGGAAATAGAGGACTGTATAGAGGCAATTTCTATATTTTTACACCTAGTTGAGACACCAGTGGAACAAATAGTGATATTAGATACTAGTATTTTTTAGTGAGTGACCATGATGATGGTCCTCATGGTGATGAGGTTTCGGTATTTGGATCGTTTTCCGAGATTGTACCTTCAAGTATTTTGTCAGCTATATCACTGCCTATTGGTAAAGAGTTTCAACTGGCGGTGCCGGTTGATGACACACGTAGGCTTAGTGCCTTACAAGTGTTTCAACATTAGATACCCCTCAGGTTTCGACGCGAGCCTGACTTACAGGAGGATGAGGATTGGCCTGAGGAGGTGGCTAAGAGTTCTCTAGAATTTCTACAGATTTAGTAGGATGACATGTCGGTAGATGAATATTAATCGAGGCATACTGATCGTTCCTGGTACTCGATGAATACGATACGATCAGTGCTTCGGAGTTTGAACCTCCGAGTGAGATGTTTGTAGGGACATCCGAGCCATCACTTTCCTTTTACTCTCTGCATTCCTACTTATGTTAGGATGTTAGAGAGAACCATTTCTATTGAATTATCTTTGGATGAGCGGATACAACTAGTGAATGTTAGTAGTGGGAAAGAAGGAAACTAGGGCCAGTCCAATAGACTTGGTCGTGTAAACTGTATCAGAAATAGGATGTAACAGGGAAAGATGAATCTGTAGGGTAGAAAACGTGGAAGCAGTGCTAGGAGAGCAGCATGAGGTGGTGTACATTTCGACAGTTTACAACCAACCACCTTTATAGTCCCCTCCATGCTTAGGGAGCTGAAGGGAAGGGGAAGAGAGTAGTTGCATGTGGTCAAGGAGTGGGATCGAAAGGCTCTAGGTACGATTCAAGGTATGGTCTGTGTCTACTACTAACTGTCATATCAATATACATAGGTACCACTCATTCCTTCCTTCAAGGAATCTTGTCCCAGACCTAGAGTTTCTGGTTAAACTATTGACTTGAACCTCAAGTCTGGAGATACCTTTGGGAGGAGACTCGATAATCACACTTACTCCAACAGTGTCATTTGACCATTGAGGAGAGAGTTTCAGTTGTAACCTCTTGGTAACAGCTTCGAGGCCTTATGATATTAGTTTGGGTATGGACTGGGCAACCACAGTCTATACATAGATTTACTGTATTATGAAAAAAGGTTGTGGTTTAACTACAATGTTTGGATGAGTTTTTCCTTAGTCAGTGAAAGAGGGAACCCAAGAAGCACAGGTTAAGCTCATGCATAGTAGGGTGCAGCCGATCACTCTTGACTCATCCAGTATTACCCTCGTGGCAGCAGGAGTTTTGAGTTATCACTTCCAAACAGGAATGACAGAACATGGGGAAGTCTTTTCAAAAGATGTTTCTAGGATTACCCCACCCCCCAAGGGGGAGGGACTTCATCCTTGGCTGGTTACTATCAGATGTTCTTTCCATACTTCTCCGAAGTTTGTCTCATGATGCCTCACCTGTCAGCAAGTGAAGGTGGAACACCGGGAACCAACATGCTTATTACAACCCTTAGAGGTCCCATAGTGGAAGTGGGATGAGATATCAATGGACTTCGTGATGGTTCTTCCATGTACGTCCGGGGGACATGACTCTATTTGGGTGATCATCGACCAACTCACAAAGTTGGCCCACTTCCTATTGAACAGAGATGGTACAAGCTATGATGGAGAAGGTGCAGATCATCCAGGAGAGGATGAAGACTACATAGAGCAGACAGAAGTTCTATGCTGGTAGGAGACATAGAACACTGCAGTTCGAGGATGGAGACCACATCTTCCTATGGGTCTCACCTCGACGAGGTCTACAGAGATCTGTCTGAGGTGTTAAGTTATCATCGCGTCTTATCAAGCCATTCTAGGTCCTCAACAGAGTAGGCGAGGTGGATTACTTCCTGGCCCTTCCACCTCAGTTGCATCGGGTGCATGAAGTTTTCCACATATCTCAGTTGAGGAGATTCGTGCACGTCCCTTCCCACATCTTCGACCATGCGGAGATAGACATCGATGACAGGGCGACATTCACGGAGGTTCCAGTGGAGATTGGGGTTCGACAGGAACAGGTCCTACGTGGATGGTCGATTCCTCTGTTGCACGTTTGCTGGTAACATGGGAACCTCCAAAAGAGCACATGGGAGTGGGAGGCTCAGATGCGTGCTTAGTACCCCCCATTTGTTTACTTAGTGTGTGATGTAGCCTTACGGGGACGTAAAGCCCTGAGGTGGGGGTAATGTAAAGACCTAAAAATATCAAGGAAATTTTTTTTCTTAAATTCTTTGGAATTTTGTGAGTCCTCCGTTTCTGACGGCGCCTGATTCTGAGACCCGGTGTGCCCGGAATCAATTTCTGAAGCTTTGTTCGGGTATGTTCCATAAACGTACGCGTAGGTTTTTCTATCATTTAAACTGGTGCTCGAAATTGAAATCTGAGGACACCGATGAACTCGCAGCGCTGGTATTCACCTAAGGGGTCCTTAACTGCAGTTGCGTTTGGTCGAGAGTAGAAGTTTTATTTTGGGGATTCATTCTTAATTAAATAAAATTGTTGTTACAAAATTATATTTTCAAGTTGTGGTTATCTTCTCCAAAGAGGAGTTGGAGGTTGGGACCACACCCCACCTAACCTCCCTTGAGAGGATATAACTTAGTGTGGGGACCACACAAACCATAACCCTTCAACTTCCCTTAAAACCTATCTCTTAACTTTTGAACTCCCACATTAAGTGGAGCCTTTCCACTTTCCCCTCATAATGTTGCCAATTTAAGAATAATTAATGTGTTTATTAATTATTTTGAGGTGTTATGAGTTCATTTGAATTAATTTGAAATCCATGGTAAGATTATAATTTTGGGGGAATCCTATTATTATATTTTCCTTAGAAAATATTTGTGGGGAGACTTTGGGAGAAAACTCTTGGGGAGCTTCGTTCACTCAATGAAGAACACCGTTATTCAACGAAGAACATCTTCGATGAAGAGAGTGAAGAACTTCTCCATCGACGCTTCCTCTTCGGACGAACCCAGACGTCAATGGAATCGATGTCCATATTTTGAGATGGCTGACTTCTGCGACACCGTCATCCACAGCTCGCCAATGACAACGTTCTTTATCCTTCGACATTGACGAAACGATATCCTTCATATGCGATGTCATCTTTCACGAAGTCCGACTAATGCGATGCTTGTCTTTCACGGCTCGTCGATGTGAAATGTCAAATACAAGGTTGGGGGTTTTGTATAATTTATTTATTTGAATTATACCCTCATACATTGGTGGATAATTTTTTGAGCCTTCAACGCGGAGGGAACAGGCTAACAAACAAGTCTGGACCCTCCGCCTTTTCGTTATTGATGTGTGGTTTGATGGGCGACGAGTGAATGTATGGGAAACGACGATTTGAGGCCGTCGGAGTGAATGGCAGGACCCGAGGAGGTCATAGTAACAGGTGAAAGGAAAACGGACCATTGGAATGACTCTGACAGCCCATAGAGAAACGTAATGTCGTGGGTCGCCTGCGCGGCGGCGGCCGACATAGGTCGACTGCATGGGGGCAGCGACACCCCTTGTGCGCCCACGACGGAAGACCGCCACTGCATCGGTCGCGGCGACGGTGGAGCAGAACCTGCTTCCGCGGGTTCTGGAAGACATGGGCGGCACCAGTTGGCACCGCCGTTACAAAACTGGGGGGTCGTGCCCCCCCCCCCCCCCCCCCCCCCCGCATCGTGCTTGGTCAGCTGGCAGAGCCGCGACCAGCCACCGAGCTGGGCTGCCTGCACGCGGGCCGAGCCACCTACCACGCGGGACGGGCCGCCTACAAGCGGTCCGGGCAGCCTGCTGTGCGGGTTGGGCCTCCGCCTCTGGGTGGGGCCACGACCTACCGTGCCAGGCACGGACCTGGGTCGGGTCGACCTAGTTTGGGCCAACCCAGGGTGGGTTGGGCCGGGTCAGACTGAACCCAGATCCCCATCTTCAGACCACTTTTGGTTTCTCGCACATAACATGAGATACATACCTATGATCGATGCAACATCAGTTGTGTTGGATTACTTGTATCGGGATGGTCGTTTCGGTATATCGCACTCAAGATTTTGCCTAAGTTTGGGTATGGCCGGGTAGGTTCGATCTCGTAACCAACCGGGCCCTCGTAGCAGAAACACTTATAACATAAGGACCTGACGTCCGATTGATGTGTCGTCAACTACATTGGTTTCATTTTGATGAGAAGTCTCTTTTGTCATAATCTACTTGAGGTTCGGATGTACTTGGAGTACGTTAGGGTTCTTTTGAGCCTAAAAACCAATCGGCCCCCTCGAATGGAAATGACAATAACTCTCAGACCAGGCATCTGATTGACGCACCGTTTGTTGTGTTGAGACCCCTATAACGTGGAGGTCCGTTGAGATACTTCCACCCGAGACTTCGTGACACATGGAGTATCGAACAGTAGCTCATGGATTAGATCCTCTCGGAGACGAGCATGCAGAGTGCAGAGACCTAGTAGTTGTAGGCCTGACAACTGCTTGACCGATTTGACTTGGAGTGATTCGACTAGCCCAGTGGACGGAGCACCCGGTTTGGTGGCAGACCCATGGTGGATGGAGTTCCTGGGTTGGCAGCAAACCCATGGTACTCAATAGGAGGAATACCACTGACGGATATTAGGGGGAGTGCCCGGTTTGGCGGCAGACCCACAGTGGATGGAGCGCCTGGTTTGGTAGCAGATTCACGATACTCAACAGGAGGAGTACCTCAACAGTCTAAGGTTAGTGAGTATCATCTCTGATTCGTGAAAGGGACACTGTAATCGATAGAGGAGGAGTTCTCCAGTACTTGTGGTTTTGATAATAAAAATCCTAGTTTGATCTGAGTCAATGACCTTTGTGTTTTCTTCATGATTGAGATGGGTTGCTTGATAACATAAGTATATGTATGGGCTTATATCTAAGTAATGGTTATCCATTGATTTCATACTTTTTTTTATCCTCGTGGGATTTTGTGTGACCTTGAGGGTCTCGGGGTCCCTACTAAGTATTGTTATACTCACCCCTGAACGTGCTATGCCCGCACATCGTTGTGTTGGATGCAGACGACGTAAAGCATTGACCGAGGCTGAGAGTGCCAGGACTGGACGATACCCGGAGGTGGACCACTCGGCATGATGGAACATGGAGCTGACCGATAGACGTGGAGTGTCAAGGAGGACATATGTACCTACCCTTCCCGTAGGAACCTGGAGGACGATCCAGGAGCTACATTCACCATTAGCTATTTGTATTTTTCAGTTGTACTTTCATTCAGTTGTAGTTGTACCTTTTTGTTGGGCTTTTATTTTCGTCCCCTTTGTACTTTCAGCACACTTGTTATACATCGTTACTTAGTGTTTGATTCCACATGTACTCTGGCTGTGTGTGTTTATGTTTTATAAAGTCAATGCCTTCCCAGTTTTAGGGAATTACGCCATTGGTACTAGTCGCCCACCCCTGGCCTATGGAAGGAGGGTTTGGGGTAGTCACGATACGGACCCAAGGGGACGGGTCATGAAAAAAATGGGTCCATTACCATATATGAAGGTATTAATGAAAAATGATACATGTTGTTCTTGAAGGTGATAAATTAACACCTCACGAACACCATTTCCTTTTCTAAAGAAGAAGATAAGGGGTATGGATGATATGTCATACCATTAGTATCATAACATTATAGTATATGTGAGATACTGGAGTTACCATACCATGTGGATGAGGATATATGGGTAGAGATTAATAAAAAGAACTTTAAATTGAAAGGAAATTAAAGGAAAAGATGGAGAGAGGAATTACCTCTCGAATCCTACTCTTGTGATCCTCCTTAAGAATCCTAGGATTGGTCTGTTGATGAGACCAGAGGCTCTTAGATATGGGGGAGTTGCTAAATAAGATTTATGGACAGATTTTAGACAATTTATGAATCTTGAGAGGTGTGGTTTTTCAAGGGGAGTGAGATGGGTTATTTATACGTGAAGAGGGGATGTTTTTAGAATAAAATATTAAATAAAATAATGTATCAAATGTTATAATTGTAATAATAGTTTTTTGACATAATAAATCATATATTAATATAATATAATTTTTTAGACTTTAAATCATCTTTGTAATTTTAATTCATTAATTTATTAAAAGGAAAGTGAAAGAATGAGAAAAAGATACTTTAAGAAATCACCTTTTGGCTTTAGGCTTGGGAAAGTTGTTTTTTGGTTTAGAAATTTATTTTATTTGTAATTTAAGGAACTATTTATGAAATTAAATATAAAATGGACGAATATAAAGTTCTAGAAAGTTTATGTCATCATTACATCATGAACGATGCAATTTTGGATATACTAGTTATGTGAAAAACTGTACTTTTACTATTCACCAAAAAATTAATGTATTACATAAAAATCCCAAGAATTAACCCTAAACATTTTTCAATGTGTAGAATAAAAAAATGAATTCAATTCTTTATTATTAATTCTATAAATATTATTAATATAATTTTTAATTAAAATCACAATGTACTTGAAAAATACTGTTTTTAAAATTAAAACTAACATCATAATGCCTTCAAAAATTACATAAGGTATAATAAAATTTTCTTAAAACCACAAAGAAATAGAATTTTTAATTTAGGAAATTTTTTTAATAAATGTACAATTTATTTTAATTTAATTAATTAATTATAGTTTATTATTTATGATTTACAAAAACACTAACACATTTACTATAGTCAAATTGTCACTTATTAGATGCCTATATTTTATTTAACAATTCATGGGTGAGGTTACTATTATTTTGAATGATTAACTATTCATAAGTTTAATATTACTGTTCATAAGGGTAGGTTACTATTTAGAAGGGTATATTACTATTCACCAAAAATTAATTTTTTCCTATCGGACTCCAAACATCTTACTGATGACTACCGTGTATGTCAGATTTTTGAGAATCAAAACATAAAAGTGGCAAAGTTATTTTTAATGATCACCTAATATTTAGTATCATGATATGTCATTGTGCTTCCTAATTTGATTATACTATAAGTCATTATTATAATAAGGGGATTCCATTGATAAAACGTTGGGTCATTACATTCTTCCCCCTTATGAAATTTCACCCTCAAAATATCATTTTACATAAACAAGTGAGGGTAATTCTCCTTCATCACCTCCTCCTATATTAACAAGTTGTATCATCAAACTTAGGGTTCCTTTACGAAACATTGATAAGTAGGGTTGTCTTGTAGTGTAGAACCTTATCTCTCCAGTCAAAAATCTTTACAGGGTGCTCCTCATAAGAGAGATCCTTTTCCAGCCATACCACCTCTGTGTTGATTACATGTGAGAGATTTGGTATGTGATTCCTCGAGAGTGATACGTAAAACACATCATGAACATGAGCCATATTTGATGGAAGTTAAAACTGATAGTCCATAGATCCTATGCTATTAAGGATATCAAAGGGGCCAATGTACCTTCGGCATATCTTCTCATTATTTCCAAAACACAATAATCTCTTCCATGCTGACATTAATAGGAAGAATTTATCTCCAACGTGAACTCCAAGTTCCTTTGATGGTTGTCAGCATAGCTCTTTTTCCGACTCTGAGAAACTTTGATATGTTTATGGATGACTTGAACCTTCTATGTCATCTCTTACACAATATCTGGTCCAGGTAGTTTTCTTTCTCTAACTTCATCCCAAGAGGTTGGAGTTCTACATCACTTTCCATACAGAGCTTCAAATAAATCCATCTGAATACTTGAGTGTTAGATATTGTTGTATGAGAAGTCAACCAATGGAAGATGGTGATCCCGCCCACCTTTTTATTCTAAATAGTAAGATCTTAGCATGTCTTCAAGTGTCCGAATAGTCCTTTCATATTGGCCATCAGTTTGGGGGTGATAAGTCGTGCTGAAATTTCATTCAGTACTCAAATAATGTTAAAGGATCCTCTAGAATTTAGATGTGAACCTTGGATCATGATCAAAGACAATCGATAGTGTAACACCATACAATGTCACCCCTTCCTTCACATATATCTTAGCGAGTTTTTCAAGTGAGATATCTTCCCAAATTTCCATAAAATGGGTAGTCCTTGTGAGTTGGTCCCCCACAACCCATATCACATTATTTCCCTTGGACTTATTTGGGAGACCCATGACAATGTCCATAGTTAAATTTTCCTATTTCCACATGGATATAGTCAATGGCTGCATCATCCCTTTGGAATTTTGTCTCTCTGCTTTAACTTATGACATACCAAGTAAATTTATATATATTATGCACTCTCCTTCTTCATGTTATCCCACCAAAAGTGTTCCCGAAGATCTCAGTACATCTTTGTGCTAACAAGATTGATAGAGAATGTTGATCTATGTGAATTTTCCAATAGCTCCTTCTTTATCCTAGGTGATGAAGTCACACAAAGCCGCATTCCAAACTAAATCAAACCATCGTCATCAATATACAACTCATGCAACTTCCCTTCCATTTCTTCATTAAGCGTCTTTTATAACACCATATCATCCCTTTTTTCCTCCTTAATCATCTCTTATATTGATGATTTAATAACAATTTGTGAAATTTTGGATGTATCCCCTTCCCTTAAGATTTCCAAATCCATCCATTGCATATCCAAGAAGATAGGGTATTTCTCAATTCATAACATGGATAGAGTAGCAAGTTCATTTCTTCTTAGAGCATTATCTACCCTATTCACCTTTCTAGGATGATAGTGAATAGATAAATCATAGTATTTGATTAGGTAAAACCATCCCCTTTGACGCATGTTGATATCCTTTTGTGTGAATATATATATTAGGCTCTTACGGTCGGTGTATATGTCACACTTCTCACCATAAAGGTAGTACCACTAGATTTTCAAGTTAAAAATCATAGTTTCCAGCTCTAGGTCATGCGTCGGGTAGTTCTGCTCATGGATATTCAACTACCATGCGGTGTAGGATATCACATTATCTTTTTCCATGAGGATGCAACCGAATCCTTTTATTGAATCATCGCTGTATATCGAATGACTTTCTCTGCTTTTCTGTAGTGTGATTACAGGTGTAGTGATCCACCTTCTCTGTAGATCGATGAATCTTCCCTCACATTATTACTTCCAGGAATACTTTACCTTTATCCTTGTCAACATAGTTAGAAGGCTTGAAAATATCAAGATATTTCTCACAAAATGTCAGTAGTACCCAACTAATCCATGAAAACTACGAATTTCTATGAAATTAAAGGGCCTGGGCCATTCCTCAATCACCTTTATTTTTGAAGGTTCCACATAAGTTCCCTCACTTTTGTTCACATATCCCAAGAACATGACTTGCTTCATCCAAAAGTCAAACTTTCTGAACATGGCATACAACTTCTCCTTTATTAAATTCACCATTACAAGTCGTAGATGTTCTTCATGTTCCTACTTTATCTTCGAGAATATGATAATATCATCAATAAAAACTACCAAAAATTTGTCGAGGTAATGTTTAAATATTCAATTCATAAAATGTAGGAATATTTCAGGGACACTAGTAATTCTAAAGGACATCATAAGAAACTCATAGTGGCCATATTCTATACAGAAGGGAGTCTTCTGAATATCTTTCTTCTTCAAATTTAGCTGATGATATCCAAAACAAAGATCCACCATTGAGAACTATTGATCTCCTCTTAACTAGCCGAATAAGTCATCAATACCTGGAAGAGGATACTTTTTCTTCATGGTGATCTTGTTGAGTTCCTGATAATTAATAGGAAACTTCATTATTTCATACGTCTTCTTTACAAAGAGCATGGGCACACCCCAAGGTGATGCACTAGGTAATTTGAACCCTTTGTTCAAATTCTCTTACAAATGATTCTTTAAATACTCCAATTCGATAGGAACCATCCTATAGGGGATATTTGAGATAAGAGTAGCTCCTGGTATTATTTATATTGAGAAATATACCTCACAATCTAGGGGAAGTCCAGGTAACTATTCGGGAAATACATCACTGTATTCCCTCATGATGGGCATTTCCACAAGGTTGAAACTTTCCTTTGACTCAACTGTTTGAGCAAGGTATGCCTCTTCACAGGGAATCAAGACCCGCACCATTGAAGGATTTTTCAATGCAGATTCATGATCTTATTTTCATTTGTAGAGGATCATAGGATGGTTCAGAATATGAAAAGATATTTCCTTTTCCCAATAGTTGATATGTTCCCTATATAATGAGATCCAATCCATTCCCATTATAGCATCGAATTCCACCAAGGTAAGTATTATGAGATTCACTGTGAGAATATTCTCCCATACAACAATAGGAGAAGATTCCAACATTTGGGTTGCAAAAATATCACCACTTGGTGTTTTTATAGATATCTCTACTTTAAGGTTTTGGGGATTCGATCCTATTTTTATAGAATTCTTTCATGATATAAATGAATGCTTAGAATAAGAATAAAATAAGAATTTTTCCATTATTGAGTGAATAAGATGTGTACCTTGTACAAATTCATTATCTTGATCCACTTCTACAGTAGTGATGGAATAATCCTTCCCTTGTTCCTTTCGATTTGGTGGCTGCTGATGCTGATTACCCTTAAGGACTCGAGGTTTAGTGTACTAGCTTGTATAGTGCCCTTACTCCCTACATTTTTAGCATTAGACCATGGGTGGTCCTCTCCTTTCTTCCAAAACACTCTCTTTCATTATCATGTCTTTTCTACATTCATGATATTGGTGGCCTTCTTTCCCACACTTGAAGCATTTCCCCATCCCTTTGATGCAAATCACACGATCCAAATTCCCATATTTTTGGCATGTGGGTCATTGATTTTTCTTCCCACCTTTATCATTAGATCCTCCATATTGAAACTCCATATTTATTTACTTATCAACATATTCATGTGACAATTATCCAAAATCCATCTCCACTTTGAGTTTCACGACCCATCCCCTGGGGACCATGTCGTGACTAACCCAATCCCACCTTACATAGGTCAGAGGCTATCGACTAGAACTGGAAAGGCATATCCCTAAAACGGGAAAGCAATGCCTTTAAACTTATACAAACACATAATCCAAGAACACAATAAGAAGAAACTTCAAGTAAACTGCTATTGTAAAAAGTGTACTGAAAGTAAAAGGGCCGAAATAGAAGATCAACTGAAAAGTAAAAGTACAGCTGAAAAGAGAAAACAACTTATGGATCGTCCACCAAGGATCCTACCTGAAGGGAAGGTACAACTCACGATCAGTAGTCACTACAGCACATCACGTCAAATGGTCTACCTCTGAGCACCATCTAGTCCTTGCTCCCTTATCCATGACCAATGTTGTCCTTCATCTATAGAAGACACAATAAGGTGTTGGCATAGCCTGTGCAGGTTTGAGTATAACAATACTTAGTAGGGACCTCGAGACCCCTGAAGCTCTCCAGGAGTTCCACAAATGAAAAACCAAAAAGAAAGACATCAATCACAAATCATGAAGGAGTCATCAACTCTACTTAGGTATATGCCCATACATATACCTATGTTATAAAATGATACTCATATCATTCATGAAAAAACTTAAGGCTCGAACTTTTACACAATTTTCACAATTGATACATGAATGAAGAATACAACAAAGGTAACACCAAAAAGGTAATAGCATGAAGGTAAAAGTACCACAAAGGTAACACCACGAAGGTAACACAACAAAGGTATCACCCCAAAGGTAAAAGTACCATAAAGGTAACACCATGATGGTAACACCAAGAAGTTAACACCACTACTATAGATGTACCAAAAAGGTAAGGTCTCAGATCACACAAGGTATATAACTAAAGTAAAGAAGTACATATGATTAGCTTTAAATATAGATCATCTTATTTTGTCGAGAGGCTCTACTGGAGACCATACAGAGTCTAACCCACACAGGATCAATAAATACTAACCCCCACTAACCCACATAGGATAATTAAGTGTTAACCCACACAGGATCGTTGAGTGCTCACCCACACTGGATCTGAACCACATAGAATTGGTGCTGATCCACATAGAACAACTATGTAATAACTTCCATATGATCTGTCTCCAACCTCCGGCTCACTGCCATCCACTAGATTTCCGCACTAAGCATGCTTGATTTCAGAAGGATCTTATCCTAAAGACTTCAGTGATACATCAACCATCATGATGTTATATTAAGATATATCCAAATAGACTGTCATATCGTAAGGTTTCCAACACGACAGTCGGTGCATCAATCGGACTCCCGATCTGTGACTTATAAGTGTTTTAGTTCTTAGGTCCCGGTAGGATTTGGGTTCGATTCAACCTAGTTGTACTCCAAATTTCACAAAAACTCAAGTGGAGTATACCAAAATGATCATCTCACTCCAAGGGTCCCTTCACCACAGACGGTTCGTCAAATAGATGCCTTGATTTCAGGTTATGGCTCTTTTAACGAAACTGGGACTGGAAGGGTCTGGGTCTGATCTGACCCGGTCGTACTGACTTGGCCTGACCCAACCCGGTTCGGATCGACCCAATTCTATTCGGGTCAGACCCCAATGGGCAGGGTCGTGGTGGGCTCGGCCTTCTAGACCACGATCCAGCCCGACCTGCCTAGGCGGCGCCGCCTAGCCGACAGAGGGGCGCGACATGTTGGGCTCGCACGGCCTAGCCCGCTGGGCCCGAATGGTCTGGCCCGCAGAGGGGCGCGTCCCACTGGAGGTGTGGCCCACTGTGGTTCATGTGGCTTAGCTTACAGAGTGGTGTGGCCTAATAGAGGCGTGAACCGCTGGGGCTCACGCTAGCTAGCACGTGGGAGGGTTATGCTCCCCCTTTACTCCTGAACGGCTAAGCAGTTGAGGTAATAGAGTGGCAGTGCCTCGCGGAACTGTCTGGTCTCCGCAGGACCTGCAGGGGTGGGTCCCTCCTCCACTGTCATAGCTTTGTGTCTTGGAAAACTCTATCAGCACACGACGACCCACTGCTCTGCCTCCACCTTCCATGGCCGGCCCAAGTCACCTGCCATCTTCACCCGTTGTGGTTACGGTCGCGGCCTTCCCTACTGGCAGCGCGTGATGGTGTGCCACCATCACTTCTGTGGTCGTCCATTACCAGATGTTGCTGTCACCCACCTATGCCGGTTTCCAGTGCAGTCGTGTCGGTGTCATGTCGGCGGTCTTCCTTGGGTCATCAGGTGAGCTCCGGTAGCCTTTTTTTCCATCAGTAGGTACCATCGGCCTCCCTGGGATGCCCTCTTCGCTGCTCAATCCTCCTTTCCAGGTTCTGTCTAATCCAATTAAAAAGGACCACGAAGAATTCATAGATTAAAAAGTAGCGGAGGATCCATGACCTGTTCTTTTGGCCTTCACCCTCCATGTTTGTGTCTTGACATGGGAGAAAGGATACATGATTCAACAATCTCTTAAATTAAAACAAGGTAAATCCCTATATCAAGATCATTGGAGAACATCGCTTTTGAGTAAGATTAAGGGTTTGTTATTCAGTGGTGCTTATTACCAACCATTAGAACCTGTTCTTTCCTCCAAGTGATTAGTGTCACATTACTTAACTAGAACTTAGTCGCTTGGTGAAGCCATGACAATACTCCTCCCGAAGCCCCATATAAATAAAAGAGGGGGAGGGTGAGTAATGCACGTGGAATTAATGAGGTTCAATTAATTAATAAACCTTCCTAATTCCAACGATGTTGTTATAAATAATTGAGGAGTCAATCCATTTAATGGATTGACATGTCATTGGTCCCGCCACCACCGCATTATCGTTGGAGGAAAAGAAAAGAGAAAAATAAATTAATTTTTTTATTTTATTATTCTCTTAAATTTCCCAAAATCTAAATTTTTTCCCAAACTTCCACGGTCGAAGTGATGCCTCCCTTAAGAGAATATCGGTGCTTCAGATTCAAAGGTGCTCTCAGATTTTTAATTCGAGAACCCATTCAAATGTTAGAAAATGATGCTCATGCGTTTACAAAATTTACCTTAAAAAAGTTCAAAAATTCATCTTGGGCACACCGGGCCTCAGAATCACGTTCCATCAAATTTCACAGACTCGTAATAATTCCATAAAATTAAAAAAATATTACATAAAATATTTAGACCTTTACATTCCCCCCACCTTAGGGATTTTCATCCTTGAAAGCTATAAGATAAATTGAGGAAACATATGGGGTATTGAGCACAAATTTGAGCATCCCGCTCCCATGTTCTTTCCTAGAGGTTCTTGTGCTACGAGGGAACACGTACCAGAGGTATCGATCTTCCACGAAGGACTCACTCCTGTGGATCTTCAATCTCCACAGGAACGTCTGTAAATGTCACCACTATCATAAACCTCTAGCTCATCATGGTCAATGGCGTGAGATGGTTCATGAATGTATCTCCTCGGCTGGGATACGTGGAAGAAATCATGTACCCTCTCCAACCGTGGTGGCAGTTCCAAGTGGTATGCCACCTCGCTAATCCTACGAAGTATCATAAATATTTCGATAAACCTTAGTTTTTGTTTTTCACCACATCCTAATATCCTTAGTTCCCGTTGAGGGGAGACTCACAAGAATACATGGTCCCCCTCTTGGAACTCAAGAGGTATCCATATCCTATCATCATAAAACTTCTTCCTGATCTGTATAGTCTTCATCTGCTCCTGGATGATTTTCACCTTATTAGTGGTATCCCGTACCAAATCTGGACCCATAAGTGATAACTCCCTTGGGTTTATCCCGCATAGAGGTGATCTACAAGGTCAACTGTGCAAGGCCTTAAATGGTTCCATACTGATAGTGGAGTGATAGTTTTTGTTGTATGTGAAATCCACCAAGGGCAAGTGAGCCTCCCAACTATGGACAAAATCTAGGACGCAGGCATGAACCATGTATTCTAGTGTCTGAATGGTTCGCTCCGTCTGACCATCCGTTTGAGGTTGAAATGCGGTGCTTAATTGTATCTGAGTCTTGAACGCCTCCTATAATCCCTTCCACAACCGGGATGTAAAACATGTGTCATGGTTAGAGATGATAATTGATGGCACCCCATGATGTTTTACAATCTTCTGTATGTAGAGGCACCCCAAACCCTCTACTGATCTCTGCTCTTAGATTGGTAGGAAGTGGGCCGAATTGGTGAGTCAATCAATGATCACCTATATGGAATCATTTCCCTTGGTCATACATGGAAGCCCTATCACAATGTCCATGGAGATACCATCCCACTTCCAATTTCGTACCTCTAGTGGCTGCACTAAGCCTACGAGAACCTGATGCTTGACCTTCACTTTCTAACAAGTGAGGCATCATGAAACAAACTCTTCCACTGCCTTCTTCATCCCTGACCACTTGTGCTGATGCCAGATGTCTTGGTTCCACTTTTTAACACCAGGATGTACCTCTAGAGGGGATGTATGGAACTCCCTCAACACCTCCTCCCGTATTGCCATGGGAACCATGGTGTGTCCTTTAAAAGGATAAAGTGCTCCACACCTTCAAAAAATCCACGAGGTGCCTGTCCTGAGGATATTCTGAGCCCGTCGAGCCTCGCAGTTAATGTCCCCAAGATTTGCCTCCCGAAAATGCCGAAGAAGTGGGGGAGTGACAATCATAGACTAGAGGTAATATGCTTGATCTCCATCCACAAAACATAACTTCATCATGGATAGATGCTCTATCGCCTCACTCAGCAGCAGTAAACAAGACCTCCTGCTAAGTGCATCTGCCACTATGTCCCCCTTCCCAGGAGTGTGTATTATATTGACCTCGTAGTCCTGGAGGATCTCTAGCCAATGTCATTGTCTTAGATTCATTTTCTTATATGGGAAGACATACTTGAAACTCTTGGGATTAGAGTAGATGATAAAATGATCAGCCATAAAGTAATGTCTCCACATATTCGAGGCGAATACCACTGCTGCAAACACCAGGTCCTGGGTAGCATAGTTCTGCTCATCATGTCTCAGCTGTCAAGAACCATACGCGATCAAAGATCATTCCTACATCAGGACACATCCAAGTCGTGTCCCTAATGCATCATAGTAGAATACATACCCAATGCCCTCTTCTGGTGGCCTCAATATGGGGACACTCGTCAGTCTCTACCTTAGATCCTAAAAATTATGCGGACATCTCTCCGCCCATATGAAGGGTTTTCCCATTTTTGTCAATGCTGATAAGGGTTCCACAACTCTGGAATTTTCGGGTATGAATCTTTAGTAGTACCCAGCCAACTCGAGGAAGGTCTGCACCACGGTCAAACTCCTGGGTGGTTCACAAACAAGTAAAACCTCTCTCTTCGCCAGATCCACTACAACTCCATCCTTCGAGATGATGTATCCAAGAAAGTGGACCTCCTGTATCCAGAACTAGAACTTCTAGAGCTTACTATAATGCTGGGGCTTTTGGAGTATATCCAGAACTATCTGCAGATGATAGGAATTCTCATTCTCTTTTGGTGATTACACCAATATGTCATCGATGAAGACCACCACAAAGTGATCAAGGATGGCTGGAAGATCCTGTTCATGAGTCCCATGAACTCTACAGGGGAGTTGGTTATACCTAAGGGCATAACCAAGAACTCATAGTGGCCATACAGACATCTAGAAGCCTTCTCCTGCACATCCTCATCTCGTACCCTAAGCTGATGATAGCATGATATGAAGTATATCATTGAAAACCACTTAGCTCCCTTCAACTGATCGAAAATATCATCCATCATTTGAAGTGGATACGTTTTCTTCATGGTCACCCAGTTCAGGCACCGATAGTTCACACAGAGTCTCAAACTTCCATATTCCTTGTTAGAGAACAAAATCATGGCTGCCCATGGAGAAACACCGGGACTTATGAACCCCTTCCTCTGCAAGTCCTCCAACTATACTTGTATCTCACGAAGCTCCATGGGAGCCATCCAATATTATGGGGTAGATATCGGTTCTATCCTAGGGTAAAAGTTGATGTACAAGTACACCTATTTGCATGGAGGTAGTCCTAGAAGATCATCAAGAAAGACACTGGCATATTGGTATGCCACTACAGGATAGCTGAGACTCTCAACATTAACTACTCCGATGGTAAGGCTTGCCAACTAATTTGTGATCGGTTGCACCCTTCATATGGGTATGTGAATCCTATATTGAAAAGGTTACCTTCTATCTGGTGAAGGAAAACATGGTCCCATCCTCGCATACACACTATACTTTTCACCTAATACAGTCAATTTGAGCATGGACTGTGGATAACTAGTCCATACCAAAAAAGACATCATAAGGCCTTGACGCTGCTACTAAAAGATCCCATCTTAAGCTCTCACCTCCTAGAGTAAGATCACACTACTAGAACCAGTGATTAATAATCAAATCTTCTCCCGTAGAAGTATCGAACTATAAGGATTGATCCAACAACTCCCCCGTATTCTCCGATCACCGGACAGGGGATGTAGAAATAAAAGAGTGACCGGAACTTGTGTCTATATGTACTGCAGCTAGTGTGGAGTAGATATATATTGTACCACTAATTAGATCTAGTGCGTCGTGGTCATAGGTCTCAGCTGCCTAGTGATGAGCTTGTTCCTTTCCACCTGCTCCCTATGGATGGGGTGTACCACCAGGAGGTGGTGGCGGTAGAACCTATAATCACCGCCCACCGCCTACTACATGAAAAACTCCTCTGCCATGTATGATGCATTGCAGAACTCCTCACTCAAACCTATATCTCTGCCTCAGTGGTCCCTCAACCATCATCTAGTCATCCATACAATGGGTTGGGCAGTCACGAGCCATGTGGCCCTGCCCGCCGCATGAGTAGCACTACCTACTCTTCAACTTTGATCCTCTGTCCCATGATCCCAACACCACCGATCCTATATCATGAGTTTTTCTATGAGAAGGTATGGACCACATGGGCCCCTACATCATCCATGTACTTCCTGTTACGGATGACTCTACTACCTGAAGTCCAGTGGTGGTTGTCGCTGCCTGCACCTGCTCTGCTAGGAAGCTCTTCACCGAAAGTGCTCGCTCTAGCACCCCATCCCGCATCATAATGTTGAGAAATATCATCAATGCTTTGATCTCTTATCGGGGACCCTGATCAGAGGTCTGGACCATGAATAATGTGTCCTATACCATGTTGTTAGAGTACCAGAATAGATCAGGGAACCTCACCGAGTGTTGGGCCATAGTCATGTTTCCCTGCTGTAAGTCCAGCAATTCCTGTATATGCATTGAGTGTAGAGTCTATGAGAAAAAATCTTCCCTAAAATGTCCCTTGAAGTCCACCCAGTTGATGGTCGCCTCATCATGTAACTAGAGTGTTATACTTCACCATCTCCCAAGTACTCCCTTGAAGATATCAGCAACTAGGATCACCATCAGATCAGCTGGTGTCCCAACTAAGCAAAAAACTATGTCCACAACCTCCTACCAGTCCTCAGCCGCCTACGGATCCATCTTGCCTCAGAACCTCAGAGGCCTCTGCCATTGAAACTCATGCAACACACTCAGTTGGCATGCACCCTCTATTGTTGGGGCTGTTGGCAACAGCTTCCCAACAGGTAGTGGTGTTGTTGGTACACCACCCGAAGGTGCTAACCCCATAATAGGGCCCTACAATGAGGCCTCATCACTCAGTGGGTCGTCATCATGTAATCACTCCAGAATCCTATATGGCTATTGATGTGGTGGAATCCAAAAAAAAAACAGGTGTAACATGGTCAAAAGTTATACCTGGTGAGCTGAATCAAAGAGATAAAAAAAACTTTTCAAAAACACTTGCAATCAGTGTTTTCATGCAATGAGTTGGAAATCAGAATTCAGGGTCCTGGTGTATGGATATGTTGGCTGCCACACTAGTATTGTATTCGCTAAACTGAAAACCACACTGATAACACTTAACACTATTGTAACATTGAAAATGTCAGAGTTTGAGTTCTTCGGTAGAACCAACTCCTCTGATACCACTTTGTCACCACCCATCCCTCGGGGCCCATGTCGTGACTACCCCAAGCCTGCTTTCCATAGGCTAGGGACTGGAGACTAGCACCAGAAAGGTGTATCCCTATAATGGGAAGGAATTGCCTTTAAACTTCTACAAACACACAATCCAATAACACAATAAGAAGAATCATCAAGTAAACTGTTGTAGTAAAAAGTTTATTGAAAGTAGAGGGGCCGGAAAACAAGACCAACCGAAAATTACAGGTAAAAATGAAAAGAGAACACAACTCCAGGTTCATCCACTAAGATTCTTACTGGAAGGGTTGGCACAACTCATGATCAGAAGTCACTACGGAATGTCACATCAAATGGTCCACCTCTGAGCGCTATCCAATCCTATCTCCCTCGGCCTCTATCAACGATGTCTGTCATCTGCAAAGGACACAACAAGGTGTGGGCATAGCCCATGAATGGTTGGGTATAAAAATACTCAGTATGGACCTCGAGACCCCCAATGGTCTCCTAGAGTTCTAAAATGGAAAAACCACAAAGAAAGACTTTAATCACAAAGCACAAAGAAGTCATCAAATTTACTTATATATATGCCCCACATATACATAAGTTATCAAAAGACACCCACCTCATTCATGAGGAAAGTTAAGGCTCCAACTTTTAATCATTTTTCACAATTTATCCATGAAGTAAGAATACCACAAAGGTAAAACCATGAAGGTAAAAAAACGAAGGAAAAAGTACCAAAAAAGGAAACACCATGAAGGTAACACCATGAATGTAAGAGTACCACAAAGGTAACACCACAAAGGCAACACCACGAAGGTAAAAGTATAAAAAAGGTAAAGACTCAGCTCACACCAGGTATATAACATTAGTACAGAAGCACAAATTATTAGTTGTAAATCCAGATCATCTTATTCTGTCGAGAGGCTCTGCTGGTGACCATACTAAGTCTGACCCACACAAGATTAATAGATACTATCCCCCACTGAACCATATAGGATCTGAACCACACATGATCTGTATGCACTAAACCACTCAGGATTGCTAAGTGATAACTCACATAGGATCTGACCCACACATGATCTACGTTGATCCACACAAGATCGCTAGGTACTAACTTCGATATGATCTGTCTCCAACCTATGCCTCACTGCCAGCCACTGGATTCCCGCACTAAGCATGCTTGATTCTGGGTGGATCCTCTCCTCAATACATCGACCATACCCCAACTACAATGAATTTCTATGAAGATGTATCCAAAAGGAACTCAATGTCACAATTTTTCCAACACGCTAGACGATGCATCAATTAGACGACCGATATGTGACTTATAAGCGTTTTAGTTTTGAGGGCCCGATTGGCTTCAAGTTCGATCCAACCTGGAAGTACTCCAAATTTCTCGAAAACACAATTGGAGAATACAAAAATGACCATCTCACTCCAAGGGCCCCCTGAGCCATAGACGGTTCATCAAACGGACACTCGGATTTCATGTTATGGATATTTTAACGAAACTGGGGCCTAAAAGGGTCCGGGTCTGATCCAACCCGGTCGGAC
This sequence comes from Viscum album, assembly GCA_963277665.1. NCBI lineage: Eukaryota > Viridiplantae > Streptophyta > Magnoliopsida > Santalales > Viscaceae > Viscum > Viscum album. The sequence goes on from OY728142.1 coordinate 1,165,817,593, forward strand.
CGACATGGACGGGGTCGAACCAAACTAGTTGGGGTCGACTTGAACCAATTCAGGTCTGCCCTGACTAGGCTGGCGAGGCCCGACCAACAAAGACGTGCGGATCGCTGGACTCGCACGGCCCAGACCGCGATGGGCACGACCCCCTAGTGGTGCGGCCGGCTGGGGTTCCTTCAGCCCTGCCCATGGAGGGGCACAACCTACTAAAGGCATGGCCCATTGGGGATCTTGCTAGCTGGAATGGGGGGAGTGTTACAATCCCTCTTAATCTCTAATGGATAAGTAGTTCCGGTAACGGAGTGGTGGCACCACTTTGTTGTCGAGGGACCCACAGCGGTGGGTCCCTCCTCCACCGCCACCACCAACTTCAACAGCGTGTGATGATGCACTGCTCCACCTCCACCTTCTGTGGCTGCCCTGAGCTAGCTGCCGTCTTCACTCGCCACAACTACAACTGCGACATTATCTTCCATCTTCACACAACGGTGCTCCACTATCCCTTCTGTGGTCGGCCGTTGTTGGCTGCCACTGTCAACTGCTGGTGCCGGTCACCGGTGCGGCCATGCCAGTGCCACACCCGCGGTCATTCACAGGTTACCGGTTGAGCTTTAGTGGCCCGTTTTTTCATCGTTAGGTACCATTGGCCTCCCTGGCACGCCCCCTTCGCCGCTCGACCCTCCATTCCGGGTTCCATCCAATCTGAATAAAAAGGACCTCGAAGAATACAAAGATTAAAAAGTAGCAGAGGGTCTGAGCCTTGTTCTTTTGGCCCACACCCTCCGCATTAGTGTCTTAACATGGGGTAAAGGATACATGATTCAATAGTCTCTTGAAATTTGAACGAGATAAATCCCTACCTCAAGATCATTGTAGAATATTGCGTTTGAGAGGGAGTTAGTGTGCGTCGTTCATTGGCGCTCGTTACCACCCGATAAAACTGATTCCTTCCTCCAAGTGATTGGCATCGCGGTACTAAACTAGAACATCGTTTCTTGGTGAAGTCGTGCAAATATTCCTCTCTAAGCCCTATACAAATAGGATAGGGGTAAGGTGAGTAACGTACGCAGAATTAATGGGGTTCAATTAATTAAGGAACATTTCTAATTCCAATGGCGCTATTACAAAGATTTAAGGAGTCAATCCATTTAATGGTTGTACATGTCGTTGGTCCCGCCACCACCACTTGTCCATTGGAGGGAAAGAAAAGAGATAGATAAAGTAATTTGGTTATTTTATTATTCTCTTAAAGGTCCAAGAATCTTAATTTTTCTCCTGACCATCTATGGTCGACGTGAAGCCTCCCTTAAGAGAATCTCAGCACTGCAGATTCAATGGTGCTATCATAATTTTAATCAGAGAAATAGTTTAGAAGCTAGAAAATTCAGCTCATGCGTTTACTGAATGTACCTTAAAAAAGTTAATAAATTCAGTTTGGGCACACCGGGGCTCATAATCACACACCTTCAAATTTCATAGACTCGTACTAATTCTATATAAATAAAAACATTACATGGAAAATACGGTTCTTTACATTGAGAGAAAATCAAACTACTTATTCATAACTCCCAAAGTCTCAATTTGTAAGAGCCTTTCAAAGGTGTGATTTTTATCGAATAAAGAATCTATCAATTTTGCTATCATTTTTTATAACAAAACCTATAGCATACCTTGCAAGACTTGTGAAATTCTCTTCATAGTTCATGATAGATTCTCCTTACTTTTTCATGAGATCAATGAATTATCTCTCTATATTCATATGAATAGTTCGTAGGAAATTTTGTTAATAAAAATGATCTTAAAGTCTTACCATTTCATCTCTTCAATTTTGTCTCTTGGCTTGGTGATCTTCATCAAAGCCCACCATTGATCGGAATCTCTATCTAGATGATAATAATCTAGAGTCACCTTCTCTATATCAGAATAGTTGATCATAGAAAATATCTTCTCTATGGAGTTGAACAACTATTCTGTAACTAGTGGATCAGAAGATCCACTAAACGTTGGTGGTCGTTGTCATATAAAACACTCGATAGCCAGCTACTCCCTCTTAGTTGAACAAGGACATTCCCCATTATTATGGTTATTGTTCATAACCTGATATAGTTGGGTAAGTATTTCCATGACGTTTTAACTCCCCCTCTCAAAGTATTGGAGATGTTGTTTGGGTATTAGCTGCATTGGCTCTCACACAAGTTGTTGGCATGTTTTCTCCCAGTTCCCAATATTTTCTAAAATTGAAAAAGATAGAACAAAACATAAGTCAAGAAGCCATGAATAAATTATTCATTTTTATGATTTACACTAAAGTCATAGCTTATGGGATCCTTATGTAAAGATTATTGTGTGAATATTTGTACTTAGTCTCATACTAGTGGTTCTCTATAGGGTTCACTAATCCTAATTCCCAAATTGAATAAAACTTACCTCTGATAACAACTTTAACAACCTTTCCTTTCCTAAAATTACTATTAAATGATTATAAATATAAACAACATTAGAGTATTACACCATGAGGATCTTGAGTTTTATAGTATTGGGAAATCTAGGACCAAACATAACATTTACAACATCAAGAATAACATTTATTTAATTCCATCTTATATAGCTTCTTATTAGCACTTGACCTCTCATTAGTACATGTAGTCACCTGAGGATATACATCAAAAAATGGGTGAGATAAAAGCCGAGTAAGAGGATAAATAAGAAAAATATATCATGGGTGAGGACAATCACAACATTGGAAAAAGATCATGAACCTTAGATGAAGAATTAATAAAAGACTTAAAATGTGGAAATCCATAAAAATAGAACATCATGTTTTAGTAGTTAACTACCACACATAGTTTTGAACAAATATAACATCATGTTCACACATAATTTCACATTAACTCATTATATTAATCAATTTACCCAATGCATTGGAGTGTGTATAATTCTGGGCACACCCATCACATCATAACATTCATATTTCCCTATATAATTCCAGGCACACCCGTCACATCATAACATTTACATTACCATGCACGCCACATAGAACATTTTTCAAACATAAAAATAAAATAAACCATGGAAATGAAGGGGTTTCACATCATAAATCATGAATTTATAAACATTTAGTCCCCAAAATAAAGAGGGAATTTTATTCTTGACCTAGAACCATCAACCAGGAGTGAAGAGTGAAACAATATTCAAGAAGTAAAAATAGTGTGTTTATTTGAAAGAAGAGGTTTTTTGGAAAACATTTGGATTTTCATAAAATAAATTATGGAAAATTAATATCCCAAAGAAGTCAAAATAATGATGAATAGATTATTTTAAGGGTAAACCATATGGAATATGGAGTGAAAGAGGGATAACCCGAAGAAAGAAAGTTGGGTTCGAGAAGTTCACCTTACCCTGTATATGAACGCTTTCTTCTCTTTAATGTCCTATATAACCACATTAGATTCATGAATTAAAAACTAAATAACCTTTTTTACATGAATATGGTTCAATATATTTTCATTATGTTTTTTATGGGCCTATGTATGAGTTATAGAGTTTAAATACACTGTTCGGGAAAGCTCATTTTTTATGGTTTTCTTAAGGGGTTCCCCTGTATTCATAAATAGAAGTTCTTGTAGAACATGGATAAACATCCAGAACTGATATTAAATGTTATTAATGATATTATATGAGTTTAAGGTATCTTATAACGAATTATTTTATATACAATGTTGATTAATTCTTAGATAAGAATTTAAGGATGCTCGTTTGGGTTAATTCGGGCAGTTTTTCGACCACAACATACTTGTTTTGTTTAATCATTTAGTAATATGTACATAAGTTAGTTCCAAGTCATTAAATATGATATAATACATATAAAATAATATGGTTCAATAATAAAAATGGTCTAATGACTAGATATTAATGCATTAAAGAAAAATTAAAACATGTAGTTCTTGAAGGTGATAAATTAACACATCACAAACAACATTTTCCTTTCTAAAAAAGAAGAGGAGAAGGGGAATAGATGATATATTATCCCATTAGTATCCTAAAATTACAGTATATGTGAGATAATGGAGTTACCATACCATGTTTATTGGGATATGTGGGGAGAGATTAAGAAAATAACTTGAAATTGAATGAAAATTAAAGGAAAAGAGAAAGAGGGGAAGTACATCTTGAATCCTCCTCTTTAGATCCTCCTTAAGAAACCTAAGATTGGTATTTTAATGAGACAAAAATCTATTGTACACAGGGGAGGGGATAAATAAGATGTTTGGATTGAGTTTAGACAAGTCTTGAAGCTTGAGATGTGCGTTTTGGAAAGGGGAGGGATAAGGGTTATTTATACATGAGGAGGGGGTGTTTTTAGACCAAAATATTAAATAAAATAATATATCAAATGTTAGACTTTTAATATTAGTTCTTTGAAATCATAAATAATATATTAATATAATATAATATTTATTTTACTGTAAATCATCTTTATAATTCCAATTCATTAATTTATTAAATGAAATGTTAAATAAAGAGAAAACATACTTTAAGAAATCACTTTTTGACTTTAGGCTTTGAAAAGTTATTTTTAGGTTTGGAAATTGTTTTTATTTTATTTTAAGGAACTATTTATGAAATTAAATATAACATGTTCGAATATAAAGTTCTAGAAATTTTAGTTCATCATTACATCATGAATGATGAAATTTAGGATATACTGGTAATGTGAAAAAACTGTATTTTTACTATTCAACTAAAAATTAAAGTATTTTAGAAAAATCCACAAAATTAACCCTAAAAATTTTATGACATGTAGAATCAAAAAATGAAGAAATATTTTCAAAATTAAATTTATAAATGTGATTAAATTTATTTTTAATTAAAATCAGAATTTACTTGAAAAATACAGTTTTTTAAATTAAAACCCATTTCATAATTCTTTAAAAAACTACACATGGTGTTATAAAATTAACTTAAAACCAAAAAGAAAAATAATTGTTATTTTATGAAAAAATTTAGGAAAATTAAATTTTATTTTAAATTAGTTAATTAATTATAATTAATTGTTTATGAATTAAAAACACCAATACTTTTAGTACAGTTAAATGGTCACTTATAAGATGCCAAAATTTAATTTAATCATTCATGGGTGAGGTTACTATTGTTTTGGAGGATTTAATATTCATAAGGGTCATATTACTATTCATCAGTGTTGGTTACTATTCACCAAAAAATATGTTTTCCCTATCAGAATCCAAACATCTTACTGATCGCAACCGTGTATGTCAGATTCTTGAGATTCAAAACATAGATGTAGAAAAATTATGATTAATAATGACATAGTATTTAGTATCATGATATGTCATTGTGCTTCCTTATGTGATTATACTATAAGGAATAATTATAAGAATATAATTTCATTAATAAAACTTTGGTTCATTACAGATTTGGCATGGTGAATAAAAAATACAGAATGTTAGATCTTTTTCCAATATCATAGTTATCGTGCTACTTCTTTCTTAATATATAATGAAACTCAAAACATAATTATTAATTATTTGGCAAAATCATAAGAAAAAAGAACATCATAACTTTTCAATGGATTCTCATTTTTATTTTTTGGAGATTAATATATAGGAAAATACAACTAAGTAATAAAATTAGGTTTTTGAAATTATAAAATACAAAAATCATGATCTCTATCATGGGTGTGAAGAATATTCAATTTTTTTACATTCTAGTGAAATTATATTGTATCAACTATTTTTTTGGAACTAGAAATAATATAATTTCAATTATATTAAACTATTTTCCTAATTTTTTTTGGTAATGATAAAACCCTTGAATCATTTTATTAGTTGTAAAAAGTTATTAACAAGTTTGGTCTAAATTATAAAAAAAATACATGCATGTCTCAATGAATACATTTTATTTTGGGGAGAATATTTAGATAGAGTAGAGTGTAAGAGATACCATACTTATAGATGGAAACGAATGGATAATGGCGCAACAATGAATAAATTTGATACTTTAATGAAGCATACAAATAAAATTCCTTTGAATGTTTTATGTTACTTTATTCTAAATACTTGATTACAATGATTATTCACATATTTTAAAAACACAAATCAGATGAAATGTAATTTTATAAAAAACAACAAGGATGGGTTTATGTGCCATCCAATATATTCAAAAACATAAATATCTTTTGATTATTTACATCCAAATTTTCTTACATATCCTAGGAATTCAATTTTGGGATTTTCTATTGATGGTTTTAATCCATTTAGCACATAAGGAGAATTTATAGATTATGTCAAGTTATTTTGATCCCTTTCAATTTTCTTCCATGGATATGTATTAAAAAACATTCTTTTTTTATTTTGTTAATTATTACAAGAAAATAGATGTCTACAAATGATATCGATGTAAATATTTTGCTTCTTATATAGGAATTTCAATAGTTATGGGAAAATAGTGAGGATATATATGATTCATGAACTAAGAATTTTTTTAAAATGCATGCTTCTATCATGTGGACCATCAATTAATTTCTAAGACATGGGAATTTTTTTTGGATGGAAAAATCATACTGGTATGAAATATGTGATTAAAAATTTTTATTTTAATTATAAAATTCATCTTTATAGTATTAAATTGTTTTTTATGTGACATCATAGAATCTTGTATGCATCTCATATATTTACATTTAATATGACATGATTTTAAGGAAATATTTATTTGAGTCCCCCTCTAAAATTATTTTTTGGGTCAAAACATTTGACACAATTATCAACTATTGTTTTAGAATTTCGGAAATACCATCAGTTGGCCAATGGTGGTAAAAGTGTTTATACCACATCATATGGAATTGGAATAGAAAATGGAAGAAAAAATTATAGTTTTAATAAAAAATTATTTATAATAGAGGATGTTTAATCATAATTTTTATGTTTATTACCATTGAGAAAAATGTGTGCGATAATGTTCATTTCGCAATAGTTGATGAACATGGAAAAAAAGAAAATATTAATGCATGTTAAGACTTATAAGAAAGGAATATAAAATTTAATCTATGGGAAATTAGAATGGGATATACCTACGACAGTATTTTTATAAAAAAACCTTGAAAATTTGGTGTTCCCCTAAAGACTTAAAATAGTGAAAGTAACTAATGGTTATTATAGTAACATTTCATGATGTGTTGGATTAAAAAATAATATCATAGATGGATTTTAATTTTATGACTCACATACTTAGATGTATTAGATGATAATATTAAAAAAATTTAACCTATTACCGGATAAAATAACAGCAATCATAATTGGGTTTTTCATGTTCCTCAGACAACTTTGTGAGAAAACATTAAAACCAACAGTGCATGAAAATTTATAGAAATAATTAGAAGGACACCATGTTACATTAATATAATATTTTCCCCATCAGTTTTCATTATAATTATTCATATGATAGTGAATTTTATTGAGGAATTTAAATTTGGAGGACATGTACACTATCTAAGGATGTTCTTATAGAAGTGAAATGGGAATAAAGGGAGAAAGGGGAAACTATAGATTAGGTGAAAAAGAGGACATTGAATAGGTTAATCCCATTTACGTTTCAAGTTATTGGAAACAAGATGATCATGTAGGGAATAAGGAGGTCTTTTAACTCAAGAAAAAATGCATCTCGAAGAAGGAAGGCTCTGATTCCATCATGGTCCAAGGGATGAACATTGTAGATGTGGTTAAATATACCACTTCCTTGTCTTTTGTAGACATTTACATACATCCATATAGAAGAATCATTGGGAAAGGGAGGATTGCACATGTCTTATCTAGTCAGGATGTTATTTAGGAGAGAATAAACCTATGAAATCATTCCACTATTTCAAGGGTTTTGGTCTCAAAAGTATAAAGAACATGAGAATTTCTTGACCTCACCTAAAAAATTGTGGATGTATGGGGATTTGATGAATAGAGAATGACTTCTATGAGACGAGGTTATTTCCATGTTGTGTTCCCATATGATGAAATCTAAGAGACATTCTTGGAGCTTAGGGTCAATCACAATGAAGTTTGGGTTTCTTGAATCCAAGAAGTGGATATAAACATTTATTTTGACAACATCAGGAAAACCTTTTCTTAGGTTTGGGAATATTTAATCATAATTGGCTCTATTGTCATATTAGGATTCTATGGGACATAAAATCCTTGGTTGGAAATACTATCATGATGGATAAAAAACTGATAATCCATGATTTGGGAACTAGGACAAAATCAGAGTAAAATTTGACTTGTCCAATACCATGGTGGAGGAGGTGGTGCTCACAACAAGAGATGAAGGCATTAAACATGATAATTAGTATGAAAAAAAACAAAATTTTTCATTAATTTCAAGTTCTTTGGTCACCTACTATGTGAATGTAAAAAGTATGTAGAGTGTATATTTTTTAAAATCAAAGTTAATGTTGTGGGATTCTATAGAAATAAGAAAGGGAAGGAGGCACCACACTTTGAATCATAGCCCAATTAGGCCAGCCCCTTAGTTTTAGACACAGAGGGTACAAGAAATTAACATCATAATTGTGAACATGAACAAGTAGTTATTGGGAATCAAGTAGATAGACCAAGAATCCCCAAGACATCATCAACTAATGTTAATGCAACTAGAGAACATGGCATTCATTCTCTGAAAATTTTTATACATACAGTTACCATTTAGGATAATGAACCCAAAAAATCTAGAAGTGATATTTCCAATGATGGTAGTAGACAACACAATAAGAAGAACCAAACCACAATGGTGCAATGAAAATATGTATTGTATTCTAAGGAGGTGGATTTTATGTCATCTCCCTCAAAGGACCTCATTGATGTTCACAAGAAGCACCCAGATGAATCTAACATTCTTGTGAGAGAAATTAATTCCTAAAATACCATGGATGTTGTATCTATGGAAATTAATTCTGATGGGGTTGGGTAGAATTTCATACTGGAACCTACTGCAATCCAATCATATGCACAACATGTACCTCATGTTGAGAAGAAGGTTAAAAATGATGTATGTATCTAACATGACAGATCTCATGGAAAAATAATTACTCACACTAATGTGGTGCTAATGATCATGTTTGAGAATAAGGGCCCTTCAATAGATGAAACTCAATATACTACTCCGTCCCATGATGGGATTTAACTAGAACACTTAGTAAGGTCTGGGGAAGAAATTAGAAAATGTTCTGATAACTTTGAACATAGGGATCTAGAGTGGCGATTCTCACATGATTTTTCTTCTAACTTTTTTAATAAGCGTACACCCCAAGAAAGTTCTTCTAATATTTTACAATATGTGAATAAATTCAAACCTTTGAATGGTGTTTTTTTGGTCTGATGAATCTGAAGAAACACATATAAATGAGCAGAATATTGAATCCTCAAATAAAGATACTGGGGTGGAATGTACAGTATCCGAGGAATAAAATGATCTTGTAATGGATAAATATTTAAAGGGGAATTAAAAAAATAGAAAAGGTAAAAGAGAAAGGGCTAGGTGTAAATGACACAATAGTAAGGCTTTCAAACAAGGGGCACGACCCTTAAACAATAATGTTATTCTAATGGAACTTTCTGGGGCTAGGGGACTCTCTAATGGCCAAATCCCTTTGACACTGTGTCATATCCTACAAACCAATGGTTATTAGAATTTTTGAACCTAATATTTTATTTAATAATTGGGAAGTTTTCAGGTGTTAATCACTTATATATAGGTTTTTTTTTCAAAACTCTCATGACTCCAGCAAATGTTCACCTATGGTTGCTAAGACATGAATTTATCCTCATCAACTCATACAGTAGAAAGCTTTAGATTGTATCAATCTCAAGTCACAATTTGAGATATGATTTATCAATATAATTTATATATGAATCCACATACTACATAAGTATAATGGAATTATGTTAGGTGATTAAATATATTTCTCAAAATTTGAATTAATAATGGGCGATACTTGGAGATTTCAACACTATTCTGAAACATAAAGAAAAAACTAGATATAGCTTCAACCACATTGTCTCTTTGTAATTATATTCTTGTATTTACCATTAAATGTTTTTTGAGGTCCCTATTTTGGGTGTTAATTTTACATGGAGTAGATATACTATTAATTGAATAGAAGTAGGTAAGCTCGATAGATGTTTTGTTAAAATGGATAACATGAGTGATGCATATAGAGTCTCAGGGTTAAGGCTTCAAAAGAATCACTTGGATCACAATCCTATCATTTTGGAAGTCTCCACACATAAAAAAGGTAAAAAAAACTCTTCCATTTCAGTTTAATAATGGATGTATTGCGGTTCTTGGATGCAGGGAGGATTTACGGGAATCTTGGAAATTTGAACCTATTGGAAGCCCATTTCAAAAGATTACTCAGAAACATAAGAAAAATAAATGTTTTATTAATTAATGGAGTAAAAAATAATTTTAAAATATATATTTGGACATTAAATATTCTTAGTAACTCAATTATCATAGTCAGATCTTGAATCAACACTAAATGAACCATCCTGTGATGAGATACAAGGCCATAATATGCTTGATGATCTCCTAACTATTAAAGAAATGTTGTAAAAGAAGCATTTGAATTTGAAATAGATAAAGGATGGGGATAATAACTACAAGTTCATCCAATAATTAAACAAATATAAGAGTGATTGAGCAAAGAATATGGTAATTATAATAAAGGAAAACACCTACACCTCTGAAAAATGAGATCTCTCAAGAAATTGTGGACTAATTTAAGGGGATATACTCTAAAAATGGGTTTGATAGTACACAAAAAGGGTTGATAATATCACTCCCTTCATTGAGTTTCATCATAATCATACTATTATAACGGAACCATCCAAATAAGAAGTTAAGGAAGTCCTTTACTTCCTTAACATGGTGTGTTCTCCTGGACTTGATAGATTCACTAACAAATTCTTCATGTTTTATTAGGACATATTGCAGGATGATGTTCCTCATTAAATCAGGAAATTTTCCACTCACTCCTCCATGAATTATGAGGAAATTTTATGTTTCATTTCCTTAATATCTAAAAAAGAGAATACACATGATGTTAAAGTCATCAAGCTTATTTCCCTTGAAAAAATGTTTCCTAAAATCATTAGTAAGATCCCTTTTCTTAGGATAGATGTCTTGGGAAAGATCATATATCTATGAATAAATTTGGATTTTCCCCTATAAGAATCATTCATCATTTTTTGTTCATAACTTATTAAGGAGTTAATTTAATGAGGAGGAAAATACAGGATGGTAACTTACCTCTCAAAATAGACATATATAAGGCATTTGACACAATCGAATGGATTTTCCACATTTTTATTCTCAGAGGGTATGACAACCTGAAAGCATTTATTAATCTTTTCAGTGTCTTTATTAATTATTCAAGGCTATCCATTCTTATTAATAGAGAACCCAAAGGCTACTTTTAGTGAACTAGAGGTGTGATACAAGGTGATCAACTTTTAGGGATTATTTTTTTCTATAGCTAAATAATACTTATGTAGAAACGTTAATGACCTAGATAAACATGTCCAATAAAAAACACATATGGTAGGATTGACCATGTTACCTCACACCTAATACATGTAGATGATATTCTTTTTCTCAGTCAGTCTTCAAGAAATTTTATCTCTTCAATTAAATCCCTTTTTGAATATTATGAGGATGTTTCTATATAAGACATAAATTTGTACAAATACTTCATTATATTTGGTGATGGATTATGAATTAGTAAGAAATATAGTATAATTATATTTCTTGGAATTAAGAGCGGATCACTCCCATTTAATTGTCTTAGTGTTACATTATTCTAGGGAAGGTGAAGATACACTACTTTGAATTCATACGATTATGAATTATTAATCAAATGTATTAGTGAAAAGGGAGAGCAATGTACAAGGATTCATGGGTGTTCCTTGTCAACTCTATGTTCACATCTAAGTTTTTTTAATTTTCTCACTTTATAGATGGTCTATAAGCCTCATAAAGGAACTTAAAGATATGATTGGAAACATCATATGGACCGGTTCACTTCCTGAAAAGAATTTGGTCATTGTATCCTGGAATGAGTGTATTAAACCCACCAAATTGTGAGGTTTTTTAATTAAATATCTTAATATATTTTATGATGGGATAATCAATAAATTATCTTGGATACTGATTCATTATGATACCTCTTATGATTTACAATCAAATAGGTTTAAATAGATGATTTTAAAGGGTTATAGACATTACCTTGCATTTTCTATTTGGCAATCAATCAAACACACCTTTAACAAAATCATTTATGACACAAAATTAATAGTGGGCAGGGGTTCTGAACTCAACTGTTGGACTACCACCTGGCTTGATAGTACACTTCAAGATACTATGAAAATTCTCCCAGAGGATGGTCACATGTCAATTGAAAATATTTTGTCACAAATCTCCATCTTTGATAGCCTGTTTCCTACTCAGATCAACCTGGACATTTAGAGTTACAAATTCATGGATTGTGACACCATTATAAGGAGGAAAAACTAGCATGGAAAATTTAACCCTAAGGAGTTTTATAGGCTAGAATGTGGTGGTGTGAACATGCCACTATCATGGATAATGAATTTCAACACCTGTTTCATTCAGACCTCCAGTTTTATCTTGTTGTGGAGGATCTAGAAGCTCATATTACCCACCCAGAACCAAATAATAAAATATGGATATTATGTTTCTTCTACCTTCATTATTTGATTACATACATAGGAGGAAGAGAATCACCTATTATTGGCATGCAACCTTTCCCATGATTTATGGGATTACACCAATATGCTATTTGGCCTATAATTTTACCGACACATGAAGATTGATGACCTCATGGAGGTAATATATGCTTCTAATTTTAGTGAGAACATTCTAAATTATTTTCTAAATGTAGTTGGTTATATTATTTCATCTATATGAAATGATCAAAATAATAATATTTTTTATGGAAGAAAACCTTTTATTCACATGGGAATAATGGAACTGTAGAAGGTGGTTCTTGTGACATCAATGATATAAATAGAAGGTGTGTATTATATTGTACATGATCTGAATATTCATAGGCTATTGGGTGTATTACGTCAACTAAAGAAGCCCAAAATGGTTAAATTCATCTGATGGATCCCTCCAATCATTCCATGGATTGAAGTTAATATAGATGGGGAAACTTTTGGACTTTGTGAGACCTCAGGTTTTGGATGTTTCTTTCGCACATATCATGGATTTTTAAAAGGATTATTAAATCATTTTACTAGGATTGGGATGGCCTATGAATCTAGGTTACTATCTATGGTGTATGCAATTGGATATGTTTTCCAGTATAATTGGACACCATTATGGATTGAATCTGACAATAAAATTATTGTGAAGTCATTGAAAATAAGAACACGAGATTTGCCTTAGATAATTTTATCTATTTGGGTTGAGTTTCTCAATAAGGCTACCCACCCAAAATTGGCAATCTCCCAAGCGTACATAGAAGAAAATGTAGTGGTATATGTGATTTCAAAGAAGGTGATCGTGGTAATTAATATAATGTGGTATTTAACGACCCCTGGCTATTGAGATATAATGGTGTATGCAGATATACGTGGTGTGGTTCATTCTCACTTATGTAAAAATCCCTTGTAACCTTTGACTATTCATATTTATTTATACATATATTTATTTTAGGACATATTTTTTCTAGATCCTAATATTTTTTGGTATTAAGATGGGATTTTGAAAAGATTAAATCGATTTTGGTGTGTTGATGACAAATAATATTCTATTGAGACATATTGTAATCCAATAATCATTGATACATTAGGTTATTTATAAAAAAAGATATTCTCATTTTCACTAACATGTATAGAATTCATATAATTACAATTTTTTTACTACTAAATTGTGATACTGAAGAATCATTTATTGAAAACATAATGATATAAACCAAGATAAAACTTCAGAGTTGAAATAAAATTGTGAAATAAATAACGAAATCTCAAACAAGTATGTTATTTATTAATTTTCACATCATTAAATTTCATATAATGTTTTATATTTATAATATATTTATAACTAACTTTTATAATAGTAATATTTTGATTTCATTTTTGTAGATAATGAATGTTGGTAATTCAGTAAAACTGTCTACTAAATTTAAATATTTTGTTCGAGGGACTTTGAAAAAATCTTGGAAATTTGATGCCTATAATATTCTTCATTTCAAGTCTCATACAACCTACCATGAAGAAGGTTTTAAAATAAAAAAACAGTTTACTCTTTACAAAATTACATATTTTGCATATTATGAAATTATAATTGGAATTTTAAAATTAAATTATAATGGAATATTTGAAATTGTGTTATTCAAATGAAGGTGGGTCTATATTCAAAAAGGTACAATGAAAGGTTTGTTACTATTTTCTTATGAAAACGTAAATCATTTTATTTTTACTAGTGAGTGTGATGAAGAAAATTTATATATTTTATCTTCATAAGATAAAATTGTATATTATGTTGAAGATTGAATTAACGAAATTTGGAGCGTTATAGTCTATGTGAAACAAATATAATTTTATGATTTGGGTTATGAAATTGAATAACTATTTACTAATAGCGATCCTTTCGAAAATGAATCGATTTATCAGTTTGTTCATGATGTCATTTAAACTACCAGTATTTCAAGAGAGGGTGAAGATCAAGACATCATGTCACTGGTAAATGATGAAAATCAATTATGAATGAAACCAATGTACATTAAATACTCCTTTAACGTAGAAAATAATATTTTTTTACTATTAAAAAAATTCTCATTAATTATTTAGTATAGTTTCTATCATAGACATTATTTTATCTTAAATTTCACAAATATAGATATTTTTACATAATAGTTATGCTTGAAAAATCATGCGGTCATTGTAGATTATTTATGGTATTTGTGGTATACCAATCTTTTTTTTAATTCAACAAGTATAAAATAATGTAATGAGTGTAAAATAAAAAAGTCACATATTGGTTATTGTATATAATAATATATAAAATTTACTAACATAACTAAGTAGTTTTAAACTTGAAATAAATTTTTTAAATTCACCTAAATTATTGAAAATTATTATATTGGAAATTTTAAATTTTAAATTTTAAAGTTTCTTATTGTCTTGTATCATTTTATAATATTACAACTGCTTAAACTATTAATATATTATAAAAATTTACAAGTACTAAAAGGTATGTAGATCCTATACTTTCTACACACTTAGATGACACTACACAACAAGTGATAGTCCCAAATCCATTAGGTGTATCACCACTGACTACAATGTTGATGTAAGAGATTGTTGGGAATCATCTCATCCAATAGTTGATCATGATTTTGTTACTATTGTTTTGTCACCCATACTATCATGGTGGTATTGGTTGATTCCACTATAGTTATTCATGACATTGGTGAATACATTATATATTTTATAGTCACACTATCTATTTGAATTCGTTTTTATAATTTATAAATAACTAAATAACATAAGAAGATATGGAAAAAGGATGTTTTGTGGGTATATAATTTAAAGTTTATTGTGAATCACAAAAAACAATATTTTTCTGTTATAGGTATAGGAGTAGGAGTCATTAATGAGTGTTTAGATGACCAATTTATAGTGGTGGGTGATGATTTTTTTACTTTATTTAAAAACTTTTCAAAGAGTATCCTCACAACCATTAAATCTATTTTATGACAGTATCTTTTGGTATATTTTTTTTATTTTTTGTTTGTGTTATTATTTAACATAATTTGATTTATATTTTTAAGCACTATAATCACAGGCCCTGGCGGCTGTATTTCATTATGATGATAAATGAGAATTATTTTGAGATATATATAGTGATAAAAATTCAATGTTTGATGGTCTATGATGTGTTATGTTTATGCATCATATGGTTTGTATGAAATTTAAAGGAATTTATGATTTTTTTAATTCCCAATTGACATAATTAGTATGTTTTATCTGCATGAAAGGTCTTAATATAGTTGAAGTTGTTTTTATAATTTTTATTTAATTTGTTTCTGTTATATTTTTTTTAATTTTGTGTGATTAATATATTTTATATAATATTAATTTTCAAGGCCATGTTTCAAAATTTGTTTCATTATCCATGGGGGTCTAAACTGCTTCTAATCTTGGAAAACCACAACGTGTCACTTAATAGTGGATTAAACCACTTATAGGCACTGAATAACCCCCATTAAAATTTAAAATCTATATATAATTTAATGAAAAAGAATCAATAGTGGTTATAACTATTATTTTACAAGGAACATTAGACAACTTAATTGTATCCACCATGAAAAAGATCTACGGTGGTTTTAACAACTTCCAATAATAGTTTAAAATATGAAATTAGTAAAACAAACACATTAAGAATTGACGATGGTTCGAACTTCCAATATATAAAGAAAATGAGATAGCTTAATTGTATCTTCATGAAAACTATTCACGATGGTTTAAATTTCTAAAAACTCGAGGTTTTACAATAATTCTATATAACCATAATCAATTAAAGAAAACATCATGATTTAAATCCCAACATTAATGAATGGGGAAATTTTAAAAATATATAGAATACGATCAGAGGTTTTTTAACCAACCGAGTATAGCCAAATAAACCATTGTGAATATCCATTTTGATTCTAGTGTTTCAACACGTGTAGAGGACCCACAACCTAGTTTGAACATGTATAATGGCGTCCTTCCATGTACAAACTCTAAAGATCCAACCCAAACTCCATTATCATCTCAATGTGGGTAATATCATCAAGATTCCCATAACACCTCCAAAACACTCTCTATTGAGTGATAAGATCACACCATTATGATATATTTTGAAAATTATTAGAATGTAATTTTCATTTTTCTAATATTGATATCTAGGTGGGATGAAATGAAGAACAAAAAAGAACACACATAGTATAAGAGATGTAATATTCTAGACATAGTGTTTGAGAATCGTGTAATAACTAACTATATACTAATGTTATATATTCAATCCATTTCAAAATACACAACATGCCTCATATGTGACAAAGCATGTTGAATTAAAGTTTTAGATGGGTGTGTACCTAAGAGAAATAAATTATTGTCACTCATATTATATAGTTCGTTAATCTTGGGAAGAATAATGTTATTCTTGATCAGCATTTAGTCAATTTCCTCATAGACTATGACATGTTTTTTTACTATTCATGATGTGTGCTGCAAACTACATACCATGTGAACCTAATGGGGTTGATGGGCATATACGTTGTCTCACCCTAAACCATGTGGCATGACATGAATGATGTGCTTATTTGATCCAATAACATGTGTGGTTTGGGTATTTTATAGGAATGTGGTCTAGCATATCCTAGGTCATGTGAGTTGATCAATTCTAACACGTGTATTAAAACAACACACCATGTGATATTTAACTGAAGAACCTAATGAAATTATTAAAGTGTTTTTTATATGAGTAATGATCATTAGAGTGTATTGAGAAGTTTTTGATATGTTTTAGAATTATTTTGGTTATCGTCTAAAGTGGTTAGAGTTGTCCCAATAATGTTTTGAAGAAGTTATTAACTTACATGAAGAATTATATAACTCTGAGTTGAGGGCAAAAATTTGTAAAGGGAATCAAATGTATAATCTTTTCATCAATCAAAAAAACATTCCAAGTATTGGACTCACTATGTACATATAATATTATATAGAGTTCATACAAAATTGGATAATTACATAGATTAACTCTATGTATAGGAGGCATGAATGAGAAATTTTATATGGATCAAGATGATATAATATTAGGTAAAAACATAAAAAAATGAATAAGTTACTTTGAATCATGAGAAATACACTTGATCTTATACTATGATGTGTGTGAAATTATATTTATTTTATAAGTCTCAATACTTTGAAAAATAAAATGATCATAAAGATATTACAGAATCTAGTTTGTATGTTAACTAAGACAATGATTTAACTGATCCTCAATTAATAAAACATCTCAATGATCCAAATGTTATTTTTATTCCAATTAAATAAAAGATAGCATGAACTCTATGTTATAGAAAAGAGTATTACACTGTGAAATAGTCTGATAATGAAGAACATGACAAAGTTGGCTCTACTATTTGAGTTGTTTCCTTCCCTTGATAAGAATACTATTTCATGATGTGTGATGGAGAGAATTTCATGGGAGAGAATCACATTTCAATTTCATTCCATAAAATTTGGTAACAACACAAAAACCTTATAATAAATTGTGTAATAATGTGACTTGAGATTCCATGATGCTAGCATGAAAATATTTAAAGAATCTGCGTTGCGGTGGATGTCCTTAATGCTATTAGAATTCATTTTATATTTTCATATAGACTTAGTTTCCAAAGGGAGAGTAGATTTTATATAATATTTGAAAAAGGATTATCCTAAGTATCTTATAATGTGTAGTAATTATTTTACTAGGATTGAATGAAAATAAATATTTGTTGGGTATTATTGACCAGTTTATATTTGACCATAATGATACCAAAATCTATGGGGAGTTCTATATTCAAATATAGAAAAAATAATCACAGGTTTCTAAGTATAAAATAAATAATATTAATGAAAATATTTATTTATTTAATAATTTATTTTTGCTAGAAAACTATCTAAATGTCTATGAGAGTAGAGTCGATGAATTTCATGTGAGAAGAACCTATGAATCGAAGAATAAAAAAAATAAAAAAGGAGAATATTAGTAATATGGATAAGAGATAATAATGCAGTATTCAAGAAGAAGACAATTATCTCTATATCAAGGTTGAACTGAGAAGAAGGCCACCATGAATGAAATGCTTCAAATTATATCTTGGTAGTTTATTTCCTTTATGTTGAAGAATATGATTGTATATGGTGATATTGTGACATAATAAAGTATATATAATGATCATGCTCACTATTTTAGAGGATTTTAATTATAAAATAGTGAGAACTAGTATAATGTTATATAAAGAGACAAAATGTTGGCTTTAAGATGATAATTTCCTAAAACCTATTATAATAATCATTGATATTAGTTGAAAAATCTATGAAATAGACTTGACCTAAACATAGTAAGGATATATTCATTCACACTGGGGATAAACTTATAGAAATAATTTTTACCTTGTGTTTTTTAATTTTAATAGAACTTGGTTAAAAGAGAGATACATCATTGCAGTGTATTAGACTCTTACAAGTCACCGAGGATTAATTTTTAAATGTCAATTATAAAACAATACCATTAATTTATCCCCGACCTCATAGTGGTACATCATAAAATGAGAACCTTATTTTATATATAGGAAGCATTGGTTCCCTCTAAAAGAGCATTAGTTACTGGTAGAGAATCTGTATTTAGATAACATTAGAGTTATACCTAATTTCCTTGGAAAATATTTTTCATGAATGGAAGAATATAATAATTATTTATCTTCCTTAACATGGTCTAGATATTATAGATACTACTACATTTGGATTTATAGTAAAGGGAAAATATGGTCCCATGAATTTTACTAATAATAGGAACTTATAGGTTGATGTAAAAGTAAGAAATGCGATTCAAATGTATTTATTAGAATATATATATATATATTTGATGGGTCTCTGATCATATAAGGATTACTAGAAAAAACATGAAAGAAAACTTTGTGGGAATGTTAAAGTTAAGGGAGGAAATTTATAGATTTATAAAAGTATATTTTATGATGTGGGGGTTGCTGATGAAGAAACCATTGATGATTACCTAATCAAGGTGAATGAAACTTTTATAAACATAAATGGTTCTATAGATACATTGGAAGATTCTAATATTATTAAGAAAATGATGAGAAACATTCAAGATGTGCAGTATAATATAGAGATTATTTGTCTCTTGATGATTTAAAAAATATACTTGTTTCTTATAAGATTAAAAATGCTCCAGTTTCTAATAATAAGATGAATTTGGAGATATAATTTTGATCCATGAAAATACTCCAAATCAATTAAGTGGTAGAAGAGAACTGTAGTGAGTCTAAAGATGAAGAATAAAAGGTTGTGAAGTATAATAGGGTTGTAATAGTTAATTCAGAAGACTATATAAATAGAAAAGGAAATCATAAAGTTAAAATCCTACCAAAATGTTTTATGTGTTTTGGAATTTGAAAATTTTCAATTAATTATTCAAATAATAAATGTGGTCAGTATGAGGGCCAAAATCAAGAAGAAATGACTCAGATAATTAAATGCAGTAAATGGTGAAAGGATGTTAACAAATCTATAAAGTGATAAAACATTTTGTCATGAAATAAAATAATAATAATGTAGAGATAATAATATTAAGGATACTACACAATAAGTCTTCAATCATAAGACGAATATTTTGAGATGTTTTGAAACTGCATATCTCATTTTGATAATCATAAAGAAACATAAAGTAGTAAAAAAGAGAAAGGTGAAGAAACATACATTGGGATATGTTTTAAAATCAACATAAGCCTTTTTATGAGTATAACATTAAAATAAATAAGTAAATTACAACTTTTTAGAAATTGGATAAAAATAATAACGAAGAAAATGAATATCTTATACAAAGGAAATCTGGTTACATTTTAGAAATTAAAAATATCAAGTGGAAGGTTGAGGATCAACACTAAAATATGTAATATATTGAGGAAAAAATTTATCTAAAAGAGGAAAAGATAAGTATAGTTAAATCAAGGTAACTTGAAACTGAAAATACTCTAAATAGGATTATTTAAGATTTCTAAAAAACCATGGAAGTTAAAACTGAATCAGCATAAGCTACTGTGAATGATACCACCAAAAATACTGTAAAATATACTTCTATAAAATGTAAAATAAAATCTATTTTTTTTAATAATGTAGGT
This sequence comes from Viscum album, assembly GCA_963277665.1. Lineage (NCBI taxonomy): Eukaryota > Viridiplantae > Streptophyta > Magnoliopsida > Santalales > Viscaceae > Viscum > Viscum album. The sequence continues at coordinate 1,165,838,570 of OY728142.1, forward strand.
TCTAATACCAATATTGAGAATGTTTGGAACCATAAATTTTACGAAAAATATTATTCTATATCAAGGGGAGAAACCAATTTCTAATGTTTATTTACCTTCCTAAAAAAGAAGGAAGCACAATATATGGTAAGAAAACAACAATAGTTTTCTAGATAAAAAATATATTAACATGGAAGATAAATATTCAGAGGTTACTACTGGAGATGTTTAATATTTGATAACCAAGCCTATTATTGCTAGTGAAATTAGTACCGGCCTGGAAATTTTCATTTCTCAAGATAAGAACCTGAAATATTTCCCTTTATGTCATAGTTATCGGCGTTAAAAGGGCGGTTTTGTTACCATTTTCAATAATTTATTTTTGCATGATTTAGTGTTTCCCAATCCTAGGGGATTATGGTGATTTACTCAAGGTAAAATATAGGTATAAAATTTCACTACCTTATAGAGGGATGGAATCAAGGGAGAGCATCACTGAAAAGAAAGGAAGAAATTATGAAAATATGAGGAGAAAGAAAGTTGTGAACAAAAGTTTATAAAGTATGACTACTGATAAATTGAGAAAATAGAATAAATTTGTGCAATATATGTCTAGAAAGGTCCTTCTGAAGAATAACATATCATCACCCTTCTAGGATAGTTTACTTATGATAAAAATGAAATGAATTTTAGAAAATGATGGAGGAAAAGTCACTTATTGTTAAAGTTTTTTTGAAATATAATAATAAATTTCATCCATGGATACTTGTTAAGGGTTGTTCCCCCCATATTAAAGGCGATAGAAAAATATTTATGAATATTTTATGTGATGATGAAGGTAAAATTACATTTGGTAATGATAGTTCCATAGTAATAAGATGAGTTGGTATGAATAAAATTGAAGCTTAGAAGTTAAAATACCATGATGTTTTTTACTGATGGGATGAAACAAAAATTATATAGTGTAATATAAGTATGTGATAATGGTAATAAATTTATATTTAATAATAACTATTTTATCATTAACTAATATAAATATCAAAGTGTTATCACCAATGGTGAAGGAACCAAATATTCTAAATTAGAGATCCAAAAACTCTTATTATCCGAATGATAAGGATGAAAATAAGTTGTGCAATATAATAATTAACCATATTAGTCAATGAATTTTGAGTCAAATCCCAATGAATCATGTGGTATGATACCTACCCAAAATTAATTTAGCAAAATTTGGAATATGTAAAACATTATAGAATGGAAATATGGTTCATAAATCTCAAAACATATTTGGAATTTAATCCACTAGGACACTTTAATGATGTCATTCCAATTTATTTGGTCCAATGAGAGAATAAATCACTAGATTTTATCTATAATTTATTAGTTTTTTTTATTTAACCCAAATGAAAAATTATATGTTTATAAAGTAAACGATAGATTTATTAGAGATATTTAAAATATTATGAAGTTAAGTTGAGCAAGAGTTATGATTTTATATCAAGAAGTTGAGAAGTAATAATGGAAGTAAGTTTACTTATATTTGGAATCTTATTCTATAAATTATGGGATTATAATTTAGTATATTGATCCTTTTATCCCTCAATAGAATGTGTTTCTGAAAAAAACATAAGCATGGATGAAATAGGAATAAATATGATTTAGGAACACAAAATTTTATAATTCATATTGAGAGAAGAGTTATAAACCACTATATATATTTAGAATAAATTCATATTGATACCTAAATTAATATTTTCCCTTTATGGAGAGAAGTATGGTGGAAATAGGAAGAACATAATGCTCTATGAAATCTTCCACTTTCCCTTTATTGGTAAAACTATTAAACATTAATCTTTTGACATGGTGAATAATGAATCTAACACTCTCCATCACAACATGTTAGTAGAAATAAAAAATCCAACACATAATGATCAAATACAAATACAACCCATATAAACATAGATTTTTATTAGAGTCCAGCAAAAATAAAAAACTCAATTTTGGAAAAAAATTATGAGAATGTTGATGAAGGTGCACCCTTGTGATATTTGTCTAATATAATTGGATATAAGTTCTTGAAAAATGGTGTAATAATTTGGTTAACTGTTATGATGTAAATATTATTGAAAATTAATCCAAATTTGACAAGGTTAATAAAATATATTTTGAAATATATAATTGAAAAACAAGAAAAATCTAAAAAAAATTTGTGACTAATGAGATAAAATTTATCCAAACAATGAAGATGTTGACTTAGATTATTCAAATAATGATGACGGTGATATGAGTGATGATTAATTAGAACATCATAGGCAAAAGAATAATATATAACCAAAAAAATTCCTTGAAAATTATGAGTATATAGTGTAAAATTTATAAAACTAGGACTTAAAAATTAAACATGTATAATTTCACAATTTTAAAAACAAGTTGTTGCTAAACTAATTATGACCGAGGAGTGGATAAATTTTATGACAAAAATACATGATTATATTGAAAATAATTACACTTTGGATCTCATTTTTATACTTGAAGAGTAAAATTTTATTAGAACAATGTGGGTATTTAAAAATAAACTTAATTAAAATGGTATCGTTTTAAGAAAAATTGATAGATTAGTTTTCAAAGGTTCTTATCAAGTAAAAGGTACTGAATTTGAATAAAATCTTACAGTAGTTTCAAGAATTAAATATATTAGAATGATTTTAGTTACTAGTTCTCACATGACTTATAAAATCTATTATATGAATGTGAATTTTCCATTGTTAAATAGATATCTTGAATAAAAAGTTTATATTTTAAAAAATAATGGTTTTATTCTTGATTATAAAGAAACTATAGTGTATAAGATGAAATAAATTTTATATTGGCTAAAAAGGCTCTTAGATCCTGGTACTCAAAATTAGATAGTGGCCTGAGAAATATGACATTCACTAATGGGAACGTTGATAGAAATATTTATGGGATCGAAATGATCAAATTCACTCCTAATATCATTGTTTATATTGATAAAATCATATTTCATGGAGAAATAAATTATTCATTTGAACAATTTTCATTGAAAATGAAGAGGAATTTTGAGATTTCAATATCAGGAGAAATGATTCTCTTCCATAGATTGCAATTTTTATAGAAATAAGATTTAATATTTCAATCCTCCGAGAAATATTCCAAGTAATTTTCATGGAAATTGGGCATGGAAGACTTAAATAAGGTATCCAAACCCATAATAATTGGTGGAAACTTGAGAAAATATAAAATAGGAAAAATTGAGAATTGAAAGGAATATAGTAAATTCATTGGAATCTTAATTTATCCCACAACATCATGGATTGATATTGTCTATATAGTAACTTTACATGAAAGATATTAGAGTGATCCCAAATAATCACACATCTCAGATTCTAAGAGAATTATCAAATATATCAATGTAACATTGAACATCAGGATGTTTTATAGAATATGTGAGTAACTAAATCACATTGTGTATAATAATATTGATTGGGTTGGAGATTTTGATGATTTAAAATCAATATTTAGTGGTAAATTATTTTTCTGAGGATGTATTATCAAGGTGAAGGATCAATTAGGATTATTGAGGGTAAATATTGATAATCCTTGGAGAATTTAATTTGATAATCAAATTTCAATTGATATTTACAAGAACCCAGTGTAACACTCTAGATACATATATATTGAAATAAAATATAATTTTATGAAAGAGAAAGTGGCTAATAAATATGTGAAGTTGAATTATATTTCTACAAAATATTAGATTATGTATATCTTCATAAAAACTATGCCGAAGGATGTATTTGAAGAGTCATGGATGAACATGAATGTTTAGAACATATCTATTACTTAAATAGTTAATGAAAACCCATATATGTCATCAGATTCTATTATCAATGGGGGAGGTAGAAAAATATTGTTGCGTTATTTTGAATCTATTTTTTTATTTTAAAATTGGGGATAATAGAGTGTATAGATTGAGCATGAGAACATCCATTCCACTAGCTACAGAGTGTTGTGGTTAATTTTCATAGAGTTTAAAGAATTTTTGGATTGTTTTTGGATATTTTCTATTGGTGTAGGGTTTGGGTAAATCGTGCAACACCTATAGAAAACTGTACATAGTGAGACAAAGGCAATGGGGAAAGCACAAAAGTTTCAAATGGTTTGTCCAAACCATGCAAAATCCTAGGTAAAATGGTGCAATATTGGAAAATGTGGTGAACACAAATTTTGGAAACTTTGTGACCCAATAGTGCATGGTTCAACCCTTGAGACATTATATTGCACATGGTTGGCACACGATTTTCTTAGTCAGATGACTGAAAATGTATGATTTAAAAGTGAGATCTTAAAATTGTGGATCTCACTCGTTTTACCCTTTAACTCCATCATTTTCCTCCTAAGTAGGAAATATTCACATTTCTCTCTTTCTAATGGTCAGGGAAGGTTCTCCCAACATTCTAGAGGTGATACGAAGGCTTACCTTGGTGATTTTAGGCTACATTCTTATGGTGAGGCTTTGTTATTGATCATTCTTGATGAGTTTCTTAGATCTACGACACCCTTTCTCTCATATTCATAGATCTATTTCTGCTATGGGTAGATATTTGGCGTTGGATGCTATGTAATGGCCAGGGCCCTCCTGGCCCATGACATTTCCAAAGCAAGGCTTCACTGAACTGGTGGCACTGTGACAGTGGCACCAGTCATGGTGTCACTATGAGGGTGACACCGTGATGGTGGCAGGGTGAGGGTGACACCGTGATGGTGGCACCATATCGGTGGCACCGTGGCCTCTTCGTTTTATTCCACTTTCCAACTTTTCTGCTCCCGCAATGTATCTTTTGACGTAAAGATGATTTAATACCCCTTTCAAGGCCTTTTAATGCCCATAATTAATACCTAAAAATCCCGAGAAACCTCCTTGATTGGGGATATTAAATAACAACTTAATATCATCATGCATAACTGCCCAAACCATATGGGAAACTACGATCCTACTTTCAAGAAGTTCAAAATTTCTATATCTCGTAACAATAGGATCTTATCTTTTTATATCAAACTAGAATTTCTTCATTCCCCTCGTCTGCAGGATTTCTTTCTTCTCCCTGGTGTGCTTGGAGTCCCTCCTTCCTGAGACTTGTGGTGCGCCTATGCTGGAGTTGTCTGCTTGTCCTTGGAGTTCCCAACGTTCCTTGCGTACTAATGAACCATGTCTTCTATGATTATTAAATGACTGTAACCTGGAAATTGGTTAATCATATAAACTCAGTTAGTTAAATGGATGCCCAATGAACATAAACCCTTGTGTGATCACCCTGGTTAACCAACAGAAAGAAGAAACTAATGAATTACGTGTTTGACCCTAGATGTTTCCCTATTCTGTTTTGGTAGTGGGTGTGTTTTCCTTCTAGATGCTTATGAGGAAATGTGGGTTAGGATGGGATCCTCCGTTGTGGTACGGTTTTTGGTTGTCAATCTGAAGTTGTTTGGTTTCTCTGCTGTTAAACGAACTCAGGTGGGATTCTCTATTGTTGAGAAATCATTGGTTCATGTTTTTGGGGACGTGGGGATATATCTCGAGGCTTGATTTAGTTCCAGTACTTCGAGGTATATCAATAATCCCTTTTTGTTATTGTAACTTCAAAAGAAAATCAGGTGTGAATGTTTAAGTTGTTGTTTGGATGTTTCTCTTTCTCTGGCTTGTGGTTTTTCTTGTTAATTGCCTAGTATTATAGAATTCACCTAAATGGGATTGATTGAACATGAAAACAGGAATGATTTAAATGGGTAATTGGTTTTGGGAATGAGTTGTGGCTCAGCCGTGAGTGTTGTGTTCTTATGAATGAATAGTCACGAGGCCGTTTGTGCTTAGGTTGGTCTTTGGAAACCCTAGGTTGGGATGAGTTCTTGTTACCTATACATATATTTATAGCTTTTATGTTCTTATTCACGCCCCACCCAAGTTGATCACTTTAGTGCAGAACACCCCCATTTCATGGCGGAGGGTGTTTTTTCCAACACCCTTATAAATGGCTGGTTATTATCTCCTTCACTACTCCCTTTCCCAAATAGCCCAAGACACTTCAGGCAGGCTGTAATTTCCTGAAGTCCATTATTAGCCCAAGAATCTTTGGGCATGGTAGTTGTGGTGGTTGGCCTAGGTGTTTCAGGCAGGTTGTTTCCCAGGTGTCTTTGGGATGAGGCCCATGTGTCTTTGGGTATGATAGTAGTTATTCTGACCCAGGTGTTTGTATGTGTGGTTATGCGTGGTGGTTGTGGCCCAAGGTTCTGCAGGCAGGATGGCGGTTGTGTCCCAGGTGTCTCTAGGTGGGATGTGTGGTTGTGGCCCAGGTGTGTGCGAACGGGGTGTGGAAATTGGACTTCGGTGAGAATGGGGGGATTGATTCGATGCATATGATGTCTTCAATAACTAGTGGGAAAGTGGCACGGGGTACCCAAATATCGATGTGCTATTACTATACTTTACTTGACTTGCGTTATTTGGGGAGTGTTCCTTGGTGAGGCTTGGGTGGATAGTTTTCCTTGATAGGTGCTTTGGTTCTCCCTTTTTTCATGGGACATTAGGATGCCTCCCCACTTGTTCAAGAGAGTCTTGGGTTTTCACTACTTTGTATACTTATATGCTCACCCTACACATATAAAACTGATTTCTGGTTTCCAAGATGAATTCAGGGATCATAGGGTACCGTACTAGCTCAGACCTTGGGGTAGTTGCTGTTGTCGTTTTCCGTTTTCTTGGTATTTCACCTTTGGAGTTCTTGTGGCTTGTATCATTTACTTTTGAACATGCATATTGGAATGGTTTACTTTCGGCTTTTCAATTACTTTCACTGTTTGTGTTGTTGGGGTTCCTATATTATCTCCTGAACCTATAACAATAAAAGGGTAATGCCTTCCATCCTATGTGTGATTTTATACCCTTGGTGTTGGTCGCCACTCTAGGACCTATCGAAGGTGGGTCTTGGGGTTCATTATCTCTCTTTCAACATAATGAAGGAAGGGTCTGGGAATCTTATGTCCCATCACTCCCTTTGGTGAAGGCGGGTCGTGACAGAATGGTAGCAGAACTGGTGGCACCGGGCCCTCCTGGCCCATTACTTTGCCAAAACACCGATCCACCGAACTGGTGGCACCATGGCGGTGGCACCAGTCCTGGTGGCACCGTTTCCTCTTCAATTTTTTCCAGTTTTTGAATTTTCCGCTCCCGCAACATATCCTTTGACGTAAAGACGATTTAATACCCCTTTCAAGGCCACTTAAAGCCCATAATTAATACATAAAAATCCCGAGAAACCTCCCAGATGGGGGATGTTAAATAACAACTTAATATCATCAAGTTTATCTGCCAAAACCATGTGGTAAACCATGATCCGACTTTCAATACATTCAAAATTTCCATATCCCATAACAATAGGATCTTATCTTTTTATATCACGCTAGAGTTTCTTTCTTCCCCTCGTCACATGGATTTCTTTCCTCACCCTGGTGCGCCTAGATTTTATCCTTCTCGAGACATGTGGTGTGCATGTGTTGGAGTTCCCCGATGTTCGTCCCCTGCAAGTCATGCATCCCCTGTTCTTGGCACATCGAGAAGAACTTCGATCCTTGATCAATCAAGTAGCGATTTTCCTTCGTCTCTCTTTACTGTATATCATATGAGGTGGGTACGCTATTGTTGCTATGGGGAATGAAGGAAACAAACTTAATGAAGATAATGAATGAACCTTTAATGAATAAAGGATGTGTGATTGATGTTCTGATGCTTTTCTTTACCCTTGATTATTCAAGTGGTGAATTGTGCGGGCCAATGCCCACTGAAAATCATGGTCATTGGTGGTCTTTCCTTGTGCACTAATGAACCATGTCTTTTGTGATGATTAAATTATCGTAACATTGAAATTGGTTAATCACCTAAACTCGGTTGGTTAAATGGATGCCCACTGAACATAGACCCTTGTGTGATCACCCTAGTTAAACAACAAAAATATGAAACTAATGGATTACGTGCTTGAACCTGGATGTTTTCCTATTCTGTTTTGGTAGTGGGTGTGTTTTCCTGCTAGAAGATTATGAGGGAATGTGGGTGAGGATGGGATCCGCCGTTGTGGTACGGTTGTTGGTTGTGAATCTAAAGCTGTGTGGTTGCTCTACTGTGACACGAACTCGGGTGGGATCCTCTATTGTTGAGAAATCATTGGTTTTGGATTTTTGGGGATCATGTGTATGAGAATTTCCATTGGTAGAGCTATCTACAATAATTTCCATCACTCTACCACTGGTATGGCTCCGTTAGAAGCCTTGTAATGGAGGCCATGACGCTCACCCGTGTGCTGGATAGAAGTTGGGGAAGCAGGTGTTCTTGGGCCAGAGGGGGTACAGAGCACGACGGAGAAGGTTCAGCTTATACGGGAGAGGATGAATGTGGCTCAGGACCGATATAAGTCATATGACTATAGAACGAGGAGACCCTTGTAGTTTAAGGTTGGAGACCACGTGTTCTTGAAGGTCTCCTCTCAGCGAGGACCTCAGAGGTTCAGCAGGGGGAGTAATCTTTCTCCCAGGTTCGTTGGACCGTTAAAAGTGTTACAGTGGGTCAGCGATGTGGATTGTAACACCCAGAGATTTTACGAAAAATATTCTTTTAATTTCATTGATATCTTGTGTTGTAAGCTACAACAAGATTTCCTTGCACTATACGTAACACCATATGAGCTTACAGTATACACAACACTATTCTTGGATCCTGTTACACACAATTTTGATAGTAGTTATTCTACGAAACATTTAGAGTATATATATATATATATATATTCAATGTATAAATGAAATATGGTTGGATTCTATTATACAAAACAAAGGAGGAGTCTTGCACAACATGCATCTCTAACTTGACTTGCATTACACGCAATCATGACCTTCCTCGATAGCGTGTGTTGTACGCAATACCGGGTTTTACTAAACAATAATATATTATTATAATATTATTATGAACTATCCGTTATGAATATTATTAACTAAATTTTAAATTTTATAACATTATTATTCATCTTACACAATTCCTAGAACGTTGTATAAGAACAAAATAAATTTTTCGAGTAAAATATGTATTTTTTAAAAAATGCAGTTTTGCCGCCTTTTGATGGTGCACCCACATTAAATCTAGTTTTTGACATGTTTATAAGTTCAATTTTACAAAATAAAATTATTATTTGGAATCAAGATATAAAATTTTACCTTGGATAAATTTTCATATTATTAAGATAACATTCATATTTTAATGAATAGTAAAAACACGCTATATTTTAATTAAAAATAAATTTCATCATAATAACTTATGTGGTTAAATTATAATATTGAATTGTTTTAAAGTATAAATATAATATATTTTTACCATTTAATATAATTTATGTCAGTATCCTTGATTTTACATCAAATTCGTAGGTTAAATAAATTCAATCTTTTGCAATGTTTTAAACAAAAACCCGTTTTCTTTCGACAACAGGATTAATTTTAATTTAATTTCTACAACTCATATGTATTGAATTTGCAAAAATGGATTCCATATTTGGAATAAATGGGTCCAAATTATATTAAAAGTGTAATTTTTATTTTTGGGCTTTATGAATAGTAACAATGGTAAATTTTATTTACCCTAGTAAAAGGTAAATTGGGTAATTAAGGGTAAATATAATATTATAAAATTATCCTAATACTTGTCTTAATACAATTGGATGATTATAATTTGTCCTAATTCATATTTGGGTCGGAATGGAATCCATTAGAACCCACTAGGAGGTGATTAAGCCCTTTAGTTTATTTTATTTAAAGGAAAGTGAAATATGTCTCACTCAACTTTAATAATTAAATTATTTTTAATATAAGTTTATACAGAATATAAATTCGGTTATAAATACTCATTTTAAAGATAAATTTTTTTCTTTGTCATGGTAATTTATTTGTAATTTTTAAGAGTTATTTAATTACCTTATTATCTTATACATTAATGATGCAAAAATTATTTATTTAGTGAAAAATCAATAATATAGTTTTTATTGAAATAATAATACAAATAAAAAGGCCCAAAAATCTGCACAAAACTTATTATTAGTGTATATATAAACCCCAATCATCCAATTGACGAATTGGTGACCATTTGGATCCTTATTAAGGTGATTATGACACTTATATTATTTTATTTTAAATGATGCCAAAGTTGTCACCTTCATAATTTAATAAATATAACAATTTAAATATTGTAATTTTAAGATGATAAATTCTAGTAAAAGTATTATTATGAAATATAATATATTTATATTTATCATAGTATTTTATTTTTAATTTTTATGAAACAAATAAGTATATTAAATAATTATACAAAAATGTTGTAGTAATTATTTTATTAAGAGATAAACCAAATAAATGGTTTTAAAAATAATAAAATAAATATTATATGAACTATATAATGTTATAAACTAATTTTCTAGACACATATGACCTTTTATGAATCTATTAAAGCTTTTATTTTGAACATTTCTTCTGTATATAGTTTATTTAAATTAAAATAAATGAATAGTGTCAAAATTGACACTATTGTTATTTTTATAAAAATAACAGATTATAAAATTGTTTAAAAATAACAAAAATATTTATAAAATATAAATATAAATTTATATAGTCTAAAATGTTATAAAGTATCCAATTATGGACAATTAACAACAAATAAGTAATTATTTGTTATAATTTCAAATTTACAATGTTATTACAATAAATAAAATAAAATTGATTAAATAAGGATAAATCAAGTTGATAATTTAAAATAAATTCCTAACATGTCTAAATTTTAGAGGTTTATGGGATTACAACACTATATCATCTATTCTTCTGATATTAGTCATTTTGGAAGTTTTTACGTGGGTTTGGGATTCAATATAAACTAATATTTATTATATTTCCAAAGGTGCCCCTCTCCTCCCTTATAAAAGGGCACCTCCTCCCTCTCTTCCTCACACCACAATGAGCATTCAAGATCGGATAACCCCTACCAAATTATCTTCTCCACTTTCCTAGGAACATCCTAGAGGTCCTGGTATTATTTAAAGTCCGATTTTAGTGCCCTAAGAGGAGGTCTCAAAGAGGCGCTTCAAAGAAGAGGTAATGTCTATTACCGATTCCTTCAACTTTATTTCTTCTTCCACTTATTCTTATTTAGTTGTTTCATTATTAAGTAATAACATCAGTATCAATAATATACTGATCTATTATTATAAGTATGAAACAACCATATTTCACCATCTATCCATCCTATAGAAAAGGAAATCATCGTGCGTGCGTACATACGGAATATCGTCTCCCCGCCGTGGTGTAATCTATTTTCCACCACCACCTTACTTGGATAGGTATAATGGTGAAAGTAATGAATATATATGATTATTTTAAAGTGATATTCATTCTTTAATATTATACATACACTTTAATACAATTCCACAATCATGGTAATGATATCATCGCTCGTGCGTACGTACGGAATACCGTCTCCACGACACGATGAGATTCACTCTCCATGATAACCATTCAAAAATGATTATAAAGTATATATAATCAGTAATAAAAAAACATATGACATAATAATGATACTATATTTATGTATATATATATTTATTTCATCTACTTAATTCCATTCAATTCAATAAGGAAATGAAAACAACGTTCATGCGTACGTACGACCTACCGTCTCCATGAACGGTGTATTTATTCCCATTTATTGATCCATAATATATATGTATATTCTGAATATATATTATATATAAATCATGTTTTACATTCTGGATGTAAGTAATCATGATATAATTAATCATATGAATAATTACAAGTTAAAACATGAACGACAAATGAAACTATTTTACCCAAAACACTGCCTTAACATGACTTTACAAAAGAACGGGTAATGTAAAGTCATAAGTGAACCATATATGATATAATAACAATGAATATGATTCTGTAATAAGTCAATGACATTATTAAAATCATTATACAGGAGGTTTGGATATGTACGAATCATATCAGACCTAAGGTATGGGATAACCTTTCCAATCTCGTTCTTATACGATATTGTTTATTCGTAAGTATTTACTGGGGTTATTGTTATCATCTATGTCCACGTTTCCTAAAAATGGTTTCATGTATGTTTAAAGTCCTTTTTACCCATTTTTAATTTTACAAAATGGTATGGAAATAATACTTCTTTTATTTACCCTATATGGTATTTTTTGACATTTCTGAAAAAAGTACGATAAGAATATTTTTTTAACTTATACGGCATGAAAGGATTTTCACAGTTTTATAATGCTTTATTTTCATGAAGATTCCTCCAAAAGATTTCATGACTATATCCAAAAAAATCTCTTTCTTTTAAAATGTCATGACATTTGTGAAAAGAAATTGATTTTGAAGAAGAAAGGATATTTTCCTCAAGAATTCATTTCAAATGTTGTATCAAAACCATTTTCCATATAAGATGAAATTATTTTATATGTGTATGTTCAAGTTTAATGTCTATATGATTTACATGGTTTCACTTTTCTTTTGATGAAATGTCCATTTGTTTTATATGGATTATGAGATGATGGGATGATGTTTATGAAACCCATTTTATTATTTGGGTTATGATGAATGTTTTAAGTTTATTTTGTAGAACAAGTAAGAATGATTTCATTATGAGATGGGTGTGACCTATATCTCCCTCCAATGAATTGGGTAAAGATTTATATCTCATGAGATAGACATGTCTGGAATGGTAAGTTAATCTGGTTCAGTATTACAGGACTGGAATGAGGAGTGAACTTGATTCAGAAAGGGACTTTGTCCACTAAGATGGTCTTGGAAGCAATGCCCTGGCTACTATGGAAATCATTACATGTGCTTAATGGATACCACAATTACATGTTTTATTACCATTCAATTTTATCATGATTTATGTTCCATTATGATCTATGCCCTAGGTACTTCCATGTTTTATGTCATTGATCAAGATTTCGATGTTTAAACATTATGTTCATGTTTTTATGTTCAAATGTATATGGTCTATTTTATTTCCTCCATGCTTACCCTTACTGAGCATTTGAGCTCACCCTTTTTATGTTTTCTTTTACCTAGGATATAAAGAAAGGTTTTAGGTAAGAAAAAAAGGGGAAGATCTTTATGGAAGATGTTGAAGATCTTTCACCACAATTAGAAGATTTTATTCCGAGTTTCCAAAGACACTAAACTATTACGGTCCTTGTGTGTCTGTTTTTGTTATGTACTAAGTATTCCGAAAAAGTAATGTAATGTCCATGTATGTTAAGACTTGGGCCTCTACAGTTGGTATCAGAGGAAAGGTTTAGTCAACCTTTGTAAACTAGGATGCGAAAACATTAGTGAGATCCCTAGAGATATTTCTTAGGTATGTATAGGGATGTCCCTAAGGATAAGTATACATATATGATATAGTCCTAGAACTATGGTAACGATCATATAATTTATCCTAAGATGTTAGAAATTGGAGGTACTCCCCCTTTATTATGTTGTTTTCCCTAGCATGGTATTTTCCTCTCACAATATTATATTTGGGTTTTAGACGATAGATGGAACCCGAAGGAACCGTGTTGATCAATGTAATGGACAATGCAATGATTGTCCTCCTGACCAAACCAATGTCATGGTAGATGGAGTGCACAATATTATTTCTATACTTACACAAGCTATGAATCATTATGGATTTCAAAATGAGCAGAGAAAGGAGCAAAATTCTGTTGAATCCTTCATGAGGCAGCGTCCACCTTCATTCAACGGGTCTTCTGATCCCTTAGTGGCTGAACAATGGATCAGTGCTACTAAAAAGATATTTTCAGTTCTACAATGTTCTGATCATGATAAATTCATCTTAGTAGTATATTGTTTGGAAGGTCATGTTGATAAATGGTGGAATCTTATCCAGAATATGAGGCAAAGAGATTAAATTGAGTCCATGGAATGGGACGAGTTCAAGAACTTGTTTTTTAGTAAGTACTTCCCTCGTATTCTTTGAAAAAGGATGGAAAAGGAGTTTCTTGAGCTTAAGCAGAAGGATGATGAATCTGTTGGTATATACGAAGTGAATTTTACAAGACTTGCAAGGTATGAATATGGATTTATCATCCAACCTGAATGTAAAGTTGATCGATTTTTCAGTGGCTTAAAACCAAGTCTTCGAAGGGCATTAACTATAAGATACTTCAGTAGCTATGAAGAAATTGTGCATTTTGTTATCAAGGTAGAACTGGAAGTTGGTGTAACATATCCATCTCATGGTTTTGACAAGAAACTAAAGGTGGAGTTCAAGGAGAAATCTCAGAACAATGCTGAAAAGAAGATGAATGTTTCTTTATGCTCAAAGTGTGGAAAGAAGCATGGTGGAGATTTCCTAAAAGGTACTAGAAAATGTTTTAAGTGTGGAAAAGTAGGTCATCAAGCAGTTTATTATCAAAGTAATGGGAAAAGGCTTCTAATTATGTCAATAGAGAAAAGAATACAAAGATCTCTCCACCCACACTTCAATTCTTCAAGTGAAAGGAAATGGGGAATTATGATAATAAATTCCCTAATCCATGGATTAATGATGATCAATGTGAGCAACCTCTTATGGAAAAGGGTAACGGGAAGTCTCATGCGATCACTATTTGTGATGTTGAGTATGAAAATGATGTTGTGTAATGATTAAGTGTTTATGTAATGGGATTTCAAAATAGTATCATGGAATCTCATTTATGGTATTGTGGAATTTTGGAATACCTATGTATTGGATTTCAATAATTATATGGTACTGGTAACCATGAGAGGTTATTCAGATATTTTTGGAAATTAGATGATATGCGCATAATGGAAGGATAAGAAGATAATGAGTTGTTTGATTGTATTCATGAGCTCATGACTGATATAAGGACTAAGTGATACTAAGGTTTGAGTATATAGAATTTTTGGGATTTTGGTATGTGGAAAGTGTTAAAATTTGACAACATTCATGTTTTCACTAAGGTTCAATGGTTATTTATTCTTCAAGAGAATACATGATTAAGGTATTCACATGTTTTTAATTTGACCAACTAGATATATCTTATGATATATTGGGGATAAATGATGGCATTCACGTGAATGTTATGTGACATTTCAAGTAATCATTTTCTTTATACTATGAGCTTGGACCGAAGTATTATAGATAAGCCTAAAGATTAGAATGGATTATGTTGGACATAAGATAGTATTGTTTAAGGATATAACTTTTTTTGATATTATTGATGGGATGTTATAGTAATTTAGTTTTAGAAAAAGGACAAACTGCAGGACGGGCGACTGGTCATCCCGTCGGACAAGGCTGTGGGAATCGAACCCACAACTGAAGTGCGACTGGCCTTTATCGCATACTACTGGCCTATAGGAAGTCCTTGGCTAGTATAAACTAGTTTTATTTTATTAAGTGGTATGATATATGATGTATAAGTTAATTTTTTGAATCGTATATGATTAAACTCACCATAGATGGACTTATGTATATTTGACAACTTTTTCTAACCTTTTGTTAGAAATAGATGGAATGACCCATAATTATATCACATGATCTGTTAACACTTCACGAATAACAAATTCAACTTCATTTCATTAAGAGATGAAGTGGAAAACTGTTCAATGCATGAACAATAGTGAGATTGTACCAAAATCAAGCAAGTATTTCTTTTAATTCAAAATTTTCAACTTTAGGGAAATGATATTGAAAACCAAAATTGTTTTCATAGTGCTCTTATATCCGATGAATCAGATGGTACCTTAGATTATCACAAATTTATGTCTTTGTGATTGTTGGCCTTTTCATAGCCATGTACTCTACCACTCTCCATCAGAACTTGATGGTTAGATTTTTATTCTATATCCATATTTTCTCCTATGTTCTCCAATGTGGAAACCCAGTGATGAGTTTCTTTGGGTAATCGTTACATTTCATACTTTAGTTTTTAAAATTAAGTTTTATTATTCCTTTTTACGATGTGGGTTTCTATAAATAGTAAACGATTTATAACCACGATGAATTTTGAGGGCAAAATTAATTTTAAGGGGGGTAGAATGTAACACCATGAGATTTTATGAAAAATATTATTTTAATTTCATTGATTTCTTGTGTTGTAAGCTACAACAAGATTGTCTTGCGCTATAGGCAACACCATATGAGCTTGCAGTATACACAACACTATTCTTGGATCATGTTACACACAATTTTGATAGTAGTTATTCTATGAAACATTGAGTGGGTATATATATATATTCAATGTATAAATGAAATATGGTTGGATTCTGTTATATGACACAACGAAGGAGTCTTGCACAACACGCAACCCTGACTTGGCTTGCATTACACGCAATCGCGACCTTCCTCGATAGCGTGTGTTGTACGCAATACCGTGTTTTACTAAACAACGATATATTATTATAATATTTTTATAAACTAGCCGTTAAGAATAGTATTAACTAAATTTTGTATTTTACAACATTATTATTCAACTTACACATTTTCTTGAACATGGTATAAGAACAAAATAAAATTTTCAGGTAAAATAACTATTTTTCAAAAAAATGCAGTTTTGCCGCCTTTTGATGGCGCACCCACTTTAAATCTAGTTTTTGACATGTTTATAAGTTCAATTTTAAAAAATAAAATTATTATTTGGAATCAAGATATAAAATTTTACCTTGGATAAATTTTCATATTATTCTGATAACTTTCATATTTTAATGAATAGTAAAAACATGCTATATTTTAATTAAAAAAAGCTTTTTTCATCATAATAACTTATGTGGTTAAATTATAATATTTAATGGTTTTAATGTATAAATAGAATATATTTTTACCATTTAATATAATGTATGTCATTATCTTTGATTTTACATTGAATTCGTAGGTTAAATAAATTCAATCTTTTGCAATGTTTTAAACAAAAACCCATTTTCTTTCGACAATGGGATTAATTTTAATTTAATTTATGCAACTTTTTTGTATTGAATTTGGAAAAATGGATTAAATATTTGGAATCAGTGGGTCAAAATTATATTAATAGACTACTTTTTTTGGGCTTTATGAATAGTAAGAATGAAAAATTTTAATTACCATAGTAAAAGGTAAATTTGGTAATTAAGGGTAAATATAAGATTATAAAATTATCCTAATAATTGTATTAATACAATTGGATGATTATAATTTGTCCTAAGTCATATTTGGTTCGAAATTGAATCCATTAGAACCCACTTAGAGGTGATTAAGAACTTTAGTTTATTTTATTTAAAGGAAAGTGAAATATGTCTCACTCAACTTTAATAATTAAAGTATTTTTAATATAAGTTTATATAGAATATAAATTCGGTTATAAATACTCATTTGAAGGATACAATGTTTTTCTTTTTCATGGTAATTTATTTGTAATTTTTAAGAGTTATTTAATTACCTTATTATCTTATACATTAATGATGCCGAAATTATTTATTTAATGAAAAATCAATAATAGAGTTTTTTTTGAAATAATAATACATATCAAAATTCCAAAAAATCTGAAACAAACTTATTATTAGTGTATATATAGACCCCAATTATCCACTGGCCGAATTTGTGACCATTGGGATCCTTATTAAGGCGATTATGACACTTATATTATTTTATTTTAAATGATGCCAAAGTTGTCACCTTCATACTTTAATAAATATAAAAATTTAAATATTGTGATATTAAGATGATAAATTCTAGTACAAGTATTATTGTGAAATTTAATAGATTTATCT
This sequence comes from Viscum album, assembly GCA_963277665.1. Lineage (NCBI taxonomy): Eukaryota > Viridiplantae > Streptophyta > Magnoliopsida > Santalales > Viscaceae > Viscum > Viscum album. Next base: position 1,165,856,423 of record OY728142.1, read on the forward strand.
TCATATTAGGATTTTATTTTTAATTTTTATGCAACAAATAAGTATATTAGATAATTATACACAAATGTTGTAGTAATTATTTTATTAAGAGATAAACCAAATAAATGGTTTTAAGAATAATAAAATAAATATTATATGAACTATTTAATGTGATCCACTAGTTTTATAGATACATATTACCTTTTATTAATCTATTAAATATTTTATTTCGAACATATCTTCTGTATATATTTTATTTAAATTCAAATAAATGAATAGTGTCAAAATTGGCACTAATGTTATTTTGAGAAAATAACATATTATAAAATTGTTTAAAAATCACAAGAATATTTGAAAAGTATAAATTTAAATTTATATGTTCTAAAATGTTATAAAGTATCAAATTGTGGACAATTCACAAAAAATAAGTAATTGTATTTTATAATTTAAAATTTAGAATGTTTTTACCACATATAAAATTAAATAGATTAAATAAGGATAAATCAAGTTGATAATGTTTAAAATAAATTCATAACATGTTTAAATTTTATTTGTTGATTATATTTATTCCTATCTCAGATAATATTCGTATATGAGTCATTTTGGAGGTTTTTATGTGGGGTTGGGATTTAATATAAACTAATATTTCTTATATTTCCAAAGGTGCCCCTCTCCTCCCTTATAAAAGAGCACCTCCTCCCTCTCTTCCTCACACCACATTGAGTCTTCAAGCTCAGCGAAACCCTGAAAAAGTATCTTATCAACTTCCGTATAAACATAATAGTGGTCCTGGTCTTCTTCAAAGTCCAAGTTTAGTGCCCTAAGAGGAGGTCTCAAAGAGGCGCTTCAAAGAAGAGGTAATATCCGTTACCGATTCTTTCAACTTTATTTCTTCTTCCAATTCTTCTTATTTAGCTGTTTCATTATTAAGTAATAACATTAGTATCACTAATATAATTATATGTTATTATATGTATTAAACAACCATATTTCACCATCTATCCATCCTACGGAAAACGAAATCACCGCGTGTGCGTACGTACAGAATATCGTCTCCACGCAGTGGTGTAATCTATTTTCCACCACCATCCTACTTGGATGGGTATAATGATGAAAGTAATGAATATATATGATTATTGTAAAGTTATATTGATTATGTAATATTATACATACACTTTAATACAATTCCATGATCATGGGAATGATATCATCGCTCGTGCGTACGTACGGAATACCGTCTCCACGACGCGATGAGATTCACTCTCCATGATAACCATTCAAGAATGCTTATAAAGGATATATAATAGGTAATCATGAAATATATGACATAATAATTCTACTGGATTTATGTATATATATATTTATGTCATCTACTTAATTCCATTCAATTCAATAAGGAAACGAAAATAGCGCTCATGCGTACGTACGACCTACCGTCTCCATGAATGGTGTATTTCTTTCCCTTTATAGATCCATTATATATGTGTATATTCCAAATATATATTATATATAAATCATGATTTACATTCTGGATGTAAGTAATCATGATCTATGTAATCATATGAATAATTACAAGTTAAAACACGAACGACAAATGAAACGATTTTACCGAAAATGTAACTTTAACATTAATTTACAAAAGAACGGGTAATGTAAAGTCATAAGTGAACCATATATGATATAATAACAATGAATATGATTCTGTAATAAGTAAATGACATTATTTAAATCATTATACAGGAGTTTTGGATACGTACGAAGCATATCGGACCTAAGGTAAGGGATATCCTTTCCAATCTCGTTCTTATTCGAGATTGTTTATTCGTAAATATTTACTGGGGTTATTTTTTTCATCCATGTCCATGTTTCCTAAAAAATGGTTTCATTTATTTTTAAAGTCCTTTTTACCCATTTTTAATTTTACTGGATGGTATGGAAGGAATCTTTCTTTTATATACCCTACAAGGTATTTTTTGACTTTTCTGACAAAAGTACGAGAAGATTTTTTTTTAACTTATACGGCATGAACAGATTTTCACGGTTTTATAAATCCTTATTTTCATGAAGCTTCCTCCAAAAGATTTCATGACTATATCCAACAAAATCTCTTTCTTTCAAAATTTCATGATGTTTTGTGAAAAGAAATTGATTTTGAAGAAGAAAGGATATTTTCCTCAAGAATTCATTTGAAATGTTTTATCAAAACCTTTTTCCATCTAAGATGACATTATTTCATATGTGTATGATTCAAGTTTATTTTCTCTATGATTTACATGGTTTTAATTTTCTTATGATGAAATTTCCATTTGTTTTATATGGATTATGAGATGATGGGATGATGCTTATGAAACTCATTTTATTCTTTGGGTTATGATGAATGTTTTAAGTTTATTTTCTGGCACAAGTAAGAATGATTTCATTATGAGATGAGTGGGACCTATATCTCCCTCCAATGAATTGGGTAAAGATTTATATCTCCTGAGATAGGCATGGCTGGAATAGTAAGTTAATTCAGTTCAGTATTACAGGACTGGAACAAGGAGTGAACTCGATTCAGAAAGGGACTTTGTCCACTAAGATGGTCTTGGAAGCAATGCCCTGGCTACTATGGAAATCATTACATGTGCTTAATGGATTCCACAATTACATGTTTTATTCCCATGCTATTTTATCATGATTTATGTTCCATTATGATCTATTCCTTAGGTACGTCCATGTTTTATGTCATATTTCAAGATTTCGATGTTTAAACATTATGGTCATGTTTTTATTTTCAAATGTATATGTTTTGTTTTATTTCTTCCATGCTTCCCCTTACTGAGAATTTGAGCTCACCGTTTTTATGTTTTCTTTACCCAAGGATATAAAGAATGGTTTTAGGTAAGAAAAAAGGGGGAAGATCTTTATGGGAGATTTTGAAGATCTTTCACCACGATTAGAAGATTTTATTCCGAGTTTCCAAAGACACTAAACGATTATGGTCCTTGTGTGTCTATTTTTATTATGTACTATGTATTCCAGAAAAGTAATGTAATTTCCATGTACGTCATGCTTTGGGCCTCTACATGGCTTATCAACTAGAATTTCCACCACCACTATAGAGGGTTCATGACGTCTTCCATGTGTCCCAGCTCCATCGGTATCTGTACGACGATTCACACGTCCTCGGCTTGGGAGAGCAAGATATTGGGGACGATGAAACGTTCGTGGAGCGACCAGTGGTGATCGAAGGTCGTGAAGAGAAGGTGCTTCATGGATGAAACATTCCTTTGGTTCGTGTGTTTTGGAGTCATGGTGGGATTGATGAGAGTACATTGGAATGGGATGCACAGATGTGTGCCCAATACCTGGAGTTGTTTTGAGTTTATTTATGTTCTGCTAATACTTGTTGTGATGGAACACTTTACTTGTTACATATGGAACGTGCAGTTTTCCTTATTCTGGGAATGTGTGTGTAGATTCATGAAATGTGGGAGTGGAGGACCTGATCCCTAGTTGAGACTCATTAAATAGGATGTGCCTAAACCCGTTCGGGTGAGTCAGTGCTACCCAAAGCGAATATCATCTTAACATGGAGGAGGGGAAACCCCTCACCCACATGACCAGATGGTTTAAACCTTTTTTTTGTGTGGTTTCATGGGGGGAGAGGAGTGGTATGATTGTGATTGTTCATGGGATAGATGACTAAGGGGGAATTTCTTGGTGACAAGGAGGTTTACTCCTAAGATGTATCTTTCGAGGTGGTTGTTCGGACCCCTATTTTTTCTCCTTGTTTGGATTTGATTCTTGAGGTAAATAATAGTTTGAGAGGTATCTGATGTATTGGACTGGGCCCTCCAGGCCCACTATATTGCCAAAACATGGCTCCACCGAAGTGGTGGCACTATGACAGTGGCACCATGAGGGTGACACCGTGACTGTGGCAGCGTGAGGGTGACACCATGACGGTGGCACCATGTCCTCTTCATTTTTTTCCAATTTCTGCCTTTTCCGCTCCCGCAATGTATCTTTTGACATAAAGACGATTTAATACCCCTTTAAAGGCCATTTGAAGACCATAATTAATACCTAAAAATCCCAATAAACCTCCCTGATGTGGGATATTAAATTAAAATTTAATATGATTTTGAGTAACTGCCCAAACCACGTGGGAAACCATGATCTGACTTTCAAGATGTTCAAAATTACCGTATCTCGTAACAATATTATCTCATATTTTTATATCACTCTATAGTTTATTCCTTCCCCACATTAGATAGATTTATTTCTTCTCCCTGGTGCACCTGGAGTCCCTCCATCCCGAGACTTATGGTGCATATGTGCTGGAGTTGTCTTCTCGTCCTTGGAGTTCCCGACATTCCTCCCATGCAAGTCACGCATCCCCTGTTCATGGGATGTGGAGAAGAAATTCGATCCTTGATCAATAAAGTAGGAATTTTCCTTCATCTCTCCTTACTATGTATCATGTGGTGTGGGTACACTATTGTTGCTACGGGGATTGAAGGAACCAAACTTAATGAAGATAATGAATGGAACTTTAAAGAATTAAGGGGGTGTGAATGATGTTCTGCTTCTTTTCTTTACCCTTGATTATTCATGTGGTGAATTATGTGGGCTTATGCCCACTGAAAATCATGGTCGTTGGTGGTATTTCCTTGCACACTAATGAACCATGTCTTATATGATGATTAAATGACTGTAACATGGAAATTGGTTAATCACCTAAACTCGGTTGGTTAAATGGATTCCTAGTGAACATAAACCCATGTGTGATCACCCCGGGTGACCAATAGAAAGAAGAAACTAATGAATTACATTGTTGAACCTGGAATATTCCCAATTCTATTTTGGTATTGGGTGTGTTTTCCTGCTATATGCTTATGAGGGAATGTGGGTGAGGATGGGATCCTCTGTTGTGGTACAGTTGTTGGTTGTGAACCTGAAGTCGTGTGGTTACTCTGCAATGACACGAACTCGGGTGGGATCCTCTATTTTTCAGAAATCATTGGTTCATATTTTTGGGTACATGGGGCTATATCTTAAGGCTTTCTTTGGTTCCAGTACGTTTTGGGATCTCAATAATCCCCTTTTGTTATTGTATCTTCACAAGAGAATCGGGTGTGAATTTTTAAGTTGTTGTTTGGCTATTTCTCTTTCTCTACCTTGCGGTTTTTCCTGTTAATTTCCCAGTAGTGTATAATTCAACTAAAAGGTATTGATTGAAAATGAAAACAGGAATGATTTAAATGGGGAATTGGTTTTGGTAATGAGTTATGGCTCGGCCTTGAGTGTTGTGTTCTTATGAATGAGTAGTCACGAGGATGTTTGTGCTTAGGATGGTCTTTGGAAACCCTAGGTTGAGATGAGTGCTTGTAACCTATAAATATATATGTAGCTTCTATGTTCTTATTCTCACGCCACCCAAGTTGAGCACTTTTGTGCCGAACACCCACATTTCATGGGGGAGGGTGTTTTTTCCAACACTCCTATGAGTGGCTAGTTATTAGCTTCTTTTCTACTCCCATTCTCGAATTGTCCAAGACTCTTCAGGTAGGTTGTGATGGCCTTAATTCCATTATTATCCCAAGAATATTCGGGAAGGGTAGTTGTGGTGGTTGGCCCAGGTGTTTGCGGGTAGGTTGTTTCCCAAGTGTCTTCGGGATGAGGCCTAGGTGTCTTCAGGTGTGACAGTAGTTGTTCTGACCCAGGTGTTTGCGGGTGTGGTTATGTGTGGTGGTTGTGGCCCAAGTATCTGTGGGTAAGATGGCGGTTGTGGCCTAGGTGTCTGCGGTCGGGATGTGTGGTTTTGGCCCAGGTGTGTGCGGGAAGGGTGTGGCAGTGGGACTATGATGAGAATAGAGGGATTGGTTCGATGCGTAGGATGTCTTCAATAACCAGTGGTAAAGTGGAACGGGGTACCCAAATATCGATGTGATATTACTATACTTTACTTGAATTGCGTTATTTGGGGAGTGTGCCTTGGTGATGCTTGGGTGTATAGTTTTCCTCGCTAGGTGCTTTGGTTGTCTCCTTTTTCACGGGGCATTTGGATTCCTCCCCACTTGTGAATGAGAGTATTGGGATTTCCTTATTGAGTATACTTATATGCTCACCCTACATATATAAAACTGCTTTCAGGTTTCCAGGAGGGTTTCAGAGATTGTGCGAGACCGTACTAGCTCAGACCTGGGGGCTGTTGCTGTTGTCGTTTTCCATTTTCTTGGAATTTCACCTTTGGAGTTCTTATGGCTTGTATCTTTTACTTTTGAAAATGCATATTGGAATGGATTACTTTTGGATTTACCTTTGCTTTCATCTTTGCGGTTGTTGGGGTTTCTATCTTATCTCCCGACCCTATAAAAATAAAAAGGGTAATGCCTTCCATCTTGTGTGTGATTTTATACCCTTGGTGCTGGTCACCACTCCAGGACCTATCGAAGGCAGGTCTCGGGGGTCATTATCTCTCCTTCAACATAAATAAGGAAGGGTCTGGCAATCTACTGTCCCTTCTCTCCTTTTGGTGAAGGTGTTTTATGACATGCAAAATATTATTAGATTTGTTTTGGTTTCTGATAGGGGATGATATCTAAGGAGATCTTGTGTAGATTCAACCTAGTTTTATTATGTTTTTCATGCCATTTATCATTTTTTTCAGAACTCATCAGGTAGGTGGCTTGAATCTCAAGTACTCTTGATAGAACTGAATTGATTAGTTTCAAATTGGTTTAATTTCTTGATTTTGATTTTGAAATTGTCATGAAAAGCATGATATAAATCCTTTTTAGTGATGATTTATGATTTTTGGTGGAATTGTGGAATCATAGTAATTGGTTATGAAATGTTATTTGAATTATTGATTTTAAAATGTTTATTTTAAGTTATGGACATGCTATATTTTTTAAATGACTTTTTGGAAAAATGTTTTCATTTAAATGGTTATTTTGTTGAAATAATTTTGGAATGATTGTATTGACATGGTTTTTGGGAATACTTTGTGGTGTGTGTTCATATTGCATTGTGAGGCTTAGTTGAAATATGAACATGTGCTCGATGCCAAAGGTTTAATGGAACATGGGATATAATTACCTTATGATGACTTTGTGGATTGATGAGAAACTACTCATGAGTATGGAGCTTTCATAATAAACCATGCATTGTTGGTTCTGTGGATAAGTAGAATGGATTGGTTATTCCAAAATAGAACATGTGAAATGGTTTAAGGTATTTTCGTTTGTTTTCATTAAACATTGATTTTGTTTTCTAAAAAATGTTTTTTAGAACTAGTTTATATTTATTTATAAACTATTTTATAAATTTTTTTATATAAACTATTTTATTTTATGTTTCAATCATTTCTATCCTAGTGGAATGAGTATGAAATTCATTAGGGAAAACCTACTGAGTTTTAGTACTAATGCCTCTATTGGTACTTTTGTTATTTCATAGATGTCATCTATCGGGACAAGGGAAAAGGTAAAGTATAACAAATCTTTAGCACTACTTTATGATACATAAGCTATTTGGTGGAGTTGGAGCTAGGATCATGTGGAGCATTGGATTATTGTGGTTTTCTTTGAGTTTTAGTTGTTCACCTTCAACTTTTTTACTTTTACATTAGGTTGTCTTCCACTATGATACTTTTTAGTTGGTTCAATATAAATGAAATTTTTCAGTTGTATCTCATTCTAATCTTTCACATTGTAGTTTTTTATTTGATTATTGTTTTTTGGTCGATTGTTTAGTTTAAAAAGTAAAAATCACCCCCATGTATATTGAAGCCCTTAGACATTTTTTCTTAGCATTTAATTTCTTGGGGATGTCTCTTAAGGACAAGTAACACCTCAGTTCCCTCTCAAGCCAATGAGAAGGGGAGGGTTGTCACAAGTGGTATCACCCCCGTGCTTCCAAATCCATTTATGAAACAAGTGGTCTTTGACTTTATATTTGTTGTCTGTCTTGAAGTTAAATGTTTTCTATCTATTCCTTTAGTTGGGATCATAGAAAGGGGTAGAATTTTCCGGACATGAAATGTAGAGCATAAAAATACATTATTATCCTTTTTGTCCGAAACATCATGTTACTAGGTAGTTGGGTACATAAATGTTTTGGAGACACTTATATGATTGGAATGTCATTATCATGGGTTTATCCAATGTGACTGCCATGACATGCATTAGAGGAATGAATTCCCACTGGGAGTTCATACATCATTTTGAGTAATGATATTTGATTTTGTGCAAAAGTGTTTATTTTTTAAAAAATTATTCTTTTTTCAAATGTTTGATTTTAAAAAAGATATGAAATGGTGATTTTGAAAATAGTTTTATTTTCAAAACAATAGTGACTGTTTTCAAAAATGGATAAACATGGAAAAATTTCATTTATGGAAGAAATGTTGTGGAATATGTTGTGATACAATTTGAAATTATTATGCCTTCAATTAATATAGAGTAAAAATTATGGTGTTTTTTGGTCAAATAAAATATAGAACCCGACAGGCATCATAGAAACCAATCAAAAGATACTGCAGAGAATGTGGCTGCACTTGAACCGCATGTGACCCAATAGCTAGTTCGGATTATCACCCCAAGCATTTCGAGAGGTAGAACCAGAAGACTAGAGTGATGAGCCAAGATATGTGGTTCACTCTTTCTTGTTCTAAAAATAGAAACCACTCATATTTTAGGGTGATGAAAGACCAAAAAAAATAAAAGGAGTGGATGAATAGGATGAATCACATCTTCAATTTCATCGGTACACCATCATAATTAAAATTATATCTAGTGACATATATTCTAGAGGATCTTTTATGCCAGTGGTGGGATCTAGCAGTATAGGAAAACGTAGATCAAGGCCTTGGAGGGGATGATTTTGAATAATTATTCAACAAAAAAATTCTATCTTTGTAAGTTTAACATTCGGAGAACAAAAGACTTCTTCATCCCGAAGAAGGAAAATCTCCCTATCAAAGATTATGTGGCTGAATTCATGAATTTAGTTCACTTTTCACCTTATGTTGAAACTAGTGCATACTTGAAGGCACAAATATTTGAATTGAGGCTAATTTAAAAGATTCAATTGAAGATTGTCATGCTCTGTATTATTGACTATATAGAGAGGGTCAATAGAGTGAAAGTGGTTGAAAGGGACATCTCAAGAGATATGCGAGGAGGAAGTGTGTTGATACCCATGGGAACTAGTGGGAACTCTAATTTTAGGGGAAAGAGGATGAAAGACACCTACTTCCAAGGTGAGCGCGTGAGTCAGAATCAAATAGATGGAACGATGAATCTTCCTCCAAGGCCCACAACAAAAGAGGGATGTTTCCAATGTGGTTCCTTTGAAAATATGGAGTGATAGTGTACAACCCCACTAAGAGCAAGGCATAATTAAAATAATATGGGACATCATAGGCGTTATTGTCTCAGTGATCCAAGGTCCGGTGCTTGAGACACTTCTTAGGTATTGCAGGCATCATATGCTTCAATGGGGAGACTAAAAAATAATCAATCTCATAAATAGATAAGACCTATCCATGGTCGTTCTAGGAATACCATGAATCCTATGCAAGGGAAATGTCAGAAAGGTAACAAAGAACAAAGTGTAGCGATTAAGAAATTATATAGAGTTGAGTAGGGGATTGTGGATTATCTGGACAGAACATCTATAGTTAGTGGTATGATTCTATTGAATTCTACCCTTACAAAAGTAATATTTGATAATGGTGCATATCATTCCTTCATCACTTCTCATGATATTAATTTTCTATGTTTAAAACTTGAGACAGTGAATTTTGTGATAAAAATTCAAACCCATCTAGGTCAAAGAGAATATCGGGCCTTTGTGTGTAGATCATGTTCTATAACTGTTGATTTATCCATGATGAAATGGGATTTATCTATACTTGACATGGATATCTATGTTGTAATCCTGAGTATGGGTTGGTTGAAAACGTTTAGGGATTGCATTGACTATTATAGCAGAATTGTTAGTTTGTTGACTGAGGATGGCATCGAGCATCTCCATAGAGGAGAAAATAATAAGAAGATATGTGCAATGAAATTTTTGGCACTACAAATAGGAAAAATATCTTATCAATTTGTGGTTTTTATTTTTTCATTGATGGGAGAGATCCATAATAACAGATTTCCAATAGTCTTGGATCAGTTTTCGAAAGTGTTTCCTGAAAATTTCATTGGGATACCACCGGTAAGGGAAGTGTATTTTATGATTGATCTCCTTATAGGGACTAGTCATATTTCACTTCTGTCTTATCGAATGGAACCAACATAATTAAGGGAGTTTAATGTGTAGTTGGATGATCTAGAAAGATATGGTTTCATTTGACCTAGTACTTCTCTGTAGGCAACATAAGTCATATTCATGAATAAATCAGATGGAACACTAAGGTTGTGTGTGGATTATCATAATCTTACCATAGTACGATAAAGAATCAGTATCCACTTCCACAAATTGACAATCTATTTGATAAATTGAGGGGATCTCAGTGGTTCCCCAATATTGACTTGTGTTTAAGATATCACCAATTATGAGAACAAAAGGAGGATATTCAAAAATACCTTTTAGAAGCAGATATGTCCGTTATGAATATGTGGTATTGCCTTTAGGTTTTACAAATGCACCAAAAATATTTATATAATTAGTGAATTAGATATTTTAGTTATATGTGAATTATTTTTGTGTGGTATTTTTTGATGACATTTATGTGTATTCAAGGATAAGGGATGATCATGATAAATACATGGCGTCAGTGTTTGGAGTATTGAGGCATCAATTTTTTTATGCGAAATTATCATAATGTAATTTTTGGATGCAGGAGGTATGCTTCCATGGAAATATTATTTTTCCAGTATCAGGACAAGGCTACACGGTGAATTGTCATGATTTGGGATTAGGGTTGGGACATGTTCTCTTGGAAGGAGACCATGTTGTTTCTTATGTTTCAAGGAAGTTAAGGGTTCATGAGAAGAACTACACAACATATATTATGGAGTTATATGTAGTGGTCCACACTTTCATGAAATGGCATCATTACCTCTTTAGTGATAAATTTAAAGTGTTTACAGATCATAAGATCTTGAAACATATTTTCTCCCAAAGGTATTTGAATATGAGACAATGAAAATGGATGATTTTTCTCTAAATGTTCAACTTTGACTTGATGTATACCCCAGGTAAAAAGAATATGGACGAATATGAATTAAGAAAAAGTTCATAAACTCAGTTGAGAAAAGAGTCTTTAGATGATTAGTAATTGATGTCGGTCATATCCTTTATGATTTTGGAATGTAAAGATCAAGGTAATGTTGTGGTTTTCTATCATGTTTCTCTGATTTCTGAACTGATAAATATGGTTAAGGAGGCACAGACATTCGAGTCCAAATGTGTTTTGATGAGTTCAAAACTCAATAGTGTAGAGACCATTTAGGTATGTATGCTTCGTTATAGATTAGTGTTGTGGTTAAAAAATCATGTGGTTTTACCTATATATTTTTAGTGATTACTTCTTCATTATTACTGCCACTAAAGATGGATTTTTCATCTTGGAATACAAAATATGTACAAGGCATTGAAAGCATAGTTTTGGCGGATCAAAATGAAAGGAAATGTGGCTAAGATTATTTTAAGATGCTTTACTTGTATATAGGTTAATACAGAGCATTAATGAATGGAGGGTATGTTATAGGACTTATCAATCCTATATAGAAATGGGAGAAGATGGATATGGATTTTGAATAGGTCTCCTAAAAATGGTTCAGAGATATGATGATATAAGGGTGATAGTGGATCGACTCATGAAGTTAGATCATTTCATTCTTATTTGTAAATATCATATGGTGGAGGAATTTTCGATAATCTATATCTAGATAGTGGTAAAGAGTCATGACAAACTAGTTTCAGTCATATCAAACAGAGATAATAGTTACACATCTCATTTATATAAATCCTTGTAGAAATCCATTGGAACTCCTTTGACCATGAGTATGGTGTATCATCCTCAGATAGATGGTAAATCTGAATGAATGATACAAACATTTAAAGACATGTTATGGGACTTTGTAATGGATTTCGGTGGATTATGGGAAGATCATGTTCCATTAGTGGATTTCTCATGTGACAATTGTTATCAAGACTTAATACAAATGTCCCCGTTTGAAACATTGTATGATAATCCTTGTTGTTATCCACTTTTTTGGGTGGAAACAGGTGAGACTACACTAGTCGGGCGAATCCTTATCCATGAAACAATTGATATGATCCAATTGATCTGGAAATGGATGGTAATGGATCATATTCATCAAAAATCTAATGTGGATCAACGTCGATTGTTATATTCATTTGTGTTGAGTGGTCTTCTATTTTTTAGGATTTCTTCAAGGCATGTACATCGTCATTTTGGGAAGAAGTCAAGTTTTCTCCTTGATACATATGTCCTTTTGAGATACTAGAATGGGTTGGTGAAGTGGCATATCATCTATAAGAGCCACCATGATTTGATGCGGTACAAAACTTGTTCCATGTATCTCAATTGAAAAATTATCTGCCTGATCCTTACCATGAGATCAAATGGTATCATGTTGGACTAGAGTTGGATTCTTTTTTATTTCACATTCTAGTGAAAATTGTATATAAGAAATATAAAATATGGAATGGAAAAATCATTGATCCAGTGTGGATTTTGGGGATACATGGTCCGATATAGGAAGATACTTGGGAGTGTGATAAGTAAATGAAAAAGTAATTCCCACAACTCTTTTAGGGAAATAATGGTTTTCTACATTCTAGGGATGGAAAGTACAATGTAGGGGAGAATTTATTACCCTAAATTTGAGGTAATTAACCATTATTTTATGTATTTTAAGAAAATAAAGTGTAAGGATTATGTTTTGAGAGTTTAGAGAAATTTTTGGAGTGTTTTTGGGTCTTTTTTTAGGTTCGCGGTTGTTAAACAGTTTGGGAAAACCATGAAACACCTACAGGAAACTGTGCACTATGAGACATAGGAAATGAGGAAGGCGTACGGGCTGGGCAAGGTTTGTCCAAACAATGCGGCAGACAAGGAGAAACCATGCAATGTTGGATAGTGGGATTTGGCCAGGCTAGAATACAATTTGGAAACCGTGGGTTCCAACCGTGTGAGGTTCAACCCTTGAGGTAGTGGCTTGCACACCAGTTAGTCAAAAAGTTTCTTCACCGTGTGACTAACCATTCACGGCTTAAAAGTGATATCATAAAATTGTGGATCTCACCTGTTTTACCCTCTAAATCCATCTATTTTCCTTTCTATATAGCCCTAAATAACTTTTCTCTCTTCTAAAAGGTCACAAAAGTTTCTCCCTTCATTCTCAATGTGAAATGAATTTTTCCCTTGGACATCTGAAGTCATATTCTTATGGTAGGGTTTAGTTCATGATCATTCTTGGTGATTTTCATAGATCAAATTCACCCTCTCTATTAGATTATTAGATCCATTCCCACTATGGGTATATATACCACAATGGATTCCAAATAAGATTATATTAGTTTTTTTTATGTTAGGTGAAGAGATATAAGATATGTTCATGGAGGTTCAACCCTGTTTTGTGACATTTTATCTGTTTATTATTTTCACCAGAACTCTCAAAGTAGGTGGCTTCACTTGTGTCTCCTCTTTCTATAACTGTTTGTATTAGTTTCAAATTCTTTTAATTGATTTATTTTCATTGTGAAATTGTGGTGAAAAGAATGATATAAATTCTCTATAGTAATGATTTATGGTTTTGGTGAAATTATCGAATCATAGTAACTGGTTGTGAAAAGTGAATTGGTTTCTTGATTTTAAAATGTTTATTTAAAAATATTTCCTTAAAATATTTTTAAAATGGATTTTTGAAAAAATGTTTTCAATAAAAATGATGTTTTTTTGAAATTTTTTGGCATGATTTTGTTGACATGGTTTTTGGGAAAAATTTTGTGTGTGTGTTCATATTACATTATGAGGCTTGGTTGAAATATGACATTGTTCTCAGTGCGAAAGCTGGAATGGAAGATATGATATAATTACCTTGTGATGACTTGGTCGATAGATGTGAAAGTTCCCATAAGCATGGAACTGTCATAATTAAGCATGCATAGTTAGTTGTGTGGATATATAGAATGGATTGGTTATACCAAAATAGATTTGTAAACTATTTTAAGGCATTGTTTGGTTGTTTTCTTTAGAAAAAGATAATTTTTTTTGAAAAAATGGTAACATTGGAACTAGTTTATATTTAGTTATTAAATAATTTAGAAAATGATTTATATAAAATGATTTATATAAAATGATTTATATAAATGTTGATAACATTTCTATCATAGTCTCATTATTAGATATGTCATTGGAGAAGACCTACTGAGTTTTAGTACTCTCCCATACTTTGGAACATTGGTTATTTTGAAGATGTAATCTTCCATGACATGTGAAAAGGTAAAATATCACACATATTTAATACTACTTATTGATACCTGGGTTTGTTGGTGGAGTTGGATCTTGGAGAATTTGGAGCTCTGGAGTCTTATGGTTGTCTTTGACTTCTAGAAGTTTTTCTTCCACTTTTTACTTTGACGTTAGGTTATCTTCTAATGTGGCACTATTTGGTTAGTTTAATATAAACGAAATGTTCGAGTTGTCTCTCATTTTTAACATGTACCATGTAGAGTTTTATTTGGTTATGATTTTTTGGTTGGTTTTTTAGTTTAAAAAGGTAAAATCATCCCCCATGTATGTTGATTCCCATTGACATTTATTGCTAGCCATTGGCAACTTGCAGATGTTTCTTAAGGCAAAGTAACATTTTAGCACCATATCAAGCCAATGATAAGGGGAGAGATGATGATAGTGTGCTGTTAGGACACTTATCTTTATGGAATCCTATTATTTTATGACTTTTCATTCGAGCTCTTAAATTTTAGAAAATATCTAGGGGGTTGAAGAACCCAATTAAAATTTTTAAGTGCTAAATTTTTTAAAGTGTTATTAAATATAATTTGAATATATTGATAATGGTTTAGAGATATTTAATAATTTTTTGATAACATATTTGGTGGATAGAGTGGCCCTGAGACGTTTTTGAAGAATTTTATAACATGGAATAAGTATTGGGAATTTTTTTTAAAAACATTGTAAATGGCATGGAATGCATAAAAATTTCTGCATACCAAAAATTTTCTAAGTTTTGAAATCAACATGTATATATGATATTATATGGATTTCATAGATAATTGGATATTTATTGAGATTAGCTGTATATGTAAGTAATTATATTGATATGTCACATAATTTTCAGAGTGTATACTTGAATGTACCAAAATAATGGATATTATATTGGAATATAATATATTTTTAATATAAAATTTACTTGATACAAAAAATTGGAAAATATTTAGACCCCAGTATGAATTTTTATCATAACTAATTATTATTTAAATTTATCTAGTGAGAGGAGATGTGAAAAACAGAGAAACTTACCTAATATATGAAAGAGTAAATATTTCTTATATAAGGGCCATATGTTTGTCTATATAATATTTAGATAAGGAAAATAACCATATCTACATATGTAATATTTTCAAGAGACATGCATCAGATATTTTTTTACATTCAGAAGGTAAGGTTGTTAAGTAAAAAACCTTATGAAAAATGTAGGAGATTTAAGAGAATTCGTATTGAACTTGATCTCCCACTATAATTCATAAGAAATTATATTTGTTATGTAATATAAACAGTTTGAAAAATGGAAGGAGTTAGATGATATTCTAGAAGATATATTCAAAATTTAACATAAATGATGATGTAACTATCCCCCAATCGATAAAACAACAAAATGTTTCTTTGGGTATTGTGATTCATGCTAACGAATGGAGAATATAATATTAATATTTTAGAGAAGAGTATCATACCAGATGTAGAATAAGAATATAAAACCACATGATGTTGGATATGTTATTTGAGATGTCTCAATTCCATGAGAACAATGGAATGCAATAAAATGTGATAGAGAGAATGTATTATGAAAACTTCAAGGTATAATTTCATTCCATGGAAGATAAGCTATGTTGAAAAATGATATAATGCAGCGTATTATTTTGCAATTGGTTATTCTTCAATTCTAACATGTAGATATCTAAATATGTGTTTAATGAGAAATTTCGTTCACAATATGACAATTATTTATATATTTTAATGTAGATGTGGGTTTCTAAGGGAAAGAAGATTTTTTGGTAGTTATAAATATTTATTATACATAGTCTCTTGGAATATTGACTGAATATTTGACTGGGATTTAATCTGAATCAAAAGATATAGGGTTTCACTAACCAATTTAAATCATAGGATTACACTTCCATATATCAAGGGGGTTTCCATATTAAAATATAGAATGAAGTTTGGGAAATCTCATTATTTCCATATTTCCAAACCTGTTATATTAAACCAATGGTGAAATATTTAGAAAAACATTCATCCAATCCCCTATAACTATAGATGGATCATTAGTAAAGGTGAAATTAAATCCTGGAAGGATAAATGGGTGGGATGCTCTCTCTTCTATCTGGGGAACCCTATCCTTGTTATTAGATTAAAACAATTTAACAATGACTATTAATTTATATAATAAATTAACAATAAATAAAAGAATTACTTGATACAAAAAATCCACCTTATAGTGAATTCTGGTCCTTATATCTTCCCCAATACCTCTACAAGAATGTTCACCTACTCAGGGTTCAAAATATTTATTCATCCTATTAGGATTTATGATCATCTTGGTCATAGGATTTGGTGAATATATTTCCCTCTAAAAATCACCTTCTTTTTATGGAGGACCCACCATTTGGAAATACCTACATAGTTGAAAATTCAAAACATTAGTATACAATTCACCTCCAAATGACCATGTTGTCTGAATGAATTATTGAATTTTTACTCCAATTTTTTATCAAATGTGAATCAAAAATAATTTTTGGTTTATATTTGGGGTGTTTCATGGTCCAGTAATTATTTTAAATCTATTGATGATTTTATTCTTGATTTCCTTGATTTTTTAGCTAACATAGAGTTAATTATGTTGGGAATATAAATTTAATTTTATTTAGTCTATTGGATCCACTCGAAGGATTAAAATTAATTGAAACATTAGGGACTGAATCCTAACCATGTGTTCCTTAAAATCATATTTCTTCATGTCATGACTGTCTGAGACATAGAGTGCAAGAGTGATATTTTTTTGTAGGTATTGTAGGGTCAAACCCTAGGATTATCTCTTCTAATGTATGATCCAAGAGAGGGATACATGATTCTTAGGTGAAATAGAGAGCATGAAGTTATGGATTAAAGTTAAAAACATATAGTTCATGAAACCATGGTAGAATGAGTAGTGGTGGTAAATTTTGGGACCCTTGAGGCTTAGTCATCCTAGCCTTCATGGGTTTTTAGTGAGGAAACTCTATTCATGATTAATCCTGATTAATTCTCATAGGTATCTCCCTTTATGAGGTGAAAAACATTAAAATTTCCGTTATTTAGCACGACTCTAGTATTGTGATCAGAAATATTTTGTGGCTCTTAGTCATCTTAGGAATCATATGTTATAAAACAAGTCATTTAGAATCTTTCTTCCTTTGAAAATATATATTCTTCACACCTTGGGAGAGGGGGATATGGCTGATAATTTTCTAGCTTCCAAAGTTAATTAGGCATATTGATTGAATATCTATTCATTTTTTGGTTCTCTCTTTATTAAATTTATTAACATATTTAGATCCTCCATTATTTTTATCCATAAGGATTTTTCCAACTTATGTCCTCATTTTTTTGAATAAATTTTTAACTTTTTAGTGTGCCAAATATAGAAAATTATCACATGATTCAATGTATAAAATAAATAATAATAAAGAGGATATGTTTTCGATATGATACTAAGTTTTATTTAGAATAATATTTTTGTATCGAATTGTGTGTATCCAATGAGATTTAAGATAGTGGTACCTTTTTATCGAATAATAAACATGAAGAAAATAATACAAGAAAATTAATAGTGAGAAGACAACCTAATAAAACAATTGGGAAGAAGAAAATTTTTTATGTATGAAGGATGAAATGATAAGAGGGTAAACATTCATATAGTGGTTTAGATTATATCATTGTACTCTAAGTTCTCGAAGTTTAATAAGATGATCTCATATAGTGACATTGTGATATCATAGATTTAATGTAAATATATTTTTCACTATGATGGAGGATTATACTTTTCAACTAGTGGAAACTAGTTTAATATTTCAATAGGGAGAAAAATATTTATAAAAAATATTGTATTTATGATTTTACATTCCTAAAACCACTTATAATCATCTTTAATCTGAGTGAAAAAAATCTATGTATTGGACTCAACCTCAAAAAAATAAAAATATAGTCACCCACATTAGGGGTGATCCTTTTAAAAATATTGTGTTGTTGTATTATATATTCTTTATATAACATTTTAATAAATAATAGATATATCATTTGTGTTTCTCATACTCTAACAAGTCATGTAGGTTTATTTCTGAAAATGAAATTCTAAAAGTGTTTAACTGACTCAACCCAGCTCTTTAGTGGTACATCTATTCCAATGCACTTCATTTTCTATATAAGAAAACTCAAAACACTATGCAAAAATGAGACATGTGATGGAACCAAGGCTGTTCTTTTTCAGAAATCTAGTATGGTTTTTATTTATTGTCAATCCTAATTGATAGATTAGGATGGTTTCAAGGAAAGGGATCAGTAAGTTTCATGCAAGATTGAAGGAGGTTTGGAAACTTGGGTTCAAGGCTTGATTTGGGATTGGTGCATCAAAATATGGAAAAGGAAAAAATTTCCCATAAGATTTAAATGTTTGTGAAAGATGAGGTTGCACATAAGAATCATATGCACCCAATGAGACATCAAAAGGGGTTTTCTCCACTCACAAAGAATCTTACACACATCAACAAAGACATTTCAGAAAGGTGCACACATGGACTTAGAGGCCTATAAATTGGTGGATACCCCCATTGAGGACTCAATAATTTCCAATGAAGATCTGGTTTCACTACCGTGTGAAATATTTACACGCAAAAGTGATAAAGAGAGTTAATCCAGCGTCCAAGGTTTTCCATTTTTCTAAAATGACTAAGTGAACCCTTTGTTTTAGTTTCATGAAAGATAAGGGTTGCATGGAAAATAAGGGTTTCATGAAAGTCATATTGTGTGAAAAATCCCAAATATTGCGTGTAATATAAGGTGTAGCGTACAAGTGTAGTGTTAAGATTATAACAGGATATTGATATCAGGTTTGTGTGATCATGTATTTCATGTGCATCATTTTAGGACTTCGATGCAAGCAGTGTATCATGGAAGAAGAGACAAATATTTCAATGACGTTCTATTTGAAGAGTCCTTAATGTTGATATACTAAGTTAGACGTTTCCCATAATAGTGAGCAAGGGGGAGTCAATAGAAGTGTTTCAAGGGATGTAGTAAGCTATCCATGAATTCTTGTAACGAGAATGTTCCTAGAAATGATTGATTATGACAAAACTCAATTACTCTACAACTAGTGAATATTAGTGGATTTTGGTACGAATGACACACTATCGGTGTATACTCCCTAGATGTAGCCCTTAGTGGCAGACAATGAAAAATTAATGTCTTCCATGTCTTTGCATGTGATTTTTTATTACTAATCTAATCTATCATATAGTTTTAATGAGTTTTTACCAATGTGGGATCAAGATCCATCAATTTAAAAGAAAAATTTCTCACCCGGATTCACCCTCCCCTCTTAGTGTATTCTGGGGTCCTACAGTACGGTGTGTTCCTAATTGGATATAGGGAGTTCAATTGTGTTTTCTTCGTAGAGAAACCTTATCTTTTCCAAGTGATCCACCATTACCCCAAAAATATATCACAAGTCAAACCACCATCACTACCATTCCTATTGTGCCCCACCTTCACTACTTTAGGTAGAACCATTATACCGATAGACATTATGAACAAGATGTCATACCTACTACTAATTTTATACATTGCACCACCTAATGTTTCACAATCACATAGCTATTATTTAACCTCTATATTACTATCTGAAATCACCCATGAAATCATTTTTAAGTATAAAACCAAACCAAATCTCTTTCCATATCACCTGATTTATTCCTTCATAAGGTACAAAGTATGGTCCTAATCACCATAGGTATGTGAAAAGCTTTGAGGTTATCAGAAATTTATATTTGGGAATCACTTAAACCTAAATAATTTAACATAACAAACATAAAATTATTGATAAGAATATTTCCTAAAGTATTCATATGATATATGTTCATACCAAGATAATACAAATATTCAAAATACTAAACTATCAAACATGGAATATGAGATGTAAGTCAAATTAAAAATTCAAAAATTATGTTATAATAAGAAGTAAATGTGATATAATTACTACTCCAATATAAAAGAGATCAAAAGAGTGAGTGGTTTATGTAGTTAATTCATTATACATTCAAAAAATAATGAAACATCACAAAATTACAAAGAATAATATTATCATAGATAATGATCACCACCTAAACATCAACATCACTAAAACATGAATAAGGAATCTAAGAAAACCAAAAAAGAAAATTAATCCCTTCCCTTGTATAATATCAGATAAAACCAAGTCTACATGCACATGAGAGTGTATACGTTGGGTGTTAGCTAATTCCCAGTAGTTTGCAACCAGGTTTTCATAAAATACCTATTATAAGTCAAACTAAATTTATTAAATTGAAATATAGTTAGAAGTTATCTATGATTACTTTATAAGAAAAGGGAAACAAATAATAATATAACGTTTTACAAAAAAAATTACTATTAAATATTAACACGGATATGAAACATGTTACTTAAATCCTAAAGAATCTTATAATTATACATCATAAAGTAAAACAATGTAATTAGTAAAAAATACAATAAAATAAGGCAAAAATATGACGTCAAACTAAAATATAGTGGGATAAAATACATCCTCACTAAATTTGGATTCATCTATTATCCTATGATGTGGTCCTAATATTCATAGACCGTAGCTTACCTTAATTTGATTTTCTAGTAATAAACCCTTTAAAAAGGGCATGATCTACACTAGGGGACACTATATAGTGGATAATATAATCTAATGTAGCTCTCATATCTACTACCAATATGTATAAAAAATTATTCTACATAATATATTAAAATATCAATCCATAATCAGAAATATCATTATACTAGCTTCAATATTCAACGAAATGGAACCAATTCATAATCACACATGATAAATAGAAAGTAATACCAATCAATAATTATATTCAAAATATTAAAGAAACATTTTCAAATCAAAATTCCTTATATAATCAAAAAATAATTTTATAAAATTAGAACATTTATAAAACAACATTTATAAAATCATTTGAACAAAAAAACTATTATAAATATTATTTGAAACACCATACATTCATGGAAATGGATTTCAGAATATAACATCTAAATACAATTGAAATCAACATTACATCCATAACATGAATCAATAAAAACTTGACAAACAAATATATTTACTTTAAATATAGTTTATATAGCTAATAACATGGTATAAATAATACTCTGGGAAGGAAAGGAATGTGACTATGTCAAATAGATGAAAATTTTATTGATACACCAACTATTTATAATAATAAAAACCATATTTATTCAAATAAGAAGTTATTGGGATAAGAGAATATACTTATATACTATAGAAACTAAACGTCATGTGATTAGAATTTACCATATCCATGGATTAAGCCATAGTAGATGACTAGGTGAATAATAAGGAAGATGAAGGAATGACAAGAGAAGATTAGAGGAGGGGAAGAATAAATGATTTGAAGAATAGATACTACCTTGAGGATTAGAAGAGAACCAATTATAGAGATAGAGGAAAATTGGAGGTCACCGAATTTGGAAGCTGCAAAAGAGATCGATGAGTTTGGGTAAAGGAAAATGGGTTTAAAAATTAAAATTAAAAGTTAAAATGTGTAAAATTGTAAAATGGGATAGACTGTATGGTTTAGCTTCATGTTTTGGGAATATTTGCTCTAATTGTGTGATATATACTAGAATGAAGGCACATCCCTACACAGTTTGGATACATGATTACTACTAACTATGTCCTAACCATACATCCTCCATGATCCCCTAATTTTTTTTATTTTTCAATTCCAAACTAAAAAAACTCCTAGAAATAAAAATTAATAAAATAAATACTTACCCCTTACATTGTGGGTGTCTTAATTCTCCCCACCGTGACACTTTTCCGCTTAAAAATATATTTTTTCTCTTTCTCCAAAAGTAGATTTTTCCATTGCTCCTTCATCAATTCCTTATGATCTTTGGTCACATGGATATTTGACATATGTTTCTATGGGACATAGTGTATAGGAAAGGACATTAACTATAACACCATACATGATTAATCCACAACCTTAATAGATTTCTCCAATATTATGGCATTGGTTCCAAATCAAATTATTACTATTCAAATAATTATGGTGGATCAGGTTGGTATTTCATTAATTGGGATACACAAAATACATCATAAATAAATATCAAATTAGGTGGTAAATAAATGTAGTGTGATAATTTCTTAAGGAATTCCTCAATTTAAAATGGTTATATATATATTGACATAATATTATCATACGTCTCTAATCATTGATGACCTATTCAAGGAGATACATTGAGAAACACTCGTTCTCCCACTAAAAAATTAGAGGGATGAAAACATTTATCGAAATATATTTTTTTACAAAAATTATCCATGAATAATACTTTATAAATGAATCATACATTACATATTTCCTTATAAATATTATATGGTCCTCGTAGATAATTTTCATACACTTCAGCCAAACAAAGTGGAGGAAAACATGGACATCCATAAAGAGACTCAAATGGATCCATATTAATCCATTAGTAATAAATTTTTTTATTATAAAACAAAATGAATGATAAATAGTTTTTATAAGATATTATAAAGACATGAATACCAACATGGAACAAATATTAATAGATCAAAATCACTTATTTTATTTAAACATTTGTTTTTGGGTGATATGTCATTCTCGATTTTTGCTGAGTGACCATAACAACCTCGAGACCCATCTAAAATTAAGATATAGAGCATGAGTCTTAGTTGTAAACACTATCAGATATAACCCCATTCAACTTCATGGTCTTCTCCACATAAACCCTTTCAAGATTTCTTTTCTACATTCTCTATCGTATAGGAAAAAAGGGGATTTATTTTTTCTAGTGGACAATTATCACTCATAATACAATATTTTAATGACAAAATAATAAAAAATAATTTAAAAAAATATATAGATCTCATCCAATTCCCATAAGATGATTGGAATTGTTTTCAATACTATTGTAGGCATTCAATAGTTAAAATTTATGTTTTGGAAAGTAAGGAAGTGGAATAGAAAATCATAAATAAAAGTCTTATCCTAATCTACCTATATCAATATTTTATATCGTAAAATATTTTAATAGAATAATGCTGAGAGGAATAAATAGAATAATGGAAATTATTCATGAATTCCTTCCTTAAATAAAAAGGGAATACTTACCTCTTTTAGAAAAAAAACTTCATACTGAGACTGAGACCAGTCAATCATGGTCTACCCACTATTTAAGATTATCATTTTATATAGATAATTAAAATTAGATACATTATCATATTGAATTAAATCATCTAAGGAGGGAGTGTGTTGTAAACTAGCATAAAGTAAATAGTTATAATCTTCCTTTACATCCAAGATAACTAAATCCAAAAGAATAATCAAATTACATTCCTACTAAAATATTTTCAAATCGTGAGTTAGAATTTTATTTCATAACACATAAATAACCACATTCCATTTATATGTGGTGTAATCTAGATCAAAGTCAAATTTCTAGAGGTACTCTCCCCATCATCTCTTCCTGAGGTGCATATCCTTACATCAAAAAAAAGCAATTCCAAATTTTAATATTTAGTATAAATCATATCCTCTTACTTTATAAGATAGTGGTTCCAATAATTTAATACAACCATCAATACAAATTTCAAGAGGTCATGGGTGGGGTAGTCCTTTCATAAAGGTAAAATTAGAGAGAAATACACAACTACATGGTTATGTTGCATTAAAACACACACCAAACCCATAACCAATGCCTAAAAGTCTTTCATATCATCTTCATTTGGATCTTGAATAATCAGGATAAGAGTATATTCAATCCTTGACTTCAAATCACCAAAGTATTTATTATTTTTATCACTCTATAAGAATTTAAATTCCACTCATACAAATTCTATTATGGGTAAAACCAGCATCAATAGGTATCAAATAAACCACTTGTAATAAACAACTAAACTCAAGAAGAATCTAATTTTAAACCATTTTCTATGATTATCCTATGAAATCACCACTTTAATCTTCTCTAGGTCTATTAATATACCTTTTTGAGATTCCACAAGACCTGATAATTTATCTTCCTACTTTTATAACTGGTACATAAAATACATGAAACAAAAGTGATTCTCTAAAAATATTCTCAAGAAAATATTCAATTTTCCTTCATCTTATTATTTATTTTTGGCATAAACTATGTAATGTTTCACAAAGAAAATAATGAAATTACAAAGATTTCTTGGGAAAATATTATTCACGGGTTCTTTAAAAACCATTAGAGCATTCATAATCCCAAATGAAATAACTATATAATCATAATGACCATAACTTATCTTGATTTCACTCTTTATAATGTAAGTTTCTTTTACTCTCAATTAATGTCGTCCTAACCCGAGGTCAATATTTGAGAAACATCTTACCATCTGAGCTAATGAAAAATATCATCCATCCATGAAAATAATTTATTATTTTTTATGTGAACATGTTCTAGATCATAATAGTAAATGGAAATTTTGGGTCTTCTTCCAACACCATTTATAAAAAGAATCAGAGACACTTATGGTGGCATGTTATGACATATAAAACCCTTGATATTTAGATCTTAAATTTGAAACTTTAGTTCATTACACTTATATGGTTCCATGAAATATGGTATAAGAGAAAAAATATTTATCCCTATAATTAAATAAAAGTGTAATTCAACCTATATTTCCAATGGAAGCTCATAGAAATCATTAAGAAGGACCTGATTATACCTGTGTATAACTATATAAAGGTGATCACCCGATTTCCATTTGATAAAATCCTAAAATATATTGTATATTTAACATTAAATAGACCCAATATAAAAAATTATAGCCTCAAATCCTATGGATATTAGAAAAAATTCACCTTAAAAAATGTGAGAGTTTCAATCAAATGAAATAAATAAAAATTCCCAATAGAAATCAATTCTATCTTGGGGGTTTATCATCCACACCATGATAAAATGGAGTTGAATACATCAAAATCCAGAACATGGAATCCTCATATGACCTTGAACTTTTTAATTGACACATAACCTAAAAAAATTTAATGCTTCATCCTTCTTTCTTTCTAAGGTTTAAGTAATTTCATGTACATAAGGGACGATCTCTATTCATATATTGAACATTTTAATTACGTTTCATGATATAAATGATGGTATTTCACCTATGTTAAACAAAATCAGAACCATATAAGAACAACATGGATGAAACCTATATCACATTTTCATCGATATTTTGATTTTAAAAGATATTTTTCTTTTACATATAAATTCCCAGATCTAAGATTTATTTGAAATCTCTAATTAGGATAATATGAAACCTAAAAATGACACCATATAATTTTATCTAAGAGTGTGATACCACTCCCTTGTATGAATATGATTACATTTTAGTTCCTTTGGTAAAATAATAACATGTTTTCTACACTATGATGATGGTTACTTATAAAATAAAGATAAGTGGCTTAAATATTTGTAAAGTTGAAAACTATTCTTTGATTTTTAAAAAACTGGTTTAGAATGGTTGGGATTCCTATATTAAAAATATACCAAAGTTCTACACCCTAATGAAATTATAGAAGTTGAGTTAGATGTTTATTAGAAATTCATACCGATTTTCCTTCATGAATCCTCATTTTTCCTTTTACAACTATATGTTGAACTATGGCTACAACCTACTGTATCTAAGGCACTTCCCATGACCACCATTCCAGTTATATCGGTTTCCTATATAATAACATTTTTGACCACATTAGAACATGTAAGAAAATAGATAAGAATAAATATATATATGATCTCTATCCTCAATTTGATTTCAAATAATTGAGCTTTAAAAGTATCATTTGGGATAAAATAAGGATCTAATTTGGACAATTTCGCATAAGGAGTGGTATACTCTATCATATAAAGTTTCTTATGATAAAGAGTCACACAATGCCTATATTTTTCCATTTTTAACATTTTAGGATACAAATTATAGTTGAAATATCCTTAAATCCATTTAATGTGACGTATTTATGTAAATTATCTTGTAAACCATAGTCCCACCACATCCAACTTGGACCCTTCAGTATATAAGTAGTAAATTTCACTTTATAAGCCTATAATTTCTAGATAAAATCAATGATATGATCAATATTATAAAGTAATTCCTTAGGTTTTATTATCCCCGAACACCATTAAAAGAAGTAGGATTTTTTAGAGAACTCTTGAACAAGATCCCTTGATTGAGATTGATCTTTCTTATCTTACCTACCGAAGGTTTTATTTGGCTAAATGAAAGAATAAACCAAATTTGGCTCAATGAGATGGTTAACTTATGAAAAAATATTTATAGATACATTTCAATAGTTTTCATATGACCTTCAAGGATGTATTTTTTTATAAAAACATGAAATATAAATATTTATTAAGACATAATTGAAGAAAAAATGATGATTGAAAACAATTATCACTGAATCAAATAATATAAAATCCCCAAATTCATTCTAGTCAATTCATATCAAACATGTAATAAGTGTTAATAAAAGCGTCCTAAATTAAAAATGGAATAAAAGATATATTAATTATAAAGATTTAAATTTTTTTATGGTTTAGAGACATGGTTTGGTAGTTTAATATCCTAATATTTTAAAATAATCAATATTTTTGATATCATACAAAATACAGAACACCAGGGGAAATCGAACCACAAAAATATTATTATTTAAACACGACCATTATAACCAAGCTGTTAATTTGATAAGTAAGTTTAGGATTGGATACTTTTTGAAATATATATAAAGGTTATAAATAAAAAAACATTTATTAATTATTAGGAAATAAGCACTCAATTTTTAGTAAAGTCGTTTTATTCTTCAAAAATATGTTTTCTTAAAAAATGATTTTTATTAATTATCGTGACTGAATATTATAATTAATTTTTCTAAAATTTAAAATTTTACTTTATTAAATAAATATTAATTTTTATATCATCCTAAAAAATTCACATTTTATGATACACTGGTATTTTTTTGATAAGATTGAATTTTCAATAAATAGTGAAAATATTGATTTCTATTGAAAACTGTATTTTATTTTAGAGTATTTTCAAATTAAATATCTATTTTGTAATTTAATTATTTAATTTTTATTTAAAAATAAAATTATTATTTCTTAAATGAATTTTATAATTTAATTTAATTTAATAATAATTTATATTTAAAAGGATATTTTTCTGTAAAACCATTATTTGTAGTGTTTTTCTCGTTTAATTTAAATTTAAATTATAAAACATATATGTTTTGAATTTTGAAAAATTGATTCATTTGTTGGAAAGAATATTTTCAAATTAGTTAAATAGGTTCCTTTTATTCTTGATCAATATGAATAGTAGCCATTTTAATTTTTTCTATTATGGTATGTGGTAAATCAGGTAATTAAAGGTAAAAAATAATTTGATAAGGAATGGAAAATGATGATAAAAATTGAATTAATTTTATTTGGAAATTAAATATTATCTACACTAAAACAATATTTGGTTATATGTGCCATTTTTGTGTTCAATTGTGACCTTTATAATATTTTATTTAAAGAAAGGTAAAAAATGTCACTCTTATTTTTAATAAATATTATTTTTTAACATCTGTATAAACATAAGATATGTTAAGCTATAAATATTAATTTGATATATAAATGAATCATATTAATCATAATAATTTATTTATTATTCTAAGTAAAGAAATAAAAAACCATAAATTCGTACATAATGTTGTCATAGTAATTATTCAATTAATGAAAAAATCAAAAAAATCATATTAAATAAATATTAGTAGAAATATAATTTGAGGTAATTAATGTGACACATGAATTTTATATATGAAAATAATTGTACATTGTTGTAATAAAATATTTTTTTTAATAATTTATTTTATTTTTATGCAATTAAAGTCCATTTAATTAATACTTTTAAAAATTGATATTAGCGATATTTTAAAATAAATATTATTTTATTAAATGACATAAAATTACTAAAAAATGTATTTTTGTCCAAGTGATTAATATATATTGATAATATAAACCATGATCTATTTTTGGTCTTTTTTTAATTTTACAGTATCTGTTATAACCCTCAATGTGTAAAAAACCATGTTGTCAAGGTATGTGTGAAAAGGGTTAATGAAGGGTTAAAAAATGGTATGGCTGAAGAGATGATCCAAACTTTTCTATATTTAATTGTAGGTTATTATTTAAACACATAATCATATTAACTTCTAATATTATAATTTATTATAAATTTGGGCAACAAAATTAATTTATATTAATTTAATATTTTATGAAATTTCAAGAGTTCCCCTCCACTCACTTATAAAAGGGAATCTGTTTTTCTTTTTACATAGTACATAAAACCGTATTTTTTATAAAATATCTACCCAAATATATTTATTAAAATCTTTTAATGTTTATATAGTAATCAATTATTTTATAATAACAACCTTAGTGGCCTTAAGGTGTGAATAAAAGGAGGTTATCTAAAGAAGAGGTATCGTTCTTAACCGACTGTTTTTGTTTTATTTATTCTTCCACCACATTAAACAATTACATAAGCACTTCTATATAATAACAAAAATATATTCTATATAATGATATATTATTATGTAAATTTAATACACTACATATATATATCAAACCTCTATCAAATGGGAAATCAATTCATTATTAGTGTGTACAGTGGACTACCTCCTCATGAACCAAAGTAATTCACTTTCAAAAACCACATCTCATAGCTAGATATAGTGATAAAATTAATATTTATATATAAAATTCATTGAATATTTATCATTATTAAATTATTATATATCATTTACATTCTTACATTTCCATTCACTGAATAATAATAACATTGTTCATGCATACATGTGGACTACCACCTCCATATAGTGATGTGATTCATTTTACATCACCACATCACAGCGATATTATATAAAAGTATATTTAAATAATAAAAAATATATTTATGATATAATAATCATTATATAAAGGAATAAATATTACTTAAATTCTTTCTATAAATATTTTTGAAAAATAAAAACGTTACTCATGCGTACGTATGACCTACAGTCTCTATGATTGTAACATAGTTCATTTTTCATAACCATATTTCATGATTGTTTATAAAAGTATAATTTATGAATAAAATTATAATTATTTAATTATTATCTTTATTTATATTATATAACAATGAAACCTTTTATCATTATCAACGCACCCACATCATTTTGAAATTATACATTGAATGTCCTCAAAACCCCAGATGTGGACTTAATTAATTACGTAACTAAATCTGTGATTAAAGAAACTAAAAATTATTTAATGATAATAAATTAATCCATGAATGTTTTATTAATAAACAAAATAATAGATATGAATCTATTATAAAGGTGATTTATGTCATCTATAGTAATTTTGGACTTGAGGTAATTAATTTCATCCAGATTTTACTTCATAAGAGAATATTTTAATATTATACACCTAATTTATTTTATTTTGTTTATATAATACCAATTTAAATGTTATAGAATGAATAATTCATTCTTTATTGTATTTTATGTTTCAATTTTAATTATTTATACATGGGGATTTGACTTTAATGTTACCGAGTGGTAATGGGTTTGTTAAATTAATTTCTTTTCGTTGGGTAGTAACTATTCTTCATTGACTTTTTTATGCAATAATTTTGCGTTATTTTGTATAAAAATTTGTTTATTATGAATTTAAAATTTTCATTTCTGGATTTATTTTTGTTACACATAATATATCTATTGATTAATTATCTATTTAACGATATGATCATCATAAGGGTAATTCATCTCAAATTTTATTTCTTCGGGAAATTCATTAATGATGTGTGACTATATTATTTTATGATATGTATATACTACCCTTTTGAAATAATATATCGTGAATATATTTATTTTCATGATATTTAATGTTTTATTTGGCATTATTAATTCATATTAGTATGATTGTAGAGTTACCAAAGTGGGTATTTATGTTGAAATATCTTTACTTTTTAGGTTTGTATATGTTCATGGATACGTAAGGGAAATAATAATCTATTACTTTCATGAAACACATCTATTTTAGTAACCTCTAGTTATGAATGTTCTTTAAATTTTAAATTTCTATTTATTCCAATTCTTATTAAAGAAACATCAAGAAATTCATTTGTTTGTGATGTTGATCTTGTATCTATTTTAGACTAGGATTCTTTATCTTATATATCCATGTTTTATAAAAGGTTTTCAAAATTTTAATTTTCTAAAGATAAATTATTTACATAATATATTTTACATGATATTTTTAATATATTTTAAAAGTTTTAAAAAATAATATTTATTAATGTTTTTCAAAATGGGTCACTAATGACACATTTTATAAAATGATTAAAAAGATCTTTTTTGACATCTACATAATGAAATTTTTTTACCACCATCATGAAAATTATTTTATTTGAGGATTAATTTGTATTATTCTATATTTATTTTTGAATAATTTCTTTTCATGATATTTTTTCCATTTTTAGTTTATAAAAGTGATTCTCAAAGTGAAAATGATATTTTCTTCAAGGACTTTTTTAATGACCTTTTAATGCTATTTCTATTCATCATTTCCAACAAGACTTGTTGTTATATATTATATAATCGGGATATTTTATAATGATCAAATCTTCATTAATAATCTAAATGGATTAATATTATTTCAAATAGATTTTCATGGAATCTATTTCTTTTCCATGGGTTAATTAAGATATGAAACGAATGTTCTATATTAATTTATACGATGACACCGAATTTATTTCCACCATAACCTTTATTCGATGTTTGACATAACTTATAATATTTCATGTTTTATTTAAATAAAAACCATCCTTATCTTGTTCTGGGTGATTTGTTTTTAAAAAATGGGTTTTTAAAATGAAATGCATTTCAATATCCAAAAGTTGTTTTCATGCTAGTTTAAAAGCATTTTCCAATGGATTTATTTATGATATGGTCCTTGGATATTTTTTACTAAAGGTTGTGATGCATTATAGCTCATAAGTGAACCTAATATTGATTATACTATTGATGTTCCCATTTATTTATCGAATTCATTGGGTAATTATTATGTTATCTGGAGAATTATATTACAAGTCGACAATATATTTATTCCAATTGATAGGTATATGTAAGGAATTTATGATGATGATTTCCCAAGGTACCAACATGTTTTCTGTATTCTTGTTATGGGTTATAAAGGTTTCCTTTAATCAAGGTTGACATTATATTACTCCTAATTATTTATTCTTGTGATTTTTTTCAATAGTAAAGCTTTATTCCATTTTTCATGATTGTTGATATAATTATTTATGAGTATGAGTTATCTTGTGATTATTCTCATGTACTTTGATTATGTATTCTTTAATATTACTCACATATTATTCTCATTGATAGAATTAAATTGTTAATGCTTATATTTCCCAGTATAGAGAATTTGATCTCAATTTTAATTATGTTTCCTTTTACCAATGTTATGGTGGATGGTTTTAAGTATGTTTTTCAAGGAAGATTAATAATGTGAATAAATTAGTGGGAGATGAGATTGATCTTTATAAACCATTTGACATTTAATTCAAGTTGTTATGATTTTTCAATAATTTTCTAAACCCTTGAACCTA
Organism: Viscum album; assembly: GCA_963277665.1. Lineage (NCBI taxonomy): Eukaryota > Viridiplantae > Streptophyta > Magnoliopsida > Santalales > Viscaceae > Viscum > Viscum album. Next base: position 1,165,888,642 of record OY728142.1, read on the forward strand.
AAAGGACCTTGGGTATGTAAGTTATCCAATGATCCCTTTTGATATTTTAGGTTTTTTGATGGAAACAATTGGGTCACATTTATGATTATCAAAACCAAAAATTTAAAGATTATGCTATTTTCACCACAACCGAGAGTACAGGTTTATAGATGCTACAGTTGGTATTATAGAAGAGTTTAAATAACTTTTGATATTATTATGATTTCATGTGATGTTATCTTAAGAGTTATAGATCTAGTCATGGGTTTATAATTTTAAGGTTGATCATATGTTTAATGTTTGAGACACCCATTTTTAGGTTTTTTGTGATGATATTTTAAAGTGACTAATTATATTTTGGGATATGTTTTTTTGGGTTGAGCTATATATAAAACATAGGCCTAACATGATTTATTATTTTTGGATTAAAGGTTGTGTTGGAATCCTTATGTATTGATCGTGTTTTAGGGATCAGAAATCTCATTAATGATCACAAATCTCATTCAACCTATTTAAATCCTATAAATTATATCCAATCATGTGTATTCATGTTTCAAGATCTCGTGTGCTTTATAATGGTTAATCTCAATCCATTTCATTCATATTATTGTTTATGTCTTAATACAGTTATGTTCCTAAGTACCATACACTGTGAAGACTGACACCGTGAAGCCAGACACAGTAATCCAGACACTATAAGCCAGACACAGTAAGACAAACACTGTATGCTATACACCGTGAAGAAGACACCGTGACACTCAAACACTGTGAAAATTAGACACTATGACACTCAGACACCATGAAACTCAGACACTGTGAAACTTAGACACCGTGAAGGAGACACCATTTTCATAACTCACTGTGACACCGTTTCTTAAACTATTTTGTCTTCAATTTAATTTTTAACGGTCATATTTGATTCCATTAATGCACGAACATAATTATTGTTCCTTTGTAGACATAGTACGAGGTACGAGGTACAAAAAAATGGAACCTGTCGGATAAAACTCATGAATTCAAAGATAAAGAGTAGAGAGTTCCCAAGAACAACAGAGCGTGATATTGAACGAAAAACAAGCCTGTGAGAATGACCGCGAAGAACACATTGCAAGATTTCAAAGAATGCATTGTCTCATGCATGAAATCCGAATCTACTGAAGAACATATGAAGTAAACCGGAATCCAGAGAACATATTCAGATTATCATCCATCGTGAAGAACACAAGATGAATTTCGACACTCAATTTTTCAAGACAAAAACCAGAGAAGGAATCAGAAGCATTTCTGTTTATTCAAAACAGTCCAGAGAAGCACTTCAAATCACTAGAGAATTCTAAACTCATATCTACTCTCTTTCAGTGATTCTTTTACTTACTTTTTTAGCAGTGTGTGTACTCTGTATATTCCATACACTCACTGACTCATGTGCTAAACTAGAGGATGTGTAAATCCTTAAACCAATATCATTATACTTTTGTTTACCCATGAAAAATGTGGAAGAGGTCCCTATGTAGCCTGGTTATTATTATTTTTACCCACGAAAACGGAGGATAAGGTCCCTGTGTGACCTGGATAGTCTATATACTTTTTTAACCCTGATTCAGGGTGTGGATCAATGTTTATTTATATAAACTTCTTGGTGGCCGGTGATCACCAAGTGGAGTGGATTAGGTCTTGGCTTGAGACTGAACCACTTGTTTCATATCCACTGTGCTATCTAAATTTTTTCTTCCCTATTTTACTGCTTCATTGCATAATAAAGAATACACTAATTTCACTTTGATAGTTAGTCTTGGAAAGAAGTTACAACTGATTAGTCTTAGTAGGATAAATTCAAAAGTAAAATTAATAATACATATTATGATTACTGAGAGTTTATCAATCTTATAAGAAGTGGTTTAAATAGTCAATATCCTATAAAAGTATAACCTTGATTAACTAGGATGTATATATTTTTTGGCAAACCATTTCTTTTAAATTAATATTCTTTTAACAGAAATTTTTATAGTTACTCAATTCACCCCTCCCCTCTTGAGTGAACTACTCTAACCAACATTTAGTATCAAAGGTTACTTTATTAGGACTCTATGTAATCTTACTCAACTGTGATTGTAGTTTTACATTAATGATATGTAAATTCCTATTAATTCTAAATTTCTAGCTCTTTTAAAGTAATACATTAGTATGGATAATATATTGGATGGGGCTGCGACCAAAAGACCACTATTATTTAATGGAACCAATTATTCTCAATGGAAAATTAAAATGAAAATTCATCTAGAGTGTATGGGCTTTGAAATTTGGTCATCCATTATAGTTGAATACAAAATTCATGTGACTGATAGAATTACTTGGGATGAACCTACCAAACATGCTTACAATAATAATTGTAAAGCCAAGAATGCTCTGTACTATTCCTTAGGATATGAATAATTTAATATGATTTTTGCTTGTAAAACTACCCATGAAATTTGGGATACCATGTCTGTCTCACATGAAGGCACATCTAGTGTAAAGGAAACGAGGATTAATACTAATACTATAAAATATGATAATTTTGAAATGAAACCTGATGAGCCTATTTATGACATGTATCTCAAGTTCAATGAGATTGTCAACACAATGATTTCTCTAGGATGATAAGTCACTGCCAAAGAACATATCATGAGAATCCTTAGGTGTCTACCTGACAGATAGATGGGAACCTCTATCTCTATTAGAGAATCTTGTGACATCAACAAGCTACCTGTAAAAGAAATCATTGGAAAATTGATGATGTATGAGGAAGAGCTGAAAGCCAACAAAACAGAGGAGGATGAAACAAAGAGGAAATCTGTAGCATTCAAGACCTCCTTCTCGAAGCACAAAGACAAAAGGAGACTGGAAGCTTCTATAGAAAGTTCCACCATTGAACCATAATCACCTGATTGTGATGAGGAGATAGCTCAACTGGCCAGAATATTCTAATGATTTTACAAAAAGAATAACTTTTTTAGAAATCCTAACTTCAAGGGCAAGTATGATCTAAAAGGAAACTGGAAAAAGGACTGGAAAAGAAGTGACAAAATTGATGAAATTGTATGCTATGAATGTAAGCTCAAAGGAAATATGAAGGATAACTATCCAAAGCTCCGGTATAAGAAGAAATATGAGGACAAAGATAAGAAGTACAAAAAGGAAATGAAAGCAACCTGAAGTGCCTCTGAGAACAGTTCATGTGACATTGAGACATAACATAATGAACATGCTAACAAAGACAACATGTGTTTTATGAAAAACACATCTAAGGTAGCACTGAACTCTTCGATACATAATTCATACTATTCTGGAGAAGAAAGTGACTCTGAAAATATGGCAAATGAAGAAATGTTTGAATATTGTAACATGCTTGAAGAGACACACAATAAATTAAAAGAAAAATATAAATCATTGAAGAAACAACACGCTCTCACTGTAAATTTAAAATCTGAACCTACTACTGAAAAAGAGAAAAATGCTCAACTGATCAAGGAAAACACTAAATTAAAAATGTCTAATGAAAAATTAAAAAGTGATATAGAAAAGTTTAATAATGGGAAAAATAACCTTACCCAAATGCTAGGAAAAAAAATTGCCCCCAAATATAATACTGGAATTGGTTATCAACCTGGAAAAAGAAACCTTGGTAGAATGAATTTTTTTTCAAAGTCTAGGACATATAATTTTGTTCCTTGTTCTAGAAATAACTCAACTAGCTTATGTCATGATACATATTCTACTATTTCAAGTTTTTGTTGACCAAATACAGTTTATTTTTCAAATACTTTACATAATGCTTATAGGAAACGTGTGAGACAAATATGGGTTCCTAAATCACTTATTAATAATGTTACTAGACCCAAATAGGTATGGGTACCAAAAGCTATCTTTTCTTGATCATGTTATAAGAAATCTGCTTAAATAGCTCCTGCAAAAATCTATGGTGCTTGGACAGTGGATGTTCAAGGCACATGACAGGAGACTACTCTTGCTTCAAGAACATAATAAAATTAGATAGAGGACATGTCACATTTGGTGATAATGCCAATGGAAAGATTATTGGCTCAGGCCAGATTGGTAACTCTGATTCGGTTTTAATTTCTAAAGTTCTGTTTGATAATGGCTTAAAATATAATCTACTTAGTATCTCACAATTATGTGATGATGGATATCATGTCAAATTTGAAAATGATGCCTGTAATGTCTTTAATTGTAAAGATGAATTAATATTTTCCTCATCAAAGAATGAGAAAATTTATTCTGTTAGATGAGATTCCTTAGATTCTCAAAATGTCTCATCCTTAAGTGTATTTAATAAAGAATCTTGGCTTTGGCATAGGATAATAGGACAATGTAATGTTCACTCCCTTAGGAAGCTAACTAAAAAAGGTCTAGTTAAGGACATACCCAAGCTTGAGTCTCCACATGACAAAGTTTGTAATCCTTGTGAAAAGGGAAACAAACAAAAAATCTCTTTGAAAATAAAGAAATATGTTTTTCCTTCTTAGCCTCTCGAATTGGTTCACATGGATTTGTTTGGACCATCTAGAGTTTCTTGTTTAAATGGGAAGCACTATATTTATGTTCTGGTAGATTATTTTTCTAGATATACCTGGACCTTCTTCATGGCTCACAAAAGTGAAGCCTGCTCTTATTTTACAAAGTATGCCAAGTCTGTAGAAAATCTTAGTGGCCTTAAAATTAAATCTTTAATAAGTGATCATGGCCGTGAGTTTGAAAATCAAGAGTTTGAATACTTTTTCTCACAAAATGGTTGTAGTCACAATTTCTCTTCCCCTAAAACACCTCAGCAGAATGGTGTTGTGGAAAGAAGAAATTGAACCCTGCAAGAAATTTCTATAACAATGCTTAGTGAATATGACTTACCTATTTACTTTTAGGCTGAAGCTGTTAATACAGCATGCTACATAATCAATAGAGTCTTGATTAGACAAATTGTCAAAAAGACCCTATATGAACTCTGGAACAATAGGAATCCTAGGGTTAATTACATTAGAGTTTTTGGTTATAATGTGTTTTTTCTCAACACTAAGGCTAATCTTGAAAAAAATTTATCCAATACTGATGAAGGAATTTTCCTAGGTTACTAAATATTAACTAATGCTTATAGAGTATTCAATAAGAGAACTAAATTTGTGGAAATATGTTCATATCATGTTTGATGAAACAGATCCACATGATCCTAGAACCATCCTAGATAACCTGGAGGATGATGTATCAAATTTTAACATCAAATCATAATCCTCAAATTCCTCAGTGAAAGAATCTATGAAGACCTCCAATTCTGTAAATTCTATACCATCGAGTCATAATGAACCTGAATCTGTTGATGAACTTGAACTCACTAGTCCCTTGTTTTTTATAATGGTTAGAACCCTTAAAAACCATCCCTTAGATGTTGTTTTAGGGGACATAGTGAAAGGAACACAAACTAGAGCTTCTCTTAGAAATCAAGTTGAACATCAAGCCTTCTTGTCACAACTTGAACATTAAAACATTGATGATGTCATCAATGATGAATTTTGGGTGATGACTATGAAAGAAGATCCTAATCAGTTTGAAGGAAACAAAGTTTGGAAACTTGTTGGAAGACCAAATGACACATTTATCATAGGCACTAAATGGGTGTTTATAATTGAGGTAGATGAAGATGGAAATATAGTTAGGAAGAAGGCTAGATTAGTTTCACAAGGCTATAGTAAAAATTAAGGAATTGACTATGAGGAGACCTTTTCTCCAGTATCCAGACTTGAAGCCATCAGAATCCTACTTTCCTATTCAACACATCTGAATTTCAAACTATATCAAATGGATGTTAAGAGTGCATTCTTAAATGGGTATATAGGTGAGGTTGTCTTTTTCTAACAACCCCCTATATTTAAAAATCCTCATTTTCCCAATCATATTTTTAAACTATCAAAAGCTTTATATGGTTTAAATCAATCTCTAAGAGCTTTGTATGACAGATAGACTACTTTACTCATTTCCAATGGTTTTACAAAAGGAATAGCTGATCCTAACCTCTTTATAAAACAAAGTACTAATGATGTTTTAGTTGTTAAAATCTATGTAGATGATATTATTTTTGGATCTTCAAAATATTCATTATGTATTGATTTTTCTAAAATGATTCAAAACGAATTTGAAATGAGTTTAATGGGAGAACTAAAATTCATTCTTAGATTTCAAATCATTCAAAATAATGATGTAATTGTTTTAAATCAAAGTAAATACACTTGATATCTTCTAAAACATTTTGGATTGGATAACACTAAAAGAAGTGACACACCCATTAGTACCACCTATAAGTTAGATCTTGATAAAGATGGAAAATATGTTGAACAAACAACTTAAAGTGGAATGATTGGAAGTTTACTTTACTTAACTACTAGCTGTCCGGGAATTTTGTTTAGTGTGTGTCTGTGTGCTCATTTTCAAAGAAATCCTAAAGAATCTCATTTAAATTCTGTAAAGATAATTTTCAAATACCTCAAGAATACCCACAATCTAGGACTGTTCTATCCTAAAGGACTTTCATTTGAACTAGGTAGTTATTCTGATGATGACTTCAGCGGTAGTAAGTTAGATAGAAAAAGATCCTCTGGAACATGTCACCTTTTTGGCAAGTCACTAGTATCATGGTGTAGTTTGAAATAGAATTCTGTTGCATTATCTACTGTAGAAGCTGAATACATAGCTGCTGGCAGTTGTTGTGCACAAATTTTTTCGATTAAACACACATTACTAGATTATGGATATCAATCCATACATGTACCAATAAATTTTGACAACAAAATTGCTATTAACATCTCAAAAAATCATTTTTCACATTCTAGGACAAAACATATTGATGTAAGACATCACTTTTTGAGAGATCATTATCAAAATGGTGATATCACCTTGGAATTCATTGGTACTGAATATCAACTTGCTGATATATTAACTAAACCATTAAATTCTGAGAGAATAGACTACATCATACATGATCTTGGAATGATAAATCCCAAATAGATATCTTACTTGTCTTACTGTTCAACATTTTACTATATTTTACATTACTGTTTCATGATTATGGTCTCTCAGTTTCTGTATCTCATGTTTACGGTCTCACTGTTTGCACTTTGTACTTATAGTCTGACATTTACTGTCTCACCGTAACACGCACTGAAATGTTCACATGATGTGTCACTGTGACGACCACTCATTGTCTCACCATGATGTTCACTCATTATATAGCTATGACGTTCACTCACTGTCTTAGTGGATTCCAAGAATGAAACGTCCATCATCATCCACACCTGAGAAGCACTGCCCAAATACAAAGAAGATTACACCTAAGCTAACACCTGAAGGACCTTTGAATCCAAATATGGTAAATCGAAGTGTTGTTCCTAAGAAAGAAATTTTCCCCAAATGGATTCTATATAGAAAATCTCTAGTCTTGAAAGTGTTAAAAGAACAATGCTAGTTAGACTGGTTCTCAAGGGAGAATCGACCCAACTATCCTAGGTTAGTACCTTAGTTCTACCAGTAAGTGAAGTTCTCGTTTTATTCTGGTGAAAGTTATGTTGTGAGGAGCTGGGTTAATGGCCAATGATGCTCCTTCTTGTCGAGGTTATGGGATGCATGCCTTAGGATACCTCATGAAGGTGAGGATTATCAAAGAAAACCTCCTCCTTCAACAGATTTCTTTGATCTTGAAGATTCTATGAATACCCTAACCAATAATGGAAATAAGAAAAGGGTCGTTGCTACTGAACTTGATGGAGAAACATGGCTGCTGTTTAAGTTTGTTCAAAATTTTCTTAGTCCAAGAAAAGGCGATTTTGATGTGTTAAAGTATCAAGATGTGTTTTTTATTTATCTTTTGAAGAATACACACAAGATTAACCTATGCAAGTACATCATTCACTATATGTGTGAGTTTATCAAGGTTGCATCCATGTCTACCTCTATGTTCTACTCTCAGCTGATATCAGCCATCCTTGTTGCAAAAGGCATGGATGGACCTAATAATGAAGTTCTTATGGAATGTGAGTACTATCTATCTAAAGACACTATCCGGAGAATGAAGATAAACTGGAATCCATGGAAAAAGGAGTGGGTGGAAGAAAATGATAAGTATTATGATAAGTTTAATTTTGTGGATTATCCATCAAGTCTGAAATACATTTCTGATCCTAGTTGGGAACCAGATGAACCTGTTGCGTATTCTGAAGAAGTGAAAGAAGATGCTGAAGTACCACATAGGGAAGCGGTTGTTGTTAAGGAAGAAAGTACTATTGTTCCTCCTGTTGTTATTTAAGAAGAAGTTCCTACCCCTAGTAAAGATGTTAATTTGGAAATCCAACCAGAGGCTGAAAAAGAATCAGTGGTGACATAATCTGAGCAGCAAGTCTTGGAAGAGCCTGTAGTAGAAGAACTCCCTGTTATACAAAAAGCAAAAATGGAAGAAATCCCTGTGGAAAAATATGTTCCTAAAATAATACCCTCTACTGAAGAGAGGATAGATATATCCTTTCATCTGGCTAGACAAGAAATGATTGAGGAAAATAGAGATGAAACTGTGGATTTAGACCAAGCTCCTGAGTCTCTCAATCCTGAGAAGGAGGAACCTATTGAGGGGGAGAAAACCCTAAATATTGAGTCTGGTGAAGCCTCACATCCAACTGAGTCATGTTTGATGGACACTCAGTAAAAACTTCCTAGTTTTTATGATGTGAGTGAGTCTTAGCAGATTACCACAACCTGGATTGATCTCTATTCCCTGTTTCAGTTGAAATCATTCACTAAATTTTCCCCTGAGAAGGAACCTGAATCTGAACCTAAACTAGAACCTATCCCTCTACCAATTCCCACACCTGAACCTTTATCTGAACAACTATCCTTTGTCAGTAAGGATGATTTGAAGGATTTTGGAGATACTCTCTTATCCAGATTTGGGAAACTTATGAACTCCCAACCTCATCCTGGGACAAATTTGAGTGAGGGAGATGCCTCATTACTTTTGGAAAAGATCATTTGGAAAATACAACCTATGATGCTACAAGAGATTTAAGAAGTACGAGTTGAAAATAAGCTACCTAGTAATGAAGTCACAACCCTGAGAAGCACGGTGGAAGACATTCAGAAAGAGCTGCATTTGAGATCAGAGCCTACTAATTCTCCTCTAGAACCCACAGTTTCTCAAATCTCTCGATATGTTGTGTCTCATATTCACCCTTATCTGTTATCCTTCGATGAAAAGATTTCAAAAAGGCACAAACAGATGATGAAGGGCATGATAGAGCGTGTGTTGAACCTTAATAAACTCACTGATGAGTACACTGGTTGTCTTCAAAAGGTACTAAATCATCTCAAATCTCTAACAACAGCCGTCAAATCTTCTAATACCTCTGGTCAATCCTCTACACCTTCCTTGGACAGTACTTTTCTTATATCTATAGTCAAAGAAGTGATTCAGAATGATGTTAGTGGCTTTAATTTGGCTTCATTCCCTGAAGGTGTCAAGAACAGTGATAGAGTGCTTGACCTTGTGCAAATTCACTCCAATTTTGCAAATGATGCCCAGTAGGAGATCCCTAAGAATGTAGATTTCAATTTCAACCGAATTTTCTACAAGATTGATATAATCGACCACTTCAAATACCTTTTAGGGAATCTGCTAATTCCTCTTGTAACTCAAGAATTAAAAAACCAAGTCCAGAAGCTAACTGAGTTTACCCTATTGTTGGACAAGTTCATGGAAAACATAGATGACTTTGAAAAATCCATGCAGTATGGTGGAGATATTATTGCAGACTTCATCAAACTCCCAAGACCTTATCATCATGTCCAGAGTACAACAATTGTTGCTCTAGCAAGTGAACCTCTCAGACCTGGGCTCCCTACATTACAATCTGCCTTAGCCTTAACTACCATGTCTGTTGTCCAAGCTCTCTATTACATCAGGCATGTGATTTTTGATCAGTAAATGCCTAGATCTTCTACTGCTCCTACCTTGGCTCCCTCAGTCTATGAAGGTCTCCCTTTACCCTCTCTATCTACCACATCCCTGCCTTCTTCTACATCAATCACTGCCCCTATGGATTCCTCTTCTGTTACTGATAAAGGTAAAGAGAAGGCCAGTCCCTAAAGAATACCAGTTCTTACTAATTTTTGATGGGCATGCCATTAATTTTTTATTTCTCCTTTATTTTTTACTGGCCTGTTTACTCTTAATGGAATGTGCACTGTTTACCCTCTCTTCTTTCAAATTTTGATAATCCCAAAAGGGGGAGAGGTTTTTATATGTCATATTCTCTGTATTTGCATATAATTTATAATTTTACTATACATTATTTGTGATCATCAAAAAGGGGGAGATTGTTGGACTCCTCATGTATTAATCATGTATTAATGATCACAAATCTCATTAATGATCACAATTCTAATTCAACCTAGTTAAATCCTATAAATTATATCCAATCATGTGTATTTATGTTTCAATATCTCTCATGCTTTATAATGGTTAAGCTCAATCCATTTAATTTATATTAGTATTTACGTCTGAATACAGTTATGTGCCTTAGTACTAGACACAGTGAAAAATAACACTATAAAGCCAAACATAGTAGGCCAGACAGCATAAGCCAGACATAGTAAGCCAGACACCATAAGCAGAACACCGTGAAGAAGACACTGTGAAGAAGACACCATGAGACTCAAGCACTGTGACACTCAGACATCATGACACTCAAACACCGTGATGGAGATACTGTTTTCATAACTTACTATGACACTGCTTCTTAAACTATTTTATCATCTTCCAATTTAATTTTTAATGGTCATATTTGATGCCTTTAATGTGATGAAATAATTAATGTTTCTTTGTGGACATAGTATGAGGTACAAGGTATGAAACACATGGAACTTCTTGGATAAAACTCACGCATTCTAAGATAAAGAGTGTAGAGTGCCCAAGAACACCAGAGCGTGATATTGAACAAAAAATAAGCCTGTGAGCACGACCGCGAAGAACACATTGTAAGATTTTCAAAGAAAGCATTATCTCATGAATGCAATCTGACTCTGCTAAAGAATATACGAAGTACACTGGAATCCATAGAACATATTCACATTATCAACACTCATTAAGAACACAAAATGAATTACGACACTCTGTTTTTCATGACCAGAACTAGAGAAGGAATCAGAAGCATTTCTGTTTAATCAAAGGAGTCCAGAGCAGCACTTCAAATCCCTAGAGCATTCTAAAATCATATCTACTCTCTTTCAAGGATTATTTTACTTAATTTTTGAGTAGTGTGTTTAATCTATATATTCCACACACTCACTAAATCTTGTGCTAAACTGGAGGATTTCAAAATCCTTACACCAATATCTCTATACTTTTGTTTACCCACAACAATTGTGGAAGAGGTCTCTATGTGGCTTGGTTATTATTATTTTTTACCCACGAAAACTATGGAAGAGGTGCCTGTGTGACCTAGAAAGTCTGTATACCATTGTTAACCCTGATCCAGGGTGTGGATCAATGTTTATTTATATAAACTGCTTGGTGTCAGGTGATCACCAAGTGGAGTGTATTAGGTCTCAACTTGAGACTGAACCACATGTTTCATATCTGCTGTCCTATCTAAATTTAGTCTTCTATATTTTACTGCTTTATTGCATAATCCATAATACAATAATTTCACTTTGATAGTGAGTCTTGGAAAGAAGTTACAACTTATTTTTCTTAGTAGGATAACATCAAATGTAATATTAATAATACATATTAATATTACTGAGAATTAATCAATCTTCTAAGAAGTTTTTTAAATAGTAAAACTCTTATAACAATATAACCTTGATTAATTGGGATGTATATATTTTTGGGGAAACCATTTCATTTAAAATAATATTATTGTAATTGAAATTTTTATAGTTACTCAATTCACCCCTCCCCTCTTGAGTGAACTACTCCGACCAACATGTTGAATTATTCTTTGGATGCATATTTGATCTTAATATGGATTTATGGCGATTTAAGTTATTATGGAAATGAATAACCTATTTTATATATTATATTATTAGCGTATATAAATTATTAGATATATGATTTTATGAGTGACTAATGTTAATTGGAGAAAAAATCAAAAAAAATCTTCGATGAATGTGTGATCAAATATTTCTAATTTTTGGGTTTCAAGTTGGTTAGGATTATGTTGAAGAATATTAAGGATAATTATTTGTGGTCTGATTTAGTCTTAACATTGGGTATTATAGTTGAATTTCGGAGATTTATGTATTATTTCTTCATATAATGGTTTATACGTTTTGGTAATAATCTTAAATTATGCAAAATATTTTGGTTTTGGTTAACTTAAAAAGATAAGAGGAATGTCTTCTCATTATCTTATGGATTTTAGTACTTAAATCAAAAAAATAATAATCTTGAATTCTCATCATTTAAAGAAAATGACTAGATTTTAGTGGAAATTTATTAAAGTATAAAATTTTAAATCCCATGTATGTATATTTCTATATATAATTAGTTTAGATAGTAAAATAATTACTAAACAATAAGAAAAGAATCTTGAAAATGAAATATTATCCGGTTAACTTCATTTTCGATGAATCGATAGCCTTTTTCAAACCACTTTAATTAATTGTTTTGTGGATATTGAATTTCTAATGTTCATTGAAATTATCATGTTCAATGTTCTATTACACACTCTATCATTATTTGTAAATTATTCCTTTCTTACATGCCCATATTTTCACTTCCCACTATTTTTTTTCTATTTGTAAACCCATTGTATGTTATCTTAGATAACCTTCATACATCCTTTTCTCTTTTTTCAAGATAATGTTTTGGTGACCCTTTTTATGATGTGGGATATCAAAAAAAGGAATTTTAAAATTTCATCTTTTGATGACTATGATCGAATTAAAAAAATGAGGATGCAATTTCATAAATATGGAGAATATAATATCTCACGATTTCCAAAGAACAATTATGTTCAATATCATACAAAATACGAAACAATAACGGTAATCGAATTATAAAATATTATTAATTAAATATTGATGTTATAACCTAACTGTTAAAATAGATGGTATGAATAAGATTACCTAAATTTTGAAAAATATATAAAATTTTCTAATCAATAAAATTTTATTTATTAATTCTTATTAAATAAGAACTCAATTTTTAGTAGTCATTTTATTCTTCAAAAATACATTTTATTGAAAAATTATTTGTATTAATTTTTGGAGGGAATATTATAATCATGTTTTAGAAATTTTAGAAATTTTATTTTGAGTCATAAACATAATTTTTGATATCATCATATCAGAATTATATTTGGGTGCAATTTGGGATTTTTCTAAAAGTATTTATATTTCTGTTAATTGTGAAAAATAATAATTATTATTAAAAAACATAATTTTATTTAAAAATTTAAATACATAAAATTATAGTTAAAATTTTAATTAGTTAATTTTAATTTAAAATTAAAATTATTGTTTTCAAATGATTTTTATACATGAATTTAGTATAAAAACATTTTATATCTAAAAAGGTCAATTTTTTGAAAAACTATTTTTCCTTGTGTTTTTCTTGTTTGATTTTAAATTAAATTATGCGACTTCTGTGTTTTAAATTTTGAAAAATATATTTCTTGTTTGGAATTAGTAGGCCCAAATTTGATAAATAAGAACCATTTATTTTTTTATTTATGAATAGTAACCATATTTTTTTACCACAGTAAAGGTTAAATCAGGTTATTAAGGGTTAAAGATAATATGATAAGGACTAGAAAATGACAGTAAAATTTGACTTAATTTTATTGGATATTTCCATGTATTCCATACTAATTTAATACTTTATTATTTGGTTTGTTACATTTGGTTTTGATTTTGACCTTTTTAATATTTTATGTAATGATAAGTAAAAAATTCCACACTCTAATTTTTAATAAATATAATATTTTTAATATAGGGATAAAAAAAATATTCAGTCAAAAATATTAATTTTAAATATTCTTGATTTATATTAATCATCATAATTTATTTTTTTCAGTGAAGAAATAATTATCTTAAATGCTTACATAATGCTTACGTAGTAATTATTCAATTAATGAAAAAATTAACTAAATGACATTACAAATATTAAAATTAATATAATTTGAGATAATTATTATGATACATGAATTTTATATTTTAATATAAATGTTTAAGGATAAAAAAAAAATACTTTCTTTGAATTTAATTTGTTTTAATTATATTATTAATTTCAAAGTAATCAATATTTTTAAAATTGACATTAGTGATATTTTATAACAAATAATATTTTATTAAATGATACGAAATTCAAAAAAATATTATTTTTTAATTTTATTGTTAAATGGTTTAAAATATCAACAATATATACTTGATGATATTTTTACACATTAATAGTCATTATTATGACCCTAAATATGAGAAAATCTTTGTTATTATGGTAAGTGTGAAAAGGGTTAATGAAAGGTAACAAAAATGATAAGGTTAAAAATGTGATCCATAAATATCCAAACATAATTTCATTAGATTATATAGACTCACACTCATATTATATTATAATTTTATAAATTTGGATTCATTTAAAAATCTAAATTAATTTATATTAATTTAATATTTTATGAAATTCCAAGAGTGCTTCTCCCCTCTCTTAAAAAATCAATTTTTTATTTTATTTAATTCATGCTTAAAAACATATTTCATCATCCAATATCTAACCAAATAACTTAATAACATCTATACCCATTGTATGGTTTCATTATTTATTTCATAGTTTTATCCTTAGTGGGCTTAATGTGTAAAGAAAAGGAGGTTATCCCAAGAAGAGGTATCGTTCTTAATTGAATGTTTCATTTTTATTTATTCTTCAACCTCCTTAATGTATTAATTAAAAATTAATATATAATAAACTAATTATATTAAATAAAATTATATTTTATTATATAAATTTCATTGCCTATATCCATCTCTAAGCTCCCTCAAATGGGAATGAAATTCATCGTTCATATGTACGAAAGACTACTGCCTCACTGACTGATGTAATTCATTTTGCAGCACCACCTCTCAAGACTGGTTATAATGGTAAAATTAATATTTATATATTATATTAATGAAATATTTATCATTATTAAATTATAACACTACATTTAATTTCATACGTTTCTTTCACTGAAAAATGTTAACGTTGTTCGAGCAAATGTGTGGACTACCACCTCTACAAACTGATGTGATTCATTTTTCAACAACACATATCATGGTTAATATATATAAGTATATTAAACTATTTAATATGATATTTAAGATAAAATTATAATTATGTAAATATAAAATAATACCTACCTTCTTTTGAGAATGATCTTTTATAAATGGAATCATTGGTCACATGTACGTATGACATGCCTTCTCCCTGATTGTAACATTGTTCATTTTTCATAATCATATTTCACGATTGATTTTAAAAGTATAATTTATATATAAAATTTATAATTGTTTCATGATTATTATTCTGAACATGAATTAAAATTGACACCTTTGACCATGGTTAACATACCGAAGTGGTTTTGAAATTAGGGACCAAATTTCCTCAAAAAACCTGACATAGACTTAACTGATTTAGTAATCAAATATGTAATTTTAATAAATGAAAAAATGGTTTAAAGATATGGGGTTAATCTATTAATTTTTTCTTAAGAATTAATATTATTGTTATTACTCTATTATAGAGGTTTTGAAGGACATATTTAGCAAGTTTTGACTCGAGCTAAGAGATTTTGTCTCAATTTTCCTACATTGTGGAATATTTTTTTGTCATGTGCCTAATTTATTTTATATGGTGCATATACTGAATTTTTACATGTTATATCATTAATCCTAAATATTTCACGATATTTTATATTACAATCTTAATTAATTCATACAAGGGTATCTGACTTTAATGTTTCCAAGAGGTAATGGTTCTCTTAACTCAATTTCCTTTCACTGGTCTATAACTCTTATTCATTGAATTTGTTATTCCATTATTATGTGTGAATTTATATCTGAATTTGTTTCTTATTTATTTACAGTTTTATTATTTGAAATTATATTTTATTTCACAAAACACCTCCATTGATTAATTCTCAATTCAATGGTATGATCTTTATAATGGTAATTCATCCTAAATTCTCTTTCTTTTGGAGATTTCTTTATTATGTGAACCTATATTATTTTAAAAGGTGTATAAACTAAAATATTTACATAATATATCATGAATATTCTTATTTTCATGATATTTTAAGTTTAATATTATGTTATTCTTTCATGGGATTTTGATTGAATAGTTACCATAGTGGTAAAGTCTTTATGTTGAAATCTACTTTCTTTTCAGCATTGTAAATATTCAAGTATCATTTGGGGGAAATCGTATGATAATATTTTAGTTACCTTTAGATTGAAATGTTTTTTACCCACTTAATTTCTGTTTCCCCCCTTATTGATTAATGAAACATCAAAACGTCTTTTATAAGTTATGTTGAACTTGTATCTTTTTTAATACCATGAATCATTGTCCTCCATAAAAGTGTTCTCTGAAATGATTTTAAAAATGTTATTTTATAAAAATAAAGACTTACAGAACTATTTTACATGATCTTTATACTACTTTTATAAAATTATAAAAAGACATTTGTTATCATTTTTCCAAATTGGACACACTTAACTCATTTTACATATTTTTGGAAAAGAATATTTATTTATGACATCTACAACATTAAATTATTTTCCCACAATAATGAAAAATATTATATATATATATCCCTTTATAACGTTCTATGGTTATTTTCAAATAATATTTTTCTGGAACTATTTTTTATATTTTTAGTTATTTAAATTTATTTTGAAAGTGAAAAGGATATTTTACTCAAGAATGTTTTTAGTGATATTTTAATGGTATTTATATTATTTAATGAGAAAAACCACTAATATTACCTATGAACCATTGGTAGTAATTTTCAATGATACCATCCTCATTCATTCTCTAGATGAATTATTATTGTTTGGAAGATATTATCATGGAACCAGTTTATTTTCCATGGGTTAATCAATGTAAGAAAGGAATGATATATTTTAAATTATATGGTGACAATGACTTTTCATACCACTATATCCTATATTATATTCGTATATTACCTTATAAGTATTAATTTTATCTTAACAGAAAATCCCTTATCCCTTGTTCTAGGTGATTTATGTTACAAAATGGGTTTTAAAAAAAATGATATTTAAATATTTGAGAGTGTTTTGCATGAACTTTTAAAATATTTTTTAATTGTTTTATCATGATATAGTGCTTTTAAATTTTTAATAATGGTTTCATCATCATTATATATCATAGGTGATTCCAATATAGATTATACTATGGGTGCTCCAAGATAGAGCTTTAATGGATTGGGTAATGATTATTTTCTCTAGGGAACTATATTGGAAGTTGACCTTATGGTAATTCCAATTATAAGGGTTCTGTAAGGGATTTAATATGGTGATGTTCCGAGGTAAAAACATGTTTTCTTTATGATTTATATGGGTTATAAATGTTTCTACTGATCACGGTTGAAATCCAATTGATCATGATTATTGATTCTTATTACACTTGTCCGATCATAAATCTTAATACCATGATTCATGATTAATGATACAAGTATTTATGGGTATGAGTTATATTTTGATTTTTCTCATGAACTTTTATTATGCTATCACTTCTATTATACTCATATAATTAAAATTTTAACATTCAATTTTTATTGGTTATATTTACCCTTACTGAGCATTTGATCTCACCCATTATTTTGTTTCCATTCCCCTAGGTTATAATGAATCGTTTTATGTATTTTATGTTTAATAAGGTTTATAAATTTTAATAATTTAGTGGGAGATGATGTTCATATTTATAAAATAGTTGTTTGTGAATCGATATTGTTAATAGTTTTATTTAAATTGATAAAACATTAAACCTAAAAGGTCATTGGGTATGTAAGCTATCCAATATGTTATTTTGATGTTTTAGGTTTTTAATGGTAAAAAATGGGTCACATTTATTGGTATCAAAACCAAAAGATAAATTTAAATTTTTTTAGAACTGGATTTTTGGGTGCAGGTTTGTGGAAGTTAATTGCAGATTGTGCACCAAACATGTCAGCTCTACTGGTAGGTGTCTCAAACTAAATGCATGATATGAGCATGATTCTTTATACTATGTAGAGTAATTATACACCTCACTAATTTTTTATATTATTACTTTAAAATTTTTATTTCCTTGAACTAACGTTTTAATATATAATTTCATCTATATTTTTAGAAATATCGATTAAAATATCTCAAAAAATTGAATCATGAATCAATTCCAAAACACATATCCTAACAATCCAGGGCAACTTACAATTTGGAATGAGAAATAGTTTGATAGATACCCTCATGTTCCTATCTCTCATGTTTTAAAAATCATATCTCTTCTATACCTTTAATTAGAATATATTAGTAGGTCTATAATACCATTTTTTAATGAACCCACTTGGGGAAACCTGAAGCATCACCAAGTTCTACGTTCCATAACTCCCAATATATGTTCTCAAAAAAAACCAAGCCAAAATTTTTTACTGAGAATGTGGCATGATGTATCCATGTCTTAGATGTTCCAGAAAAATATATAAACCATTTCAAAATACTATCCAATAAAAACAAGACATAAAAAATGAAAATAAAAAGAAACATTTAAACATGAATTTTTACTAAGATAGAAATTTGAGATAGATATAATTCCATTAAAAAAGAGATCATAATTGGAAAAGTATTATTTAGCCAATAAATCATAAATCCCAAAAATGATCCAACATTCCAAAATTTCACATAAACCATATATTCCTGACCTTTGGACACAAATCAATCATCAATATCACCAAAATTCAAAAAATGAGGTTTGGGAACACCACTAGTGGAGGGTGATCCATTCTGTAAATCAACTTTAGATAAAACCGTGTCTATATACACAAAAGAGTTTGTATATATGGTGTGAAATATTATCCAATAAGATACCACCAAGAATATATGAAACACATTTTATACTCTAAAATCAACAAAATATATTGAAATAAATTAGTAAATTACTTTTTTATATTTTAAGAAAAGGAATAAATTTGAATGATTATGTTTAGAAAAATAAAAACGTTAAAAATAAACATGGAAATGAAAATTGTGGGAAACATGTAAAGGTATCATATCAAAGATCATCATAAGGTAAAACAAATCACTTTACCATAAAATATGAGACAATAATTATGTCAAAACTATGTCTAATTTGATAATCTAGGACCTTATATGGATCCACCAACTAAACTATAATGAATTCGTATTACTCATAGACCCTTACTTACCCTTTCTAGCCTCACTAGGTTGTAAATTCTAGACTTCCCATGAACTACGTTGGGGAAGAACATCCAAATCCTAATCATAGATAGTGTATCACTCATCCTTATTTCCCATATATCTTCCCATGTTTTCCTTATAAACTAGGAAACACTCAATCCTTAATCACTACTATCAATATTAAAAATTCAAAAATTATTACAGTGACATGACGAAGTAATCGTATATGTATAAAAATAGATTAAAAAACATTAATAATTATATTTTAAACATTAATGACACATTTGAAAAATATAATTAATTACATTAGAAAATTATTTTATTAAAATAACACTTCTTCCAAACCATTATTTATAAAATCATTTAAACCAAAATAACTCTAATAAATATTTTTTTCATAAACCATACGTGCATGGAAAAATATTCTTCTATATAACACATGAATACTATTGAAATAACAATTATTTGAATACCAAGAATCAATAAAACCATGGAAAAAATTAAAATTCATTCAAAGATAATTGATATGGGTACTAAAATAGTATAAAAAATATTTTGGAATGAAAGAACCATGATCATTTCAAATATAATGTGATTACATGTAAATTACTACCTATATCCCATTAAAATTATCCAACTTATATTAGTAATAATATATTATAAAAATAGAAGACCTTTATATACCCTAGATACTCAAAGAACAATGAGTAGGATATAACCAATCCATGGATTTATCCATCATGTCATGCTATGAAAATAATAAGTAATATATTGGAATGAAAATATAAGAAGAGAGGTGATGAATAAGAAATGATTAGAAAATTTTATTTTACATTGAGTATGGGAGAAGATACCCTAATATATAATGAAGAGAAAGAGATGATTGATTTTGTAAAATATCATAAATAGATTGAATGAAATAGTGGAAAAGATAAAGAGGTTACCTAATAAAATGAGAATATAAAATATAAAAAAATAAACATAGATATATTTCATGGTTTGAATGTTAAATTTAAAAAATTCTGTGTTTTGTTTATTTATTGAAAATAATTGTCAACGTGTATGTTTTAGTTAATATGGGTGATGGAGTAACATTCCACCCAAAGAAAATGATGACATTTCCCATGTAATTAAAACAAGAAGATATAAAATCATATAATTGATGAGTTTTTCATCATGTAAATGAAGATTTTTAAAGTTTAATTACACCCTACAACATTTTAGATAAGTTTGAGAATAATATTGACAATGAGTAGATTGAAGATCTAATAAAATATAGTATAATATGGATAGTGTATAAATAAACCATCCATATATTTATGGATAGAAATATAAAAAGGTTAAATTTTTGGAGAATTACTCATTGTAGAATAAATCTATAAGGATGTTGAATTAGTAAAGAAATATCAGTTAGATTAAGGTTTTATATTGAATGATTGAAGATAAAATTAAAAATCCAATGAATTTCGATAAAAATACTCAAAGCTGAGTTTATATATTTAAATAAACATTGAGATTGATTTGAATCACTTTGTAATTATTATGATAATTTAATAAGTCATTTAAATTTATTTTGAAGGTTTTTTATATGGATATATGATGAAGCAAAAACGATCTAAAAGATTTCTGGAATTTAGAGTTGAAATTGGCCAAATATGAAAATCTAGTGTATTCATAGCCATTATTTATGAGTCATAATCAACTTTATATGGGTGATTTTTGTGCATTGTCATGGATCATATGAGTTATTTATAAACTACATATGAGTAATTTATATAAAAAAGAACTGATTGTATGTTCCAATTTTCAAGAAACCCATGTCTACAAATGATTCATCTATAGTATCTCAATGAGTCATCCAAAATATTAGTGTTTATATGCTGATAACTTCCCAAACCCATGTGTAATTGATTATAATATTATAGCGGAAAATATGAGACTTGGGGACACCCAATCACAATATCGGGTAGGTTTACCAGAAGGGGTCGAACCTAATAAACATGCCACGTGTTAGTCCTTTAATTTATTTATTTTCATTCTAAGTGGAATATTAGATTTTGTAGGGATAAATATATCCATTCATGACTTAATAAAAAACAAAGGTTCAATGAACAATGCGGGAAAGCAATACAAATGGAATTTAGTAAAATCTTAGCCACACCTAATTCAAGACACATTTTATGTGTATAGATTGGTCCAATTGGACTCATAAGTGGTTTCAAAGATAAATATACCCCTTGTTATATTTTAAAATTTTATTTCCTTAGTGTTTTTAATTGGATTATATAAATTGTAGATTTCAAATGGAAGATCCTTACATAGATAATTTTGTTTTTATTCTCATCAAAATTTATTTAAAGGTTTCAACCACAACTCAAAAAATAGATTGAATAAATAAGAAAAGGATATAATAAAAATTTCAAATAAGTATAAGAAAACATTACCATTTAAATATTTTGAAAGTGGTATTTAATTTGAGAAATCAAAAAATAATCATAATTTTCAAAAATTTAGTTCATATAGTGAAGTGGATGGATCTAATGAATCAGTTTAAAAGCTATAATATGAGGTTATGGATTAATTACAGAATGTTTATATTGATGTTTTCACATGCATATTTTAATTTATTCATGGAATACATGATGAGACTAAAATTATGATATCAGATATAAAATTTATGAATAAATCTTTAGAAAAGAAGTTGTAAGAGTGAAACACACTCTCTAAAACCATGAAAGCTGGAGAAAATGTATTGTAGTTCCTTAAATAATAACATTCTGTAGTTTAATAATAACTAAATAATTATATTTTTGAGATATCTAGGATAATTACTAATTGTGACGAAAATAAATGTGTACTAAAAGAGTCACACAAAGATTCTATTTTTGTAAAGGAATCTCGACTAGAAGTTAAAGCCAAAAAATCTAGGATCCTGATATTTATCAACAATAAGTTATTAAAATTATTTAGGATCAATCTTAGAAAATAAATAATTTTAATAAAGGTTAAAATATGTTTAGGATGATAATATTTCCTTTAATATGATTTTTATTAAGCTAAATTTTAGATTGAAAAATTGAGAAGCGGCTATATCTAGAACTCCCCAAGCTATTGTGAAAATAATTACTGCTAGAAAAACATATAGAGGGTGTATTCATTTCAATAATACTCAAATTTGTGACAAAGGAGATGGAAATCATATCTTGATCAACCTAGGCCCATCTCATATAAAATGGTCTCCCACAAACATATAAAATCTAGTTTCACTAATTTTAGTTTGAAAAATAGGGATAGAAAAATAAAAAATATATACTAATATGGAGAGAAAAAAGTTCTCAAAACCTATCACATCATGAAGTGTGTATATAAACATTTATAGGAAACATATATCACCAAATAGAGGCCAAAGGAAAGGGGTTTCCACCCTAAAATATCAAGCATAAAGATCTATCAACATCACATGTAAAGGTAAAAGGAAATGTTTTTTTACTATTTGTATTATTTGAGGTTTGCAAAAAAAGCCATTGAATATTGGAAAAACATATTAGTAAATAATTGATAAAATGGTTATTATGTTAGGGGAGAAAGTTTGTAAAAAATAAGAGAACTACTAGACACAAACATAAATCATAATTAAATAAGAATCCATTATTGAAAAATAGATTTAAATATTTAGAAGGCATATGAGACTATTACAATTGAAGTGGATTATTCTATAAAAATTATTTTTAACTACCAACCCATCCCAACTCATATAATAACATGATTAAAATACCACACAAATAGATTAATGAAAAAGTCAAATAAACAATTCAATCTTAAGGAGCGTGCGAAAGAATAATTATTAATCAACTACACCCATAGAGTGAAAAAAGAAATACAAAAATGAAGCTAATCTAATTGGGAAAAGATGTTTATACTGTAGTAATAAAGTACACATCATGGACCACAAAAATATGTCCATGAATATCATGAAACAAGGGAGAAAGATGAAATATGAAAGGGAATAAATCTAAGAAATAGAAAGTAGGATTTCTTTGGCTGTTTATAATCTTGAGGAATAATTTGAAGGATTACATAAAAAGGGTTATCCTAATTATTTTGACGATGTGTTTGGAAGGTTTATTCACACCAGAAACATTATTAACAAGAACACCACATGTCTTCAATAATAGGATAAGTTAAAAAATAACAAATTTAATGAACTAATAACTTCTATTTCTAATAGCGTTTCAATAAGAAAATAATCTACCTATGTAATAGAGGTTGAGAGTATAAAAAAGGTGACAATATAGAATGATCAGTTGGAAATATAAAAGATACTAGAGGTTGTACATATGAACTAAAGTTACATGATTTATAATGTGAATACTTTTTTTCCTAATAGGAATAAATCTAAAAAAAATAATGAATACCATGTTTCCAAAAGGTGAATAGTTTTGGAAAATTGAAGGTGAAAAGGAATATAGGGTTCCAAACATTTTAGATCTACATGGAACAATGGTTATAGGTGGACATCAAAGTATCAAAACATTTTTATAAATAAAATGCTAATGAAGACCCATCTTTTCCCATATTATGTTGGGTGTGTATCATATATTTCGGAATTTATGGTGAATCATGAAATAAGATAACAAATGAAAGTAGTAATATCTATATAGCTAAAGAAATCCATCCATCATGGAGAATATTTTAATTTTTATCTTGGTGTCTCCTTTAAAGTCATTATATATAAAATATAATTTGGTATTATACGTCTAAAATGGTATAATAATTATTAGATATTATCACTAGGAGAAAGATCAACCATGGTGAATTTTATTTATTATTACCCCTTGAGAGAGAGATTAATATTATGAGATTCAATAGTTTATCATTTTTTGAATAAATCTAAAATATGGGAAACCCTTGATAAAAATTAAGATGGGGTATTATTTTCAATCTCCATATTCAATTTATGAATATTATTGAATATGGTTATCTAGTGGGGGTTATTTCCTTATAAAATAGCACAAAACAATATTCTTCCACTTGAATTGTTTTAATCTTTATGTCCTAGTTGAGTGTATGTTCATAAAATTTTTTGAATATATATTTGATTATACCCTATGAAGTTAATTTAGACATGTTTTTAGATTATGGTTTTTATATGGACAGTTTCATTATCTAAATTGATCACTCTTGTTTTCTTTATTGGGTTATCCCACATAGACTTATTGTTGACTAGTTGATGTAACATTGTAAATAAAAATGTCGTGTCACCCTTTTCTCATGGAAATTGACTATTTCTATCAAAAATGGTAATAATAAAATATAATGGGAGAATATGGTCTTCAAAATTCATATGATAAATGTGAGAAGAGTTTTCAATTAGAGGACCTTCCCTTACACTCATGGAATCAATTTGGGGGAGAAATCATAACCGATATCATTTATTTTCAATAAGGGGTTGAATGTCATAACCCGTCCCCCGGGGCCCATGTTGTAACTACCCCATGCCCTTCTTCCATAGGCCAGGGGCTGGCGACTAGCACCAAAGGCATAAATCTGGATGAACAGGGAAGGCATTTCCTTTATAAAAGTAACAAACACCAATCAGAGTACAAGTGGAAGCAAATACTAAGTAAAACTGAAAAAAAAAGTAGTGCCGAAAGTAAAGGGGTCCAGAAATACAAGCCCAACTGTAAAGTACAAGGTAAAAGACAAAACATCCGGAAGGTGACATACAACTCCTGGATCATCCACCACGGATCCTACAAGAATGGTAGGTGCAGATAGCCTCCTCAGTGTCCTCATCCGTCAACCTCCTCCAGGTACCGTCTCGTCATGAGGTCCACCCCCAGGTACTGACTCGTCGTGAGGTCCACCATCAGGTGTCATCCAGTCCTCGTACACTTGATCTCTATCAGCATTGTCCGTCGTCTGCATCCAACACAACGAGGTGCGGGCATAGCCCGTGAAGGGGTGTGTATAACGATACTTATTAGGGACCCCGAGACCCTCAAGGTCTCACTAAATCCAACAAGTATAACCACAAAGAAGTTCTCAACAGATGACCTCTACTTAGGTATATGCCCATACATATACCTAAGCTATCAGGTAACCCATATCAATAATGAGGAAACACATAGATTATGAAATCAACGGATAACCAATACCCAGGTATATGCCCATACATATACATAAGTTATCAAGTGACCCATCTCAATCATGAGGATACACAAAGATTAAGATGGGTCACTTGATAACTTAGGTATATGTATGGGCATATACCTGGGTAGTGGTTATCCATTGATTTCATAATCTTTGTGTTTCCTCATGATTGAGATGGGTTAATTGATAACTTAGGTATATGTATGGGAATATGCCTAAGTAGAGTTTATCTATTGACACCATATTTGTGGTTATCCTTGTTGGATTTAGTGAGACCTTGAGGGTCTCGGGGTCCCTACTGAGTATCGTTATACTCACCCCTGCACGGGCTATGCCCGAACCTTGTTGTGTTGGATGCAGACGACGGACAATGCTGACAGAGATCAAGTGTATGGGGACTGGACAAAACTTGGTGGTGGACCTCAATATGAGTCAGTACCCGGAGGTGGACCTCATGGCGAGATCGTACGCATAGGAGGTTAACAGATGAGGACACCGAGGAGGATATCAACACCTACCCTTCAGGTAGGATCTATGGTGGACAATCCAGGAGATGAATGTCACCTTCCGACTGTTTTGTCATTTACCTTGTACTTTGCAGTTGGGCTTGTATTTTCTGCCCCCTTTACTTTCAGCACTACTTTTGTTTTCAGTTTTACTTAGTGTTTGCATCCGCTTGTACTCTGATTTGTGTTTGTTTACTTTTATAAAGGCAATGCCTTCCCTGTTCATCGGGATTTACGCCTTTGGTGCTGGTCTCCAGCCCCTGGCCTATGGAAGGTGGGATTGGGGTAGTTACGACACGGGACCCAGGGGATTGGTCATGACAAATTGGTATCAGAGGAGTCGGTTCTACCGTAGAACTAATAACTCTGATATTTTCTTTCTGTGAAGTGACAGTGTTAAGAGTACCGAGTGTGGTTTTCAGTTCAGGGAGTCCAGTGTTGCTGCGGGCGGCCGACGTATCCATACACTAGGACATTGACAACTTATTTCCGACTTTGTGCACAAAAAAACTGTTTGCGTGTGTGTTTCTAGAAGTTTTTAAAAGTCAGCTCAAACTAGGTCAGCTCACCAGGTATAAACGTTTGATCGTGTAACGTTGTTTCTTTCAGGATGCCTTTCCACGGACGACCAACTAGAGCCTAGAGGGATGTGTGTACTGACAGCCTACCGAGCGATGAGGCTTCTGTACAGGGACCTCTTATAGTAAAGGCATCAAAGGAGGCAGCAGTGGTACTACCATACATTGGGCCACCGATTCCACTAGCCCCAGCAGTAGGCGATGCACACCGCTTGAGCGTGCTGTATGCGTTCCAGCGCCAGATGCCACCTAGGTTCCAGGGAGAGACGGACCCACAGGCAGCTAAGGATTGGATGGAGGCTGTGGTGATAGTCTTCAGGCTAGTGGGGACACCAGCAGACTTCATGGTGATCTTTGCTGCCAGCCTTCTTCAGGCAGCATCAGTCAGGTGGTGGAGCCACTTGTTCTAGTTTTGTGACGGGATGAACTTCACATGGAGAGACTTCGAGACCTTCTTCAGGGTAGAGTTTTTACTAGTAGCTCTACACCCCGAGCGTGTTCAGGAGCTACTACCTTTGCCACTGGTTTTTTCGATCAATAGAAGAGTCATCTGTGGGTAGTAGACAGATGATGCAGAGGTCCAAGAGGACCAGAGACAGATGTACAAGGAGCAGGAAGTGTTATGAATGCGGCAGGAAGGGTCACCTAGCACGTGACTATCCGAATCCCCGCACAATTGATCCGCAGACATTGGAGGAGCCCCCGAGAAAGAAGCAGTGGTGGGTTCTTGAGAAACAGCCGAGCGGTGGACAGGGCAGTAGAGCTCCGGGATCAGGTGTAAAGGAGCGGAACTAGTGCATTCCTTTTTGTTCTTGGTACTTCTAGTTCCATGTTGATGTTGTATTTGTGTCTTTGTACTATGAGCTGCAATAATAAAAGACACTTATCCTAGTGACACTTGCTTTCCTGTCCTTTTGTTTGGTTGATACTGAGAGTTTCTTGTTAAAAACTATTGACTTGACCCTCACTTTCGATATTTCTACTGGAGGAGACCCAGTGACCTCACACTAATGCCGACATTGTGACTCGGACCTTGGAGGTGAGAGTGACAGTTGTATCTCTTGGTAGTTACGTTGAGGCCTTATGACATCATCCATGGCATGAATACATCATTCATGTCAGGATTGACTGTATTAGGCATGGGAGTGGTTCATCCGAGGGATGATACCGAGTTTCCCTTTTAGGCAAGGGAGAAATCTTAGCAGCTCTTACAGATCATAGGCAAAGAAGGTGAAGATCATCCAGGAGCGGATGAAGACTGCACAGTGCAGTATAAAATAGGAAACTGGCACCAGTCTTAGAGACTCATGCATGTTAAATGTTTCAATAAAATTAAGATTTAAGGGGAGATGACTCTGAAAAGTAGCAGACATGGAGGCAGAGCTAGGAGAGCAGCATGAGGTGGTGTACATTTTAACATGCTACAACCACCCACCTTAGTTGTCCCCGCCAGGCACAAAGAGCTGGAGGGTAGGGGAAGAGTACAGCTACATGCGATCAAGGAGTGTGACCCAATGAATCTAAAAATGATTCAAGGGATAGTCTGTGTCCACTACTAGATGCCGTAGTAACAGACGTCAATAGTTATCATTCCTTCATTTCACAATATTGTCCCATACCTAGAGTTTCCATTAAGCTGTACACTTGACCCTCGTGTCTGGAGATACCTTGGGAGAAGACTCGATAATCACACCTACGCCAACAGTGTGGTCATACCCACAATGCAAGAGTTTCGGTTGGAATCTCTTTGTGGTAGCGTCGAGGCCTTACGACGTTGGTCTCGGTATGGATTGGATTCACAGTTCATGCTTAGATTGGCTGTATTAGGCAAAGAGGTTGTGGTTTACCTACAATGTTTGGATGGGTTTTCCTTGGTCAGTGAAAAGTAAACCCCAAGCAGCACAAGATTAACTCATGCATAGGAGGGTGCGGCCGATCACTCTTGAGTCGGCCAACCTTACCCTCACAGCAGCAGGAGTTTTGAGTTTCAGTTCCAAATAGGAACTGGAGACCTCTAGAGTTCGAGGATGATGATCACATCCTTATACGGGTCTCACCTCGACGAGGTTTACGAAGATGTGGCTGAGGTGACAAGTTATATTCGAGGTTCAACGGACCTTTCTAGGTCCTCAGCAGGGTAGGCGAGGTGGTTTACCGCTTGACCCATCCACCTCAGTTGCACCCGGTGCATGATGACTTCCATGTATCTCAACTGAGGAGATACGAGCACGACCTTTCGCATATCATCAACCATGAGGAGCTGGACGTTGGCGATGGGGTGACTTTCAGGGAGGTTCCCATGGGGATTGAGGATCGATAAGAGCAGATCCTACGAGGACGGTCGATTCCTCAGCTGCGCTTTCACTGGCAGTATGGGAACTTCCAGGTGAGTACATGGGAGAGGAAGGCTTAGATGCGTGCTCAGTACCGCTTTAGTCTTCCTAGTTTGTGTTAAAGATTTACGGGGATGTAAATCCCTGAGGTGGGAGTAATGTAAAGACCCAGAAATTTCAATAAAAATTTTTCCATAATTTTCTTTGGAATTTTACAAGAACGCAGTTTCTGACGGCACCTGATTTCGAGGCCCGGTGTGCCCAAAATCAATTTCCAATTTTAGCTCGGGTACGTTCAGTGAACGAACGAGTGGGTTTTCATAACTTTTGAACCAGTTCTCAGAATCAAAATCCAAGGACACTGATGGAATTGCAGCACCGAAAATTGATTAGGAACACCTTTTCCGGAGTTGCGTTTGCTGGGGTGTGGTTTTTAAATTTTGGGTTAAGTAAATGAATAAAAATAAAATGTTGCAACCAATTTTATTTTATTTAATGTTTTTTAACCTAAGATAAGTGGTTGAAGTGGGACCCACTATATCCTACTCCACTAGGTAGGATATTTGTGGGGTGGGGCCCTCGCAATACCCACCTTTTCAACTTCCACGAAACCCCCACCTTTAATTAGGTAACGCACCCGCACCCCCCTTTAAATGAGAGTCAACTCTTACATTTAACTTAATGTTTAAACGCCTCATTAATTTGGATGGTTTAAAATTCTCAATTAATTCAATTAATTGATTGATTCAATTTTTTTGAATTTGAAAACGTTTGGCTTTTGTGTTAATAAAATAAGACAAGTCTTATTTTATTAAAGGGGTTTGTTGTGCGAGAGGGCTGGGGAGAAATCACTCAAAGCCTTGAAACACTCCTTCCTCGATGAAGAACGTGAAGAAAGCGAAGAACACCAACCTCCGACGAAGGTCGACAAGAATTACAGATCCTTGGAGATCGACGATGCGACGCCGATGAATCTTTTCTCCGTGACACGACGATCCTCCTTCCACGACGCCTTCTTCTGCGACGTGCAATTCCGCGACGAACCTTCGTTCAAATTTTTCTTCGAGGTAGGGGATTCTTATTTTTTGTTCATGATTACCTTATTCACTGATTTTCATCTTTATTTGAGCCCCCTGATATCACAATAACGAGAGGGGGTCGGACCGCACGAACACGACCGACCCTCCTCCCCCCTTGATTGTTGATTGGTTTGCGGCATGAACAAGGCAGCGCGGTGCCAATGCACCATGCGGAAAAGAATAGATATTGGGAGAAGAAGAGCAACTCCATTGAAGTCGATCAAACCGCGGTGCCGTCGCGCCGCGCTAGAGAAGCTGGAAGAGACCATGGCCAGAGCGGGGTTGCGGCACCTTCACGCCGCGCTGGTCGGACCAAGGCCACGGCCTTTGGCCGTGGCAGAGCAGAGAGCGGTGGCCGGCTTCCGGCCACCGGCGCTGGAGCAGGAGGGCGGGACCACGGGGTCCCACGGCAGTAGTAGGGTCGGCCGGTCACCGAGAAAGATAGGGGTCATAACCCCCGGCTGGCCGACAAGAGCGGACCCCCACAGGGAGGTCGTAGTTTCACGAACAGGCGGGGGGCAGTGCACCCCCCCACACCCCTTCCGCTCGGCCATTACAGTCGAGCCGCCTGACCACGCTAGTATGGCCGAGTGTGATAGGTCGGGCCGCGCCCAGGCTGGGCTGGACCGCGCCTGCCGGGCCGAGCCATGCTCAAGTGGGTCGGACCCGGACCCGGGTTGGGTCGAACTGGTTCGGGCCGACCCAGGGGGTATCGGGCCGGGTTGGACCGGGCCTGAACCCCCTATTCGTGGACCTCTTATTGTCTGTTGCCCATATCTTGGGTTTAAAACCTCCGATCGATGCACCGTCAGCTGCGATGCGATCCTTGGATCGAGACGGTCATTTCTTTATTATTACACTCAAGGTTTCGGAGAACTTTGAGTACAGTCGGGTTGGTTCGGATACAAAACCATCAGGGACCTCGAAGCGGAAACACTTATATCTTGAGCTCCGGACGTCTGATTGACGTGTCGTCAACTTTGTTGGATTCCTCTTGATGAGAAGGAACTTTTGTCATACTTTTCCTAAGATTTGGGTACAGTTGATATACGTCCGGGTTGGTTCATACACAAATCCAACCGAGGCCCTGGGATGAAAAGACAAATAACTCACAAATCGGGCGTCCGATTGACGCATCGTTTGTTGCGTTGAGATCCCTATGACGAGGAGGTCCTTTTAGATACTTCTTCCTATAACTTTGTGATAAATGGAGTATCTAAAAGTATCTTGTGGAGCAGACCCTCCTGGAGATGAGCATACGGAGTACAGAGACTGTGTATCCAACTGAGACCTGACGACTACTTGACCGACTCGACTTGGAGTGAGTCGACTAGCCCATTGGACAAAGCACTACTTTGTTTGGGTGCAGACCCACGGCGGTCAGAGCACTACTTTGTTTGGGTGCAGACCCACGATACTCATCTGGAGAGTACCTCTACAGGCTATTAGGGGGTGTGCTCTACTGTGTTTGGGTGGCATACCCTGGCGGGAAGCACTACTGTGTTTGGGTGGCTGACCCGCGGTACTCGATAAGAGGAGTACATTAGCAGTATTAGGTTAGTGAGTAGTATCTCGGAGTCGTGACAGGATCACTGTACTCTCTAGAGACGGGGCTCTTCAGCAATTACAGTTTCGATAATGAAAATCTTGGTTTGAGCTGAGACTATAAGCTTTGTGTTTCCTCATGATTGAGATGGGTCACTTGATAACTTACGTATCTGTATGGGCATATACCTGGGTAGTGGTTATCCTTTGATTTCATAATCATTGTGTTTCCTCATGATTGAGATGGGTTACTTGATAACTTAGGTATATGTATGGGCTTATACCTAAGTAGAGGTTATCTTTTGATACCTTCTTTGTGGTTATCATTGTTGGATTTAGTGAGACCTTGAGGGTCTCGGGGTCCCTACTGAGTATTGTTATACTCACCCTTGCATGGGCTATGACCGCACCTCGTTGTGTTGGATGCAGACGACGTACATCGCTGACGGAGATCAAGTGTACGAGGACTGGACGACACATGGTGGTGGACCTCACGACGAGTCAGTACCCGGAGGTGGACCTCATGACGAGACGGTACCTGGAGGAGGTTGACGGATGAGGAAACTGAGGAGGCTATCTGCACCTACCCTTCAGGTAGGATTCGTGGTGGATGATCCCGGAGGTGCATGTCACCTTCCGGATTTTTTGTCTTTTACCTTTTACCTTACAGTTGGGCTTCTATTTCCGGCCCCCTTTACTTTCAGCACCACTTTTGATTTCATTTTTACTTAGTGTTTGCTTCTACATGTACTTTGATTAGTGTTTATTTACTTTTATAAAGGCAATGCCTTCCCTGTTCATCTGGATTTACGCCTTTGGTGCTAGTCACCAACCCCTGGCCTATGGAAGGCGGGCTTGGGGTAGTTACGACACGGGCCCCGGGGGACGGGTCGTGACATTGAATACATATTCATATATATTAATATTGATATTAGTGTATTGATATTGACAAAAAAAATATAGTAGGATATTGATGTGCCTAAAGGTTTGTGCTTGTGGTATTTCTCGCCAATAACTATCAATATGTATATTTTATAGAATATGGGTGATGGAGATAAATTAGACCAAAATAATATGAATATTCTTCTCATGTAAATGGTCAATGAAGAGATAAAATAAGGGAATTTATGATTTTGTACTCATGTGAATGTTAAGTTAAAAATTTAGAGTACAATATTCAAAAAAATTAGAGAATCATAATAAGAAGATAACTAATATGGTGATGTAAGATCAATTAAAATTGAGTGGAAGTTTTATAATGTACATAGAAACTATCCATGAAATTTTGGATGAAAATTTGAAAAGGATGGAGTTATGGTGAATCCATACATGTGTAATTAAGCTTGAAGGTTACAGAATATGGGAAGAAATAACAATTGTATGAAGGTTTGTGATTAAATAATTGAAGTAAAATTAAAAATTCATTTAATGCCCTTTAAAACACTAAAATTTATGTTTATATAATTCAAGAAACCTTGATATTGAGTTGAAGCACCTTATAACTATGTTGATAATTTTTAATGTCATTTAAATTCATTTGAAGGTGATTTGAAGTGTTTGAGATGAATATAATATGAATTAAAGTTGATTTAAAATAATTTTTTAATTTATATTCGAATTTGAAATTGAAAAAATCCAGAAAATTTTCATAGTCATGAAATATTTTTGTGAGTCATCTTCCAATTCATATGGGCGATTTTTCAGTAAAGTAATATACTAAATGAGTCATTTATGAAATTAGTGTGTGTAATTTATATGCAAAGGAATAGATGATACGATTCAATTGGTGAGACACCCATATCTATGTTTAACTAATCCTAAATCTCCATATTATTCATTCAGATGTTTAGTGATATACTTTTATAAAGGGTTTATGACTTTTTATGAGTCATTTATGAGCAATAACATCTATATATGAGTTATTTTGGACCCACCTATGAGTTATTGTTACTTGAGTAAAAATTGTTTGAAATTATATTCATGATTGATTCAGGGGGAATCATATTATTCATCTATGTATGTGTCATTCAACTTTTTATATAAGTAATCCGAAGGATGGTAAGAGTCATCCCTTAGTGAAAATATAATAACGATGAGGATGAAAAATCAAAGTTCATATAATTGTATTTTTTTGAAGGTTCAATAAAATGGGATAATACCTAAGTTATTATTTCAAGGTAAAAACGTAATCAAGTTATATTAAACCATGATTTTAGATTCTGTTTGAGAAAATGAATTGAGATGAGAAAGGGGATCACTATTCTAGTAATATGTGTCTTCCATATGAGAATATTTGAAAATTAGTTTAGTGATGAAAGTGGAAAATAATTCAAATGATTCATGTGATGTTCTTAAATGGATTAAATATCATAAATAGAATTTTTATTCTTGGTTGAAAATTAATAAGGTAATGATAAGATGATATCTAGAGTTAATTGACCCAAGATACTATTTTTTAATAAATCAATATAAGAATGAGAAGAGGTAGGACGAAAATCTGATATGTTGTATATTTTCACACTACCATGTATTTTTTCCCTTCTGTTAGGAATATGAGAAATAAAAAAATTGTCTCGATCCAAATATAGATATATAAAAAAGATATGATACATATTAGAGGAAATGATATTAAATAATAAAAAAGGGAAATTTCAAGAAATCAACTGGAGATAGTGGTTGGAGGAAAAAAGAATATTTTTGATAATGGGAACAATCAGGTGAGACCCTCTATAAATATGGGGTGGGAAAAAAAAATTCTGTGTCATTAATTTACATTAGTTAATGATCTTTGTAGCTTCCTAATCACAAGATATTGTGATTTTGTAATTATGATGAAATTTATAATTGTGAAACTTCTCCCACTGAATATAGGAATAAATTCTAAACCATGTAATAAATTTACTATAAACTTTTAAATGGTTTTATTTATTTTCTTTCAATTGAATATTTATGTGAGTTAGAGTAACTAGGACTAAGTAAGTACATATCGGTGTGGTGATTAGGTTGAAGACTCTTTTTTCTAGTTTTGGTGTGTTCAATTTCTAAGGACCTAATTCAGTAAATATTTTTCCAGCATTGTGATATTTTCTTGATGAAATTATCAATATATGAAGTATATAAGGGATTATCAACAATTGGTATTAGAACATTAGGAGGTTCACAAAGGATTAGTTGATTTTTTAGAAAAACTAATTTTATCATTATCACTTACTAAAGCATTTTTCAATTCAATTGGAATTATTGTATCATAAATGGATGAAATTAAAAGATAGAAATTTCAAGATCAATAAATTTAATTATAATGATTTTAGTTATTATAGAACACATAAACAGATCTATATCATCCTAAATTGTATAGAATTTCTATTGAAAGGTGTTAATATAGAGACAATGAATAAAGGAGAATGAGAAAAGATAGATTTAAATGATTTAGATTTTGTGAGGATTCCCTTAGCTCATAATGTGGCTCTAAAAATCCAAGAGAATAAGAATACATTGGATTTAATTCCATCCCAGGAATATATGTACGAGAATCCTATGAAACTCAACTAAGAGTGGTGGAAATGTTTTCTATTCAACATGAGGATATAATAAGGAAGACTTTTAATGGATCATTTGAATGATTTCAACTTGATTTGGATTAATATAGAGTTTGTGAGGTAAAATTTATAGATAATGTTTGAGTGATGTTATTATTTTAATCACTATCAAAATAATATGAGTAAATGGTTATAATATCAAATAACACCAATGAAAATAATGATTTGATATTTGATGATATTTTAATGTTGATTCTGAATGAAGAGCTCCTGAGGATAGAGAATTAAGATCCTTCCAGAAACTGATTTCGTGCATAGGGAAAGGGGTATTCATCTTAACAAAGAAATTGAATATGATTGGAAAATAAGTAAAAGGAGTGGAGTGTAGGTAAATCTATCTGACTCAACTCAATGTTCTAATGTTGTGATAATATGGGTAACCTCAAGAAATAGTTCCACGAGCATAAGGGAAATAATGGAAGAAATGTTTTTAGAGGGTCATGTTCTGTTGGTTCAATTTAATATATTGTAATTCTACATATGATTATCAACAATCTTGTGGGATATTGGATAATAGATTATAGAGAATCATTCAAATCCATAGGTTAAAAAAGATGCATGATGTGTTATGTATTTAGAAACTTTGTAAGTTTGTATCAACCAGATGATGAAGATCTTTATTTCATGGGGAAGGGAGATTCCAATGTTCAGTGGAATAATATAATTTTTTTATGAAAATGGAGGTTTAACATATGCTAGTACTTAAAAAACATTTTTTTTATTTATTGAGTAAAATTAAGCTACATATGGAACTTCCTTTATAAATGAAGTGTGAAAGATTACTTAGGGATCTATTAACATAGTTATAGGTGTAGAAGATAGAATGTTTTACATGAAAAAAAGGTAATTGGGAGATACACTTGTTGGGGATTTATCTCAAATAAGTAAATATCTATATAAAATCAACTGGGTAACCATAGTGAGAAACATATATTGTATATATCATAAAAATGAATTCTGAATATGTAATATTTTTAATTTAAAAGTTCTAGGATTTGTATACGAGGTAAATAACATAAGGCGATTCCTAATATGATCAAAATAATATTGAAAATATGAAATATAGAGGTTTCACATATGGATGTTTGGTGACTAACCCCAATAAAATCTCTCACAGTGTCATAATTATTTTTAACATTTATTGATGAATCCAAGAGGAAAGTATACATATACTTCTCAAAAAAAATGAAGTATTTTGAGTGTCCACGTAACACAAGGATATGGTTGAAAGAGAAACATTATATAGATAAAATTCTAGAGGTTCGAAAATAATGGAGTGTACACTGAAAGAAATTTCTAGAACATTAGTTTAAATATATGAATTAGGAGTGAGAAAACTAGTCCTAGAACAATTTATCAAAATAAATTAGGTAAATGGATAAATCATATGTTTGTTGAAAGATCAGAATGCATGAAGTTGCATTCAAGGATGCATACAATTTTTTGGCATAAGAAGACCGAACTATTAAATACATAATCAATTAGAGACCATTGATAATAGTGTGAAAGAATATACCAAAGCATCAATGGATTGAAAAGACCTCGGGTTTTTCTTACCATGGGGTATTCATAATTTTACCCTACTCACATGTTATAAAAATTATAGTTATAAAATTGATGTAAAATTTCGTACATGTTTCTTCATAGGATATGGAGAAGTAGAGCATGGTTTTTGTCTTCATCCTGATGCAAAAAAGTACATCAGTTTAAAATTGTGTTATTTCATTGGTAGTTCCAATGTAAGGACCAGACCATGAATGAAATTAAATTAGAGGTCAATGAATCTAATTTATCATAAATTGATTTAAATAGAGTGTAAAGTCCCGAGTTAATATGTTTGATAATGTAATTAATTCACCACATAGAACTTATGGATTGGTATATTACATTATACACTATATATTAAAATGGTGATAACAAAATTTAGTAATTGATTAATGACAATATTTGTTTACACATTAATTTAATTAATTCGTTTGTGAACAATTATGTATAAATTAAAATTAAACCCTTTTTAATTAAAAGGAAATGTCTCTATGAAAAGCTATTTAAATCAAAATAAGTGAGTTTATAAAATAATAAAATCCCTCTTAATGGAATTTATTAATGAAATATATATGTAATATATTCA
The DNA here is from genome assembly GCA_963277665.1 of Viscum album. NCBI lineage: Eukaryota > Viridiplantae > Streptophyta > Magnoliopsida > Santalales > Viscaceae > Viscum > Viscum album. The sequence continues at coordinate 1,165,926,024 of OY728142.1, forward strand.
ATGTAATGTTTATAATTAATCTTATATGTTTTCTAGACATGATATAATAACAAATTCAATTTTACGGATAAAATGAGGGATTTTCTAAAAATACAGTTTTAACACCTTTTGATGGAGAACCCAATATAAATCAAGTTTTTACACGTCTATAAGTTATTTTTGAAACAATCAACTTCTAATTTGAAATTGAGACAAAAAACTTACTTTGGTTAAAAGTTTTGTATTTTTTCTGATAAAATTCATATGTTAATGAACAGTGAAAATACTACATTTTAATTTAAAACAGCATTTTCATCTAAATTATTTATATTTTTATATTTTCAATGTCATTTTTTTAATTTTAATTGTATTAAAGTTTTAACATTTAATCCAATGTTAGTCAATGTACGTAATTTCACATTTAAATTAGATATAAACATTCATCAATCTTTTGATGCTTTTTAATTTAAAAAAATTGTTTTCTCGCTTTGAAAATGGAAATTAATTTTAAATTAATTACTCTAACTTTTGTGAATTGATTTTCAAAAAACTAATTAAATATTTGGATTCAGTGGATCCAAATTATGTTAATATTATAATTTTTTAGATATTATTAATAGTAACTACTGTAATTTTTATTTACCATAGTAAATGGTTAATTTGATAAATAAGGGTAAAAATAATATGATAAAGGTAATAAAATTACATTAACACCTTAAAAAATCCTATTGGATGAATGAAAGTCAACCAATATCACTTAAACGTCATAATGGATTCATTTAATGAAATTGTTTCATGAAAGTAATGTAATTATTATTAAAACAAAAGAAAGTGACAACATGTCACTCTCTTTTCTCTTATAAGTATAATAATTAAAATGTAGTGATAAAATTGATGAAACATAGAACATAAATAGTATCCAGAAATATAATGATTTTATATATATCATGTGAATTTATTTTTAATTTTTAGAGATTAAATATTAACCATAAATATTGACACAATTGTGATACATTAATTATTTTATAAAGAGAAATATCAAATAAATGATATTATAAATAGTAAAATAAATATTAT